>OX384545.1:26316011-26916011 GCA_947538895.1 Neoitamus cyanurus
AAAACTTAGACAACACACAATTTCGAGGGTGGCTGAAAATAATCAGCTGGGCGAAAAGACACAACTGATCATTGCATCAAAAATTAATCCAATAAATTTTTCAGTTTAAAAAGCGGAACTATGGAAGCAGAGCATCAACGTGGACAGTCTTTGTGGAAGCCCTAAGCTCCTAACTGGAGTGAAGTATGAAATATTACTAACTCACTGGTAGCTCATAACTAACCAATTATTTATCACGCCCCAATTAGGTAGATACAATTTCTAGATAAATATAAAAACGTCCTGACCTGTGCGGCAGCAGCAGCACATTATCTATTGTAGCCACTCGGGAGGACAAGACACTTTCGTAGCAGCAATTAGACTATACTTGGGCGGAAAGAAGAAAACTCTAAGAAGTTGAAAATTACTTTCCGTGCTAATTGGGTCTTGACAAAGAAATTAAAAAAGACTCCAAATCAGGTTCCTATTTTATTTTTACCACAAGTCTGTTATTTTTCTAGTTCCAGTCCCAGTGGGATTAATTGACAGATATTCACATAACTCTCTCTTCAGAAGGCAACGAGTTTAGTCGATGCTTTTTTTTTTGCTTCATGTAACCATATTCCTTACACTGAAGCACAGAACTGCTCCGGCCCTAGGCAATAAAAATTCCCTAAACGCAGTGCTGCCACATAAAGTTTGCTTTGATGAATATTTGAAACCCCATTAGCGCTTTACCACAATGCTGCAAAGATAAACATGACCCAAATAAGTCCCAGCACACGCCGTAAATATTTCCCTTTTTTTCTCGACAAAAAAAAAACAACCTAATCCTCATCGGAATAACAGCTGACCACCGAAACGTACGTGAACAACAAAAATTGAAAAGAAATTGGCCCGAACCGAGACTGAGTGAATGGTCAGCGTGGACAGTATGTATAGGACAAAAACCGTTTGATAAAATTGTCATTCTTCTGCTGGTCATGTGTGTTTCCTGACACACAAAATAAAAGATTAAAAAAAAAATGCGAAAATTCAAAACGAAACTTTTTGTGCGGTCTCGCAATATTGGAGACACAGAAGGGTTTTTACCCGACTGCGACATTATAACGTGGCGGTGACACGCCACTGCAATTGGGAGAGGTTCCATATATCCATGAATCCCAGTCAGCCAGGTCGCCAAGCACGGCAGGATTTATGGCTGCAGGTGGTGTTTTCCAGAATTTTTAGGATGTCTGTTTCGGGTGTTTTTTTCGAATTTGCCTTTTCTTTTCTAAGTCGACTAACATGAACATCGTTCTACACAAAAATTGGAAACATACTGGCAGGCACTGTCGTCAGATGTACGGCAGCAGGCGATTCTGGGATTCTGCCCGGCTCCATTCTTTTATTTCTAATAAAGCTCTGATTTAGACGGGGACTCGGGAGCTTTTCCTGGCGAAAGAAGTCTTATACTGTGGAGATGTGCCCCAACATTCCGAAAAGGGGCATGTTGCTTGCTCAGCTTTAATTGTGGTTGGCACACGTTACGTCGGGTGTGCTTCATAAATCATGGCAAAGTTCTGGCACGGTTGATGGCATCCGTTTTCTAAAAAGCTCGTCTAGGTGCCTGTAACTTTAATATATCAAATTAATTACATGCTAATAACTCCAGGAGGAATGGAATAAAAGGCTAATTGTTTTACTATTTCAACTGAATTTTTAATTACAATAACCGTGGCAATTGTAAGTCTTGTTAATATGCTCCATATATCTGCAGGGCTACGTGTGAAAGCACCCTACCGTGTAGTCCACAATTAGAATTTATTGCTTTGGTATTATAACATGGTGAAATTTTCCGGAAAAATATTAACGACAAAGTGCACCACTACATTTTCTTGCGAGTTTGTTTTATTAATTAAGTAGACTGGAGCGGCACATAATTGAGTCCTCATTTTTTCATTCAAAGTCCCGTAGCGTAAAAAATTTGTTGCGGCCTAATCTTTTTTATGTTTTTTTCTCCAAAGCTCCATGTATGTATGTTCCCTACCTCCTGGAAGTTAAAAACGAGAAAGAAAAGACAATTTCTACGATTTCGGCGAGGAAACAGGCTTACCGTTTGGCCGTCTTGGTTGATGTCTCTCGGCACGGGCGGCGCAAGTGATCTGATAACTTAGCCAAAACATGCCTGAAATTAAAAAATAAAAAAGATCATTATCTTATGCGTATCTTACCTGCAGCAGAGGTAACCCAGTAGAAAATAGCGTAAGCCCTTAAGCGGTAATCAAAGAATTCCGTATAGAAAATCTATGCAATGTAAGTGGTTACATTTGTAATATCTAAGATGCGACTAGGTAGGACAACCATTTTCAATCAGAGGTTCAAGCGAAGAATTTTCCATGTACTGTACTTTCGCGAGAAATATTTCACTTTGATTGCCTCTCGAGTACGTTCATGTGTAAGCATGTACGTGTTTTAACTCCTTACTTCTGCTGCAGGTAGTATGTGCAATAATTATATGGTGAGCCTATGCAATTGCCGCGCAGTGTACTGACTGGACGCGAGTAGTCTAGTCTAGTTCTAGAGTCGATGAAATTTTATCTGTGCCTTTGGTAGCTCTAGTAGTTTTCGAATTGTAAGCCATTTTCTCCTTTACATTTTACAATTCCATTTAGCTGAGTAACTGCTCTTTCCGCAAACCAACCTACAATAGCAAATCTACTCGAACTGTCGAATCCTGCCTAGGCAACAATTCCAGACCGTTCCTATTCAGTTGCTGGGCACTTATCTATTGGCTTCCCGAATCGCCATTTTATAGATCCTTTGTCTAAAGTACCTCGACAACTCCAGAGAGGCCCAGCAACTTTATGGTTGAACAGTAAACTCACTCTAATTGACTCCATGCAGACAGCCGGAGGAATGCTAAATTCGCCCAATAGATCCGTCATTCGTTGACGAGACATTTATATTGGAAACAGAGCCCCCATGAACTGATAAGAGGAAGTGGCGCGCTATTGGCATTTTCCGTAGATTTTCAGAGGTTTATAGCATCTAGTCGAAAACTGCCGACTGAGAGACACATGAGGAGGACCCGAAACGGTTTGAGCTGTTGACTTTTATTGCGCCCATTTGTCTTACATGGGTCTGCGCGGGGGTAGGGGGCACGCTCGTTCATTTTGTCATGTGTGCCCATTTCATACACAACACAGCACGCCCTTATTTTGTTATCAATGCCGACGGTTTACTTCCTCCCCGGGGCTTGTAATGCCCCATAGTCGTCTAGCAGCTCGGCATGAGGTAGCCTCTATTATCCCCGCGACAATGGTTGAGCCACCCGGCATGCAACACTTGTACCGTGAATTGCTGGATGAGAAGGGCCCTCCTGTAGTGTAGCTGAGCCACAACATTAAGGTTCTGTCGATTGGGGGAATGGAATATCAACACAATCGTGCGCCTCTCCGACAATTTATCTGGATGGAAAGCCAGGAGCTGAACTCCAGCACCCGATAAGGACATAATGGTGTTCACTTAACCTGAAAAACGGTAATTTATCATAGTAGGCCTTATTCCCTGATTATTGCGGTGTCGTGTGTGGGCCTGGGCGAACGGAACGTACCAATGTGCGAGTACCCGAAAGCATGGAAGCAATTAATATCGGGCCTGGTCTCCTGGAGGACAAGATTTAATCTTGTGGAAGCAGTCAAAGCGGGCAGAAATATCACTTGCATGCACCTCACCTATTCAGGAAGAAATGCTCCGCCTAATAAATCATCGAATTTCCTTAAGCAGCGCCTGGCCCAAGCACACCGTACAGCCTGTCTTGTTTTCATTTATTCCCATTTTTGCAGTCCTTGATGCGAACAGACACCGGGAACAGCCTGTACAAATATCCACGGACCGAGGCTGTAAAAGCTTTTGCTTCTGCTGGAAGATTAATGGCAAACGTTGGTACATTGCCTAAGAACAATAAGCAGAAAACATGGCAAAAAACCATACCAGGGCGCGATGCAAGTAGGGTGCGCTCCTCCGGTTGCCTTTAAGAAACTAAAGGTTAATGGACCGTACGTTTCTGTCGGCAGTCAAATTCACTATAATTTTTTATCGTTATACGGAAAACGGAACGGTTGTGTTCTTGGGGGTTAAGAAATATCAAGGGGATTGACAGGACTTTACCGAAGGTTCCCTTAAATTTTCTCACGTCCAAAAAATTAACCTACATGCCTGTTATATATGTATAACCTTGAGAAAACACTTTGGGGAATAGAAAATAACGTAAAAATGCCATGAATATGTGGAATGTTCGAGGGCTTTAGATTAAGGCTTTCAGAGGAAAAAGGGTCAACCGGCGAAGGACATGAAAAAGTGCGAAAATCTAAAAGAATATGGGTCTGCTATGTATGTAGACCTATGTTTTGTCAAACACAGTACCTTAACGGATGAGTACTTGTTTTATTTAGAGAAATAAGTTAAGTTCTTTTGTGCACCTTGTTCTGGAACAACCATACATTTACAGGACAAATTTGTTTTCAACAGAACAAGCCGCCCACCTAGTGTATCTGATTAAACCTAGGTATATTTTATTTGCAAAGCTTTTTTGTTAGTTTTGATACAATTATCAGCTAGCTAAATTACCTTCAAAGCTTTAAAATTTCCCCGATTGTACTAAAAACCGAGCGCACCCAAAATACTTGTAACCTTTTCAACCTCCAACAACAAACTAAGCTTTCAATATGGTTAGCAATATCAACATACGTTAGGGACAAGTGTACCAACACAACAACACAAAATTGTGACAATAGGACTTCTACAACCCGGGAAATTAAAAACTTCGCGCATTTTTTTTTTAATCAAATCTCGTCCTACATATGTTATAATAATACACTATTAGGAAGAGAGGAACCACCTCTAGACAGGAAAAAATCCAATTTTTAGGATTTTTTGGAAGATATGATTTAAACAATTGACAATAACAAAATACTCGTAGGTTTTCTTTTCTCCCACTAACAGACAAACTTTACCGCATTAAGTACTATTTAAACAACCCCACAGCTGCCACAGTTTCTAATATTTTAAAACTTCACTGAAACTCCTGTTCGTTTTTTAATAAAAAATTAATACTGGAAAACTAGTTTTCATTCTTAATAGCTTGTCGGAGCTGCTAGTTCTTTTCGCAGAAGGGATGTTTTATTATGTACGTAATTAGTTTTGCAAGGCTGTTAAAATATTCTCAAAAAAATTCAAAAGTTTAAAAAGGTACTCCAAGTAATTGTCCCAAAGGCTTTTCCCGTGTAGCCCGGATGCTAAGTACACGACTAAGTGAGAACTCTTGGTACCTCAAAACTTCTTCAAAGCCGAAATTAGAGATTTTCAGCTAAAGACGAAAATTAAGCAGGAAATATACAGAAGCACCGAGTGTACATTCCCTGAAGGTGCTCACTTGAAAAATTATCCCCGTTCCACGCGGCATTCCTTCCGCAAACTATTCGTGATAAATAGACCACTAACCGGCTCATAATTATCCACCTCGGCAGGTGCTTCTCGCTTAGTAGAGGCACACCGGTGCGCATTCATAGTCATACACCCTCCACGATGGTGCCTACTCTGCCCCAAAAGGGGGTCGCGCAAAACGAACCGTCGCCACGTGTGTGCGGGGGTAGTTGTTTTGCGGTGCAGTGCCCCTCTAGTTTGGGGAGTTTCCATGGGCCCTAGAAAGCTGTTTCACATGCAGTTGCTCCTTTGTGTGAATAACGAACCATGAAAATGTTAAGAAGCGCTCCGCAACGAACGACCAGAGCTCAATTAGTTCACACAGCTGTGCTAGGGAGGGAGCGCGGGGCTTCAAACACAGAGCGGGACTAATAGGTTCGTTTATCTGCCCTACGGCAGAAGTGATTGATTTGAATTTTGAAAAAGGCCCTTTATACGTGTGGCGGCGCCGCGCACATCCAACCGTGAAGAGGAATATCTTTACTGTTCGAATATTTTTTAATTGGAGCGATATGCGAGAATAATGGTCTCCGGCAGTTTTATGGAAAATGTATTTCTGCTCCCATTTGCGTAAGAGCCGGGGTGGGGGCAGGAAGTACGTCTCGTTATCTTCAATAGAGCAAGGGCCGAAGAGAGTCTGAGAAATGTTATAAATTTCAATTGCCAAAGGTATTTTTAATTCCTCGCAAGTGACTAACAACAAAAGCCGCTTAAACATCCTTCGGGAGGCATTGTTCTTTTCCTGTGCAGTCCCTACAACCCTGTGCCATCAGATGATTAAATGCTCGTTGCGTTACGAGGAACACCTACATTATGACTTTTTTCCCGCCCCCGCCTCGAAGAAATCTCGAGACTCTCCTCGCAATTTGATTGTTTCACGTGTAATAATTCAAGCGGGGAGCTTGAGCAGGGGGGTCGCGTTTCAAAGAAAGTCATGCTTAGTGAATACTCCAGTCGTGTTTTTCCTTTTGGAGCGCGCCACTCCCACAGCTCGCTATTTATAGGGAAAAATTAATCTCAGATGGGATTTGGCAGCCTCCGGGGTGCCCTAAAATCAATTTGTCTTCCTCATGCCTGCCTGGTAGCTTGGGGTATTCTTATGAAATGAATAATTTCCTTTGCTCAAGGTGCAAGATAATATTACACAGAAGGAGTTTTGTGTATTTGCTCATCCGCCCGCCTCGCAAATGTTTGCATTTTAACCTAAATTGAGACTTGATTTCCACTTGATGTCGCTTAGAGCGACGCGACGCGCAGGCAGGGGATGTTTTTCTTTAGAAAATGAGAAGGTGGTGGAAAAAATATGGGAAAACTCATTCGAGGTGGCTTTTTCGGAAATTAAATTTTCGTGGGGGTATTAGGTACTGCGGCGTTGAAGGGATGTTTGTTTTGTTTTGTTCCTTAATCTCAATGATCCTTTTGGATGCTTTATTGGGGAGGAAACAAACAGGTTCTAATTTAAAACACATGTTGGCGGTATGTTTGTTATTCCATATTTCGAAAACTGCTCAACCAATCGACTTAAAAATTTACAGATACATGGCTTATAAGCTGTCTTATAATAAGTTGTGATTTTTATAGAACTCCAAATCTAACTTTTTAAAAAAAAATCTTGAAACGCTACGCATTTTTGCGATAACAGTAACCCTGTCCAAGCACAAACATTTGGAGCTCCAAGAATTCGACCACAATGCGAAATATAAGTAAAGTGAATTTTGTCACTAACAGACCAGAAATCATCGAAATTGGCAGATTTTGTTCATATTTTATTTCTCAGCGACATAACACATGCCAGGGCCCTGGAAGATAATATAAGAAGAACCACGACAACACTTTTGGTGGTTAGTCAAAAAGTCACCTAAAATCAACACTGCTCCACCACAATCTATGAAAAAGCAATTTCGCAGTTAATTGCCAAAACTGCCCAAATTAAAAGTGGTGTGTTAGTAATTTTTGTTTTATTTTTCTGACATGTATACAATCTAATAATCTAATAGAAACACTTTCGATTATTTATTGTTACCGTTCAAAATGTGAAGCCAGATTTCTAACATTCGTAAAAAATGTAAGAAAATTTTTATTTATATTTTTAGAAATTAAATTTCTTTCGCATTTCGAGTTTCGATATTTGTAAGCGAGCGTAGTCAAGTCAATGAGGTCCAAGCTTTAGTGTGCGGCTCAACTAAGCATACCTAAATTTAAAACTGTGGTTATCGTTCTGGTGCCTTTTGATTTTTAATAATCACATCTCATTTGTTCTTATTCAACACTGCTTCCACGACCTTCCATGTAAAATAGTAAACAATTTCGACGTAGCTCAAAACACTGGCGCCAGTGAACAGTCCCAAAATTCCGCCAATGGAAACGAATATGTTTAAATATGTACGGACGGCTTGTCTCCTGTAGTGAATCACTGTCATCGGCAGTACAGCAAGTTCGAATCGGCGAGAATTTTGATCCTCTAGCTCAAACCTAAAAAACCGAAATAGATAATTGAAATCACATTCCAAAACATAGCACAAATTTTAACAACATTTCATAAACGTCCGTTATATGAATCATACGCTCGTTACATGATGGTAGACATTGCGAACACTCTGTCGAAATTTCAGCCAGACGCTGATGGACGAGTGGAAAGAGGATGTCCTTATTATCCAGACAAATATAGCCATTGTAGGAGCAGATTAAGCTTTCTGCAAAACGTTGAATTTTATTTTTTGTTTAAAAACAACAAAATCAAAACAACCATTCCCTGGCACATTATGACTGATGCAGTTGCACTCCTTAAGCTGTACTTGTCTGAGGCATTCGGTCATGCAAACAGTTGAGCTGTAGTGCCTGTACGTGTAGTGCTTGGGGGTTTCGTCAGGGAAAAGGCATTTTCTGTATTTTGGTAGAACCCTTCGAACATCTTTGTCACTGGAAATGTCGTTCAGGAGAACATTAATAACGTGTCCAATTCCTGGAGTGATAATTGGCAACTTTGTGCGGGTTATTATACTGTCTGGGATGTCTTCTTCATTCAGAATGTAAAGCTTTGGATGAATATTACAAATCAAATCAATAGTTCAAAATTTGTGAGGTTTGGGGTTACCACTGCCGCTCGATTTATCGTTATGTTGAGGATTTCACTTCCAGTTCTCCAAGAAAAAAACATTTCAGGCAACTCACGGTTTCTGAAAGAATAAAAATATTATGAGTAAGTTCGGTAACAACTGTTGACTTTTTACTTTTACGAATTTGTTGGTTGTAATGAGATCAAAAAATAATGTTTTACAACAATTACTTATCCCGTTAGTACTACTGAGAAAACCTGCTTAGAACTTTATTTTGAAATTCGAGAAATTCGAATCCCATCGGAAACCACAGATAAACCTGACGACAAGCCATACATAAGTATGTTTCTACATTTCCTTGTATACAATAATAATGAATCAATGTTATTTTCATTGAATTTTCAAAGCTTTTTTTCTGAGTTGGTTAATTAACTAACTTGCAAGTTGATATGAAATTAGGTCCCTGTCGTTTTATCATTGCCTCTAAATATTTTTAATGAGCTCTGTAGCACGAACGACAAAACTTTGACTCGCTGTATTTGCGAACATATTAATAGACTACTACTATTTCCAATTTGAAAATCTCATTCGAAACCTTTTGCAAAAATAAATTACCTGATTGCTAGACTTAATAGTCGAACACATTTTTCTACTTTCCGTGTATGGCGAGGTATTTACCCCAAACAAGTTATTTTACAATTTATCTTGGGTTTTCGACAAACGTAGTTCTGTGAAATTTAATTACAAACGACAGACGGATGGACGGACGGACCTGACAACTTTATGAGGCCATATTATAATTTTCGTCTCGTCAAAGGTTACACCTTAATCAAATTCTTAGATCTCTAAAAGTACAAACCTGTTTTGTCATCAAGAATCTTACCCATGGTCCTCTGAGTGAAGCGATCCCATTGCAAAACATTTGCCTATACTGGTCTGTATGGGCTTAAAGTGGGTGCAACAGTCAAAGGGTTTATTGTTCCATATGCAGACCTCAAATAAGGCGGTGCAGTTGGCCATTACCTAATGAAAGAAATTTCGCTAAGTAGGTCCAAGATCGACTCGACATCGAATAAATCGGAATATATCGAAGAATCCAAATAAATTGAACAAATGCTTCAAATTTTGAACAATGTGAAAAAGTTGGATAATTCGCTAGAAACTTCAGCTTTCAAATATTTGGAATGATTCGATAAATCGAGTATTAGACTATAGCACTTCGAATCGAGTCGAATATTTGATTGGGTTATGGTATTTACTCACCCCACAAGATGATTACATACCTCCTCAGCAATATCCTTATAGTGCTTCTCTGGACACTTTTTACAATTTTCACACTGGCTTCCACAAAATTTCTCAAATTCCTGCTGATTGTAGAGATTGATGAATGTAAATTTTAGGATGAAATCGTCCACGTCGTAGTTATATGGGGCATCCTTTGGCTCAAGTCTATTTCAAAAATTGGGTGAATCGTTGTTAACTACCAACAAAAGTTTGACTTACCCGCTCATTACTCTCTGAACTCCCGAGTAGTCCTCAGCTAATACCCCATTTTCGCAAATCACCACAGCGGGGAATTTAACAAGTTCGTTTGGCTTCCAGCGCTCGACGACCAGGGTGACGGCGTTCGTTTCAAACAGATCCAAATACTCGAGGATAAGTCGCCCAGCACATAGGGATGTGGCCAGGACACAAACAAACCAGAAGAGCCTTTCTGTGTAATGAAAGCTGCAATTCAAACTGCGTCCATTGATCTATGTACATCGTTATCGAATATTCTGCGGGCGACAAACCTTCGCTCCAAAATGTAGTTGACCCCCGCAAGGGTACTCTGCTCACAGTACTCGGTCAGCACGGATTGAATTTTCGAGAATAACATTTTCAACAAAATCAGCCGCAGGGCACGGCTCCGGGCATTCTAAAAAGTTGTCAGTACTCCGTTGGACTCGAACAGAATTGGCATGTGGTTAGCGTGCATTTAATTATTTCATAAATTTCGTGATTAATTCGTATGTCCGGCGCGGGAGAGCCATTGAAATCCGCTTTGAGGAACTACTCAATTAGACCAATTTTGCAGCAGGCCACTCGTTGTGGTAATGCACGTGCACCGAGCAATATTCAATGAATTTTTCATAAATCGCCTCGAACCATTAGGGGACTACCCAGGGCAGCACTTCAATATGTGGGGGTGTTAACATTTTTATGAATGCACGAAGCGGTTGTTCCTGGAATTAGAGGAATTACGACGGGGGATTTTCAGGCTTCACAAGTGCGGAAGTAGATACAGTTGCCCTTTTTTAATTGCAGTGACGCAGAATAACATGTTGAGGCTTTTTAGATAAAAGGCACTCGATGCGCTATGAATAACAATGCAGATGACCTCATACTGCAAATACACTTCTTAAAAAAAAATTTCGATTTCGATAAAATGTTGGCTGTCTTGGCATTAAAAAAATTATACAGCCCCCTTTGCATTCTACCTCAAAGTTGGCGCACTGCGGAAACGAATGCATCGTGATACTCAACATTTCTCAACCTCATATCTCGAGAACTATTGGTCCTACGTAAATTTTGTAAAAGACTAATTTTATGCAGATTTTGGTGAGGAACCAATTTTATAATAACCAAAATTCACGTAAACCCAATAGTTTACAATAAAATCGAGAGAAAATGATTGTCATGACCTTAGACCTTCGCGCATTTGCAACGCCCGCACCGTATGGACATGATTTCGCATAGGACTTTTGAGAAAATATTTCTAGTGTCCAAATGAAAAAAAATTCCGAAGGAAAATTTCAGTTGGATTTTTCCCGAAGTCTGGGCTATAATGACTATTTCGCAGGTGGTGATTATGCCAGGGAGGGACTCGCTTTTCGATGTTTTTAGGGGTTCAAGATCAAGAATCTAGGTCAGCTCTTGTAAGCATGGGTGTCCCGCAAGGTTCAATTCTAGATTCTTTATTGTTCAGCCTCTAACGAGTGCCGTGCATGATGCATCTATTCGTCTACTTATACGCTGATGACATCCAGATTTACCTCAGTGGGCCTATTGGTTAGATCGAAGATTCTGATTATCAAATAAATAAGGATTTAGGACGAATTTAAGAATGGGCTTTGGATAACAAACTTACTCTAAATCCGTCAAAGTCGAAATGTCTAGCTGTTTCCAGAAATTAAGTTGATAAATCTAACCTCTCACCAAAAATTCTGAATGATTCAATTGTCTCATATGCCGATTCTGTGCAGACTCTTAAAATTCACCTGAACTCTGCAGTTACCTGCTACAATCATCTTAGCACAATAATTAAGAAAGTCAGACAGCTACCTTGTCCAGGTACTCCGTAAGTTAATGTTCAGCTAGTGAAATCCAGAACAGAACAAATAATGGCCCATATTAGCATCATTATTACTTTGTACTTGTACGCTGCTCATTTTCCTTTCTTCTTCATTTTGTTATACTGCTCTTAATTTTGCAACCACATTGCCTGATTTGTAAGCTTAGTACTTAAATATAGTATGTAATGCTTACCACAAGCCTTTAGAGATTATTCTCATTCGGCACGAACATATAAATAGCAGTGGAAATGCATCAATGCAAATTTGTTAGCAATAGTTTGTACATCACATTAAAAGATACCTGAACGCTTGTGGTACCTACGCAATTTGTTTTATTATTCAAAATAGGAAGGGCTTTCGACATACCCCTGGCTAACTTTTCACCCATCCGCCCCGCTATGGTAAATACAGAAAATCTATAGCCCCCCCTGTGGCCTTGCAGCTATACCAGCGGCATATTTAGCCCATTTGCATATGCAATTGAACGATTTGCCAAAATGTTTATGTTTATGTTTATCTGCGATCTTCGCTGATTTCCTTTCAGGTTGCTGGGGTGAAATTAAAACGAGCAAGGCTGGAGGGCTCCCCGTGAACTGTGATCGCAATGATCATTTACCATGAACGCCCCGGGTACTTCCCGTCCACCAGAACTGTGGTAATAATTGGAGCCTAAATTATCCACCGGGCCGGTGTATAAATACGATGCCGCTGCGAGCGAGGAGTGTCTACTAAAATTTTAATTGGCTCCATGTGCACTGTTTTTGTGCAATTGACGTATAGAGTTCTGCGAATAACGCGCGGGCAATGCAACTGCACTCCAGTCTGCTTGACCATTTGCTGTTTCATATTTCAATTTTCAGAGATAAAATTTGGTACCTGAGTTGTCTTAATTAGTCGCTTCTAACCGGACCAGTACACTGCCCCCGGCCGGCGGGCGTAAGGGGCCTAGTTATCGATGAGCCTTTTCTAAATTATTCACGCCACGGGAAATTTAGTGCACACATGAATGGGCGTCGAATTCAATCCAGGCGTGAATGAAGCCTCCACTGCTTTTACCTATTTCGAGGGTTCTTACTGTTCGGCCGACCTGCGAAAGTACAATCTGACTTGACGTTGTGAAAAGTTACCGTAGATTTTAAATTTGAATTGATCTGAAATTTAGATCAGTTTTATTTAGTTTAGACACCCACTATAAAATGTATAAATAATGTAAAATTAGTCACAAAAAGTTCAATATCACGATAAAAGTCCGAACAAGCTGAATTTTTGTGGTGACCTTTATTTTGATTGACCATCACGTCATGTGAACTTCACACAAGACTTGGAATTGCTCCAGGCAGCGCCTCTGTTTCCTTACTTTAATCTTAAATCTCTCAAAACTAGGTCCACTCCCTCAGGTTTAAATAGTTTTTGCGATGTCGTACTTCACCACTCATCAAATTTATGAAAAATTGGAAGTACTTGAAATTGAGTACTTTTAATTACGAAAGACGGAGAACACGAAAGCTTTACCCAAGTTCATGAATATCCTTATTACCTTTTTTGCACACAAATTCGTCCCGAACTAGAACAGAGCAACGGTTATGTGGTAATAAAGCCCGAAAACTCGAAGAAAAGTAACATTCACGTATTTCCTCATTGCAGCTGCCTGCAACGTAACGACCTTATTTAGTTCTCAATGAGCCCGACATTAAAAGCTTCTTAGTTTCGCCAAAATCCGACCATTCGCTTTGCCTAAGTACCAAAAAAGTGAAATTGGGTTTTCCAGTAAAGTACAAATTTTTACTGTGCAACTTTAATTACCGTAAGTCGAAACAGAAAAAAATTACTTTCTATCAGGAACTAAGCTACACAGGCAGGTTTGCTTCTCTCTCTTGCTTTCCCCGTATTTTGCAGGCAGAGTGAAAGGACTTAAGACTTTGTCCAAGAAGGCTATTCCCCCATGCAGGGAAAAACCCTGTGGCTAGTTGTATGCTCGGCAAAGACCACTTCATCTGCAAATATGTTTCCTTTCCACCGAGGGCAAATTAAATTTTCTCTCGAATTTAGCTTCTCAGCTTAATGGTGTTTCAAAGAAACTTTCATTTCCGTAATGGGACTATTCGGCATTAATTCTGAAGCTATACCGCCCAAATAGTGCGAGTGGCACATCCACCCGAGAACCTTCACAGGGCGTTATTTATCACCGATAAATTCCCTAATCATGTACGTGTCAATTTCAGGGCCGTCCAGGAATTTCTAGTTTCGCTCATTCGCAGTTTGAATGAGAACTGAATATAGCCCAACACTGCCGAAGGGCACCGGGTTCTACCTTTGTAAGCGGACCTTTTGCCTTACCTCCTGTGCCAGGCCTCTCAGATTAATTCGCTTGCTAATATATCCAAACAGAAACGCACTAAAGGCTTTACCAGGACAATCGGTGTATATGGTATGTGCCGTGGCGGGCATTGTTAGAAAAAGCACACTGCTTTGGGAGCTAGAAAAACCAAACGGTAAGGTGAACGTGAATTGCATGCGCTACTAAACTTCTACACACATCCGGTGAATGTTTTTCAGTTATTTTACATTTACATACACTGCGGTAGACGCGTTCCTACTCTGTTGATTTTTCGTGTTTTCACTCACTTTGTCAGCTTTTACCCTTTCGCGAAATTCCTTTGTACCTTCAGAATGAATAACTGTGTCACGAGGGAAACTTTTTTCCTCACTGTGCTTTGAAGGGCTAATCCCTATTCAGGTTAAGGCATACTAACCTAAACAACTACTCAACTACTTGGCAAAAACATGTAAGAGAAAAAAGCGTTTTGGCACTAAAGTACAGACAAATTAAAATCAAAGAAAATGTTGCTTGGGAACTCATAGCCAGGGGCGTCTCTAGCTCACCTTCCGCCGGGGTGCAGTGACTCATGTGCCACTTCCCATTCCTATTTTTTTTTCTTTCACAAAATCATTTTAGTAATATACATATAATATAAATGCGAAAGTTTGGATGTGTCAACGAATTTGGATGAAACTTGGTGGATAGATAGTTTATGTCCTGGATTAGAACATAAGCTACTTTGTAGTAAAGTGCAAGGTTTCAAAATGTCGGTTCCAAGATGGCCACCGAAAAAGTTAAACTTTAAGGGACAGTCATGAAAATCAGCACCTAGAAGATTTTCCGGGCCGAGTTCGAATCTGCCATCAAAATCACCAAAATCAAAATGGTGCTGGGACCGATATTTGTCAATGCTGCTACTCAAAACTTTTAAACAAACTGTCTCGGTGCTTTAATCTTTCCCGAAATGCAGTTTCGCTGATTGGCAACTACATACTTGAGCCTACGATCTGAGAGGGCTACGCTTGGAGAGACGTATTCTACCCTAGTCGAGCTTCATAGTGGCGTACCCCAGAGCTCGAGTCTGGGTCCTTTGTCAATTTATTGGTATTACCGCATTTTACTTTTTGGGGGCTTAATTGTAAGTGCTTACGAAGGTTGAATGTTGCATTCATTGACTGTACTAGGTTTGTTTTTGGGCTGCGTAGATTCGAACATATTTCGCATCTTAAAAAGTCTATCCTTGACTGCTCCATCAATACGTATCTCGAAAATGGATCCGTAATATTTCTACATAAACTGTTTTACGATGCATCGCAACCATCTTATTTGAGAGATTTAATTGTGCCCCTGTATAGACATTTAGTCTAGTCTATTTAGCAATTTCGCGGTAGACTTCACTATTCCGTTGGGGTGAATTAATCCACATTGCTGCGGCGTCACTTGTCTCTGCTTTTACAAATTTATCGTCAGATTTCGAAAAAAACAACCAACGCACGTATTTCCCATTATCCTACTTACCATAAAGCATTTTAGCTAATCGCATTTCCTCCAGACTACTGCCGCATAACTCCATGACGAACAATAACTAACCATCTTGCCTAGCATACTGGTATCCGACCAACTGAGTAATTTGCGTATCAAGTCAAGTTCCCATAAAACCACAGGCAATTAATTTTGCGCAACAAAGTGAGTACCTGAAGTCCAACTAGCGTTATTATCAGGTCGGAAATTTTTAATTCAGCTCAAGCAAAACATTTAGCCGTGTGCAACCACTACGTGCGGTACGTGCTTCCTTCCGCCGAAAGAAAACATCAATTAAGCAATCTGCACCGAGTAGTAGTATCCTGGATACAGGGAGGGCCGGTTAGTTTGTATCGCTTACTGCTGTAAATTCTGGGGAGCGGTATAATGCAATTTGTTAAAAGAATGCATGGCAGGGGGCAACCGCGGATGGGAGCCGGAGTGAGAAAAGTTGCGCAAATAAATTTCGTTCACGTGATGTCTACCCCCTCTTAAGCATTACCTTGTTGGCTTTTCCAGGACTGTGCGGAGCCCGGACCGGTTGCGGATCGTAAATAACCCGAAAAGCAATTAATTCGGGAAGCGAGCAGGAAAACTTTATACAAGAAACGTGCAACTTGTCTTCGGATGACTTTGTGTAAATTTACAACATTTTAGCATGCAAAATGCGCCCCCCTTGGTCCGAAGACTGCCCCCACCGTTTCCCGTTGCACTCAAGCGGACTGCAGAAAAATCAGTCGGCACACGAAGCGAATTTGTTTGGCATGATAGGTTGAGAAAATACGGAATCCACGAAGAAAATTCTTCGTTTGATGCATCCAATTTTTTATGAGGAAACTTCCTTGCTTACCCCGCACCAGCGATATCCCTTACTAAACCTGATTTTATGGCACACTTTGATGTTTTCTGAACCTTGCAGAATTGTGGAAGAGTCATACCCTCAAGTCCTCTAGAGGGGTGAATTTTTGCAAAAATAAATAAACTCAAGGCGCTCCTTAATTATTCCGTTAATAGCTACGAAATTTATACCGTCACGGCGCGCGTAGCGTAAATTTTTTTTTACCCTATTTAAATTTCGGATCTAATTAAGGCCCTTGAAAAACCGCCACGTTAAAAATTCTCTGTGGACGAAGTTCAGTAGAATCAGAACGACATTCAACCACCCAGGAGGTTACTGGATATTTTAGGTAGTTTTGTAAAGGAGCATTGGGTTTTCGGGTCAGGAACTCCTGACGTATTCTGACTGCACTGCTGCAATGTACATGAGGAACGAAGGAAATGCTGAGGCAAGGCGTGGTATTTTTTTTTTTCTTTTTTTAAAAATTAAAAAGCAAATAATTTTAAAAGGGTTTGGGGTTTTTTTTTCAGTTTATTATTATAATAATACCTTCCTCATTATCCTAGAAAATTAAAAAACACTTTGATTTAATAATAGCAAGCTGTTCACAGGCTGAATATTTTTGACAACAGGCTTTACTTGTTCCCCGACTTGTTTCCCGTTATTGCTCAACTCCTATAAGTGATTGGGCAATTTTTAATACACATGAACTAGAGAAATGCAGATAATAATAGTGAACAGCGCATCCAAATCCGTAGCTCCCGTCACAAGAAATTTGCACATTTTCATAAAAAAATTGTGTGCAATTAAAAGTCCTTTACCCTTCACTGAATCATAGTATAAATGAATTTGAACCACCCTGTGAAATTGCAATCGCCGGAAACTTATGCTAAAACAAAGAAATCGGATTTTCAAAGTCAAGTTTTATTACAAAAAACATTCTAGAGCACCTACTGCAAAGCCTTTCTATTTCAAAGCTTAAATTGAACAAAATTGTGTAAAAGGAAGAATCGTTTTATTATAAAAACTTTGATACAACTAAAATGCTGCTGTCAGTCCTAAAAACCTTATAACTAACAATATCATCTCCAAATGGCTAATACATTCTAACATACATGTAATCACAATTGCATCAGATCAAACGCTTTAAGAAATCTTACAAATAATGAGAATTGCATTAAAACAAATAAGAGTATGTATTATAAATATTTTGAAAATTAAGTCCATGCCACTTTTTTCCGTCCAAATTTAGGCGGAACTGGTGAGTCCTCACGTAATTCACACCTGGACAAACTCCTGGCAACGCTGTCGGTCTCATTCACACCCTTAAATCCTCTATCAGCCCTATTTACCTTCCCCACGTCCAGTTCCCTCTTGCAACTCTCTTGCTCTCCGATAAGCAGCTTGATTTTATCGTTTGAGTTCTCTATTGCACTAAGATGAGTCTCCTGGACGTCAATGAGCTTAGTCTGGTGCTTCAAATTCTCAGTCAATTTATCTTCAAAACTGTCCATTTGCTTCTTCAGCAAACTGCCAATTTGCGCCTTCCTCGCGACACTCTGATGAGACCAGACCTCCTCCCACTTCTGCAGATTTTGCTTCGCCTCAGATTCATACATCACCTCGATCTGTGACTGCTTCTGTATTTCACAGTCGTACTGCATTTCGAACTTCTCGATGAGATGCTTAATACTGTCCTCCTTGCAATAGGTTGAAATCCGCTTCAAAACGTCTATGTCCTCCCTCATCTTCCTTCGCACATCGTCTGACCGCTGCCTTATTATCATCTTTATGCGGCTCAAGTTGTGCGGGATTTGGGTATCGGTTTGGTCCTGCCAGCTTCGAGCCTGGAAATCGGTTAATTCATTCTTCATTTCGGTTATTATGCGTCTCAAATCTTCCTCTTCCCGCTGGAGGTTACTGCTCTCCATTTCACGGCGCTTTAACTCCTCCATGTGTGACTGCTGCAATACACTCAATTCTTTGATCTCTGACTCGCGAATTTGTTCACGTTCCTTGAGGTACTCTTCGCGCTTCGTTGCCTCCTCCTGAAGACGTAGGTTACGAATTTGTGTTTCTTTTTCCTCCTGCTCCCTGTGCATTTGGTTTTCAATCTGAAAAAAAAGTCGCGACAAATTTTACATCAATCAGAAGTGGGGTGAAGGGTGATTAAATTTTCAGTAAGTTCAGGCAGATGCCCATTGGATAAGCAAAACAATATTTAGGATGGGGAGTTACTTAAATTTGCTAGATAAAAACAAGAAGGCGAAGCTTGTAAACATCCTCTAAAATTACACAGAAGAAAACACTGGATAGACCCACCTGCTTATCCAACCAGTTCAGCTTGGCGAAAGCCTGATTGTCTGTTTTCGAGTCGAATAGAACGGAATCATCGCAAGTGCCATACCTCAGGCGACTGTAAAGTTTGCTTTCGAGTTGTAAACGTCTACGGTCCTCCTCCTGCTCCTTTAAATTTCTATCTATTTTCTGCATAACATCTGTGGAGATTTGCCTCGCTCTCGGCTTGCTAAACAAACGACGCTCCTCCTCGAGTTGTCGATTTTCACATTCTAGTAGAGTACGGAGTTTTTCGCGTCGCTCCTCAAGCTGTTTGTCCTTTAACTCCTTCTCACGACTTTTTCGCAAGGTCTCCTCTGCGTGTTCGTAATATTCAGGAGCTGTCCATGCCTCGAAACGTGAAGTTACTTTGCCCCAGTGATCAAAATAACGATTTACGGCATCGTTTTTCTCTAGTCGCACGTGTTCGGCTTCACGACGTCGCGCATTGGCCACCTGCAGTCGATTAGCTTTCATTAATGCGATTCTAATTGGTCCCTTTCCCTGAAAAAAATAAAACAAGTTTCAAAAATATAAGTCACTCATCCATATCCTGTTTTGCTTTTTTTTCGTGTTAACAACGAATTTTTGTATAATCACCAGCACTTAAGGCCGGTGAAGTACCGCAGGAGGGCAATCGGTCCCTCTCATGATGACACAAGTCCGGCGTCATGCCAAAAGTATGAGCGTGACATGATACCGATTTCACAGGTAAGCCAACCCAAAAAAATCAACTAGTGCTATCTTATCTCGAATCTTTAAAAAACTTGTGCGGATTCTCGTCCACGTCGCAAATTGATTGATTCATTCATTCATAACTTTTGCGATTTCTCAGGTAATTGATATCGCACGCGGTTTTTTTCACACGTTCCGTGGAAAGTAACCGCAAAAGCGCTATGTCATCTGCAAAAATGTTTAGAGTTTGTAAATTACAGCCGATGGTGGTGTTTACTACTTAGGACATAATTTGGGTGTTGCTGTTTGAAGAAGCTCACAAATAGGTCTGGTGTTTTTCCACCTTACAAACCAAAGCAAATATAAACAATTACATCGCAATTTAGAATTTTTTATTTTGTTTGCAGGGCAATAAATAAGCAATGCGATTCTGAGGTGTGTAGTATTTTTTCAAAATGTTTGTCTTATTAGCGATAAAAAATGTACTACCTGGTCTAGACTAGAAATTTCATTTTGTAGACACATCATAATCTGCATAGGGGCTACCCAGAAATATTAGCACAAATTGACAATTGATGCTTATAAACTGGTCTTGCTTGAATTTTTGGATGTTTTATGATTAATGCTTTCCGTGTGATTTAACAAAATATTTTCTTTTTTTTGGGTTTTCAAAATAAAAACGGTATCTTCGCACAGAATTCCTAAGTGCTTCCGTTACAAAACTCGAATTCCATAGACGTGCAAAAAAGGAAGTAAGAACTGTTGCTCTGTTATTTATTTTTTTGTACAATAAGTCCGCGACTGACATAATTGACAATTAAACAAACTCGAAAACAATTATGTATTAAATTCCAGTCACACTGAAATAGTAAAGTGATCTAATTTAAATGATTGGAAATTCCAGGAAATTTTTTCTTGAGTTCATTCCCAATGCCCTCGGTCCTTTCATAAACAAAGCCAAGAGTCACGACAAAAGACCACAAAAAACCAGCTGAACGTTACGTTCGAACAAAAACAGTGAATGACCGTTGACACCGTGACGAGGCGCCTTTAACTTATCCCGGGGATCCACAAATATCCGACAAACAAATACCAAAATAGCAGTCATTGCTTTATTCTGCGGTCAAATGGTGCACAGCTCAATAAAAACAGGTTCAATTACGTCGTCCGGTTCGGCAAAAAAAGTATAAACAAATTGTAAGCTCTGTAGTCCCAACGATAATTGTAGCAAGGGCTTGAACGGCTCATTAACCCCAAAAAGTTTTTCCTACTCTTTAGTTTGTATTCGCTACCCGTGATTTTCGAGAGGGCAAAGTTAGGAACAATTAGGAACAATCTGAGACCGAATGCATGGGGAGATTTTTCCACATAGCCGTAGTTTAGAACAAGTTTAAAGCACTGGCTACAAGTCGGAATATGCAGTCCAACAAGGCCCCAATTGGAGAGGTCATAATTACTTAAGTGACCGTAGCCCCGCTCCCATGAAACTCCATCACCGAGAGAATAGTGCCGGGTCCAGGTTGGACAATTTGTTAGGGCAGCATGGGGTCGACGGCTGGTAACATTGTTCGCCCGCAATTGACCTGCTTCGGGACTTAGCCAGGGCCACAGCTTTGTCATCGAAGATTACAATATTTATGAAGGCCGTTGTCCTTCAAGGTGTGACACTACTGAGGGGTCTGCCAGTGGCAGAAGTGTTTGATTACTGAACCGGAGCAAATTTGCCTAATCGGAGATTGGACAGGTGATTCTCAGCATTCTTAATGAATTTGCATGAAGGGGTTGAAAGGTTCTTGCTAGGCAACGGGTGGACCCACTCTCCCAGGGCATAAGCATAATTCTGCCTCACATTCGACACACAAGCATGAACTATTCAATCCGAGGTGGTATTTGGCCCCTGCCACTTCGCTGGCTAACATTCATTTGTTTATCGTACAGGCATGAAATGTTCATCTTCTTTGAAAATAGCAACGGCCTATAATCTTCTTATTTCTGACCCACCTAAGGTAAATTGGTTCTTGTAAGATTATCCGCCCGAAAGGGTGCAAAAAAATGGATTAACCCAGATACCTCACATTCTGGGATTCGCCAGGTGTTCAAAACTAGCGTGCTCATATCAGACGCCTGACGCAGTCATTTACAAGTGTCGCAAAAAACGGATGCGTGTTATGTAGTCCCCTCCAAAAACAAAGTTTATCAACACAAATCCGAAAGTTCTTATCACGCAGTCAACAAAGCTCTTGAGCACTCGCAGTTTTATTTATTTCCCAGGCCTGATAATTGATGGAAATTAATTCGGCGCGATGAAATTCTTGATATTCAAATTTATTCAACGCCAGCCCAAACAGGTAGATACAATACACTGCAAACAAGAGTTTCGAGCTCGAGCCAAATGTTTTTTAATTAACAGCAGACCGCTTCTCCGCTAAGTGTACTGTTATCTCTCTCAAGAGGGCCACAAGCGTGATAAAATATTAAACGATTTTTAATAAGAACTCAAGTGTGGCCACGGCCCGTCGAGAGCAAATTCAATAGAACCCCCATTATCGCCTCATCCTGATAACCACTTCACCGATATTTATGACACGCTGGGAAAATTGAATGGACATTTCACGGAGGCAAAATGGCACTCGCTGATTAATCGCTCCATCGATAGGCAATGGTGAAAAATTTAATAAAAAGAAAAAAATAACTCCCGTTCCCGTTCGCGTTGGTCCAAATATTGTGTAACTAATGGGTCCTCCTACTCTTTATAATTGCGCCGATTCTGGATTTGGTAAACTAATATATTAAGCACGTGTCCAGTTTTCGTGTCATCATAGAGCATGCCACAGCGAGTGGTCACACTGTAGGGGAATCACCAAATTTATCACCGCCTTGCTGCGACTGCATTCGCCGCGGCGACGTTGGAATCTTATTGTGGCGGGCAATATTTATCGCACTCCAACAAAAGTTTTAATTTATTACATATCAGTTTCCATAAATATACTTAAGACATCTAGCCGAAGTGGATCCAGACGAATGCGAAGTATTTTTGTAAACATAGCAACTACCCCAAAATAACTTTATCTACGTAGTTACTGCAATTCGAATTGCGTGTTTTTAAACTATGCGTTAAATTAATTGAACGATAAATTACAATACGTCTTTTCAAGAGGCTACGGCCTCAATGGTAATCCCCAAAAGTTCCAGTTTTGTGAGAACAATTTCATAACATCTTAAGCAGAAAAGACCAATATGTTAAGTCCCCGGTGAAATTCGTAAAATCATAACCTCTTCAGCTTGAGGACTGATTCAACACTTTTCGTTATTATGGTTTTTCTTTTTAACGGGACATCCCCGGAATTCTTGGAAAAGCAATACCACTAATTAATTTACACAATTTTAAGGGAAATGGTATATAATAATAACAAATTGTCCAAGAATCCTCCTAAGTGACATTTGTATCGATAAACTGCTTCCTATGCCATTTGTTTTAACTAAAGAGCAAGCTTTATCAATCAATGTCCACCACATCATCCAAATTCTGGTTATCGAAGTTTCAAAACCTCGCAAAAATTAAAGCAATTCAATACATTGGCTTCAATTGGCCGCTAATTTTTTACGCAATGCACCTCATTATTAATAATCTTGATTTTTTAAATTCAGACTGTCTCGGATGAGTTATCACTCATGCCACCGCGACGAGAGACCTCAACTTCGAAGACCAATATTTTGGGAAAAAAAATAATAAAAAAGTGTAATAGTAAAGAAAGTTGATAACAATTTGTTTAAATAAGGGAAATCCGATATATTGATTATTTCTTCGCCCTCTAAACTAGGATAACCCCTTAAGGGCGGTATGCACTCTGACGGGGAAAAAATCTTCTTCGTATAGTAGGTACGTACTTTTAAGAATATGTTACAAAACTTCATGTTAAAAATTTAGGAAAAATTCGTAAGGCAAATTTTGACATTTCATTCACTTGTGATTTCATATTCCAGGCTTAAGCAAATTGAAAAGCATAGTATTCCCTATTATATCTTTGCAACTAGCGCTTTTACGTACATACTTGAAATTTTCAACGCAAGTTATCGAACTCCACAATTGGATAAGGCAATTTGAAATCTTTGCGATATAAATTTAAAAAATTCAAGCCGGTAACCATCTTTATAAGAATTTTACTCAGCATGGCCTACATTTCTCCGACATCAATTTGCAAAAGAATCCCATGAAGGTTTCCATTTTTGGGTCGCCAAATTGAATTTCGCAACACCATTATTTACTTTTAAGGTTTCACCGCCTAAACGATTCGATATCGTGTTAACAGATTCGTATTAAATAGGTACGATATACAATAAAGCCATACTTCCCCTTTCCCAGCAATATAATTTTTTCTTTCCTTGCTTTACACGACCTCTTGTATTTTTCAGTATGCTTAACGTTAAGGTAAGACACTAAAAACGGAAAAAATAAACAAATCCAGTTCCTCATTTTCCCAGCGTGTTAGGACATTTGGGGCTATCATGTACAGCAGACATACTGAGGTCAATATGTAAAACTCCATCGCACCTCATCTCTCATGGATTAATGGTCTAAACTAGTTAGGATGCAATTCAGCTATAAGTTCACAATTTTGTTTTATAGCTGCCACCCTGAAAAAGGAATTGAACTTTTAGTGCTTGTTGTTACCTCATAGTGCTGTGGATGATATTATGATCCGCAATAACTTTATTTTTTTTTTTCAATAATAATAATAACTTAATTTTATTTTTTTCGCCTATCCTTTGCTATATCTTTCTCTCGGAATTGTTGAAAGCAGAGGATGTTAGGATTCCAGCCTGCCAATGATCTTTGCAAAGCTTCCTACCAAGCATTTTCTAGTAAATCCTAGTTTAAATGTATTATAGTTCCAAAGGAAGTGATATCGAAAGTGAGTCCAAAGGTGGGGGATCTGAACAAAGAAGGATTTCATTTTTCTTCGAAGTATAAACCAGGCTTAATAGAGGGGGCTTAACGGAAATGCAATCTACCTATTGAAAACATAGGCACAGATAAAAATTATTGATCTTCTTGTGATTAATGGAACAATATTCACGTAAAAAAACAATTTTTTTAGAATTCATAGACATAATAACTAATAGCCATCATACATATGTTACGCAGTAAATTAATGAATTTAAGCCTTGAACGAGTTTAAACAAAAGATGGAAACAATTCATTTCATCTACACACATACAATATGCCTTTGCCCACTCAATTGAGGAAAATCCTAGTAGCTGCGTTGTCAAGTCCAGCGTTGCAAAGCATTCAGCATGTACCACCTGAGTAAGCATAATCTGGAGTAAACTTGTTATCAGTGAAGTGAAGGAGAAAGTGGCTCAGTGAGTGTGAACCAAGCCACCATCTCAGAGGTCGTGGGTTCGATTCCCACCTGTGGTCACCTTGGGGGGGACTTATACCCGGATAGCTCGGCGAGCGATATGCGCTGGTCGGACTGCTGGAATCATGGGTTCAAATCCCACTTAATAAATTGGCCACCCTGGCCCTTTCTCCCACACCCAGACCAGATTTCCTTTCCTCGGCGTTGTTGGCACAAAAGATCTTTCAAGTCGCATAATGGGGACACCGGTTTCATTGTAAATAAATCCCACTCTCGTTTCTTGATTAAATGGGTATGATTTTGAATTTCTACAACTTTTATTTAAAACACATTTTGGTTTTAATAGATACATCCGAGTATGAAATAGGTGCAACGGTAAAAAATAGAAAAGATGGAAAATTAGGAAAAAGAGAACACAAAATACCAAACACTTGTGATATCTCGATATTCACATTTTAGTGCATATCCTCGGATCCTTGACCTAATAAATCACTAAAACATATGCGTATGAAAAATGCAACTATTTATTTGAGGTAAGAGTTCTAAAACTTCTCTGGTTAAGCATAAAATTTAGGGAACTCGTTTTTAAATGCCAACGATCACCAATAGTTTGAAGTGAACGTAATTAATAGAAGCCAGGCCCCCGACAGTTAGTTATTCATGAGATCGAGAAAAAAAAGCCCAACCACTATCGAGCTTTTCTCTGATTTCTTTTGCCATTAAAATATGTATAAAACGACGGTGACTCAGAGATACTTTGCATAATCAGCGGACAGTAAATTGTGAAGTACAAAGATATTGATTAACATTGATAAGAATAAAATCTAAGCTGTTTGCAGAATTCTTCAATTGTAAGTTGCACTAATCAGAGAAAAAAAAAAGCTTTCTCACTGCTTTCCCTCATCTGGAGTTAATTTGTTTTTTTTTAATGATTAGATACGGGGATTGTCTTATTGTTGATACAAGTGTAAGTAGTAATCGTCGTTTTTTTCTATCTAGCGCAGCATTCTTCAGATGTATTTAAACACCGCCCAAACGACGGTGAATTGCATCTCCTTGAAATCAGTTCACTTTACAGCATGTCGGCGAAATCACAAGTCTCGGTATTATCAGTGCTCCTCTGTAAGTCGATTAAGTCAATATTTTTCTCTTTTATCACAATTCATATCGAGTGTCGTCGCGTGAGCAAACAAATTGAACTTTTTTAACGGAAAAAAATAAATCCAATTCCAGGCCTGCACTATGCTGCAGCGATACACATCGTTCCAAGGAGTGAATGGGAAGCTAAACCCCCCACTAGTGTGGACAAAGTTCCGAATAATCTCCCATATGTGATAATTCACCACACGGCTATTCCTGGAGCATGCCACACACCTGACGAGTGCAAAGCAAGAATGAGATCTGTCCAGTACTCCCATCAAAAGGAGCGAAATTGGGACGACATTGGCTACAATTTCGCAATCGGTGGGGATGGACATATTTACGAAGGACGCGGATTTAACGTGCAGGGCGCTCATGCTCCCGGATACAATACAAATGGAGTGGGAATTGTGTTAATCGGTGACTTTACAAGTAAGCAATCCCCTTTTCTGCTCTGCTGATCCTCTTCTACTCGTATCACTGAGTTTTATTTTTGATCTTTATATGGATTGTGAGTTTCTCTTATTTTACCTCTTAATTCATTTTGCAGATGTCGTCCCTCCTCGGATTATGATAACCAGGGCCAAGGAGCTGATTCAGTATGGTGTTTCAAAAGGAAAAATTGCACGGAATTATAAGCTAATGGGTCACCGGCAGGTGAAAGCTACTGCGTGTCCAGGGAATTTGCTTTTCAAAGAAATCGAGACATGGCCACATTTTGTGCTTAAGCCGTAAAGATGTACTGCAAATCCAATTATTTAATTTATTTATTAAAGAAGACTTCAGATGACTTAGTTATGTGTTTATTTGTATTTGTTTTAAAGAAGCATTTTAACTTCTTTCAGCAGTGCATGATATAAAACGATTTTGTGAAAGCAATCTTTGTCCAACGTCGGTCAAGGCACCAGTAATGTTGGAACTGCAACATGTAAAAAAATAAAATTACCGACAGTATTTTGTTTGTTAGATTACCAGCATGCAGCCAATTCATTTTGAATGATCTTATGCTGAGTTTCCGAGTTAGCGGGACGAACGGGTTAAAAAATGCGAAATCAGGTAATATTTAGGAATTTATTTTATGTGAAAGAATTTACTATGTAGCTCGATGCACAGGGCATAAAAAACATATTTGCATTTATTTGCCTTTTAATGCTACGGGAGCTGTATTCGTATATTTATGCACAAGAGGGGTCACGATCCAGACCTCGCAATTTTATTTTTTTTATATCAAATGAATTAGTTCAATAACGTTGAAAACTGTTGAATTGTTTAATTGTTTTACAGTAACGGTAGTTTAGTCCTAAATAAGATGTTATCGTTACACTAACTGGTTCTAGGCAAATACTCGCATACTTCAGTCAGCAGACAAAATATGCAGTCCAATCCATCCTACTACAGGCAGCGCAAATTGGAATAGCTTCGCCTACTTTATATTCCTCACTAACGATGCGGCAAGTCTGTGGTGAGAAGTGGTCAATATCCCTGCCGGAAGGATGGTAAGCTCAGGACCTTTAAGTATGATAAACAGCTAATACAAATTCATAACCCGACCCACAATCTGTCAATGCGAGAATATCTGATCAGACGTTGAATTGATTGCATTAAAACACCCCAGAGGCAGGCCATAGACCTTCGGGGCGGACCGTCTCATTCGATTTAACAGTCACTCGCCTCTAATCATAGAATTAAAAAATGTTTACCTCATACTTAATTTTACAGCCGAAGACTATATTTTTCTCACTAAGCCGCGCCCATTCCAGCGTTAATGACAGAGTCCGGCTATTGATTAGTTAATGCTTTGCCCACTGTCAGGATTGATAATGTGAATCCCGGAGTAGTGTCTCATTGCCGTCACAAAGCCTTTCTAAATTGATATGTTATTGATGGGAATCTCGTGTACACCCAATAGGTTGTAATTGAGGCAATTTGTCTGTCCCGTTCCTTTAAAGAAATAAACTGGCAAGTGCTTTGAGAGCAAGTAGAATATCAAAGAAGGCAAATTGTGCTTGATCATCATGCAGCAGCAGTTCTATGAACGTCTGCAAAAACCAGGCCTGCAATTGCACGTTTAGTAGCAATGCAGCCTCATCATCATCGCACAGTGTGGTATTTGGTCCTAAAAGTTGGCCAAAATCACTTTTTTTTATATTATTTCTACTCCCTCTACGCCATTGTTTCCAAAAACTAGTATAACCGTTCCATACAATAGCAAAATACACAAAGCGATAGCGCTATCCAGCTCGCCGTGCGCTCAGTCGGAAGTTACCGTTCATCTAGAGTGTTCGTGTAATTGTTCGATGCGCTCAGATTTCATCATTTGCAAATTCTTGCTATTTTGTGACTGAACGATTTTGTGTTGGTTTTCATGATGGATTGTGCATAACCAGGTATGTACTTTATTTATCATTTAATTTCAACAACTAAACTACAGTCTTTCTTCATTTATACCTACCTGAGAAGAAGCACCAAACAACTGCTAAAAAAAACACATTTTGGAAGATTAAAGGGAATTTTAATATATTTCTCATCATTTCTAACCCAAAATAGTAATTGCTTATTATAAAGTAGACCCTACAGGATATAAATAAGCGCAAAATAGCCACCCCAAAGTACCCCGTATTTTTGGTGATTTTTTTTCCGTAGGCACATTCCATACTCAGTAAATGAAGTTTTACTTAAAGTTTTCCCGGGTAGCCTGCAACGCAGATGTTTTAAACAGGCTCCTCTTAACTTCTGATCCTGTCCTGACGGGCATGAGAAAAAGGAAAAATAAAAATAAACAGCCACTATCGGCTGATGTTCTAAAATTGTTGCTTGAAAGTGACATTTTAAATGTGAGTTTTGAAGGTGACGACGAAAATGACGAATAAATGCTTGTATATATTACATGTCTTTTTTTTTACCTTTTACAAGCTAAAACTGAAATAAAACATTGTTAGGCAGCCATTGAGGGAACCAAATATTTTTGGCCAACTTTTAGGACCAAATACCACACTGTGCATCGTCAAGAGCATTTCAGCAGCATGTCCTCGCTAGCGGGTGTGAAAACAGTCATCGTACGTTAACGCGAAAATTACAACTTTCAGCCACGGTGAGGTGGTAAGGCCAGCCCAGCAGAGCGGTGTAAACGAGGCAGAAAGCAACGAATGAGCTTCCTAATTATTCCACGCCCAGCCAGGAGTAATAATAATAATCAGGAACACCATAAATCCATCTCGGCGATGATCCCTTACACCACATCCGTTGCAATGAGTTGCAAAATGCGACCACAGCCATCCTCCACCTCAGTAGCACAAACGGGAGCAGTGGATACGCGCATTACATAAAATCGTTCTTGCCGAGTAGCGCACGGATGAAAATTAGCGCCTCCAGCGCACGGGAGTGTATGTATGGTTGGAGCAGAGCGCCTCTGTAATAATCCCATGAATTTCTTCCGGTTCTCCTATGTAGCGTGTGAAATTAAAAAGTGAATTAAAAAAATTGAAGTCATACATTCTGCCGTGAAGGCTAATTGGCGATACAGAGGTCGTAATAAAGGGAATCACTACCGTTATTACCGCTCATTAATTAACTGCATTACTTTGCGGTGCAATGAAGTGCGGGCCCAATTAAATTGGCCTGAAACAGCAGCACCAGTTTCAGCGCCTCGAGAGATCAGAAAAGTAATTAATTCTCGTTTCGATTCACACTCGAATCGCGCACTATCAGGCAATCAGCGGACGAGCTGATAATTACAAGGGGAAGGGAATCACAATTCAGTCATTTAGTCTAATCAAATTTTTGCGAAGTACAAAATTCACCAACGCACCGCACTTTAAAGAAGATCTGCAGCAACGTTCGTTATCACCTATGTCGACCGAATGGAACGTATGGGACGAGTGATTGCGTCTGACTATCGGTTTTGGTGCGGTGAGCTTTTGGTCACAGCAACAACAGCCACCACCTGTAGCAACATATGCTGGTGGTGGCTACCTATGGCGGGGACATCCAGATTACCGGATAACAGGTTGCAATCATCTCCTGTGAATCCATCCATTCGACTTCCGCCGTCCCCAGGTAAATCACACAGCAGCAGGTTCAAATCTATTCACAGCCGTGGCTGGGCTGCGGGATTTGTGACACACTCTCGCTAGCGTGGCGGAGTTGTATTACATAAACAAGTGTACAACAGAGTTATAAACACACTCCAGGCAGCACAACAAAAATAAAAGATTAAAATGTGCGAATGTGTGGCATCGAGTGCTCCTCAATTCGATTCCTATTTGCAATATAAAAGAAAGTTCATTCGCCGTATCGCATCAATTTACGTCCCACGGTCACAGCACTAGCACAACGTGCTGTGGGCTCTAATTTAACTACCCTCTTTCCCGCCCAATTCTTGCCAGAAGTTCCTATTTATTACGTCCTTGTGCATCTTATTAAAGTTACTCGTATTTAATTTATTTTATTTATTAAAGTCAATTACTTTGTAACGTTCAGCATGTTTCTCGCGGAGTATTTGTTTGTATTCGGAGGTGAGTGAATTTTAAAGTGGGAGTGAGCATTGCTTTAGGAGAAATCTCATTTTAAATGAAACTAAACTTATACAGTTCGAAACTGTTCGTATAATTCTCAAAAATATTTCCGTCTTTTCTCTGGAGGCTCTCTAGAGTTCGATGCCACTGCGCAACAATTTATTGCGATTCAGAATATTCGTTTCATTCTAAGTAACAACTTCAGATTATTTGTGATTTAAGTGGTATTAATTAATTAGTGTTATAAAATGATACAGGTGGAATTATGGAAACTGTGTGTCCCTGTTGTATACCGAAAGCAGTTAATCACCGACCAAATTACGGTTTAAATTAACTCTCAACGTCACTTTCTATCTGGATATATCGATTTCTATTCAGTTGCTCGACCCAACATAGTTTTTCCCTATTTGAATTGCAATTGAATTGTGTGTAAATTGTTAATTACATCACATACAATTATTGAAAAATATTTGAAACTATGAACAGTTTGCGGAAAATATTTAATTACGTGGTTGTACGTGGTATTTTATTCAAATATTAATGCAAAATAGTGTGAATCCCCTGACAGCTCTGCAATCCTTAAATATCAGACTACTAAGAATAAACCGCTCTTCTAAAGGCGGGAGTAGCCTATAGGAATCATTAAGTGGTGAAGGGTAATGAAAAATTACAGCCATCCCTAGATTTGCACGGTACTTGGTTTACGCGGTTTTTAATTAGAAAAACAAGTTTTGTTTATTCCGGTTATCAAAATCACTGGATTGTATCTTTGTATCTGTGTTTTATTGGTTTTTATTACAATATTTTATTTGTGATCGGAAATTCTTGATTATGAATATGCGCCTTGTTTTTATTTATTTACCTTTTTTACTTGCAATGGAAGACGGGTGTCTGTGTGTGCAGGCCCGCCGCTAGCCGCTTAAACACTCGCGTGCGTAAAATTGCAAATAAATACTTACTTAATTTGATCTATTCATTGATTGAAATTACACAATCTAAAGTGTAGTTGAACCTATCTTGCTTTCTTTTATACGCCCTACGTCTTGTTTTACATTACTTCGATTTACACAATATTTCGTGGAACATATCTATCGTATAAATCGAGGGATAGATGTATTATACTATTCAAAAAAATCCGTCGTATACGTGCTCATAACCATAATTGTTTTGTTGCAATGCCTAAATTCCTAGAAGAGTATTTAAATTAAATTCTTCTTTGGAAATTAACTACTTTTTCAGCACACGTGCGGGGTAAGTGGTACCTTACCGCACGGGTTTCCATGCGGTAAATCATCAATTAACCACGGTGCGGTAAGTAGCCGATTGCCCACGATGGCTGTAAACGAACTCGCTTCGCTCGTGCGTCTAACACCGCCATCGTGGGCAATCGGCTCCTTAGCGCACCGTGGTTAATTTATGAGTCACCGAATGGAAACATGTGCGGTAACGTACCTACTGCTTACCCCGCACTCGTGCTGAAAAATAGCATACGTAACTCGGGCGGTAAGTAGCCGAGTGCCCATGATGGCTGTTAACGCACTCGCTTCGCTCGTGCGTCAACACCGCCATCGTGGGCAATCGGCTACTTACCGCCCTTGTATCGTAATATACTATTTCAGCACACGTGCGGGGTAAGTGGTACCTTACCGCACGGGTTTCCATGCGGTAAATCATCAATTAACCACGGTGCGGTAAGTAGCCGATTGCCCACGATGCCTATTAACGCACTCGCTTCGCTCGTGCGTCTAACACCGCCATCGTGGGCAATCGGCTACTTACCGCCCTTGTATCGTAATATACTATTGAAAATAAGCATTTAGTAATTTTCTGCCAATCATTTGGTCGCATCTTTAAATCTCCTTATCTCAAAAACAAGTTCAAGGTTAAAAAATGTTATACAAAATTTTCTCTCGCTTATCGTAGGCATTTTTTAGACTGCTCCTAGTTTTTTTTTTTTTAGGCGGAAAAAGTTTTGGCACTTTTGGTGTTTTTTTTAAAGCTCACTCGTTACGAGACAATTATCCTAGCAAGGTATCACTTTTTTTTTAACACAAAAAGTTTTTCAACTTCTCGCAACCTGCATATCTTCAATCCACAAAAAAGGCCAATTATAATGCTCCAATAGTTTCCAAGAAACAAATTTCCTATTCTCCCTTTTTAATAGTTCTAGATGTCCATAAAGCGTTAAGAGGCAGCATCAATATGTATTAAGTAATTCTCTGGTAAATATAACATAAAATCATTTTGGTGTTAAGTAGTAAATAAGAAAGTTCTTAATATACAATGTTCACACCTTTAATGAAAAAAAACTATTTCTGTAAAGAACGTTTGAAATGAATAAGCACCTTTTTTATTTACTCTAATTTTCGGCACTATACTGAAGAATCCTTCCAATGTTGACTCTCAAATACAGGTCTTGGATTATCTGAAAAAAATAAAGCACGTATTAATTTAGAAGATGGGAAAATTATTCGGATTTAGAAGTTGACGTTCATCTTAAAGTTTGCGTTATTAAGCAAATAAAGATAAAATAAATTGATAGGGTATAAGCTGATTTGGTGCGCAACACAAGAAGCACCGTTTTTATTACAAAATTACGAACACCAGCTTCTAAAAAATCGTAGGTGTTCTTCCAAGTGCACATTTGCAAAACAGCAAAATATGTCGCACAAAAATTGATATGGCTATTACGAGTATGTCCTTTAAATATCAACATAATAGTTCTTCTATTTCTGTAAAATCAAATATAATCATAGGACAGATTAGAAAATATACTACAGCCATTCAGTCACTTCTTACAAATTTAACGAGATTAAATTTCACAGCCTTTGCCTGATAGAAGGGGATTTTTCTTCCAACACATTGACCAGTTTACTGTGAGAGCCTGCCTGTATTTTGCATCTTCTGCTACCCCCTACTTGACCAGACGTCATGGACCAGCAGCGTCTTATGGAATGGAATGACCTAAAAGAGTTCTCGGTCGGTTTCACACTTCAGACACCGCATAGCCGTCGGTTGAATGAATGAATCACGTGGCAAACCTTTCCTGAATAAGCTCAATCAACCCGAGTAACAAAAAGAGCATTTAACGCAAAAAAATCCCCGTGCTACTTGAGCTTCGATCTTAAGCTGGATATTGAAAATACATAAACATCCATATGAAGGCACTAAGAGCTTCCGCTGTTGCGTCATTTGGCGCTTTCTGATTACCGGGCATTGTGCTACTATCACTGAAAGTTTATAACATTCAGAAAACCGCGGACTCCCAACGCAATCGTGTTAAAGAAATAAAAACAGTGGTCACCGTAATATTCGGTTTAGTGCGTTTGTTAATTTCAAAATCGACATTTCGGCTATAAAAAGATATTCCCCAGTTCTCTCGTTGGGCAGATAGAAACTTGTGTATGTGCATACTGGTATTAATGTAAACAAAAACTGACTTAAATTGCAAAATATCTCACAAACCAGTGGTCGTAAATTACCTGGTTTTTGCTCTGTTTGACCTCAAGAGGTGTAAAACAAATTAGGTAAATAGCTGCTCCGGATGCAAAATCGATTAGCAAAACAGCCGCCCAACATGGGGATTACCCACATTGGTTTCGAAAACTCGACGTGCGCTACCACCAAATTTGCCTATTTTAGAGATGCAACTAATTTAGAAAATTTTTCTCCAATCTTGCAGGTATCATACCAACAATGTCGGCGACAACAATGGTAACACGTAACGAATGGGGGGCTCGAACGCCAAAACTAGTGGAGAAATTCCTTGGGCCGTCCCCGTACGTAATTATTCATCATTCGTACCAGCCTGCAGCATGTAACAGCACAGAAAACTGCAAAGCTGCAATGAGATCGATGCAGATATTTCATCAGGATGACAGAGGTTGGAATGATATCGGCTACAGCTTTGCAGTCGGTGGCGATGGCAAAGTCTACCAGGGTAGGGGTTTTAATGTGGTCGGAGCACATGCACCCGGATATAATTCCCAAAGTGTCGGCATCTGCCTTATTGGGGACTGGAGAAGTATGTTGAATATGCTTGGCATTTGCAATAGCAAGTCGAACGATGGCATAAATTTTAAAAATAAAATTTTACTCCTGCAGCTGAACTGCCATCGGAAGATATGCTAAATGCAACCCGGGACCTTATACGTTTCGGTGTGAAGCACGGATATATCCACAAGGAGTACAAATTGCTCGGACACAGACAAGTAAGGGACACTGAGTGCCCTGGTGACGCGCTTTTCAACGAAATTAAAAGCTGGTCGAATTTCGCAGCTACGCCATCTAAGCTTAAGGAGAATGAAATTCCAACGTAGTGAGAATGTTCCGAGAAAGTTAAAAGTGTTAGAAATTTCTTAAAGGTATTATAGAGTAAGTTAGACATAGTGCACATCTTATTCCACGAAATAAATTGTGAACTTTTTTACACGCCACCAATTTTTGCATTTCATTTACTTTACATATCCGGGAATACAGGAAAAATGCAGATATGCAAAACTCAAATCACCCAAATTAGTCGCATTAAAAAAATGTCAATTGTCTGTAGACTGACACCTGTCGTACCGCATCTGTCGTACGTTACTAGTGTCCAAATCATTGAATTGATCTTTTTCTGACTTTGTTTTCATACTCGAGAAATAACAAAACCAACTAGGTACCTATGCACTACAAAATTGAAATATTTTTTTAGCTTTTTTTTAAAGAAAACGGAAGTGTATGAGATGTTATCAAACGCTTTTAAAAATGAAAAAAATTTCCCGTGGAAAAAATGGAATAGAAAATGTGACACCCTGTCGCTTTCGAGATATGAGCAAAAATCTGAAAAAAGTAACGTTCGAACCCCTCTTCCTCCCCCGGCTCACAACTCACCATCGGGAATATTTAGTATCTTCATCAGAACACCTCAAGGAATAACTATAAATTTTCAAAACTACGTGAAATAGTGTCAGTAGTAAGTAGTAACGAAATTTTGCCAAAAGTTCGAATTATTTCATCATGTCGAATTACATTCGTGGAAATTCGATTATGGCTCAAATTTGGCCCACTTTTTCAGTTCACGTACAGTTTTGGTCCCTAGTCAAATTATCTACATATCTGCAAATATTTTTTTTATACAACCAAAGATGCCAAACAAATCGTCGAAATCGGGCTTTTTCCTCAAAAATGTACCAAAGACTGAATTCTCAAATTTTTTTCAAAATTATTGGTGGAGGTGATAGCTATGAGTGTGTATATTCAGATTTATTTTTATTATTAAAGACTTGACTTCTGTTTACGAGATATTGCAAGTAAATTAAATCGATCGATGACTGCAGCCCGCAATTATCTCAAACTAGGAGAAAATTACCGACACACCGGGAAGTATTCCATCACGCAATTCTTTTTTACAATAATTAAAATAAAACATTGAATAAACCGAACAATTATTTTAAAATTTAAATGTTTACCCCCCCTTCGCGTACATTGATTCGAACGTCAAGTACAGAGCGGTTAAATTCACCACACGCATCAAATGAAAAAATCAATTGAATGAATTGGCAGGTGACAAATAAAGATCTCTTGGCGATTCAGTTGACAAGTGATGGATTACAGAGTGTTGAGCAATTCGACAATCAGGAAAAAACAATGGATTTGATAGACCTACTTTGTATAGAAGAATGTGAGTAATGAGAATTAATAACTAGGGAACATTTGTGTCCAATTTCTCTTATAATATCTCAAAGGGTCAATAATACTTTAAATGCCTTAAAAACAAACAATTGCTTCGTATGCAATGCACGCGGTTTGGGCAAATTGCATAATATGTAAAATGAAAGGCAATGCGATTGTATAGTGGGTCAATGCCCTAGAAATATAGAGATTTGGGCCATCATGGCACGAAAATATTTGTTTATAGTTAAATGTTCAATGTTGCGAAGTTTATTGTGTCAGTTGTACATTTTAAAATGTGTTATCGATATCTTAGAATAGTTTAATAAAGTTAAAGAGAAAACGCGTGGAATTCTAAACATTGAAACGACTGCTGTAACGCATAAGAGAAAATACCTCCGTGAACCGCATTTAATGCAAATCATTTTTTAAATGTGTCACCACTACACGGACACAAAAATAGATTTTCCAAAAAATAATAAACCAAAACAAACGTTTTGAGAATAAAACAAATGTTAAGAAGTGTTGAATGAAATTTGGCTAAGTTCGCAGACAAAATCTGGAGGAATATCTCCAAGTACTAAAGCAAAGGAAATTGTATTTTCGGAGAAATGCTTCCGACGGCAAAAGCAACATCAATTAGCAATTAAAAGTGTCTAAGCGGAGATGTTGATCTGGGCGAACGTGGCGATCTAGACGATCGTGGCTGGGCCAACAGGCACACGCTCATGAATTATTTTCTTGGCTGGGAAGTTCTTCTCCCGATTCGCTATCCAATTCCATAGAGAAAATACAAACTCTTCTCCTCGCGGCAGCAGCAGGCAGGCTAGCTGGCTCCCAAGCAGGCAGAACACAAAAACCATGACGTACTCGCACTAAAAATAGTTTTGCCAAAAATACGTGATAAAATTTAATTTAGAGAAAAAGAGGAATTTTCAATTTTTCAAATTACACTACATTGAGTGGATTCTCTGGGGAAAGTGCTCTTAACCTTCGGCGAAAATCGCAGCTATTATGGCCTCAATTATCAGTAACATCGCCGTTCATTATTAACTTTTGTTCGAGTGTGCCAGCGGGAGATATTCAAACATTTTAGAAAATAAACGGGAATACATAAAATAATTTTTCCAACAGAATAGAACAAATTTCAATGTATTTTTAGATACGAGTATAATTCTCAATATACTAACTATACGCCTACGGGATCTTCTCACATACGACAAATATCTCCCGAGATCGGCGCGATCAGTTGTAGAAAAGTTTTCGAGTGCAGTGTAGATCGGTCGCGAAACACAACTTTTCTTTTTTCAACAAAATTTTGGAATTTCAACAAGGCACCTTTTCGGACGTAATCGATATAAGCAGAAATCGTTTTAAAACGGGAACTACGAGCTGGAGATAATATACAAATACGATCTATTTACCGAAGAGGAACTAAACCAAACCGCAATTGAGAAGAAATATATTTTTGGTAAAAAATAGAAAAGTGAAATTTTATTTTTGGACTTGAATCAGTGGAATCAGTGTGAATCGGTGCTTTTTGGGCCGAATATCAAAGAAAAATTCTTTTAAACGCGAAAGAAAACTCAAGCGCAACTCACACCATCTTGGAAAAAAGTGGATTTGCACAAATGTGCGTTGGGAGATACATGTGTTGTTCATTCTTGGAAAATTCTGACACTTTTTAAGTTTGATTAACAGCTGCCGCCTGATATTCGTGTCGATTTGTAATATCTTTTTAATTTAAAAGGAAAAATATAAAACGACCTTGCCAGTTTCAAAGTGTTGTGCAACATTTTGACGGTAGCAGAAATACAAATACTTAACCGATTAGTTCTCATAATCAAAACTCTTTGTGATTAACCCAAAATGCACAATTAGCGGCTACAGAACCGTTGTACACTTTGAAATCATAAAAAAAATTAAGAATAGTATCAGAAACCCGAAATATTGTGAATAATGCCTGTCACAGGATCTAAGCCGGGTCCAGAAAAGGGTCCAGGTGGTGGTGGTCGTTCCACATTTCGTCCGCCATGGGTGAAGGACGGCAATTCTGATGACGCAGTAAAGCCAGCATGGGTTAAACGTAACGTGGGAGATGGAGCCAAAAAAGAAGGTAATTCGTCAAAAGAGAATGGCCAAAATGCCGCTCCGGTTAAGGAGGCAAAGCTTCAATCGAGGGAAATTAAAGTGCCTGTTATGACCCAAAAACCAAAACCTGTACAACCAGCGTTGAAAACAGTTGATAAAAAGAAAGAGGTTGAAATTGAGAAAGACATCGAGACCAAGAAAACGAAACCTGTTCAACCATCAGTGAAGATAGTTGGCAAAAGGACAGAGTCTGAAATTGAGAAAGAAATCGAGAGAGAGATTGAAAATCAAATTGAAAAGGAAAGAGAAAAACGTTTCAAGTTGGAGACGCCAAAATTGCGACATGTCGAAGTTAATAAGGATAAAAACTTCAACAAAAGTGTAGATACGGAATTTGCAGAGCCAAAATTACGACCGGTCTTGAAGAAAACACCAAAAGTTGAGGAGAGTGCAAAACCGCCTGAACCAGATCCTGAATTTAAAGATAAGATTCTGAAAAAAGTTCCCGAGTTGGAAAAAAGCCAAAGTAGAGCCAATAACGGTAAGTTTGTCTAAAACCTTCCTTAAAAACTAATTTTTAAATTCTACCATAGTTTCGAATAACACACAACTTCTATATGTGGTATAAATGATAAATAGGTCAGAGGTGGGGTCTTGTAAACAAGCGTCTTTTATTCACAAAAATTCAGCATAAATACAAGCGAGACATCATTTTCATTGACCTTTACTATTTACTTTAATCGCATTCCGCTTGCTTAACTAATGGCACATTTTTTCACGGATGCAAATGGGCTAAAATAGGAAGAGTTCACAGCCTTCTCAGATAAAGAGTTCACAGCCTTCTCAGATAGAAACTTCCGCCACATAAAAATCAGAATCGCCTCGACTGTCCACCATGCAGACATTTGATGTCTATTCTGAGATCCGGTTCACATGAAAAGTGGTTCACATTTCAAATATCCTTTTCTCCTATTCTGACATCCTTTAGTGTGAATATTCCACATGTTCCGTTTCTTATGCGGAACTATCGGCAAAACGAACGTACATATTCTCACATTCGCCTGAAGTGAGTATTTTCAGTATGAGCGGAGTTAAAGTTGCGTGGAAATATTTTTCACGTGAAGCGGATCTCAGACTGCAGTTTTAACATTTTATTATTCTACTTCATTTAAATTTTAATTTCTTCATCCACTGAGCAGCATATTTCGACACTATTGTGGTGGCTCGAGATTGATCGATTTAACGATCGGCCACAATCGCTTTTTTGACTTCGGCGATAAAGAAACGATCATCTGGATACCTACGTAGTTTTACGCAAATACTTCGAATTGAAGGATGTAAACATTTCAACTATCAGAGGCTTTCGCGACGAAGTAAAATCAACAACAAAATTTATGTACATATATAGAAGCTCAATTTGGAGGTTATAATGTGAGGGAATTCAGAAAGAATTATTAACATTTTGAAGGGAACAGAAACAATGTATTTGCTTTCGCATCGTAATATAAAAACATAGTCCTTATCACGTACAAATAAGATACCAAAAACAATAAATAGGAAATTGTAATTGTCATCGATAAATCTCTTTATAGATTACATTTTCTCCGAATCAAATCATTACACCATTACACACATCTGCAGTAAAACACCCTGTTTACCTTGCATGCTTGCGCCGCCGTAACCAACTGATTGTAAATAAATGTATGTTTGTACATTTAACATGTTGCCCAGAAAAATCCCCGATGAATTCCGGTGAGTTGCAAGAATGGCAACCTTCGCACAAAATTGAATGTTTATCGAAGTAGGTCGCGTCCCATGCTCTCAAAGTGTTTATTTTAAAATTATCCGCACTTTAGACATGACCATATAAAAGTGAATGTTCGGTTATATTGCAGTTAAATTGCATATTAAGCCGGAATTTATTATTTTAAAATATTATTTTGGCACAAAACTGCCTATCAAGCGGCTGAACAATATAAACAAACTCATCTATTATTTGTACACGCTTCCCCAGGCCTTATTTATTTACCAAGGTTGTTAAAAAAATTGCAATAAATATCAAAAAACTTCCACGATAACATTTTCACTGAAATATTTATGAAGCCTTTATTCATAGAAAAAGTATTCGAGCGATGACAAACGCATTTTCTAATCTCGTTTGGATTATGTTTGATTTGTTTATGATTTAGTGCCAATGACGAGGAGGGTACTCGGTATTTTTAGTAGCATAAGTCAATGCTGTAGGTGGTATGTGAGCTTTATTAATATACATCAGATGATTATTCTTGCAGTTTCGGTAAAATGTTTGATGCGGATGATTGGCTCTTGGGGACATTAAGAAATGTTGAAGATTTTGCAGATTGTAAAACTTTACGATTTAGTAATGATTTGGTGATTTTTTGTAATCCACCAAAATATATTAATTTTCCTCGCTTTGTTAGGAATCATTCTGCATAGCAGATTATGAAACTCCCTTGTGGAGTTCCAAACGATTGTGTATTAGAGAACACCATTAAAAATTTTTCGACAGATTTTCTGAAAATCAATAAAACGCGTGACATCCTTTCCAGGCATAGACAAAAAAATTGAAACGAAAAACTAAACGTCCTAGGAACTTCTAACGAACTAACTCTAATGTGTCACGGCTTGCGTGGGACGTAGTACCATCCTGCTGGAAATAAACATCATCCAATGCGTCGATTATAGGCCATAAATAATCAGTTAGCTACGGCGTTGTCTATAGTCTGCAGACTTCAAGTGTTGCACCACTTGAACTTTGTGTAACAAGGGAAAGATGCAAAATACGTTGCAGAGTGCCGAATGAAATGCCTAACTGCTATGAACGGCATTGGCATTGAGTATTGACAAACCTGGGTTTTGGTTCAGTTACCATAGCAATGTTTTCAGTTGAGCACGTGTTGGTATTTTCACATCACTAACTTGTCCGCGATGTGCAATCTTGCTGATTAAATTACTAATTTCGCTAAGAGTAGGAGTTTCATTACCACCAAAAACACTACGAGCTTTACGAACTGTTTTTATGAGATTAACACCATTTCACCATAGCGACTCAATTTCATTAATCGTTTAGTTTTAACTTGTCATGTGTCAACTTGTAACTTTAAAGCAGAGCTGTGCTCAAAATGTCAATTCTTGTTGGATAATCGTATCTACATATGTGAATGAATGTGAAGATCTGCTTTATAATTCCAGAAATAGATTGAAAAAGCACACTGTTGTTTTACATAAATGTTTCCTTATATAGCATAAAAATAATCTGCAAGTGCTCTTAACACAAATCTTGAAGTACGAAGGGACATAATACAAACAAACAAAATATCAGTCTATTGAGGTTAGTCAGTTGGACTCTAAAACTTGTAATTACGAAATATAAATGGCGTAATAAATATTAATTACAATATTGTTCCATTGCAACCGTTACGTTCTATTGAATCGAAAAATATGGGGCCTTATTGTCGAAACATATTCGCACCAAAAAATTTTCAGTTTTTTAATTAAATTTAATTAATTTTAAAACATATATTTATCGATTTGCAACGGTTCATAACATAAATTCAACCATAAAACAGCTTATTTGAATAAATCTGAGTCATTTAATCCGAAAATTTCATTTAATTTTGTTTCGTTTTTTGTCCCACAAATTAAAAAAAAAATTGAACCCTTGGATTTTGCGGTGATAGGAATGTCAGCACACTGCCCACCTAGCTGGTCTCTGTTTAATTCGTGGCGCTTATCTTTTACCTGCTATTTTATATAGTGGCTAAACTAGTCATGTACACGCGCAGATTTATGGATCAATTGGAATTTGTGGTCCCAAAAACTGCCGAAATATCCAGAGAACTTGATTACATTTTCTCATTCATTTAAACAGTTCACCCATTAAAATTTCAGTAAATTATCCCATTGCCGGGTTATGAGAAGCAGCCATTGGATTGTGGTGGGTGGTTGTGGGGGAGAGGTACATAGTGAGGCACCTCAATATATTTGAATTTATCCCACTAAAAAAGGATATCTGTTTTAATTGGAAATTTCGAATGTGAGTGCGGTACTGTGCACAATTGGAACCGAGTAATCACTTAGAAAGTTGTGGTGATTAGCTGGATTTTGGGAACAAACCTCCAAAATAAATGATGGCGCACGTAATGTGCTTAAGTGGGGGAATAAATTGGAGAGTAAAGAGTCAACCGAATTAGTCCTGTGGCTGTTTTACTGCAAACATTTACATTTCTTTGTTGGCTTAGCTACATAGTATTGCTTTGATTAACGACTTCTTCCAGAAGAGACTAACAGCGCAAAAAAATTATTGCTGGGAAGAAACCGGGAATAGGGTTACCCCTTGGGACCAATGCATGGAGTAGTAAATCAACAGATTGCTCTGCTTAAATGGGGAGCACAACTCAAGATTTATGGGTGTAGAAAAGCATAAACTGCACAAGTACAGCGATTTTGTCCCTCATGCAAGTTCACTTTTCGCATCGTTCAGCTTGAGGAGGATTGATGCAGCGCGGAGTGTGAATTCTTTTGTTGAGTGCAGTCCGCGGGAACGAACTATCACAACCAGGGTTCAGGTTTAGGATTATAATACACTCCCCAGAAATATGCGCTTGAAAAGCATTAAATGAAGCCTTCGCAACCCCAAGGACAAATCGTGCTTAAAGTTCCAATAAATTAAATCAGTTGGCATTCATACCCAAACCGGCCACCGCTTTCGAATAATATTCTTTTAAGAGCAGTATATAAAAATTGGCAAATTGCCAGCAATAAATTGTATTGGTCGCATTTTATAGTCAATTTCTGGGTGTTTTTCTGTCCCCTTAAGATTAATTCGTTTCAGGGGGACGGGGAACTGCTGCCTTGAGCAATGGTCCCATTTCAGGCGTACAGCAAAAATAAGGGCGGCACAAAATCACATTGTGCGTGACCAAATGAATGTGGCAGTCCGACAATGAAATTATTTATTGAGTCCCTGTTTCCCGCGTTTATTGTCTGAATTATAACTAATAATCCAACGAGGAATTATTGCCACACTAAATTGTTTTTATCTTCCCAATTTTATGACTGATTTCGTTATTATCTTGTCCAATCAATTACTATTGGCGATTCGAGCATCCCATCCAATTTTGAAATTTATTCATTTTCTGAATGCCGTGGAAACGACTAAACGGATTTTGCCCCAACATTATTAATTCACTAATGACTGCATTCAATTATCTGTGAAATTATTATTAGCCCGCGGATACAATGTAAATATTTTTCAAAAAACTAAATGCGACATTCTGAGCAATTTTTCATGGGTATGGTGTAATCGACAAAATCTGCTCAGAATATTTTATGAGCAGTTTTTTTAGAATAATGTAAAAAATATGGGCATTTAAGCGCCGTTGGATTAGCACGTACGGTGATAAATGTCACAATTAATAGATGAAATATGCCGCGGTTTGGGAAAGAGAGTCCATAAATATATAATTTAATGCACTATTTTTGGTTTCATTTTTTTTAATGTCGCCAAAGTTCAAACGAAATTTAATATTCCGCCACGACAAACTTGCAAAAGTGGACTTTGCTTTTACAGTTTGCAAAAGTGTTTAATGTTACTTCAAATTAACAACATTTTATTTAAACGTAGGCACAAACTTCAAAATATGTCAAAATCAAGAGGAATATCAAATAGCCTCACTTGGGAAAAATTTATAAAATAAATTAATAACAGTGCATTTCTTAAAGGTTAATATTTGGTAGTTCCACCGTTGTTTCTTATGATCTCAAATAATCTATCAGGCATTGAATAAACCAACTTTTTAAGTTTTAAGATTTTTGGTGTTAATATTTTTAAATCAATAATTGATCCGAATTGTATCCCATTGCATACACTTTGTGACATATGATGCCCCACACTTCGGCACAATGTATTGGTGCGTTGTCCTGCTGAAAGACAAAATGTTCTCCCACCAAAGTCATGCTCAATTAATCCAATCTCCCACATCTGAAGGTAGTCTCGATACGACATTTCTGTGGATATAGCGGCAAAACCATAAGAGTTCCGCCACCGAAGTTGCGCTTAAAATATATTTCTGGTTCTGTAATCTCAGCACCCGTAACATTGCCAACCGTGAAAAGAAATTTAATTTGGACGCGTCTGGCCCGTTGACATGATCTTCCTTTTATGAATTACATATAAATATACAAAAAGTATCGCTACAATTCATTCATCCCAAGTATCATACAGGTGAATTATTGTATTATCCAACACTACTGTCCTCAAAAATTAATTATTACCAACAAAATGCGATGTGAGATCCAACAAGATCCCCTACATTTCCATAGATACAGACCTGCCCGTCTGTTATAACAACTGTCAACATGTGATTTGAGTATTATCTTGAAAATTCCATAGCTTTACATGTATAAATCTAGATCATAGATGGACACACCCTTGCAGTATTGATAAAATATTACTCTCCAATTTCAGCTCCTGCACCGCCTCCAATGCCGACATTAACACCACCGAAACCCCCGCCCCCACCACCTCCGCCCTCACTAGCGCCTCCAGAGGGTTTCCAAAAGACGGATCTTTCCGAAGCCCAAAAGAAAACAATAGAAAAGCTGAAGTAAGCAATTTCTCGCCCCACTTGATACAGAGCAAACAATTTCTAACGCAATTTTACCCTTGAAAATAGGACGAGAGCTCGAAGACGGCCCGACTGGTCTGAGATGATGAAGGAAGTCGAAGATGGCAAGAAGCTGAAACATGTCGAATGCAACGACAGGTACGTACACATATACATACATATGAAATCTCTGCCAGGACCCGCTCGACAACAGCAAACAGGGAGACAATCTGCGTGAACATCTGTACTACCCCATTCAATTTTCAGGTCGAAGCCCATCATCACAAAGAAAACGATCACAAAGGTTGACGACCAATTTATCTTTGAGACTGAAACGGGCACTGCACACAATCAGTTGCTGAAGCAGATCCAATTTGGTGTAAAACTGCGGCCGACTAAATGCAACGATAGGAGCAAACCGATTCTGGAGGGCCTACGGAAATTCCGGCGACAAATGACAATAGAGGAGCAAATACAAAAATCCGAGTCTAGACGGTCTCTGCACGAGGTAAAGCACAATATTCGTATTCAAATTTAAGGGGCTGCCTAACTGAAATCAATTCCAACCTTTTTTCGTCCCCTAACAATACAAACGAATTCAAAGGCTCCACCGACCGAAGAAGAGAGTGGAGACGAAATGGATGACATCGACAAGTTGCGTGATGATTTACAGAGTACAAAACAACTTTTAGCTTTAGAACTGCGAAATAAGGAGGCCCAGGAGCGCGAGAACAAGCGTCTTTTATCAAAAATAGCCAATCTTGAGGCCGAACTGGAACGGGAAAAGGAAAAGGAACCGACCGGTGCAGGTGCCAAGGGAAGCAGTAAATCCTCGGATGAGGTGCTCGTTACGTCCCTCAAGAAGGATGCGGAAGAGGCGAGAAAGACGTGCAAGGATCTGGAGAAGAAATATCAAGACTCTGCCGAACAACTCGACACGGCAAAGGGAACAATTGAGGAACAAAAGTATCAAATAACAACGCTCGAGAAGAAACTGGCCCAGGCCCTGCAGGTTTGTATGCTTTTCGAGAGCCCATTTCTCTTGCTTTCTTGCTTTCCAGGCGCTTTATCTAATGCTTTATTGAAATTAACCTTATTAAGGGCAATAACCGTAACTTCAGGCCGCAGTTCAGCTTTTGCTACTCTCACGAAGACCCCAATGATGTACATACTTACGTTTGCGAGGTAACTGAATGCTTTGCAAATTAATGTGGCTAACCCTTACTAAGTAGCAGCCAGCAGTTGGCAAACGAGAATATTCCGATTAAGTTGTGGATTTTTGCATAATTCGGTAGAGTACAGGTAGAAGGGGTTTAACGACTGACTTAATTTGGATGGAACAATGTTACAAACCAATTTCATTCCCTTTCCCCGGGAAAGTGGATAAAAGCGAATAGCGAAAACCTTCAGGGGTTCAATGCACTCTCAGGTATTTTGAATCTATAATGTGCATTTTCCGAAAACAACAAATTATTTTTCAGCACACGTGCGGGGTAAGTGGTACCTTACCGCACGGGTTTCCATGCGGTAAATCATCAATTAACCACGGTGCGCTAAGGAGCCGATTGCCCACGATGGCTATAAACGAACTCGCTTCGCTCGTGCGTCTAACACCGCCATCGTGGGCAATCGGCTCCTTAGCGCACCGTGGTTAATTTATGAGTCACCGAATGGAAACATGTGCGGTAACGTACCTACTGCTTACCCCGCACTCGTGCTGAAAAATAGCATACGTAACTCGGGCGGTAAGTAGCCGAGTGCCCATGATGGCTGTTAACGCACTCGCTTCGCTCGTGCGTCAACACCGCCATCGTGGGCAATCGGCTACTTACCGCCCTTGTATCGTAATATACTATTAAAAACATTTGTAACCAACTGTGGGGACAGGCGTGTTCATTGAAAAGTGGCGTAATTTTTGGTGAGATGACGCCACAATTCATTAAGACGTATCATTATTGACTAACATCATAATTTATTGTAAGGATTTTTGGGAAATTAAAAGGTAACGCCTCACAGCTATATGGCCAGGCGCCGAGTCGATGTATCATTTAAACTATCAATGTCCATATTTCGAATTCAATTACGGAAGTAGAAAATATAACGACAATTTTTGACTTGCTCCAGCAAGAAGAGCTCATGAATCACTGAACTCAAAGCTTGTGGTGGTATCGGATAATATTCCGCCTCAGGCAAAGTGCACTGCACATACTTATAATTGTGTACTTCGTCATTGTCATACATCGTCTGACTTTAAAATGTGCTGAAGGAGAATACAGCATTAGAAATTTTTTGATAAATTGCTTATGAGGCATCTAAGGAGCAAATAACTACAAAATAGCTTTCAATGAGCGAACTACGCAAGCATAGGGAAGATGCTTTATCTTCCTTAGCTGAAGGAAATAAATAGCGCAGAGCCTTATTAAATTTTCACTTGCGGTGCCACATGATGTGTGCACCAGATTTTGCAGAGCCATGCATGTTTCATTGTACTAACCACGCAATGTATCAAGAGGAATTTTAACACTTCCTCTTGTACATACATATATAATCTACCCAATCCATATTTTGATATTTTTTTATAACTTCGTAAATACTACAGGGAATAGTTCCATCGGCCAGTATCCGGCGAATAAGCGAAGCGGGCCAGAAGGAGAGTTCACCTGAAATAGAAATTGAGATGTCTGAAAGCGAAAGTGATGAGGATGAAGAGAAGAAGTCTGCTAGAAAATCTAGGCGGTTAGCCCGAGAAGTGAAAATGCTTCGATGCAAGCTGAACCGATACAAAGATAAAGAGGCCAGTGCTAAGAAAGAACGAACCGCCCTAAGAGAGATTATGAAGAAGAATCAAGCAATTCTTAAGTAATGTCGATTACAATCGCAATCTACACCAATTTCACTAACTCGTTATTTATTTTGCATTGAACAGGACGGAAAATAAGAAATTCAAAAAGCTTGAGAAAGAAGTTAAAAAGATGGCTAAAATGATGAGTGAAGACGATGACGATGAAGATGACGAAGAAGAAGCGGAAGAGGAAGAAGAGACAGAATCCGAGGAAGAAAGTGAATCGGAAGACACCGAATCTTCAACTGAATCTGAAAGTGAATCAGAGGAGGAGGTAAATCCGATTTGATTTCCAAAAACAACAATTTCAGAAATCCCTAAAAATTCAATATATCTTGCAGGATGCTAGTGAGGAGGACAAGAAGGATAACCTGGAGCCTCGTATAAAATGGCACGAAAATCGACTAGCCACACTCAAGAAAGGGAATTACCTTCTGCAAGCAAACGTTGATCGGTTGCAAGATGAAATTAATAAGATCCGCGAAAAATCTGTTAGTCTACAAGCAGAACTGGACTCTGTTCTGTCTGAGCTAGGGTAGATATCACCTTTTATTCAACTGAGTAAAGTACTTGTGAATAGCAGTTAAGTTTATTTTTATATGCTTAGATTTGCAAAGGTATTCACATTAAATAAAATTCTCTTCCGTATGTAGCTGGCTGGTAAATTGTTTTGCAATTTGTTCATTGTTAGATCGCACACACAGTATCTTTGAAAAATAGATCGGTTATGCTTTTTGTGATCGCTTCATGTGTTATCTTTTCAATATAAATTGAATTCTTCTATTGTGTTTCATTCTCTGTTCCATATTAACTTTTTGATCCACTGCGCCCTTTAAATTTTGTTCTGCTTCAATATTTAAAAGAAATGGCGAAGTTGAATATCCCAGAAATTCATTTTTACTCTTATCTTATATCGAAATATCAAAAAAAAAACATAAACAATACACTGATAGAACTATTATTTGTTAGGTTATGCATGAGCTAGTAAAAAGTGTAATTCAAAACTAATGCGTTTCATTATTTTTTTGGAAATAAAAATCGATTTCCGGCATCTGATTTGAGAAAATTACGCAAAAAATATGGTTTTCCTTTCATACGTGAAACAGATAGATTGATTTTTTTTGGTTTTCTAACTTATATCATTTATGTACTAATATTAAGTGTAAATTCACCCTAATAATAACGAAAACTTCATTCACTGAATAAATAAATAACAAATGAGAAGTAAGATATGTTCGCTTGTAAACATTTACATACGTTATCAGCTATCTAAACGTGCCAACACAATCATGTATGTACTTTCAAGGTGCAAGTCACGAACGCTTTTTACAAACGATATTTGTTGTGTACTTCGTGTTTAAGCTGATTGTCGATTTCTAAATCGACTTAAGTGCGAGTTGGACTAGTTCCTACAAAATAAAAAGAAGTTCTTTTTGTTGTGTCACATTTATTGCATAATCAAATAAAAAAACATTTTGGAGTTAATTTGAGTTAATTAAATGCAGATTTTTTTTAAATTCCGCAAAAGGTTTTGAGACATTAAAAAGTAGGTAAAACGTTTCTCCTAAGTTACAAATAATATTTTCTTATTCACAACGCAGAGTAAATTTTTCACTTTAAAAAGAAATGATATGAGTAAATAGGTTTTTGAAGCCGTATATGTATTACCTCCTGCTCCAAAACTTACCGGCAGTGTATGATTAACCAGAAATTCTTGAACTTGCGGTGGCTCCTGTTGTTTGGGAATGGAGAAATTATGGAATGATGTAAAAATTCATTAATAATTCCATCTTACAATTAATCATTTGAATTCATGTAGGCCTTGTGGATAATTATGAAGTGCAGTATAGGTAAAACTTCGGCCTTATATGGTGGACTTGTGCGCTTTTCACTACTCATGAAGACCACTCCAAGGTTCATCAACTATTAAGAGCCCTAATTGCCTCAAATAGAGGCTAAAATCGCCCAGCTTAGGGGCAGCTCAATAACAGGAACCAGTCTGATATTGTGACACCAAAATCGATAGACATTATTTAACTACTTCCGTGGTCTTATGGATAATGGTGTTATGAAGAGGGAAACCTGTTCAATAGCTTTGCGTGCCCACGTCGAATAAAGTCAACAAGTGTCTGCAAGAACTTTATTTCTAATGTCTTACTTATGGCCAACACTATTTGGGTCTATATCTGATTGCGTTTTAGATTATATTCTCGAAGGACCGCAGCCGGCTCAGGGGAGTATCTTACGTAAAATAAATGCTGGACGGATATTTAAGGCGCCTACTGGAGTTTTATATTTATATTATGTACGGTTTAATTTAACCCTTGTACATATTTAAAACTTCAGATGAAGACATTCTCGACGTTTCCTACTGTAAATTCCAAATTTCCAGAGATCTATGCAGCCTTCACCGTGCAGTCGTTAAATGAAAAATGTAGTGGAGGTATGTATACTTAGCTTCAGAAATATTATTGACACTGTGGTATACTATATATGCATTATTTCATAACGAATCTCCTCAGAATTAGGGTGCATTTCATTTGAATTTAAAGCTGTCCCAGAGCGACGACTAGTCGAAAACTACACGAAACAATTGAAACTTAACAGACATCCCTGGAGCATCAATACTTAAATATACTTACAAAAATCTTAAGTAGAACAACAACCATTCACCTTACACTGAGTTATTTAAGTTCTGCCCGTAAAACAAATAATTAACTTCACACTTCACTGACCAGCCGGTGTGTTATGACAGCTGCTGGGTTTATCGGTCAGTACTGCCATCAACGGTTAACTGGAAAACTATTGTCGTCTGCAATTTTCAGGGCTTTTCCACTAGATTTTACAGCTTTAAATTGTAATTTTAATTCAAATTTAACTCAATTATAGCCAGACTGAACTTATGTTAAATTGTTAAAATTAAATAAAGTGGCCCATGAAATATCTCCTTATTCAGAATAAATTTCTCTTCAAAAACGCACCGCGCTAGTATCGCCAAGTAGAATATCGTAATGACATTTCACGAATGTCGCACAGCAGTAATCATGTCCGCTGGTATTATTTTCTGTGGTTCTGTATTTTGTGAGTAAAATTGCCGACATATAATGCGGAGGGAATTATTTATTTTTGAAGCAATTACTTAAGAATTTAACACATAATCAAAAACGATTCAACTGTAACTGAATCGCCATAAAAATTGCCAGTTTTTCGCATTATTGACCTTCTGATCGATTTTTTCTTGACAATGAAAGACGACGTCGTGCAGCCCATTTCGAACTTTTAACAATTACACATTTAATCGAGTGAATAGTCTCGAGTAGTCAGTTAATTCAATAGAGTGGTGAAAGATGCCCGAACACCTCGAATTGCATCAATTTGTGGATGGTCTCTCGCAGGGTCGGTCGTCAAGGCGATGGCTGTCATTCAAGTGTGCTTGCCCGTACTTGGGGATTGTCCTGGCCACCCTTTCATCGCTGTTCTTCTCTCTATGCTCAGTTATTGTTAAAGGACTTGTTGATGTTAATCCTATGGAATTGGCATCATTTAGGTGAGTCTTGCGCACCCGGATGATCTAAAGACACCCTAATCAAGCCTTCGTATTCCAGATTCGTAGGAGTACTACTACCAGCAATACCAATTGTGATATACACAAAAGAGCCAGTATTTCCGGAAGGGAAACGTATTATTCTAATACTGCGGTGTTTCATGGGAACAACGGGACTTATCTTGAGCTTCTACGCTTTTCGCCATATGCCGTTGGCCGACGCTTCCGTCATAATATTCTCAACTCCAGTATTTGTAGCGATTTTTGCTCGCCTGTTCCTCAAGGAGCCCTGTGGAATTTTTAACATAGTCACGATCGTCTTGACTCTCGTCGGGGTCGTTCTTATTACCAGGCCACCGTTCATCTTTGGCGATGCGGCACCCAGTCTCGCCGAGGAACGGATCCTGGAGAAGCACTACGATGTCTGGGGTCCGGTTGCGGCAATCTCATCGACTCTTTTCGGTGCAAACGTTTACGTCCTCCTGCGTGCCCTTAAAGGACTTCATTTTTCCGTTATAATGACGAATTTTGGTGCTTTTGCGCTAGTCTATACGCTAATAGTGTGCTGGTTAATTGGTGCCATATGCTGGCCCCAGTGCGGCTATGATCGCTTTTTAGTCATTGTTTTAGCTTTATTTAGTTTTCTTGGACAAATTTTACTTACGCTGTCGTTACAGCTAGAACAGGCCGGTCCTGTTGCGATTGCTCGATGTGCCGATATTGTATTCGCCTTTATTTGGCAAGTTCTCTTCTTTGGGGAGGCCCCGAACAGCTACTCACTCTTTGGGGCATTGCTAGTTGTTAGCTCCGTTGTGCTTACCGCCCTGAAGAAATGGGCCCAGAGTCTGCCAAGGGAGTCGTCCACAAGGAAGAAGTTTGGGTTTCTATCGTTGGATTAAGTATAGTGCATGCGGTTCCCCCAGCCAGGGTTTCACAGCGAAGGTGTTATTGTAGACGAACGAAATGTAATTGATCTAGTCATTTTTTTATTTGTCGAATTTGGATCTCTTGTCTCATAATATTTTGTATTTATTCATTGGAAACTGAATATTAAAGTAATTTTTATGAAAAGTTTACTGTTTTTATGTTAGTGTGCAATTTTGGACTTTTTGCACACCTAGCGCTTCTAGATTTGGCCCTATTATTTTATATGTCGATTTGATTAGTAAAGACACTAATTTTCTTGGTATCGCAACTTTGAAAATAATTCTTTGCTAGTCAAGTCGACTAGGTTGGCCGACTTCCATGAATTCTGCAGAGTACAAGCTACAAAGATTTAATTAATAATTTCAGAATTAAAATATATTTTGTTGTTGCGTATTTAAATAACACAAAATAAATAAATGCTAAACAACTGAACGGTTATGATGAGTTGAGGTGCAACTCCCTTCGGAAGAAGTCATCAAAGACCGCTATTTAAATTCTACTGAGCAGTGCGAAAGCAAATCAACAAAAATGTAGCGGCTATATTGCCTGATGATTCTCCGAGCTTGCCTATCCCTGCATCAGATGTACACACTACTACACGTAAAGCTCTTTGAGGTTATTCCAGTCAACGTCCGACAAGTTGACGTGTAGTTGACGTTTGTTTTGTGCTCATGGTGCCACTGTTTCGATGCAGCAGCCAAGGCCTCCATTTGCTACAAGTTTCAAGTCAATAGTAAATCAGGATGTGCCGAAAAGCTGACCAATGAAAAAGCCACTACTGGAGCAGGCTAGCACTAGGACGATGTACATACGGGACTGGCGGACAGCACTCCGTACTCCGCCAACGTACAGGCTGGGCAATCGGACATTCAGATTTCATTTCCACGTAGCTATCATTATTCTCTGCTTCGCGTCTCTGGGTTTCCTATTTCTGTACACAAAAACGGCGTCGTCGTCCTCATCAGACACTTGGCTGAATCGTGCTACCTCCCAGGATGTCTACAATTCAACGTATCCCCTCACAACACCAATTGCCACAAATGGTATTTTTTCCATTTATTGTAAATTTCCTTCTATTAAAGTGATTATTCTTTGTGCAGGAAAAACCCTTTATCGGATCGCTATGATCGCGGACCTGGACACGAACTCAAAAGTAGAAGGAGATCCACCCTTCTGGAGGAGCTTTTACACAAAGGGTCACCTTTCTTATAATCCCTCAGACAACTCGGTTACAGTTACGTGGGATGATGCGGATCAGATAAGCTCTTCGTTTTCATATAAAGGCCGCGGAATGGAGCTCTCTGAACTTACAGTTTTCAATGGACACCTTCTCACTTTTGATGATCGCACGGGTCTTGTTTATGAGATTATTCACGACCAGGTAGTTCCTTGGGTGATTCTAGCTGATGGTGATGGCCACATCGGGAAGGGATTCAAGTCTGAGTGGGCCACAGTTAAAGATAAGATGCTGTATGTGGGCTCGATAGGCAAGGAGTGGACATCAAGCCACGGCGATTACGAGAACGACAACCCCATGCATGTGAAAGTCATTTCAACGTCCGGAGAGGTGAGTCGGGGTGTTGAAGATTGTAAATGAAATGAACAGGTTTCTTCCATTGCAGATCAAGCATGTGAACTGGTCTAATAATTACAAAGCAATAAGAGAGGTGTTGGGAATCACCTGGCCGGGATATATGATACATGAATCAGTCATGTGGTCCGCTAAACAACGACGTTGGTTCTTCCTGCCAAGAAGATGTTCCAAAGAGAGGTAAAGTTCCCTCCTTGTCCAATTTTCAGCTATTGGGGTCTCATCTCCTGTTAATGTTGAGGCGCCTACAGCCGTTAAAGACCGCTGACACCAACAAATTCTTTGGCCTAAGGCTTAAAACTGTTCGAGGGGGATATTGAACTAATTTTCCTCAGCAGATAGCCTGCATGTAGGATGTCATACTTTAACGATTACATGCGGTGTTATAACTGGGCCAGTCGCGAATCTGGATCCCATCAAGTCCATAGAGAGAAGTAACTCTCGAACAAAATATGTTACAGAGGGCATAGGAGACGCCTCACCCATACCTTCTTCACTTTTAACCTCAGATTGATTCTGTTTTTCTTCTGCAGGTACAACGAAACGCGTGACGAGCACATGGGCTGCAACGTTCTTATAACTGCCACCGGAGACTTCGATGACATCAAAGTCATTCGAATCGGCAATATCATCCCTACCCATGGATATTCCAGTTTTAAATTCATCCCAGAAACCAATGACAATGTTATAGTAGCTTTGACGACCGAAGAAATCAGCGGAAAGACTGCAACATACATTTCTGCCTTCACGGCGACCGGGGAGATCGTGATGGAAAAGCATAAAGTCTCAAACACCTATAAGTACGAGGGATTGGAGTTCATCTAATTACCCGCGCACTCAGGGCTCCGCTCAAAATATAGTGAACTAATTTATTGTAGCTAAGGCATGTACATATATTTGTTAAAAAATGTAAATACAAAATGATACTCCGATAAAAAAAAAATTGAACATAATTCCATTGCATTTTTCTCAGGTATTTTGTGTGACAACTGTACTTGGATCCAGTCCGGCGACTTCCATGTCAACTTTCTTCACACGACCTTCAATGGCGCGTATCTCTAGCCTACGACAAAATGTTGTAAGAAATGATTCAAAAAACCTTTCTTAATAGACTGGCTATCTGAAAAAGCTCGAACGGGGGTGACCAAGCATGTCCTTAAAGAATAACTTCCTTATCTCAAATACCTCTTTAAATATCGCGATTTTTCCGAAAACGGCTTCAAATAACCTTCGATCACATTAGAATGTAAATGCGATATGGGGATTCAATTTATTTAAAATGTTTTCTTTTTACTGTTCTCTTTTTTTTTACTTTATTTGTATATTTCCATAAACTAAAGATTTTGATATTTAATTGCAACTTTGGACTTTTGCTCGTCGTCTAAACAACTTTGCTCTTCTTTTGCAAAACGGTAGAAACTGAAAGCGAAACATAAAGAAATTTAAATTTTCAATCACAATCGAATAATATTGCACACTATTTGCAAATAAATATAAGGATAACAAAATTCCAAAATATACGAGTGAAGCGTTTATTTGAAGGCCTTTAAACCTTTACAAAATATTGTTGCACGTATACTACAAGAGCTCGCAAGAATTAGTCAAAACTGCTATTACATTACACATTAAAACTCAACTTATGAGAAGACATTTGTAGTGTGCACATATTGTGGCTAAAAATGAAATAACTCTCCAAACCCGTAAGACATCATTTTTTATAGCTGTCCAGGAGAAGCTCCTTTTGCTTGTGAAACTACATTCCGCGCAGTACTTATGCTTGAACTAGAGAAGAATTTTCCAAACATTGACCACTTTGCCGAAGCATATTTAGCTCCCGCTTCAACTCCCGAACTCTACCAGAAACATCAATCAGTTACATTCCTGGCCAAAATATGTTTACTAAAAAAATATCTCGCAAAATAGCTAATAGCAGTACGAAACCGAACTCAAGCGCTCTCCGTAAATAAGCAGAAAAGTAGAACCAAAGCTAATGGTTAAATAGTCTACCTAGTTGATTAATAACGTTCACAAAATTGCACAAAAGAGAAATCTGATTGTATTATGACTTATATTTAGTCATCTTTGGCTTTTGATAAAAATCTTTGAAATATGATAGATCTACTTAATGGCATAAAGAGGATAATGATTATTTAAGTAATGAACAGTGTGATGGTTGTTTTGCAACCGAGCTTTCTGAAATAAGTAACAACTTTTCTAGCATATAAAATCAAGTTTGGCAACTCCAAATTAAGGCAATAGTAATTTACACGTCCGACAATTCTAGTGGTAATCAACTACGCTAAGTTTTTTCAAAGTTTTTCCTTCAGCGAGTCTAGTTGTCGCGTTATGTCTTCGTACCTTTTTTTACAAAGAGATTATGGTCACCCTAACCCGAGTTTTTCATAAAACCAATTCTTCGCGATTTGAGAAATTTAAAAGGATACTGCGACGTACCTGTTAGCGTTGTGCGTCACGGACCATAGATCAGGCAGGTATTTAGGTTTCATAGTCTTCAAAAAATGCTGCCTCCACATTTTCTCAAGTTCTGTAAGACCTCCTAGTCGCTCTTTGAATTCGGTTACTACCTTTTCTCCGTGAGAAATGTAATTCTCGATGGTTTCCCTAAAATTCAAAAGTTCTCTCATGATTCTTAAAATGTCCCAGAAATACAAAAGATTGTATCTTACCTAAAATCTATGTTCGCTGCTCGAGTTAGGAGCTCCTCAGTTACTTCAGTATCATAGTACTCCTTCACGATTTGAGCAAGTTCCTGCTGCCTCTCTGGTGGTATCAGGTACTTGGTGTTCAGCAGTGCTCTAGCTGCTGACCGCACTTGTCTTTTTGGAGAAAACATCCATAAAGTCCCAAGATAATTTAAAGAACGAAAAGTAAATTACTTCAACTTCGGAATTTCGACGAATTGTTCCGAGCCATCTCCAGTTATTTTGGCGTCACACATCACTGCCAGCCGTTCCCTAATAACCATATCGCAAATATTACTAGCCTGGTGGCAATCAACGCACATAAGCAACACATCGTGAGATGTGTGAGACTTCATCACAACTAAAAATTTCAAAGCTGTTAATAAGCACTTAAAGGGAAATAAATAATCAGGCTGCAAAAGCCGCATAAAAAATAAAAACCTGGAAAATATTTGCGGTACTCCCTAGGCACCACGTTTTTTCTAATATAGGCATCTTTGCGGCCGCAAACAACGCACCGGTTCTCCTTCGCTAGAGTATAGAACTTTCCAACTTCTCCTACAGCCCTTCCAGCTGGCTCAAATTTCAGACGAACGGTAAACGGTTCCTCCGTCACCAATTCCCCCAATCCTTGATTGACATACCTTTGATATGAGAAGGGAAAAAGTTCAATGAGACGCCGAGGCTATTTGCTGTACAGCATTTGCAATAATAAACCATAACAATTTCGTAGCTTGTCATAATAGTTCCTCATAATACTCGACCTTCTCACTATATCATTCCTACTCCTACTTACCATTTCAGTTTCTTTCTATCACAGGTGGAAAGCAGTTCTCCATCGGGCGCTTCTAGGAAGCAATTGTCGTATAGTCGTTTCGAGCGAGTATAATAAGTTCGTTTACATTTTTTGTTGTACCCACTGCTAACGGAAGTATCAGAAGCCTTTCCGTAACCTGGTGAGCTCTGATTGAAATTCCTGTCTATAAAAGGCTTGCAAATTTCCATGATATCTTCCGCCGAGAGCTGCTTTGATTGCCAGAATGATCTATAAAACAGGTACTGTGTCACAAGCCTAAAAGGGAGTTGTTTTTAGCTTTTTACCGTGGGTTTATGTCAGCAGTGAGGTTCTTAAATATTTCGATAGCAACAAGGGCGTCTTTAGCTGCGTAATCCTGTTGTTTTTCTGTAAGTACTGGGGCCTCCCAATCAGAGCAACGTATTCTCCAGTGCTTGTCCAGCGTTACATTCAAAACCGTTTTGGACAACTTTGCTAAACCTTCCGGTTTCTGACCGGCTTGCAGAGCCAAGAACCTCAAGTCCAAGATGCTTGCCACTCCAACACCGTAGTCCCGTGCGAGCAGCTTTACATCGTCGAATACGGCGACTCCTACCTTCAGGATGTTTTCGTCCTCCAGCAGCTCCCTTAGGCTTTTTGGTATGCTTTGCATAGAGCATAGTCTAAAAAGTGCACAGAGCCCTTGGTGGGACGCCAACTGAAGAAGTGCAACGGGCCTGCGGGTACCACCAACAGTCACCCACTCACAGTCGAGTCCGAGCACCTGATACTGCTTGCAGTGGCTAGAAACTTTCTTGTAAGTAGAAATCAGTCAAAGGGCTTTACACATTACCTCTTGAGAAGATTCACAATCCTCCAACAGTCATCGTGCGTCTCAACAACTACAATTTCCTTGTGTCGCAAAGGGTTCCAGAAGTCGAGGGCATAACGAAGTTTTTGAAATAATTTTAAGCGGTTTTTCAGGACGTAACAGAGCAGACCTACACCAACTGTTGAAATTAAGATTTTGGGCAGTAACGTTTTTCGTGAGTCAGTCATCTTTACCGGCGGACTTCCAAATTTCAAGTGCGTTATCGAAAGGCCACATAATTGTGATATACTGGTAACATGTGATTGCGACAGCTGTCAGCAATCTCAAGTGACCAGTGCAATGACCAATTGTATGAAAGGAAAAGTATATAGATAACAATAATTAAACAATTTACAAGCTCGTAAGGGATTTCATTTGGGGTTCACTTGGGGTTGCCTGAGCACAGCCAACTGCCAAAGATGTACTGATGATTTCATTCATTCGATACAAGTTAAATAAAGAAATAGCAAGCACGAATAAACGGCTTATCTTCTTTTTGTCTTTCCATTTTCGCTATGAATTTTGGGGGACGAATGAATTTGTAACGGAAACTTTTTTTACATGCTTAAAAAATGAGCATGGAGTTCGAATGTCGCATCAGAACTCTGGTCCATGGAAATATGCTCTGGTCTAACAAATAGCTCAAAGTGTAAATTTTTAATAAGAAGAAGCATACAGCTTCTTTTGACAAGTTCCCGGCACGTGTGTTTTGTCCTGCTGATATTCGGTTGTATTTTCCTTTTCCTCGTGGAAAATGCGTATCGAAATTTGTTACTTTTGTTCTAGCAAGATATATCCCGGTCATGGGATACAATTTGTAAGAAACGACTGTAAGGTAAGCCGAATTCATACCATTTCTAGAGACACTTGCAAAACTTGTACCTCCAAAATACATTGTCTTTTTTAATTGAGCCTTTCTAAACAATATAAAATCTTTAGATTTTCAAATTCTGTCGATCAAAATGCCACAAAGCCTTTAAGAAGAGGAAGAATCCCCGCAAGGTAGGCTGGACTAAAGCTTTCCGCAAAGCTGCCGGGAAGGAGCTCACGATTGACCCAAGCTTTGAATTTGAGAAACGAAGGAATGTTCCGGTGAAATACAACCGTGAGTTATGGCAGAAAACTCTAGAGGCGGTGAAAAAGGTTACAGAAATTAAGGAAAAGCGACAATCGGCCTTCGTCATGGATCGACTCCGAAAGGGCCGTGATAAGGAGATCGAAATGGACGTGAAGGATGTACAGAGGAACACCACTCTCATTAGATCCCCAGCCGCTGGACTGAAAGAGCGTCGCGCCAAGGAGGCTGCCCAAGAGGCCGCTATGATGGAGGAGGATGAGGAGAATATTACCTACGTCGACGCCAGGGAGCTAGAGAAGAAGCTGGAGGAGGGTGCCACCGCGAATGACATCGAAATGCTCACCGCTTCGTAGTTTTAAGGTCTTATGAATTACTTTAATAAAAAAATAGTTTCTATATGTTAAACATTTGTTTGATTACTGCACGTGAGGACCTTGAAAAGCGTCTGCCTGTCAAGCAGGGAAATCGATTTCTTCCATTAATTGCATTAGCCCGGGCAGTGCGGTGTGCCATAGTGTCGCAGACTAGTTCGCAACGGATGTACAGGGTAGATGGAAGTGACGAGAAATGAATTTGTTAAACACAAGTAGGAAAGATGCTTAAGAATTTGAGGGAGTGAATATAATGTGTTTGTTTACTGCAGTATTCTCTGCTGTGGCTCTGGTGTTCATAGCAATCGGAGTAGCTCGCATTTGCTGGCTAACGATCTTCTATGAGACAATACCCAATATGATACCAGTGAACGGACCCCTGGCTTTTGACTACGTAATTGGTGAGACGAAATTTATTATTTACATTGAATTTTCCTCCCCCCTGTCTCTACAGTTGTTTTTCAAGTTGCATATTCCTAAAAAAACTAATCCTTCATCCTGAAAGTGTCGTCCCATCTACAATACCCGCACCATTCGATAGTCAGGAAAATTTAAATTTTTTCGCAGTTGGAGCCGGTACAGCGGGATCTGTTCTAGCTGCTGAGCTAAGTCGGAAATCGAACGAAACTGTGGTGCTCATGGAGGCCGGATATACCTTCGGCGTATTTTCTAAGGTTCCGTTGTTAGCAACTTTAGCCCAGAAAACGGAAAATGACTGGTCTTTTCTTTCGTCGCCACAAAAACACTCATCAGGAGGACTAATCGATAACGTACGTATGAGCCTCAATTTACCAGGCAGGGTTTTCATCCAGTAGGGACCGCAAAAGTGTGGCGAAGGACAATATTATTAGAGTAAACAATTTTAATTTTTTTATCAAAAATTGTAAGTTCTTAATCATTAAAATAATTTTTTAACGGCTCGCGAAGCCCATCTCCGGTTATTTAAAAATTAAAATAAACAGCACTTGGCTTTCTTCTACTTCAGCGTACCTCTTCGTTACGAAGGCTGGTGATCATCCTTAGATGGAACCGCCTTAAACACATCATTTGTTGATAAGTTGAGCCATCATGTTATGTTGCGCAACCACTATAATATTCGTCTTCCTATTATGAAAGCTCATATTTATCGTGACGCATGATGTGGTCCAGGTAGAGGTATAACAACGTCCTCTCCTTGGTCACGTTCATAATTTGCCTCTTGATATTCACTGTTTAAAACTTCTTCATTGCTCACTTTGTCTGTCCAGTACATCTTCAGTATCCGTCTATAGAGTCACATTTCTAATGCTATAATTCTGTCTCCTTAGTGTCCACGTTTCAGTATCATACAATAAAATTGACCAGACATATTCTGTGTTCCCATGCAGAGTTAACTCAGGGTTAACTCGAGTTAGAGACTATGGAAACTAGAATTGAGTTGAGTTGTTAATGTTTAAATTCTCGTATATAACTACATTTTTACTGCCAGATTTGTCAAATTAACCCAAGTACATAGAAACGCACAGGATTACCCTTTTTCCCTTGAAAATCGACGAAAACTCGCTCGAAACGACGCTGTCCATGGAAACAGTAATAGTTCTTCAGGTCAGCTTACCATAAATATTTTTTCCTCACACGTGCGCGGAAACCACTACTATTCCGCACGGGTTTGCGTGTGGAAACACGCCGATTGCCCACTGTAAAACCTGTTGGGAATAACCCATTGGTAATTTTAAAGAACGCAAGGGAGACTTCGAATAACGCACGGGTACCTGAAATGGAAATGCACTCAGAATATTTTCTTTCTTCTTCAATTCAATTCTTCAAGAAATCCTTCATGGGAGCCGTATACCTGAGTGCATTTGTGTCGCTCGATTAACGCTATGAGAAGGAGTGAGTACATGCGTCCCATCACTGATCACTGGACAGTAGTATGCATTTCTCGCTGGCACTTACAATAGCAATGATGAGCTCTAGAAATCTACCTGCGGAGCACTCGACTCGACGGTTAAGACTCGTGCACCCAGAATATTTCTTCAAGAAATCCCATTTTTTTTTATATACTCGCACGTGTTAAACATCCTTTTAATGCTTTTCAGGTACCTAAATAAATTATTTAAGCCGGGTAATAGTATATTGCTTTGTACATCTGTACCTTAGATATCATAAAAACCTCGTATATCTTTTTGAGAGATAATTACAGCAAAAATTGTTTTTTTTTATTCGCTTCGCTCGTGCGTCTAACCCTGCCATCGTGGGCAATCGGCTAGTTTCCACCCTAGTTGCACAAAATACTATTACACAACACTTAAGAAGGCATCTACAAAATTGTTCACATGTAACGTGTCTGCAGTTTTATTGAACAGAAACAAGGTGACGAACGATGATATACGAATGATAGGCTCTATAGTCGTTCGTCGCTCCATTGAGTGTTTATCAGTGAAAAAAATCGTTCACAACTTAAACCGCAGTCACATGGCAAAGACGAGCACTTTAACGACACAAAATTAGTCAGAGTCACTATTTTTCAAGTCTGTCGCAGTAGTTTGTCTTTTTGCATCGGAGAAAAAGAGATGGAAAACATAGTTTTCCCGAGGAAGTAATCTAATCTGCATTTGATGGAAAATAAGTACATTTTAATTGCCCATCAGTACGTATTGTAACCCTGTCTTCAGGAGCCTTAATTTCAATTCTAGATTTATTTCGTTATTGCACAGAAGTCTACGCATGTGTTGAATGCTTCTCTAGCCATTCCTATCTTGCATCAACTTCTCTACTGGTGAACCTACTATGTTTAGAGATTAGACGAAGGAGCTATTTCTGCTAATGACCATGGTTTTGTTAGCATTCATTTTTATGTCGTATTTTATGTGGCTTTATCACACGTAAATTGGGTGGCTAAAAAAGGGATAAAACGCAATCGCGTAAAATTAGTCTAAACTGGTTACTGCCATATTACTTTACTTTTGTAACATTTAACCGCAGCAACAGTCCCTCCCCCGGGGAAGAGGTTTGGGAGGCTCCTCCCAGCTTAATTACCTACTACACTACGACGGAAAAAGAGAAGACTTCGAGAATTGGAAGAAACTTGGTGGGCATGAATGGTCCTACGAAAATATTAGGCCATATATGCCGTATGAGGATCCACCCGATGCAGGCTGCCAACGAAAGCACAAATTCACTCAAATTTGTCCAGCTTCCGTCGCAACTGAGACTCCTAAAATTTGGAAAATTCCAGTCAACTACTCCAAGATCAGCGAAGCATTCGAGGAGGCTGGCACGGAGTTCCAAAGCCACTATGACTTCAGGCGGACACGTTATAACGTGCAAAAGGGCAGAAGGTGGAGTGTATTTGAGGAGTTTTTACAGCCGAGTTTCCACTCTGAAAATCTTAAAATCTTAACAAACGCAGTGGCGAGTCGCATAGTGTTCAAGGACATGATGGCAAAAGGGGTCCTATTTACTTTCAACAGAGGCAAATATGTTCAAACAGGGAAAATTCGCGCTAGGAAAGGAGTTATTCTGGCGGCAGGAGCCTATCACACTCCTCAAATACTTCACCTATCAGGAGTCGGCCCTAAACAACTGCTCAAAACCTTGGGCATCCCTGTCGTACTTGACTCACCCCATGTAGGTGAGCATTTACATGACCACCTCAACATGCCGCTCTTTGTCACCATAAACGAAACAGCTAGTTTAACTGTTCCCAAAATATTGAACATCGCCGAGATCTGGAAATATCTCACAACTGGCGAGGGCCACTTTGGAAATTTCGGTGTCATCGGGCAAATAGTGCCTAAGAACAGCTCCTTCGGTCTAAGCATTTTCGCCACTGGTGCCATAAATGAGGACGCCTTAATGACGCTCTCCAATTTCAAGCAGGAGGTCAGTTGGGCCAAACGAGTATTTTATGCAGTTCTCAATAAAAATATAAAAGACTTTCAGGTCGTTGTTTCCGTTCCACTACAACGCCAGTCAGGAGGGTATGGTGCTTCTCTCGAATTGTTTGCAACCTAAAAGCAGGGGGACCGTTAGGGCTGTAAGCACGAACATCAGACAGTTGCCGGATGTCGACCCAAACTATTTGAGCGATCGCAGCGATGTCGATTGCACCATTCAGGCTATTCGAACTGCTGTGAAAATTCTTTCATCAAAATCGTTTCAGCGATTGGCTCCCAAGATCCACTGGCCAATACTTAGAGAGTGTTCTGAGTATGGGCCTTTTATATCAGACTTTGAGGATGACCAGCCAAGTGACCTTTACCTGGAATGCATCATTAGAACTGCGGCGCTGGGGTCCCACCATCCAGGAGGCTCCTGTTCGATTGGAAAGGTGGTTCACAACGATTTGGGGTAAGTAAACTACTCAGTTTGTGAAGGAGCCCCGTTATTAATTTCTTTTTCACAGAGTAAAAGGCCTGAAAAGGCTAAAAATTGTGGATGCCAGCGTTATGCCAGCACCTGTTTCAGGTACGCCTAATTCAATTCTAATTGCAATAGCTAAGCGAGCTGCGGATATTATTTTGCATGATCAGATGTAACGTGTTTTGTACAAATAAAATACAAAATCAGAAAGCTCTTTCGTTATTTGGGAGGTCGATTATTGGGGTACTGCAAGAAGAAGCGATGATTGCTACAGCAGAATTTGTCTAATACATCTTATAGAAATTTTTTGTGCTAGAGATAGTTTAGTTACTCAGTGTAGGTAGCCTCCGACGACATTTTGAAGGGTGAATGTCATGAAATTTAAAGCAAGGGGTCTTTGAGGATGCTGGCTGGCTTCGAATATGCTATCGAAATTTGTACATTCAAAATCGGATCGCCGGATCAAGCGACCGAAATAATTCAACTTCAAGGAATTTAATGAAGATGAATACAAAGAAATGTTAAGGGCCACTGATTTCAAATCCACCAAAATACAACATGGCGGACCATTATTCATGATTCATCACAGATCACAATATTCGTGTTTTATCCTGGTCAGGAATTCGCCAGCCAAGTTGCCCACACACGGTCAATCTTAAGTTTGTACGCATAAAACCGTCCGGTGTGTGGAGAATTAGAAGTTAAGTGAGCTATTTTCTAATTGTTTTACTGTTTTAGTAACTATTAAAAAATGGACAAATTTGAATGCTTCTTGCATTTAATTTCTAGAATTAGATACACACACAGCCATTGAAAATTTATCAACATCCCTAATAACTTTACAACCCATTTTACATGGACAAAACCTCAGGTATTCAAAGGATTAAAATGGTGTAATCCTTTTATAATGTACAAACCAAAAGCCTTCAGGTGGGCTTAAACATTTTATACCTCAGCCTACCGACCGGTTTACTGGAGAAAAGTGCTACCATAAAGCTGTGGAGTATCACCGCCGAAATATCTCAGAATTTATTGAAGTTAATCTTTCTCGTAACATCTAAATGATGAAAAGATAACCCGAAAATTTACCAGATCGCAATTCCAGTCGACGACAGCGACTAGGGGTACGTCATGTGATATACGTAGGCATGAGTGTGTCTATATCGAAAATTCGCATTGTCTGTAGATGATCGATCGTGCAATTAAGTGATCTGCATAAATTTCGGGAAAATTGTTTGAAATTGTGCCAAGTTGAAATGCACTCTGTTTTGGCACGTGAATCACAGGAATGCATATTCATCTGCGGCTGATATCCTAGAGCTTGGGGCCCAGTTACTTAGAGGGGAGAACAGTGTACTTCATCTTCTTAAATTTGGTGCGGGTCGCGACTTCGGCAGTAGTAATTGATGCGGTCTTTGCCGCAACACGCGTCCTCACCCATCATCATTACCGGGGCGCTAAATGAAGCAATTCAACGGTTTATTTATCGGGGAAAGGACAAATGTTTAGCGGCCAAACCTCATTAAGCAATTGATTCACATCCGCCCGAGGCCCGAGTATCTTGTCCGGGCAATCAGCTAAAGTCCATTAGGATTGCGGCAACAGGGAGACAACAGAAATTGTTCATAGATCATACGCCGGTAATCAGGCCGCGGTCCGCCTGCCATCAGACTCAACCTGCCCTGGACTGATGAAACGTGCACTCCGTCGTAAATTAAATCTCATCCCATCAAGTCTATTTTATTTGGACGACTAAATCAGATCAGATCTGAATGGAATTTCTTGGAGTCGGGTCTCGTTCGAAAGTTTTCCAAAGACACACTGTCGTGAAGGTGTTGGGTGCGCGTTACGGAAAAATACTTCCCATCCTCGAAAGACGTTAAAATTTGAAATCAACGGTTACACACGAAACGAGGCAAAATGTCTGAAATCGACGATATTATTTTCCACATGCAGACCTTTTCATGGCCAGACTATTTTGTTTTTGTGTTGATGTTACTCTTGTGCATATTTATCGGCATTTACTTTGGTTTCATGCAAAAGAAGCAATCCGAAGCCGACTACCTAGTGGGTGGTCGAAATATGATGGTGTTCCCTATAGCTCTGTCCTTAGTGGCTAGGTAAATATGAGTGAAAATGGTACCTGATCAAGTGTGGGTCCCTAAAATATTGTTCGTGTGATTAAAGCTTTATATCTGGGATTACGCTGCTTGGACTTCCAACCGAGGTGTATACTTATGGGATTCAATACCTCTACGTAATCGGCGGAGTTTTACTCATGGGATTCATCATGAGCATCTTCTACCTTCCTGTGTTTCACGGTCTTCAAATTACGTCGACCTATGAGGTAAGTTAGTTTTGTTTGAAACATTAGCGGTGTGCACAGCACTGTTACCTTGATGAAAATTTCATCATCTGTTCATGCATCAGATATTGACATAAAACGATTCGGAAAAATTTCAATAACAGCTATCCGGTTAACTGCTCTCTTTTGGATATATTGCATTTAATGGAATTCAGTGTATCAAGTACATGAAGTAGAAAACAAAATTACCCCAAAACAAAACCTGTTGATATTCGGCTAATGATAAAGTAGCTAAGTGACAAAATCTTCACTTTCTTCTCATCAGCAATTTCAAAGTATAAAACAGCCGCTCGCTCGCTAATGGGGCCATTTGCCAAATTATTTGAAAACGTGCATTTCAGCAATTAATTCGTTGTAATTTCCTGGCCGCCAGCATCGTGAATGAGTACATCGTAGCTATTGTGTACGTTATGAAACAATTTCGCCGGTCTCGTCAATCAAATGCTGCAGGACTGTTTCGCGGAGTGAATTAGTGACGAGTATGTACAATCTCAGTTGCGAGTGGATGCCACTAATTGAAATGCACCAGACAAAATGAAGTTCAAGACCAAGTGCACTATTTGTTGCCAAAACAATTATTCCATAGAGTCAAATGTTGTCATATTTTTGATTTATGTAGAAAATTTTAACTAAATTACATATGCACATTTGCGCATAATCAGCTTTCAGGGAAAAAAAGGCCTAGTCGATTTTTCCAAAGGAAAGACGAGAAATTGAGATAAAATCGGGCAGACACTTGCAGTTATTAAAAAATACTTTATGGCTCAAAATATCTGGTCAAGACGTAGATACGCCGATTTTATACTTTCTGTAAAAGCACAAATGCTTCCGAGGATCTTCTCATGTGTCGGTTTTTATTTTACGCTTTTCTGTGGGATTTTTTTTGAAGCCAAAATAATGGTTAAAATTGGTCCATCTGTTCTGTTCATTTGAAATCAAAGATCAAATGGCGACCTGTGGTTATATTATGTGGTGGCCGGAACTAGGTTCAGAGACTAGAAGGCTATTATCTAGCGACATTGATCCGTTGGACATTTTTTTTTTACTATAAAAGTCATAATTACATAATTAATATTAGAAATAGGATTTTAATTCTTTTGTGTCCAATTTCAGTACTTAGAGAGCCGTTTTGATCGACGCCTCCGAATGTTCGGGTCAGTCATGTTCATGGTGATGAACGTAGGTATCAACACTACAGATAACCAGTCAGTGTGGTGTTGTAATTAAAGGCGTTTACTTTTTTAGGTGGGCTACTTACCCATTGTCATTTATGTACCAGCACTGGCCTTCAACCAAGGTAAGCATTAAGCCCTATTGCGTCACCGCATTCACCAATTTCAATTCCAGTGACTGGCATGGATATTCACATCATAACTCCAGTGGTTTGCTTGGTTTGCGTTTTTTATACCTGTGTGGTAAGTTGGGAGATAATATTCTGTGAAAATTACAAAACTAATGACCAAAAAGTGATACTGACGCTCATAAGAGAGCATTAGAACAGTAGTTTTGTTTCGGAAACCCTTCTATAAGATATAAATCCACTTCTCTTATAGGGAGGCCTTAAGGCCGTAGTATGGACAGACGTTGTGCAAACCATCTCAATGTTCGGTGCACTAATTTTAGTTGCGATCAAAGGCACATTGGACTTGGGAGGATCGCATATCGTCATCGAAAGTGCAGCAACTTCCGGCAGAATTGAACTACCCGAGTAAGAAGAAACGACCCTAAAATCTCGACTATTACCTATTTCAATTTTGGTTTTCTCCAGTTTCAACATAAACCCCACAGTTCGCCACACATTGTGGTCCCAAGTCATTGGGGGTCTTTTTTACTGGGTTCAGACGAACGCGGTTAGTCAGAACATGATCCAGCGGTACTTAGCGTTGCCCACATTGAAAGCTGGTCGAAGAGCTCTCTGGATCTTTGTCAGCGGAGTAATAGTCCTGATGCTTTTATGCAGTTACAATGGCCTGCTTATTTATGCAACGTACAAAGACTGCGATCCACTAACAACTAAAGTAGAATCAGATTGTTTTCCTTTTTTTCCTTTTTGCATGAACATTTCTTTGCAGCTAGCAAAAGCTAAGGATCAACTTCTTCCCCTATTCGTTATGGACATTCTAGGAGATCTGCCAGGCCTCACTGGACTTTTTGTGGCAGGCGTCTTTAGTGCAGCACTAAGTTCGTTATCAACATGCCTCAATTCCATGTCGGCAGTTGTTTTGGAAGATTTCTTCAAACCGTTCGTGAAGCACCCACTTTCTGAGACAGCAGTGAATTGGATCATGCGAACTGTGGTTGTCGGAGTCGGTATACTTTCCCTTGCTTTAGTCTATGTGGTCGAAAAAATGGGAACAGTGCTTCAGCTCACCATGAGCTTGGAAGCGATTACGAATGGGCCTTTGATGGGAATATTTACAATGGGAGTTTTTATGCCATGGGTAAACGGAAATGTTAGTGGCTCTTTCATCTTTCGCAGAATTTTTTAAAATTGAGGGATTTCTAGAGCGCTCTGTGTGGAGGAATCGTTGGAGTGGTATTCATGTCTTGGATAAGTCTAAACGCACAATGGGCTATAGCGTCTGGAGCGCTGCAATTTGAGCCTAAACCACAATCGGTGGACAACTGCACTTATCAATTCGAGAGAACCTCACTGGAGCAATCGTTAAATGCCACACATTTGGGACAAGCAGAGTATACAGCATTCAAAATGTATTCCAAATTTGTCTAATTTTGAACTTATTCTTCCAGTGACATATTCCCTCTTTACCGAGTGTCGTACATGTGGTACACCTTCCTAGGAGCAATTGTGGCTATCATAGTAGCCTTAATTTGTACTCTCATTTGGGGCGGCAATGATCCAAGGAAAGTAGATCCAAAATTACTTACCCCACACATCCGGAGATTTATTAAATACGACAAGGAGCCGAAGGTAAGTTCTAGAGGAGGGTAATGTATAACTGGCCTCTCAACTTCTTAAAAATTCATTACAGAACGGAGTTGATACTCGTAACATTCCAAAACTAGACGAATCGGCGATTTAACAAAGTCCCAGAGTAGACAATAAAAAATGCTCTAAAAAGAATGTTGGATTTTATTCAGATTCCAAGCCTATTCGCTGCCTTCATTTTTCCCGTTACAGCTCAATTCCATGCAAAAATTCAAATAAGAAAATTTCAATTCACGATGCAACTAGAATAACCAAACTGCAGGGTGTGCCCCTCCCTCATTAACTGTAGAGAACGAATTTGTCCGTTACTTTTTATTAGTTTTAAAGTATTACATGAGAAACAATGAAGCAACCTAAACAAGGGCCAGACCGAGATCTGTGGATGTGTGCAATGGAAGGCAAACGAAGGAGTTAAGGAGCAAAACAAAACCAAGGAAATGAAAAATTATGTTAAATTTAGTTACTCCCTAGCAGCTTCTGCGGGGGGTGCTGGCATATTTTCGTCCTTCTTCTTCTTCGACCCTGACACAATATCGTCAATGCGTAGCAAAAGGATGGCTGTCTCCACCGCGGTCTTATAGACCTGTGTCTTCACAGAGAGTGGTTCCCAGATTCCTCTAACGTTCATATCTACGATTTCTCCAGACTCCCCATCGATACCCCAGGCACACACGCCACCGTCACCGGAATGTGATGCGTGCTTCGCCCTAAGGGCAGTCAATGTTCTGATCGTGTTCGCTCCACAGTTTTGTGCCAGGGTACGTGGAATGATTTCTAGAGCTTGTGCCACCGCCTGGTACGGTCCCTTGATTTGTTTCCGAGTTAACGCCTGCGAGATGGCCATTTCGATAGCTCCACCGCCCGGAACCAGACGTGGCTCCAGAACTAAATTTCTTGCAACGCAGAGAGCATCCTGCAAGTTCCTTTCGGTCTCGTTGAGAATATCTTTCGATGCTCCGCGGAGAAGTATGGTACAAGCCTTTGGGTCCTTACACTTTGTGATGAATGTAAAATACTCGTCGCCCATTTTCTTGATTTCGAAGAGCCCTGCGCCAGTACCGATATCCTTTTCGGTCAACTCTTCAGTGCGGTTAACAATGGTTGCTCCACAAGCCCTGGCAATTCGTAAGTTGTCGGTCTTCCTTAAACGCCGGATGGCTGTAATGTTCGCCTTGAGGAGATAGTGCTGAGCCAAGTCTGACACCCCCTTTTCGGTGAAGACTACGTCGGGCTTGAGGGCGATTATGTCTTCACAAATGCGCTGTACGTGCTCTTCTTCGATTTGGAGCATTCTGGTGAAATCTTGCTCGCCAAGGATTTCCACGTTTGTTTGACTTTCACCCTTTTTGTACTCAAGAGGACAATCAAGGAGAATAATGCGGGGATTCTCGATGTATCGACGCATTTTTGGGTGGGTTACATCCTTGTTGACCATAATTCCGCGTAACACCGTCGATTCCTCAACAGAGCCTCCGGGGATTTTCTCCACTTTCGCATATCTGCAAGGATTTTTGGTGTATTTGGGTTATGATTAAATCCAGACACTTACCGCTTAATATCAACCTCCAGGCGTCCATGTTCCTTGAGAGTAACAGTCTCAACAGCGTCTAGAGCAATTTTGACCGCCAAATCCGCCCACCGTCCGATGAACTTGGTGCCCACACAGGACTTGATCACCTCAGCCATCTTCTGCTTATTGGCCATGTCTAGTTGAACACTCAATTCGTTCTGCAAAAGCTTGGATATGTCCTCGAGTGCCTCCCTGAAGGCCTGGATGATCACAGTTGGGTGGAACTGCTGGTTAAGGAAGGGTTCGGCAACAGTCAATATTTCCCCAGCCAATACGATAACGGAGGTAGTCCCATCGCCGACTTCTTCATCTTGTGTCCTGGCAATTTCAATCATACTCTTGGCGGCTGGATGCTGCACGGTTATCTCTCGGAGAATTGCATTTCCATCGTTAGTCATCACGATGCCACCCATGGGGTCCATTAGCATTTTTAACATGGCCTGTGGGCCAAGGCATGTTCGAATTACATCGGCGATTGCCTGGAAGTATTTTTTGTTAGTTAATGACTGAATTACTTGATCAGGAAACTATTAAGAAATTAAGAATAATTAAGTGAAAAAATATTCCAGAAAAACGCAGTTATGATGTGGCATGAATGTTTTTTGAATAAAATTGACCCCGACTTTAAAATTTCAGTTCACGCGACCACAAACTTAACATTCTCCAAAGAAAAGAATTTAAAACTCACCTTCCCGGCATTGATGTTTTCCAGCTGGACTTTTCTGCCCGATTCTCTCTTTGTGTTTTGGCCTAAAATGAATAAATATTAGTTAAAACCCACCGCTAAGGGCTAAATTAAATCTTACTTAGAACCAATATCGGTTGAGGACCACCAAACATATTTATTTTAATAAAAAAATTTCTTCCTTTACGAAAAGCCTCAGAAAACTCGTGCAGGTGAACGGAATGAGTAGGTTATGCGTCCGGGACGACTATCAAACTGCATCGTGCTTAGAGAATAAAAACGGGACGAACATATCAAAAATGTATGCCATAGAACGAGAAGCACATACTCTGACATTTGATAAATTTATGTGGATAGAGCATAGGTATTTATTGCTGGAATATTCTCGTGACTAATAGTTATCATTCATTCAGTTAACGTCTTTGTACACTTTTTTAGTAGCTGTAGAAGAAAAAAGTGCTTGTCTTTTCTGACAAATGTCAAACTGTGAGAGTTTACATGCAGCCATGGAGCCGAAAAAAATATCTTTCAGTTTCAGTAAAATTATAAAAAGACCTAATTTATTAGCACCAAACAAAAAGGATGAAGAATCCAAAAGAATTGATCTAATCAAGTGTGTCGAAGGGCAGTCAATCCAGCTGTTAAAGTATGTTGAAAAACATGCTTTAGAAGTTTGTTTAATTTTTAACAATGATTTTACTATTTACAGTCAAAATGACGGTCTTGACAAAAAACCTTTAATTATACCTATGAAAGAAGGTAATCGCACATCAGCCGCATTAGCCAGTCTCAGAAAACGGCAAGAAGTCCTCAATGGAGAGGGTGAAGAGATTACCCATCCCGAAGAAACTCGTCCCGCAGAGGCTGTTGCAACTTTACCATCAACAAATAACATTGAACAGATGGCTGTGCTTGAGTTACTTAGAGAGGCATCTGGGCTGAATGAGGAGGAGGTTGCTTTATCCACTTTAACTGTACCCGTTAAAGCAGATGACCTTCCATTAGAAGGAGCCTCAGAGCCGAATATAGAAGATTATGAGAGCATCCCGATCACCCAGTTCGGTCTAGCCATGCTTAGGGGCATGGGATGGAAAGATGAAAGTCAAACGAAGGGGAAAAAGTTAGATGAACCGGTTTTGCGGCCCAAAGGAATGGGCCTTGGAGCGGACAAAGTGCTTAAGCAAAAGGCCCTTCTAATCGCCCCTGAAGCAAATGAGAAGCTTGAAATTAAAAAGAGCGCTTTTGTCAGAATTTTAGGTGGGAAGTACAAAGATTTGTACGGCCAGGTATTTGTATTAGCAAAAAATTCGCTTTATTCCAACTCTAAACCACATTTTTTTAAAGATTGAAGGACTTGATGATCATGCTGGACGAGTAATCATTAAATTAGCACTTGGTGGAGCCCGAGAGTCTTTGAACGAATTTATGGTACAGCCCATTTCCAAAAAAGAATACGCACAGTATGGAAAAGTTATCAGTAAGTCCTAGTTGCTCTCCTTAAAATCGAACTTGCACTTATGTCTAAAGCAACCAATTTGTTTTCCAGACTCAGCGAAATATGAAGAATACAAGAAAATGGAAAATGAATTTGGTCAAATCATAGTAAAAAAAGAGACTCCTGTAAAGGTAGAAGTAGACAAGGAGGAAAAGGACTGGAAGTCTTCCCGCGAAACCTCAAGGCACGAAGACAACTATCGCAGACAGAAAATTAAAAATGAACCCTTCGACGATAGAAGATATAACTCGAGGACATCCGGGGGTGGTAACGATGATTCACAGCGGGGGGACGGCAGGTCTAGTAGTAAGCGAGAGCACAGAAGTAGGCGAAGGGATGAATCAACAGATTCTTCCGATGTTAGTGACCATTACGAGCGACACCGAAGTTCAAAAAAGAAATCAAAGTCAAAAAAGAGCAAGGACAAGGAACGGAAACACCACGACGCATCCGATGACGACAAACGTCACAAGAAGAAGACAAAAAAGAGTAAGAGACCCCGTTCAAGGTCCAGGGAAAGAAGGTAGTCAAATGGCCCAGCACCTGAATAAAAACATTTATTTTTTAAGGCAGTGTTTTATTTTTCTCTTGGGTGCCTTAAAATCGACGGCTTCAAAATGTAAGTGGAAAACTGAAGTTAGCGCTACTGAGTACACCAATCCTACTTCATAGCATGCCAAGCCAGTAAAGTCGGAAGCAAACTGCGTACCATTTCCCAAAAAAAAAAATCTGGGCTTATTTCCTTTTTAGCTCGCAAATGTTAAAACTATTAAGATTTCAAGGGGTTAAGAAAAAAATAGCCATGTGTCTGTCCCTGCAGAAATTGTCTAGACCTACTTCGAAAAATTACAGAATAAAATTTTTCGCGCTACGAAGTTCATACTATAAGACAAGGCGCTTTTGCGTTATTCTTTCATGGAATCAACATAGCACTTTAGGCAGCGTGCAGGAGCCACAGTGCTCTTCTGTCCTAGCTGTCACTAGGACAGCCTTGCTATTTCAATAAAAAAATTCTAGCTACAGTGACTTCTTTACTACTAGTACAAAACAAGCATGTTCCAGATGCTACTACTACGCAGACGGCGGCTCCTTGAGATGTTCAGGAAGCGGTTGCAGCTCCACTTTTGTAGCTTTAAGTGCCACACCTTCGGGTAAGTTTCGCTCAATGTACTCTAAGAAGGTGTCCAGCGTTGATCCTGTCAGCTTGTGAAAGTTCAGGTAATGGAAATACGTCCGAACTTCATATTGCACTCGGTGCTTCTTGTAGATGTGAACTGATTTAAGAAGCGTCATCCGGTCGTGGTGAGGTTTCCGGACAGCAAGGCTGAAAATAAGAAATTTCTTAGTAAAAGCCGCAAGGTGGTGAGCAGTTGCAACAGCCTACCAATTTCCAACCTCAATCCCAAGGTGGTGTGCAGATGTGGTCGCGAACCGTGCATAACTTCTCATGACTGCAGGATCCCCGCATTTCAGTTCAAGTTCTAATTTGCTGAACAACTTGTCCTTTTCTTGGAATTCTGGTTGGAGCACAGCAGCTGCAGCGCTAGCATCTGGGGTCGTAGTGTTCCCAGGCGTGCAGAAGTTTACTCTACAGTATTGAGAAGCAACTAAGGCTTGCCTAGGTAACAACAGTTTACTAAGTGTCTGTAAATGTATAAAATTAATAAAGTCTGACTCTTATTAAGGAAAAACACACCTTGAGCATTTCGAAGGACCCACTGCCGGTGCTAATATTTGACAGTTCAAAAAATGACATTAAGCTTGCAACAGTTTATTTTTATACATAAATAGAGAAATTTAGTAAATTAAAAAGCTATTTTTAACCATTTAATTAATCAAAATTTAGTAGATTATCTCAAAATTAAAGATTAACAACTATTAAAATCTGAACCGCTGTAATAAAACACAAATTTGTTTGCTAGTCGTCCCCTCTTTACATTCGCACGTTGGTCAACCTGCGTAGGAGCCCAAGAAGTCGAAAAGTGTCGTTGGAACGGTTCGTTTTGTTTTGGCCCGCCGATGACCAGCTACCGCAGTAAAAAGCGTGGCCAAAAGATGCTGAATTTGTATAATTTAAAATGTCTATTAATATCACCGTGCATGGTAGTCCAGTGAAGTGCGGAAAAAATAAGAGGTACCTGCTGAACGACGAGCAGGCGAAACGGGAACTGCTCGAGGAGAGGAAGAAGATCAGACTTAAACAGGCACAGTTCCTACAGTTTTAGCTTCAAGGCTTCTTTTAATTATTCATTCCTTTAAGTAGGTCAGAGAGCAATCGAAGGAAGTTGCTCAGCAAGTCCGAAGGAATGTTGACGAAGCAAAGAAGAAGCAGCTCCAGGCAATCGAAGAGACTAAAGCTCGCGAGATGAAGCTGAATCGTGAAGAAAAACTCCGCCGGAAGCGTGAGGAATATCAGAATACCCTTGAGCACGTCGGAGAATCTCATAGAGCAGCAGCTGAAGAGAACTGTCCCTGTCCGTACTCGGAAGTTCCATTGGTTCCTTGCAAGCAGGCTAACGACAAGTGGGCTGAGATACGTCCTACGGAGCCTAAGAAAAGGGTAGCCCAGCCGACTATGTCTTATAATTCGTTTAGCAGAGAGAGAGCTCAAAAACGTGTGAATAAGGAAAACTTTCCTGACATTGCAAATACGGCTGCAAGAGCTCAGAACACCCAGAAACCTCTTTCAACATCTGCTAGACGAGCATCACCTTCCATCCCTAGCGACAGAAGAAATCATACATGCAGCTCTGATAATAGTACGAGAGCAACCCAATACTCGCCCTACAGAAGAGTAACATCAAAGCGCCGAGGCAAAAAATTCAAAAAGAAGCTAGTAAAAACGCCCTCCGTGATACTAGAAATTGACTCTGAAGGTGATTCGTCTGGGCTAGATGTGGAAGACACTCTCGAGGACTCAAACATGAAGTTCTCACGAGTGAATTCTAAAACTAAGCATTATCCAAGCGAAACCACAATATGTGGACAATCTTACAATGTCTCTGATTATAGAGCCACAGACTCATCCTCTGCTGAGCAGATTCCCCTCCCCAAAGTTAGATTTACACAAATATCTGATTTAATCAAGCAACATGATGATAAGCGAGGAGTGTGGACAACACCTGAGGTTGTACAGGACTTTGGAAGACAAATATGTGTCACTGAACGAATTAGGGATACTTCTTCAAGAGCAATGAGCCCAAAAGAAAAGAAGTCACTACCTACAATTAGAAGATCGCCATCGCCTCCAAGGAGCCCCCCTAAACCTACCCCAGAGCCACCGCAACGGATTTCAAGTTTGAAGAGCACTTCTAAAGTTTCCACAAAAATCGATGGTTCTTCACAGGTTACAAACCGCGTGCAGTTTTTTGATTACCGCAATAAATTCCAGAAGAGCTACCCTCAACCGAAAGTTGTTAGAAATGAGGAGGATTGCGGTCAACCTAACGCTATGCAGCAGGCCGAAGAAGACAAACATTTGGCCGCTGCCCAACTGGAGCACTTGAGAAAGTTAAGGTAGGTCCGATAATGACTAGATTATTTCGTGAATTAAATGGAATACTTCTTCTAGGCAGAAATGTGAAAGTCGTTCTCAAAAAGCTCTTGAAAGAGAACAGATACGAAGGGATTATGAGGATTTAACGGCTAAGCTTGAGGCACTTTCTAAAGCAAAAACAAAAAGCCAGCTGATTCCGGAGGATGTTAGTGCACACAAAGTATCCGCTAAGCAGCAGAACTTACGTAATATCTTTGCAGGCACATCTATTCTCGGAGGCTCGTTTGAAACAAGTTTTATTGGACCGCCAGGGTAATATGAATAATGCAGTTGAGAACGTCCTTAGGCGACCAGTTTTGATAACTTGCCCAGAGGTAGAAAAAACATCACAACCAGAAGCTCCATTATGCTTTGGAAGAGCTACTGAAAGAGATCTAAATGTGTCTTCTAATCAAAGACTCACACATCCTACGGAAGCGCATTCAGACTCTTGGAACACATCAGACAGTTGTGCTTCTATTCTGCTTAATTATGTTAACAGCCAGAGCAAACAAATCTCTGACGATATCGGCAACTGTGATAATAGCGAGAAGGTAAAGAAGCTGAACGACTTGCTGGAGAAAATTAATGACTTAAGGAAGAGGCTCATGGAGGAACTGGAGAAAACTAAAGGGTCTGAGAAGACTCCTGACATAAAGGAGGTTGTTGATGGCATTGGCACTCTAAGGAGGGAGAGAGAAACTATTTTACTTAGTTCGGGGTCTGATAAAGAAAAGAAGTTGGATCAAAGAGAGAAAAAACTGAAGAAAAGGGAGGAAATACTCGAAAAGAAACTGAAGGAGTTCTATGAAATAGCGAAAGACAGAACAACAGAAAGTAGTTCAACAATCGGTTCCGGAGAGTGTGAGCCAATCGAGTTATCTCCTAAGAAAATTAAGACAAATAAGCCCCTGGAAATCATAATTAAGTTGAAAGATGATGAGCCCAAAGCGACGAGAAAGTCTCCTTACAAAACTCCCCGCAAACGATCAACGTTAATAAACTCGCCGCGGAGAAAAAAGGTTAGAACTCCTAGGAGGGATTCGGCAACTGATTTAAACAGAAAGTTAGAAAAATGTCATGCCGATTTAGAGAGATGCCATGCTGACCTGGAGAAGTTTCATGCTGATCCGGAGCATCCTCCAATTTCGCAGAGTGTTGAATGTTCTACCTCAACATCATATCGCAGTCCACCTAGCAAAATTTCACCTCCCTTAAATGCTGTTCTTGAAAAAGGCGAGAAGAAAAAGAAAAACTCTAAGGAAACAGAAAATTTGAAACCTCCAACTGCTTACGCTAAAAGTTTGAAACCACAAACTGCTTCCATCAAATCTTTGAAACCTCTACCTATTTCTACAAGGCCTTCGCAAGGTAAGCACACTGAAGCGCCTCTCAAAGCTCCAGCAAAGAAAAATCCTGTCCTAGTGCACTATATACAGCGGTTGTTGGGCATGTCCCGAGGATCTATTGAGATGCTAGGGGTAAGTACTTCGGAAGTGGATACGCCCTCCTCCTCAATAATAAATGCTTCAGCCAATAAGTCTGAAACAGAAAGCGTTTTGAATCAAAGAGACAAAATTCAGCGCCTTGAGAAATTCATTCAGGACAGCTACGGATTTGCAAGTGAGATAGAAACGTCTCTACGAAGTATGAAGTCAACCTCAAGCGACTCCAGTCTGAGGGCGATTGAAGAGATCTGGAAACGTATGCTCAAGCAAAAGCAAGAAGCGAAACAGTCGGGCGACAGATTTAAATCCCCAAAACCAATTCTTAAGAGGGACAAACCACAAGAACTTCCTCAAACCGTGTGCGTAGACACTGCTAAATCAAGGAAATTTGACGATTCGGATAAAGTTCAACTGGTGAGCAAGTACACTGAACTGACTGAAACCTGCACGAAGAGAATTGCAGAGCTAACTGAAATGATAAACAAAGTTCGTCAGGAGAAGCAGAGAATCCTCGAAATAACATTGTCCTCGGCAAGTGCAAGCGCCCGCAGCACAACTGAGTATGTCGATTTTGCAGAAAGGGAAGCTAATAAGCCTGAGGGCAGTAGTAGGGAGAGCGAGGCGCCCCGAGACAATGTCCAGGTTGATCAAGAATCCGACAAAGGGCGGCTAGAAAAAAATAAACTAACTGGCGTCAGTCGCGACAGCGGTATCTCAATGTCGCGACCAATGACTGCCTTAGACTTCCGCGACAGTCCTGCTCTGCAAATTTCCGCTCAGTCAAATCTTGTATTCGAACCTATACTGAAAGATATTCCTAAACCGGCAAAACTGACTTGTCCTGCTTTGCAGCCTGTTCCTCAAAAGGCAGTAATTGAAAGCAGTAAAAAGGGCAAGCCACCAGCGACTATGGCAAGGTACAGCCCTCAGCTAGATGAGTTGCCCCACGAACTTTCTACAATTATAGAAGTGGACACAACTCCTCGAATTAGCGTCACAAACATAGAGAAGCAATTAAAAGAACCACTGCTTCACCTCGAGAAGGAAATGGATAATATCACGTACTCGAAATTCCCAACCTTCGAGGAGTACATTAGAAGAAATAAAATTGATATAACATTGTTCGACCCCGAGATAAGTTCTAAACTGCAATTGGAGCTCCAAGCACTTCTCAGCGTAGCGAACGCAGCTAAGGAGATTCAGTACAAGGAATTCCCCGCAAAATCAAAAGAAATTGACGAAGGAGAAGATGAAGTCCAGGAAAGTATTGATAACTTGGTTCAGTCCTTGAAACTGCTGAACTTAAGCATGAAACGGTTTCCAACGCATCAGGAGTATCTCGACCAACTGCAACGTTCGAATATCATGCACTCAACGCAAGGTGATAAGACATCGGAAAATACTGAGGATAAAAATAAAAGTGAGTGCTTGTCGATTGAGAGCTTGCCGGATATCGTGGGGGAGTTGATTCGGAGGAAAATGATGAAACAGGCATTTCGAAATATGAATGGCGACGACGAACAAAAGGACGGGGAGACGGGAAGCAAGCGCACTAAGAATGGAAGCGCTTCTAGTAAATCGATAGCTCCGCAATCGACATCTGAAGAAGCTGACCAATCACAGCCGGAAATAGATTTCGGAAGAAGCAGCAGCCCCAGAAAGAGGACTATTCCTAGAAAAAATGCTGAGGAGGACCTACTCTCTGGGTTGGAAATGTTGCAATTTTCCTCAAACCCAAGCAATTCGGATAACATTGAAAGGGAATTGGAAGGTATGGGACTGAAGTGGGCTGCTTTAATGCTAAGAAAGTCCCAACACACTCAAGATATTCCTAGCAGCAGCACTTCATCTGATTTTTTGTACACATCGAGACGAAAAAGTGGAAAAAAACAAAACACTTCAAAGGTACGTACTGGAAAATAGTTTCACTGATATGGGTTGATCCAACTACATCTTCGTAATAAGTAATTTTAAGATGGAACATTTTTTCTAGTTAAAAAAATTTTTAAATGTAAATTCTTAAAAGTTGTGCTATGCTTCTAACGAAACTTCTCTGATTCGTATGAGCAGGGAGTGGTATTTTAATTTCAATTTGCGAATATCTAGCCACTTGTGGCAAACAACTTAATTCATTAAAAATATGTATATTGCAGGATATGGCAGAAGAATCAAGAGAAAATCGTGCACCGCTGCAGGAAAGTTTCGAAGGGCGATCTTTGAACCTTCGGGATTTTCTCGCAAAAGAACTTCAAAAGCGAACACAACACTCGTCGTCTTCTTCTTCTACAGACGATTCGCTAGCAAGCCAATTCCTACGTTCAATGTTCGGCTCGGAGGGGAGCTCATCAGAAAAGCGTAGAATCACAAGCAACGATGCAGCAATGTCAGAGCAGCATACAAATCGAATTCTAACGTCGACTCCCGTTCCAGCAGGATCAACTTCAATGTCGAAACCCTCTACCAACTGTAGTAGTCAAAAGTTGTTCGGAGCAGAAAGCCTCTCGACAGTACGATACAGTCACAGCGACAGTGACGGACCAATCAATTCAGCACAGAAACTGGTTCCACCCAATGTTAGGCTGGAGTCCAAGACAATAAACAGCTCCTCAAGCAATAGGGACAGCTAGGGAAGAAGAATTGTTGTTTTGTTTTTAGCAACACAATGTCTATTTCTCATGTTTATCTACGGAATCAATTGTTACTATATGTATTTTTAAAAGGTTTATGACTGCTCAATCCGCCTTATGTTTTGAGTTTTTATTTCCGATGTTTCTTTTAAGAATGGCTATTACACATTTAGAAACGAAGGACTCGCTGTTTAAATTAGAAATGGGAGGGGTGTTTGTGGTGTTGCTGAATAGACAAATTGCAACTGTTCAAAGATTTATTAGTTATTAACACTCGCTTCCTATATTAGGAATACTAATCCTCATATTCGTTGATTTCTCCATCTGTGCTTACTTCTTTGTCTTCCTTTTCTTCACTTCCAGGTTCAGTTGGTGTAGGTGGAGTAGAACTGTGCTCCTTAGGCTTTTGGGGCTTTTGACCCGGGTATAAACGTCCCAAAATGCATTCATTTATTTTCGATGGAAGGTTGAGGAAATCGTTGTAGAACGCCAACAGGTGGTCCATCATTCCATAAGTGTCGGCAGGATTACGATTTCGTGTATTCACCAATTTTGATCTGAATGTAGAAATGTCTCTCTTCATCTTGCGCTTTAAGTCCTAAAAAACGTAGACTATACGGTAAAGTAATAATGAGAGTTAATAAATAAATACGTCAATTTTTTTCCTGTAGCGCATTTTCTCTACTTTGTTGGGGTGAGGGTGGTCCTTCAAATAACACCTTAGATTTTCTATTTTCTGCTTATTTCTCCTGAGTATGCCCTTTGCAGAGCCGAACAATTCGGACACGTCTTTATCTTTTGGCATATTTTTGGGCATTCGTAGAGTAACATCTCCTAGTTTCAGGGTCTCGCTAGCAGGGTAATAACAAAATCCATATATCACCACGCATGTGAGGAAAACCAAGGCATGCAATAAGTGTTGGTGAAACATTTTGGTATCTGTAAACACGGCAAGTTTAAAAATATGGAGATTACTTTAAAAGAAGTTACAATGACCTCTTAAAAAAAAACTCTACCTTTCTCTGATGATATTATCCTTAACTTAGAAGTCCGTATCACCACGTGAAGTAAATCGAAGCTCGCGACGAATATTACGAACTGTGAGACTACTCATGGTCCCATTTATAGTCGCTAAAACTGCAATAGTTTGGTAAGCTTAAATTGAAGAATTCCTAAGGCATTCCAGTGAGATAAGAACTGAATATTTAACGTATTTTTTAAAGGCTTGGGAAAAGAACTAAAGATGTCCGAGAAATGATGTAGGAGCAATAAATTCGGAATTTTCACATAAAATTTGTTGCATAAAGTGAAAACAGGTTTATCCTCATTCATTTTCTTTGCAGTGGGGGATTATTTCTAATGCACTACAGCGTAAAATAGCTTAGGGAAATCTAATACTTAGGTAAATATACTCTCAATATCATTTTTAAGTTATTATAATTTCAAGGAACGACATCCAAAAAATACCCTTATTATTTTAAAAAACCGTGAAAATCCGACATTCTCTAAACAAGTTATAAAGCTCGCCGAAGAAATTATAATAAACAATCAAAACTTTTCGGCAAAAATCAATAAAATTTATTGTGATTGAAAGCTTTATCAACCGATCCTTCTTGTGACTAGAATTTTACCGGAGGACAATCTGCTGGTGGATCGTCAGGTTTAAAAATAAGCTTTCCACTTAGGATGATCCTCAGTATTTCGCCCTTATCTACATTAGCAATCAATTGTTTCGAGACCTGGAAACAACGCAAGAAATGTAAAAAAATATATGAAATATAGACAGAAAATAATATACCTCCTCAATTTCTCCTAAAACATCGTCCCCAATGTCAGTCCACATGTCTTGCAGAAGCTGTGGCCCAAGGGTGTTAAGGGCTTTGTTTATAAAGTCGTTGACCTTTTTGTTTGGTACCAAATTAACAATTTTTGCCTGAAGTTTTTCTATAGAGGGCTGTAAATATTTTGATTTAGAACTAGCTAAGTTAAGTATCACATCAAAAGCAGAAAAACATTTGCACGGACATTTCTGCTTCTGCCGCTGCTTTGGAGGGTGATATAGAGCAGAAAACGGCTTCAATAGTTTCTACTCTGCTCTTATAGCAGTAGGGGAACGGCGGGTAATGCTGCGTTACGGCTCTAATCTATATAGCCGAAGAATTATGAAGTGAGAATAAAACGAAAATTATAAATGATTATAATACTATTTTTAATTAAATTGTTTCGATTAAAATTTGTCGGAGGAAAATGTATTCTGCGGATAAAAAAATAATTCTTTAAAAACAAGTTTTTATTTAAGTCAATTGTACTAGAAAACAAAAAATAAAATAAATATTATATGTACGTGTTAAATTACCACCTGCCTACTTATGAAAGGTCAAGAACTTTTGGAATTGCACTATCTGTAACTAATTTCATTAAATTAAATTATTTATTAATTGTCACTATATGTCATAGAAAAGTTTGTTGCGATGTGGTATGAAAACTCAACATACACACATACTGTGAAAACTCAACATACCATGTGTTTTCGAAATAACTCCCTCTTTCTAAGTTCCTATGTTTATTTGCACGTTACCAAAACCCGACAAAACATTTCAAAAATCTTTTCCTGTCCGTCTACTTGTCAGGGCTAATCTCGGGAACGGCTAAGTAATTTTTTATGTGACCGGGCGTAATTTATTTTGCTTTTTGTCTGTCTGTTTGTCCGGGAAAATGTCGGGAATCACAAAGCCTATTTTAATGGAACCTATACTGGAAGGTAGAGTATTTTGTCGTGTTTATTTGGGACTTTCGTGAGGAAAAATAAAAAACCGTCTCCGCGCATTAAAGAGATTCTCCAACAGTTTTACCTCCCATGAATTCAGATCACTATTATGAGAATTTGGGCAAAAATTGAGTACGCCACATTTGCCGAACCAGTGGGTAACGTAGCGCATCTATAGATAGTGTTTCACATCTATAATAAATCAAACTATATTTACTTATTAAAACAAATATAACCAAATCATAACGTATGCTGCAAATATTCAAACTACTGAAATAATTTTCAACTTTTATTCATAACTTATGTTGCTTAATAATATATAATAGGGTCGCCACATTACCCGCCGTTGTCCTACTTACTGTTGTTGATTTGCTTTTATACTTGCTTTTTGCTTTTAATGTACCGCGTATTTTTTTTTCAATATTAAATAAACCAAATCTCACCTGAGCTTTTAGATCTGCTAGCTGTAACACTTTGTTAATTGTTGCCAATCTCCCGGATACAATAAGTCTAGTGTTAGAAACTGTGATGCTGGCGAGTAGTAAAAGAGTGTAAGCGTACAATATAGAAGATGATTGTATTGTAGAATATCTTACTCAAAAGAACCATCACCATCAATGGGAAATAGACCTGCTAATGACCCTTTTAGCTTAAAGTCCCCAGAAGCAGTTACTTTGGGGATCTCGATTTCAAAACTAAATTCAAGTGTAAGACTAAATGTAATATCAACTAGTCTCAACCCTGAGAGGCCTGTTACGTGTATGTTTGAAACAGAGCCACTCAACCTGAAAGATAACATTTTACAGATTTGAAGATAAAAAGGGGTCAGAAAGGGTACTCTGCCATGCTATGGTTCAATTTCACATTCATTGGTTGTGGCTGTTTAAATGGTTCCATTTTTGGTATTCCCATCGAGGGGATGCCATAACATAAGCGACCTATGACTCCTTCTACAATTTCTTTTATTTTCGGTTCTGCAAATCGCGGTGCTGAAAATATAATTAGGAGGTCGATAAATTGTTTGGAGTTTCTTCAACGTTCGTAGGACGGATTTTCAGTTTCTATATAATCTACAAAGACTTGTGTTTTAATCTAATATCTTATCTAAGTAAGTTCTATTCAAAAACACTCTCTTTAAATTATAAATATAGAAGAATGAAAATTCCTTCAAAAGTGAAACTTTTCTGAGCTTCAACTCAAGGTATTTGATCTCCCATTGTAATTTTCAGAAATGTTGGAAATTTGCAGAGAGGAGATACATCTGTATTATAGAGATAGATATATAGAATCAATGTCACGTCCAATAAACACGTCTCGCATCTCCTTTGTAACAATTTTTTTGAAATATTGCTCCAAGATTAGCTGTTTAGTTTTATAAACAAAAGACGTATCTTAAGTTGTATTTGTTTTAGATATTGTACGACAGCTTGTCGTTTTGCTGCACTCACTTATTCGCAGATCATCATTTTGTGCACACACGGTAAACACAAGGGTCCACAGTAGCACCACGCCCAATTCTATTTTGGGCATTTTAAACGCTTCTTCCTTATCACACTGCCAGTCTGTATAGTATTTAAACTTAACTGATAGATTTGTTAAGTGGACAAGATGCTTTTATACCCTCAAAATACACCTGTAATGATTATGTTATTACGGAAAGGAGCGATAAGGCAAGACGGTGGCGGTAACCTTGATCAAGATTGTCTACCCGTAATAGTTTTATTCGATTGTTTTTCATTTCTATTGTGTAATCAATTGTGACTGATAAGGTATCGATTTATGGGCTTGATTGAAAGTTAAATGGGAAATTGAAAGTTAAATCCGACCAGACCTATTGGTCTGATTGTGTTTCGTTTCGTATATGGACGGACGTATAAGTCAGCGGACTATACGTTGCGGTGGTTGACGAAATGGGAATGTTATCGGTATCGGGTTTCGTTTATTAAATGACGATTCATATATAACGAAACAAACAATACTCGCGCGCCAATTTTATAATATGTAATTAGCTTATTTCGTGTGAAAATTGAAATTGAATAAAAAACACGAAATAGGTCTTTCGAAATATGATACGCAATCGGCTCGTTTTTAAATGAACTGCATAGTGCAGTCTTATGTATGGGCCACTTCGGCGCTTAGGTTTATTCTTAAACTAACTGACTCATATGCGGCGTTGCCGGGGCATCTTTCTCTATATTATTTAAAAGTAAACGAAGACCCACAGCACAGTTATAATATTGTCCACCTTTATTAAATATCTAGGTAGGCTACCTACCTACCTGGCCCAGATAACTTTACATTTTTATATGAGATTTTGTAAATGTTCACATCCAGACTCTGATTTTGACCTATGCCCATCCCTTTTTTAATTTAGTTAGACATCATAATGAAATTAAATACTGAAATGAATGAAATTGTTCTTCTTTAATATTTAATCAAAACATTGATTTGATTATTAATTGTGAGGCTTGCAATCCGCTGGAGGATTTCCGTCAGCAAAGATAGGTTTGGGGTGTGTCAAATCATCAAGAGTCATTGGCTTCATAAAGCGTGCTTGGTTCTAAAAAGCATCAAGATCAAAATAACTAATTTAGAAAATAAAATTCAATTGCAATTACTCATTACCTTTTCGAGTTCAGAAAGAATCAGTTTTCCGTAGTCTGTCCACATATCCTGTACAAGCTGAGGTCCCAGTTGGTTTAGGGCCTTGTTAATGAAATTGTTGACCTCATTGCTTGCCACCAGTTTCTGTATATCCACTTTCAGTTCAGATATGGAGGGCTAAAATTATTAATTTTGAAATTGTGTAATTACTTGTAAATTTGGAAAATAGAAAAAATATGATTTACCTGAGCGTATAATTTAGTCAACCTAAAGACCTTGCCTTCTGCTGGTTTCAGGAAACCACCTGCACTAAGTTTGATTGATGAAATTGTGATACTAATGAAAGAAAAAAAGAACATTAGCATCAAATTCGAAAGCTTTTGCCAAAATTCAAAGTTAGCGGTGTATATACCTACACTTGCGTACCCAATATGCTATGTAAGTATATGAGAGACACTGAAGCTAATATTTTCGAAGCATAAATTTGAAGTAAATAATCGTTTTATCAAATTTAATTCAACTTACTCAAAATATCCTTCTCCATCAATAGGGAAAAGTTCTAAAACTATACCACTAGCCTTAAAATTTCCCTTGAGACTGACTTCAGGAATGTTCAGTTGGAATTCGAAGCAACCAAAGAGAGGAGCCGCAAATGCCTCAGGGAATTTCACACCTGAAAGTCCTTCTATCCGGATATTTGAGACACTTCCTACAATTCTGAAACACAGAGATATATTGAAATTTGAACAAAAAAACATTGGCATAGATCATATACTTTCCAATTGCGTTGTTAAAAGTAATGTCCACCGGATCGGTTCTGACGAAAGGGTCCAATACTGGTATATGCAATGAAGGCATTGCATGGCACATTCGTTTTACAAATTCGTTTATAATATCCTTGAATTGAATAAGACCGCCAACTGCAAATAAAAATTAAAAAAATGTGTTATTCACCTTACGAAAGCTTAAAACAAACTACTTTTTTTTAATTAAATATACTTTAGCAGACCCATGCCGTTGGCTTTGCATAAGAGATTTGTTTGCTTCAGAACAACTTCATTATTATCGGGAAGTCGGAAGACGATTCAAACAATATTCGGGAGGCTTCTCAATAGTATCTATGAGTCGTTTATTTTGGAAGTGAAGCCAGTCCAATTTTTTGTTAATTATTATTTTTTTCGCTTATTCTTTAAGTAAATGAACTATAAAACAGTGCCTCCCCCCTGTAGAATCTAGTTTAAAATGGTTAACTATACGACGTATTGTTATCCTGCAATACAAATGATGGGTAATTGTTACCGGAAATCGTGACGGAAATTCTGATTGCTACACATTTTTCGTTATGCGCATTTGGAAATTCCTAAATAAGAAGTAAATAAAAAAAATGATAGAGAATTGAATCAGATTTATATTGCAATAATGTGTTATCAATTTCACTTCAGATAGTGGCTCATATTCTATAAACTGAGCAAAAGCTCAGTCTCAATTTTTGTATAGAAAAGCCGAGATCGAGCTCGATTTTTCCTTGTAAAAATTGAGACTGAGCTTTTGCTCATTTTTTAGAATATGAGCCAATGTACGCCCAGTCTTATAAAATATTTCTGATTTTATGGAAAATTACTAAACACTATTTGCTGCATTCGCCAAGTATCGTGTTTATGTGAAAATGATATTCTGGACCTTTTAATCACCCAAAAAATATTTTAGTGGCAAAAATAAAGGTATAGAAATTTTTCAATGTAATCAAAACTTCATTAGAGTTTCCTTTGGGCATGAAATTGTATTATTTAAGCACAAAAACCTGAAACCTTATTGTCACTATGTAAAACAATGCGATCTATAATTTAAAATGAACGTGCTCGTTTTGCAGTTGTGGCGAATGAAACAAGTTCTCTTTGCCACATTCTCATAATAATCAGTGCGATTTGGTCACAATTACTGGGCCGCACTTCTACATATCAAATTGATACCTCAAGCCTTTTGAGAGAGAACGAAATCATGCAAAATTAATTAGGTCTTAAGTTGGTAGAACTTCGAATTGTCCGAAATTAATAAATGATACCACCCATTTATACAAATTGAATAAAGTACAGTTTTGAAGAAGTAAAAGTTTTGTTTAAAACATCCGAAGTTATTTAACAACTACTACACTCACGTTTTAAGCACTTTTCACTTTGTGCACTCCCATTCTGTAGGAAAAAAATAAGCACCAATGCTAACCCTAACCAAGTTCGAGCCATTTTTCTAAATTTCTAAATACGAAATGAAAGTATTTTAAATCTGACGAGTTCTTTTCATCATGCGCATTATTTTTATACTCGCAAATTAAGTTGATTAGAATCTTCTTTTTTATCTTTACTTTAGCACTAGCGATAAGGCAATAAATCAGTGCTGGTCAAACATAGGCCGTTGCAACACGCGTGTCAACGCATTGCGAGACTATAGTTTGGCAACGGCAGAAAAATTAATGAATTGGTCTTTTTACCTGCGTAAGTAGTCTAAAGTGTTTAAGTTCAACATTTGCGCTGCGCTTACGGCAATGAAATTAGCAGAAAAATGTTGATTTTACTCGGAGTCGAAAACGGAACAAGTTTTGGACACAACTACGCTTGGCTTTAAGCAGAGGACCCCACTATGGTGGGCTCTAGCTTATTTACTTAGGATCAAGTGAAAAAGTTTGGTTTTATATATACTTAAGCATAAATTATATTTTATACATTTTTATTACCAAAAATATATATTAAATAGTTTGTAGAGAATTAGTAGCCCAACGTCGGGATCGCTACCTCGCAAATGGTAAAAGTCAGCCAGTCTATATTTCTATAAAAACATAATTTTCGTTGTAGGCTACGTTAAATATTCACAAAATAACGCATGTTCAAACAAATATTCACTTTGGCATGATTTTTACTTCTATTCGGGGTGCTCAAATAATAGTAAGATTTAAAATTTAAAAAAACGTTTACGTACAACGCTGGCCTGCTCTAGCACGGTCTAGATCTAGAAGAAGGATCTTCAGCCAGGAGCTTCATATAAATGTGCAGTATAATAAAGAAAGCAAGAACACTTTCCGAAGATGCCAATTTTTGGTTTTCTGATCGTGGCTTCCCAAACTTCATTTATTTTCCTGGCTCTGTTGGTGTGATTAGAAACAGACGTGGAATTAACGGCAGTTAAAAAATCATATCTGTTCTACTTAGATTAGAAGAAAATGTATTTACTCTATTTTGCCACGCTGCTCTGCTATTTCAATCGAATCGAATTCTGTTAACACAATCATATTAAGAACATTCAGCTTACGATTAACTAATTGTTGTATCTTCAATTGAGTTATGGAAAGCAAAAATCGTAAAAACCATATTAACTGGAAACTGAGTATTTTTTATGTCTGCTACTATCCACTAGGTGCCAGATTGCTACTTTCGTCAAACTGAACGAATAGTAAAATCACATGTTTTCGTGAAATTTTTAGGTCAAAGTTTTGACGGGTCTAAATCGCGCTACAGCACTGGTGTGTGATTGTGTGCGTTTGTGGTGTGGTGCAAAGTGTCAAAGAGTTTAAGGAGATCACAAAACTTTCTCATAAAATTCTGACATAAACTCGCAAAATTTACAATGTTTGAAGACGCTGACAACTTTGCCGATATATTCCGTGGAGGCTTGCCGTATTACCTGTTGATTACCCTGCCCATCTTAATTATTTGCTCAACAAATCCGGTGCTTGCTTCAAGCGAATTCGTGGTCCAAAGGATGTCCCAGTTCGATGTCCACGGGGTTAACTATGGTAATTCGATGCTAATATTATGCGCTCTTGCACTGTCTGAATAGATTGAGGAACAAGACTTTGGACTGGGAATCGTAATCCGGTTAAGTCAATAAAACCAGGAATGTTTGAGGTTATGGGGACTAGCACTGCACTTATTGGATTATTTTTTTAATTGACTTGTGGAGTTTAAGTGCTGTACTCAACACCGATTTTGGATGTATTTATAATGACCTAGTTAAGGGGCCGTCAAAAATGGGTTACGTGCCATACTTCCAATCATCTATTATTAAGGCCGTATCTATTCAATCCATCTAGAAGGCCTCAGCAGAGGCTTCTCTAACAAAAATGTTATTTAAGAAAATGTCTTATAGGTTGCCGAGCTTCAGCGCTTAACCTGGAAGCAAAATCCCTGTACACTTGGAGCACAGGGCGACATTGTGTGGTTACCAGGTAGGCGCCAAAATTAAAATAAATATTAAGGCAGTTAATGATAACCTTATCCAATAGATTTCAAGATATGACGATTGACCAATTTAGGGAAATTAGGGCAAATGCAGGGGGCTTAGTTGTTATTTTGCCGGAAGACATTTCTTTGCTTGGTGTGGAAGAAAAGGAGGTAAGCGCCAAAAACTCTTAGAAATATCTCAGCATTATTATCACAATATTTTACAGCACCTATGTTTACTTGAGCAAGCAATGATGTCCCAGGTGTCCTCCATACCCGTGTACTTCTCCCAGTACAACAAAGACCTGAAAAAAGTTATTGAAGATATCACACATAACATAGATGCCAAAAAAAGTCGATCAAACGCACGGGAATCGGCCCTGTCTGAAATTATGAATTCCATTTCGGCGAATGGATACCAAATAGTTGTGTCCGGCGCCACACATACCCCAAGCAAACATAGCAAGGTGCCTATCATTCAGGGCGAATTGGCTCCCTTGAAGAATCTTAAAGCTGGGGATGGAGATGCCACCAATAAATTGCCACTCATAATCGTTGTTGCCCACTTGAACACTTTTGGACTGTACAATGTAAGCATTTTAAGATTAAAACGCTCTTTACTAGAAGCTTGTTATCTTCTTGCAGGAATACATGATTAACACAGATGTTGCCGTGTTTATGTCACTGGCTGACCTTTTTAGCAAGCTCCACAATACCGCGAATGCTGTTCCCAAATATCGCATTATGTTCCTGTTATCAGAGTCAGGTCCTCTGCTTAATTTCCAGGGTATGAAGAAGTGGTTGGATGAAAATACTCAAAATTTGGTAAGCCTTTACAATCTTTTTTCATTGGAAATAATTCCGATATTTTATTACATCCAATTCGAATTATTGCTTGAATCAAGTTTAAAATTCAAATTTTGCTCAGCTAAAGTTATAAACATTTGGGCCTATCATAGATTCGTATTGTTTTCACCGATTTGATTCAGCCATGAGATTCCAATTCGAGGTAACAAACAACTGGGGTGAAACTACATATGTATGTATCTTGATTCGATAATAGAAACAAGTTTAATAGCGGGGGTGGAAGTGTTTCGAGTTAAGTTGAATCGAGTTTAAACGCTGGGGTGGGTGGTAGCATGTGTTATTCTTCTAGTTAAGCCAAAATGACTTGAAATGGGTGAATTGTATATATGTATTGGATTCATATAGGAATTGAGAAATATGCCATTCAGCTATTCGACTTGTTCCGACTTATTTGAAAGAAGTTACATGCTGCCACTCCTGAACTGCTTGTAAAAATCCTACAAGCTACAAGTTTCCATGTATGAAATCTAATAATAGGTATCTAATCTTATAATAATTCAAGAACGTGGACTTCGTGCTCTGCCTTGATACCATAAGTCAACCCTTTGGCGAGCCCATTGATTCGCTATACATGCATGTTTCAAAGCCACCTAAAGACGGAACGCCAATGAGTAATTTCTACAAACAGCTGAGAAATGTTGCTACCAAATACGGTAATGTAACCGTAGAAGGCGTCCATAAAAAAATCAACCTTGCCGATGTCCTCTTAGCCTGGGAGCATGAAAGGTTCAGTATGAAAAGATTCCCAGCATTCACCCTGTCTACACTAAAAACCCACAAGGAGCCTGTGCGAACAACTATATTTAAAGGGGTTGAGGCAGAGATTCTAAGGAACACGCAACAGAATGCTAAAATTTTGGCTGAAGCTCTGGTTAGATACGTATTCAATATTGAAGATGGAGAGTTACTGTCTGGAGCACTTGTAAGACTTTTTTAGGGCTTTAGCATTTTTGGTATAACAGGATTTTTTTTTTCAGGACATATCTGAGAACTTTGTTAAACCATGGATGCAAGTAAAATCGGCATTACATAACAATGATCTTAAGTACGCCTTTGAGAAATATTTGAAAAATGTGAAGATTACCTATGAAAAGCCAGACACACGCGACCCGGACTTTATGCTTTACGATGGGCAGGATGCCGATCTTTTTGTTTATAGGTTATTTTGCTTCACTAATTTTTAGAATTTTAAATCTAATTTCGCCATTCATTTATTTCAGAGTAAAGCCAGCCGTTTTCGACTTATTCCTCACCCTTGTGATATCAGCGTATCTTGGTTCCGTCTACTTACTCATCCAATATTTTCCCTACTTGTATACGATGGTGTGCATGATGAGCAAAATTCCAGCGAAAGTTAAGTCCCACTGATGTCTGACGCTCCAACCACCTCGCCATCAGTGCAATCGATCAATGTTCGATGACACTTGTTACGCTTTCTACCTCTTAAAGAAACTAAAGCAATTTGAACCAATTTTAAGTGATTTACCAACCTACCGTTAAATAATTGATGATCCATTCAGTGGGGTGTTCCCGGAGCAGAGATGCTGGTTATGTTTCGATTTAAGTAAATAGCGGCCAGAATATGGCACTTTGTTTTGTTTTCCATCAAATTATTTATTTGTATTTTGTTTCTTCCATTTTTTATGTTGAGCGTTCAACTTTCCAGGTTTTGTAAGCATTTCCATCCTGCATTTAATAATATTTTGCTCTGTCGGAAGTTTGTACCCCAACAGAATGCATTAATAAATTTGTTGTTAAACAAAATGTGTTTTCCCTACTTTCGGGTTATAATAATTTTTAACGCAAAATTGCAACTCAAATACGTTCAGGAGTTCCAACAAATGCTCAACAAAGCTAGGAAAGCTGCAGGAACTGTAAAGGTTATATTTATCTTGATCAACTAAAGTTTGCTGAAAAGCTATAAAGTCTGGAATATGTAGCGCAGGCATGCGGTTTCTAATGAAAAAAGCCCGTTCGAAAGCGAATCCAGGGGGTGAGACCACGCAACTTGTTTCAAGTGTAGTCAAAATGACTTTAAATAGCTAAAAATAATGAAAATGCTCGGATAACTTTTTACTTTTGTAATTATATAGGCATTAAAACGTTTATTTACATTTCAGTTACATAGTTTAATATTAGAAAATATTTACAGACTATGCAAAATAGCTAAACTAAAAAGATTTTCTCATTATTTGCTAATTGTCTCCCGCCAGCAAATGATTTCTACACATCGAACTCGGTCCGAAGGAGCAATAGACGAAAGAAAAAGAGAAAACACAACTCACTATAAATCTTCTTTTGTGGCTAAGACAAGAATAACAGTAAATTTATTCCTTTTGCTTAAGTTAAAAAAAATAGAGCGTTTAAAATGCTCCGTGGGTGTGGTTCTAATTCCTTAAAAAAAGAACATATACACGTTACATTACAGTAAGTGCCGGCAATCTCATATTGTATTATCATTATCACGCGATACGATTTTGCATTAAAACTGGGTCTCTATGAGAAGTTTTCTATTTAGTGCGACTACTTCCTAGAAGCATCGCTTTACCGCTGATCTTACTTTTCTTTCGAGATGCACAATGATTTGATAGGGGTAAAATTGGGTGCTTATATTTCAATCACAGCATTGGACTTTAGCGAGCAGTAGCTTACCATAAACACTAATAGCTTACGCTGGCCTGCTATGCTGTTATCCATTTCAAAGTGATTATTTAAGAAAATAGCTTTGTAGGCCACTTCTCAACTGTTTGAAAGTGGCATCGAAATCAATAATAGTTTTAAGGTGCTCAATCTATCCGCTTCGCAGTAGAAGTTTCCCTTTTTAACGGTTCGGTAGTGATTCGAATATACTTTCAAGAAACAAACAAACCAAAGCGCTTGTACAAAAAGAAAAAAGAAAGAACAATATGTGTGTAAAGTATAATCCATCAGCTCTAAGCTTAAAAGTAACTTTTAAGGGGAACATTTACAACCAATCCAGCGAGATATTTACAAAAACAAAAACGCTAAAATACAAACAGTTACATTCATAAATATAATATACGATTATATTCAATCTCGGAGGATTTAGGAGCCCTAGCTGTCGCGAACAGTGCCCAATTGATAGCAGCTAACCCACTATAAAACAAATCAGAGCGGCACAACCGCGATAAATAACTCAATCTCGAACAAAAACCGTTTCATTGATTTTAATGCGTAAATAATGAGAGAACTTAGTGAGATAAACATACAAAGAAATAGGACTTTGTCAAACTTTTAATTGAGAGTGCCACGACAACCTTGCGCTCCACACAGGCAGGGGATCTTTTCGTCCTCCAGTGGAAATTTGTAGTCATACGTGATTTCCTCGTTGATGCCAATTGGCTGTTTTGAGTAAATAACGATCTTCTTCTCCTGCTCGATGGTGATAACTTTGGCGTAGCAATTTGGCTGCAAAAGAATAATGGAGTTCATTTCCAAAAGAAACTGTTTCTGTTTAAATAATTTAAAATGATCAATTTTACAATGTGGATTATAATCGCTCAGGAGCTTCTAAAGTAAATTGCTAATGGCATGTAATAATACAAAAATAATAACTTACATTACAGCTGTGGTTTATAAATCTCGCCAAATTGCCGCACTTTGTAGCATCGATGATCGTTTCCATGTCTATTCTGAAGAGGTATGAACTGCCAATACCAATGGCCTCGTACTTTGTTTCTCTCAGATCAGCTACAACAGGGCGAATCATTTGGCCAACGTACTCAATGACCATTTCATCAGCAGCAATCGGCTCCATAGCAAACAGACCCCAATCATGGATGGCTGACTTAGCGAACTTCAGCTGCTTCTTCCTGAACTTCAGTTGATTGAATTTAAGCAATTCTGACTCACCAATAGCACCAAATGCAGTAAGGAGCCGTCTTTGGTTCGAGCGGGCCTCTCGAGATATACCCTGCATTTTACTGACCGCTTTAGCGACAGCGGACTCCTCAATTTCTACCCTCGAGCCGTCAGCGGAATTGCTCTTAGTATGGTGATACTTGTGTTTGGCTTTCTCCCTGAGATCCACTTTGTAGAACCCTTCGGTTCTGGCACTGCCAGTGATGTGCCGCTTCGTTGTCTCTTCATCCTTCTTTCGCTTCTTGCTCGGCGGTGGGATGAATGTCCTATCTGTAACGCAATGATCCACCCAGTGGGTCGCGTTTAACCAGTAGCTGTAAGGAGAAGACATTTGTCTGGTTCTTTATTAATAAACCGCCGTTCAGTGAGATACGTACCTGTTTGCATCATCCTGAAGTAGCAGTTCATAACTCTTTCGGAGATATTCAACGTCCTCAGCGTCGATGCCTCGTGTAAGGAACTCGTAGAGGAGCATCATCTCATCCCTAACTTCACGCAAAATATATTTCTCGATTGGGATGAATGGGGCCTCCTCTTCTTCCTTGAAAACTTCACGCTTCCTCTTATCAGCCTTCTTCTCCTCTTCCTTCTTTTTGGTTTTCGCTGGCTCCTTCTTCGGCTTAGCCGGTTTCGCTTTTTCTACTGGTGCTGCGACCACGGGAGTACTTGTTACTATCGGAGCCGTAGTATAGCCATGGTCATGAGCCAGCACGTCTGCCGAAAGCATTGCCGATTGTTGCGCCTTAGTAGTACCCGCCGTTGAGTCCATGGCAGCAGCATCAGCACATGGAGGAAGCGAATAACAGTGTTCTAGAGCAACCTGACTTGCCTGACTCGATCCCCCATCCGAAGAAGCTGGAGAGGGTTTCGGTTGTAGTTCATCCAAAATATCGGACTCATAAGTCTTTCGAATAAACCCATTAACATCTTTATCCTTATCCTTCGCTTTAGCTTGTGCCTTCTCCTTCTCAGCTGCCTTCTTCTTAGAATCAGCTTTGCCCTTCTTCTCAGCTGCCTTCTTAGATCGCGCAGGCTTTTCCTTCTCCTTAATTGCGGTCTCTAGCGGACTAGTAAGGAACATAGAGTGTGCTATCTTCGCGCCTGGCGTAGGGGGCAGTTTGTTACTTTCGGATATTTGTGGAATGTCTACACTATTATTTTCTGTCGCATTGTTCATTGGCTCCCCAGTCTCCTCAATTTTCTGCTCCTCGAGGAGCTCCTTCTGGCGTCGTGCTTGCTCCTCCTGGAACTCTCGCTCAATTTGTTCCATGTACTCCGTGTTACGTCTTCGCTTCTCTTGGTACTCCCGTTCCTCATCAGAGTCGCTGTAGATGCGGTCGTAATCAAAGATGGACTTCTTCGGAGCGGGCTCACTTTCTATATCTTCAGCTGTAGTCGCACTGGGTGACTCAACTCCGCCGCCCGGTGTCGGTGGTGGCTTGGACGTTTGGCTGATCGTACTGTCCTTGCTAATCTCATCGAATTCAGGCGATCTTAGGATATTCAGCGAAAGCTTTGTGTTATTCGAGCGAATTTTATCGTCATCAGTCTCAGAATCTGAGTAAATTGCACCCTTAGCTTTTGCCGCCTTGTTCTTGGCCTGCCGGCTCTCCGTGCCACTGTCTGAATCCGAGTAAATTTTCTTCTCCTTGACGTCCTTGCGCTGTACCCTACGAATCTCCAACTCATCATCCGATATCGAGCTCGCGTCAGATAGTGAGCCTGAATCTTCAGATTCCTCCTCCTCATCCTCACTGGATGTGGTGAAGAAGCTTGAAGTGCTTCCTTTACGCTTGCGAGGTGCAATCGACTGCACTGGGCGGCTATAGCTAATCTTACTCTTAAGATTCTCGTCTTCCTTCTCCGAATCAGATCCTTGGACCATTTCCTCTTGATCGCTCAAGTGCTTGCGGGAGTCCTCGTCTTGCGGGACTGGACTGGGCTGCTTTCTTATCCTACGGAACGAAGGGAGCTTCGGAATCGAGGCTCGCAAACCTAGACTCGTAAAGCTGCTTAAATCTAGATTATCACGATTGCTGTTAATCAATTGGTTAATGTCTGGCGCCTTGTCTGCCTTAGTAGTTAGGCTTAACGTAGGCTTTATTTCCCCGACACTCTTGTTGTTGTTCTTGTTGCGTTCCTGCTCGTCCCACCACGCTTCGAATTTCTTGTATGCCGTATTTTCGATCATCTTTTTGTTAAAGTCACGCTTTAGAATCTGCTTAAGTTCTTCGGTGACTCGGTGCACTACTTCCTTTATGCTCTTAACGTAGGGGTCACGTTTATTTATATTATTTGCAGGATACTCTTGAGGTTTACTCTTCGTCGGTGTACAGTTATCAGTACCCAAATATTCCGTCTGTGCGGCTGCTATTATTTGGGGGAATCCTGGGAAATATGACTGCATGTAGCCTGGGTGGGCTAAATAGTGTTCGTACGGATTGTAGCCTGGATAGTAGTAAGGTTGAGTTCCTGGCGGATAGGCATACGTGGGAGGCGGTGCTTGCTTCGGTGCAGGAACTGGCGGAAGTGGAGGTAAAGGAGGAGGTGGTTCCTCTTCGATTTTTCCCTCTGTCGACGAGAAGCTCGACAGGGACATTTCCTCCTCTCTTCGTTTTCTCGGTTTCTGAACTGGACTGTAAGAACCTTTGGCCAAAATCTCATCATCACTTGAGGATATATCACTGGCACCATCATCTGAAGCCTTAACCTCTTTTCTTTTTGCTCTCGCCTGTTTACGCAGCAGCTTTGGTTCTATTTCCTTTGCTTTTTTGAATGCTTTCCTCGAGACATATGGACTAGGAGGATTGGAACCTGCGCAGACGTTAATTTCATCCTTGTCTTTATCTTTCTTAGTCGAAGAACTTCCTTCATCACCTTTTTTACCACCTCCCTCACCTTCTGAGTCGCTGCTTTCTAACTGTAGGAACGGTGGAGCAGTGCCAAAGGACTTTTCTTTAAACATCATTGCTATCCTCGTGTCCAGATCTACGTTGGAGTGATCCTCGTCTTCAGCCTTCGACGACCCGGACTTTGCCTCTTTCTTTTCATCTTCTTTTGATTTATTCGGCGACGTTTTCTCTTCGAGATCATCATCCCAGTCGGGAGTGCCTTCCCTTGTTTCCTCAGTTTTACTAGTAGTAGCTGCTGGCTCATCCCAGTTGGGAACATCGTCCCACGAGACTTCCGCTGAAGTGTTTACTTGCGACGTGCTCCACGTGGTTGTTGATGGCCATGTGGCCGTACTTGGTGGAGCAGGTGCTGGTGGGTACGCTGTATACGGTGCGTGAGAGGGTAGAGGTGGCTGAGCATAACCATAGGATGATTGAGCTCCGGACATCACTGTAGGGTACCCAGGCGTTGCGTAAGCTGTTGAATAAGCGTGGTTTGTTAAAGAATAAGCGTGATTCGCAGTTGAAGGGTAAGTGTGGTTTGAAATAGTACTCGAAGACATACTATAATCTCGAGATCCGTAACTGGAGCGATATTTGTCTTCCTTACGTTCGCGATCCCTGCTCCTTTCCTTGCAATCTTTTCGATCGCGATCCCTGTCCCGCTCAACCTGTCGGCCCCTATCACGCTCTCTTTCGTGCTTGCGCTCCCTGTCGCGGTCCCTATGGCTGTGGCCTTCCTTGTCCCTAGAATGACTTTTCGACTTCTCACGGCTGTGATGGTCTCTCTCCTTTTCACTTTTGTGATGGTAGTGATGGTGCTTCCGTTCTTTCTCCCAGTAGCGACTGTCCTTTTTATCGTAGTATTTGTCCCGATCCTTATCACGGCTGTGGTCCTTTTCCCTATTCCGTTTGTCGTCCTCCTGCCGATCTCGGCTGTGAGATGAAAACCGATCGTATTCCCTATCGCCGCGGTAGTAGCTAGTCGTCGTGGACGACGTCGATACTGTGGCCGCATCAAAACTCTCTGAGGAAAATTCCTGATGGTATTCCACCACTTTGGCAGTTTCATCTCTGTAAACGGCTACTGGTGGATGATGTCCAGGTGGAAGGGGTGGTGCGGAATGGACAATGGCTTGATGGTGAGATTGCGGTTGAGGTGCTTGCGGAGTTGCAATTTTTGTAGTCGTTGAATGCTGTAACTTCTTACCCTTAGTCAAACCTTCGAGATGTTGTTTGCATTTTTCTCCGAAGGCATCTAAGAACACGTTTAACACCTGCAAGCGAAATTGGGAATTTTTTATTTGTCACGGATGTTTTGGTGAAAAGAACGAACATTTTGAATCGAAATAGGGATGTTTCTAATATAGGCACATATTGTCTATCGCAGAGGCACTATCTAACATTCAAAGAAAATTTCCCGTGTTTAGCAGAAAATTAATTTCCATGCATTTGTTGTTTGTTATGTCCACTATGGTTGGCCTATAGGCCCAAAGCTTGGTGGAAGTGGGTCATCCTAAACCTTATAATAATAAATACCACACAACAGACTTTTTTCGTATCTTATAGCAGGGGCCTTTAATTCTTTATTACCATATTGTTAGCTAGAATTCGAATCATATGATTGAATCAATGTATAAAATCCAATTGGAATTTTGAACTTATTCAACCATATGATTCGAATTCGAGGTAACAATATATTATAAAAGAGAATAAGCCCCCTGAATTGGATATACAAATTATTATAGGAAATATACAGAAAACAGGAAATGTATAATTCGTATGAGATTCCAAATAAGGGGCACGGATGTCGATAGAGCTTGCGGTGCCCAAATGTCGACCCGGGCTTCTCAAATAGCTATATCTGATGTAGCAGTGACTCCCCAAAAAATACTCATCTCTAATGGGCCTTTATGCGAAAGAACCAAAATGAAAAACCTTAAATAGTGCGCCTGATTCCGGTTGTCACCTCACTTTCCGTGACAGCTTATAGCTGAATTGCCTGTTTTGATTCCAATAAGAATATTTCTTCGATATTCAGCTATAAGATGTCACGGAAAGTGAGGTGACAACCAGAATCAGGCCTATTCTAATTTTAGTTGTGCGGCGGGTGCATTGAAGTACACTAATTTCACTTATCGCACATTCGAATTAAATCAAAATAAACAACACAGGTTCTATTTTACTGTAAATTCACCGACTTTCTCAGTTCCTGGGAAATTGACCTGTTAGTAGGTTTGAAAGGCACAACACTTTTTGTTGATCGAGCGCCTCAAAACGTACAAGAAGTCTGCGTCTTTGTCTCCTGTCACCGTAACCGTAGTTGGCATTAACTTGTAGTATACTAATTGCACAACAAACGTTGAACTCACACTGAAGAATTAGCGAAATGAATGAACACCTGTCCTAGTCACCCGGTTGTCATAAGTTCACATTCTCTGATTTTAGGGGGTTAGCTGTAGAAGGCTTGAGAAATCACGCACTATACGTTATACACTAAATATAACGAGCATCCGTAGTTTTTAACTTCCCAGATGGTATTGTTTATGATATCGACCGCGATCGTCGGCTAATTACTGCCAATTAGTTTAGATTTTTCTTTACCTCGAGGCACCTTCAGCATAAGCTGAACGCGTAAAACTATCCATGATGGAACCTGTCTACTAAATAAACAAATCGTTTCGAATGAACTGTGATTCACATACCTTGCCCATGACAGATTTCTGATTGAACTTGTCTACGCATTGCCTGGCCGACTTAATGTTCTCAAAGACTATCCTGGCAAGACCAAGGTGCTTGTTCGTCATGGGATGATAGTAAATGTACATCTCATCGTAAGCGCCGCACTTCTCAACCATCGTAGAGAGGAATTGCTTGTCTATGTTGTCATTCAGGTTGGTAATTGTAATCTCAATAGCTGGAGGCTCCCCCACATAGTTTTGGTCGATCTTAAACCTGTAACGACCCATTTACAATCTGTTTACATTCACAGTATGTAGTTTGATTTACCTTGGCACTGGCACACCTTGGGGTTCCGGGCGCGGGCGAACCCGTATCAGTGGATTCCTGGGGTCTCTAGGGATGACAGGTGGATACGTCGGATCATTGGGCAGAACCCCATCATAGCGATAGACTTTGGCCGCGCCTTTGACTAGTGCCGGATCCAAAAGTAGCTTAAAATTTCGGGGGCCTTTATGTCCAGGTGCCGCACGCCCACCCTCCGTGGCTCCATTCATCTGTAAAAGCAAAAAAATGTACGAAAAAGTTTCAGGCGAATGGACATAACCTCTTTTGTTTGACGTTTTTTTGATCGCCACAGCAAATGGCAAATGCACCGCTTTGTGGGGCCAAAGCCTGCATTAAATAGAATCAACTGACTAGGAAATTACCTTTTCTCCAAATTGCAGCGCACTATCAGCAACCGATTTTGTTGATTTGTGTACGGACAACTCAGTTCCTAAGGAAACCTTGTTCTCGACATTTTCGCGACCTGGCTCTCAATACCAAACAAATTCTGCGGCGGCTGCTTCTAAAGACACCGCGCTGCTTCGCAAATGTGATGAGACTTTATATTATCAAATTAATCGCAATGAATTTAATTTTTTTTATCGAGATTCCTACAGCTCGCTCTTCAGCCCGAGGAAATAAATGTGCAGGGTCCCCTCAAACACAAACATCACCAAAAACTTTACGAGCCCTTTGGCGCACACATTCTCATGTGAAAGCGATGAATTTTGACTTGATTTGACACAAGTATAGAAAATTTCCCTTTTTGCGCGTGAGAGCCAGGGAATATCATTTCCAAAGCCAAATTCCCCCCTCCGAACGCATATGATTGACGCGCGGCCAATAAGAGACGTCCGAAGTACTACTCTCGTCTCCTCGCTTGTTCTTCCTAGATGGCTAAGGTGTCGAAGATGCTCCCGCATTATCAACAAGCGCCTCGCACTACGTCTCGATTCAGCGAATTATTTCAATTTGGCGGCCCTCGGGGTCTTTTACTCCAATAAACTGCTGCAATTCAGCGAACGGATGGTGCAATCTTGGCCGAATCATGGCACTTTTCTCGCTTTTGTTTCCCTCACGTCTTCTCAGAGGCACCAAATTGTTTCTCCTATTCGGGGTGCCACTGGCGAGGGAAATTAGTTCTATTTTCACTTTTCCATCTGTTGGAAAATTTTAAGAAATGAGTTCATTCCTTTTTATCCATTAAGGCTTCTGTTGTGTCTTTTATAAAAAGACATTAGTGAAAGCAAAGAACTAATTTAACTATTTAACATTTTCCAAATTGTTTTTAAGTTTAAAAAACAGCACAAAGTGCGCCATCTATTGGTATATGAGTAGTAGTTGTTTAAAACAGTTTGTAATTGTTTTTGGTTAAAAATCATTTCAAAAATAATTGTAAATCATAAAAGACGTCACTGGTATTAAACCTGTTAAGGGTTATACTTATATTTAATTTTTTGAAGAATTCTTTACTAATTCAAAAAACATCGAATATGCATCAAGTTCAACCAACTTAACTTCAGTTCGTTCTGTCAGAAGTGATTATATCACATCTCTTCCTGTAAGCATTGGGCTAAATTCTTATCCAAAAAGGTAACTGTTTTGCTGCTACAATGTACTATATACGATACGAAATATTTAATAATTTCCTTTTATAATGAACCAGTTCCCACATGGCGCAGAAGGAAACTCCATCACTAATTCCAGCCGTGAAGGCACAGGAAGCCGAAGAGGAGGAGGAATTGGTAGATCCACAGACCGTATTAAGAGTAAATTCCTCCCCTTCTATGAATGAAAACAGAGAGTTCCTAATTAATTATTATATCACAGGAAAAATGTGCTGAAAACCACCATGTTGAAGCGCTTTTTGGAAAGTACCAGGAGTGCAATGATCGGGTGAACAGCAGAACCAAAACTACCGAGACTTGCGTAGAGGAGCTCTTCGACTATCTCCACGAATTGGATCATTGCGTTGCTAAGACCCTTTGGTCTAAATTAAAGTAAAACAGCTTTTCTAGAAACTAGTAAATCTTCAAGAGAATATCTCCCTGCCTTCCCGGGCATGAACGAGTAGAAATTACAGCATAATTGCTTTGGAAATCTGAAGTGAAGTTTGTGGAAAATGATTCAGAAATAAAGTTTAATGTTACCTACATGATACCAAGTTCTATATCCAGAATTATTTTTTAGTCCTTAGCTGTCCGCTGTAAAAGCTAATCAGTTTGATATCTGAGGCTAGTACTAAAACTTTCAGGATGTATTTTAGAAACTAAATGCTCAGGCTTCTGACTTTTATAATTAAATAGAGTTTAGTTCTCTTAATAGACCCGCCTTAAGTATAGAAAATTAAGTCTGGAGCGATGACTTTAACCCAGGGTGTTCCGCTGCCAAAATGGCTCAAAATCACTATGCTAATATTGCAAGAAGCTCTGCAAATCTACTCCTCAACGTGCTTGTGCACAAGGGTTTCGGATAAACTTATAAAACAAGTTAAGCGAGTAAATTTAAAAAGGACGGTGGCTTAGAACTTTTATTAAATACAATAATAACAACTTTCTCGTTTCACAAGAGTAATAAATCGTTAAAAAATTGAAATCAAAAAATATTTCCGGTCGATATTAGCAATTCTTTCTTAGTAAAAATAAGAAAGCACACAGGAGGAATGAAGAACTTAGCGGACGCACAGCCCTTTGTTAAGTGCAAAGGGGGTGGCGTGAATCGAGAATAACGAATTTCAGAATAGAGTTTTGAAATGCATTTTTTCAATCTGAGCGCTAACCACTGCCCACCTGTAATACACCGAAGCAAACAGAGCACACCCGGACGGGCTTATTGATGCCAAACTTGATAATGGGCACGTCATTATTAGAACACCGCGAGCACAGCACACGGCCGCAGTGACGACTACAAAGAAAAAGGGTTAACTTTTTAAACTGCTGCGCTATATAATAATTCTTACCAGTGATGGCGTCGCATTGTAATGCTAAACTTCGTTCCACATTCCTGACACAGCTCTGACTCCGCCCATGGTGACTCCTGCGGTAGCTGATCCAGCAGTTTGTGCAGAAGTTGATCGGTAGCAAGTTTGAAGTTGAAAATTGTGACTCCGTCCTTATTTTCAGCTCCCATGCAGGCGCCGCTTTTTACAAGCACCTTACAGAGGGGCGCCTGCGCTCGCATAAATGCTAGCAAAAGAGGTGTGTTTCCGTCCATGTCCGGTTCATTTATAGGGTACTTTGGCATGCATTCCAAAAAGAGTTCGCATATCGTTGCAGCGGTGTTGTCTTTTCCTGTTCTGCAAAGTTCGTGGAGAGGGTTTCGACCCTTCAAGTTCACAGTTTCCGCGTTAATGCTGGATTCAATGAGAAGCTCTCTTACAACAGGCAAGTGCCCCTCCTTCACAGCTATATGCAGAGCGTTATTACCATCACCATCGACGGCATCAAAATCTGCACCATTCTGTATCAGGGCTGACACCGCCGCTAGTTGCCCCCTCTCGGCCGCAATGTGGAGAGCGGCTTTTTGCGTTGCGTCGCGTTCGTTAATCCTAGCACCTGCTAGAATAAGATTACGAATAATCATCTCGTTTTTGGAAGCAGCAGCTAAATGGAGAGGGGGTGTTTGGTTCACGTCGTGTACGCGTGAGTTTACGTCTACTTGAATGGCTAATAGGAAGAGGACACTTTCCAGATCATCTTTCATGATGGCCGTATGCAAAAAATTCCGTCCGCGTTGATCCATCTGTTCGGCTGCGTTTGGTAGCCTTTCTAGGATATTTTGTGCTGCCTTATGGTTTCGAACGGTCAGTGCTGCTGCGAAGGGCGTGTTACCTGACTTATCGCGTATCTTTAGATCTATTCCTGGGTGGCAGAGGAGGATGGAAATTATTTCGCTGTGCTGGTTCTCTATAGCGATGTGCAACGGAGTTTTGTTGCAGTAGTCCATCGCATTCACATTAGCTCTATGGTCTATAAGAGTTTGTAGAACTTTGATAAGACCCCAATGAGAGCAAAGGTGAAGCGGCGATGCCTTGTCTTTCGCTTCATCACCTCCCTCACCATTTGGACCCGGCTGTCGAGGTGTGTCCAAATCGCAGCCACTTTTTATCAAGAAGGTTGCTGCATTCTCCTTGTTTTCATCAATAGCACGATGCAGGAGAGTTTGCTGGCACCCGTCAGGTCCAGGTCCCCAACAATCAGTGTCTACTCCATGCCTAACTAAAACTTGGGCAACGTCGTCTTGTTCAGAGTCTAGAGCTGTCCAGAGTGGCGGATCTCCTTTGTTATTGGGCGCACTTAGCGCTACGCCTCGGGTGCAGAGGGCGTCTACAACTTTTGGCAGCCGACAGTGAATAGCTAGTTGCAAGGGTGACTCCTGTTCCCCAGTGAGAGCGTTCATATCAGCATCTTGGTTTAGAAGGAAAATAGCTGTGTCTGAATCTTGGTTGAGGATGGCCTGATGAAGAAGAGTCATGTCCTGCCCGTTCCGGGCATTTACATCAGCTCCACCTTTGATAAGTATAGGAACGATATTATTCCTTCCTAAGGAAAGAGCCAGACTAAGTGGGGAGTCCCCAGAAACATTCTTGCAGTTGAAGTCCGGTTTTTCTTGATCAGGAAGTTCCTCCTTAAACTCCACAAAAGCGGTTACGACATCAGGACAATTGCTTTCAACTGCAAAATGCAGGGCAGATTTAAGTTCAGCAACGCTCGTCTGAAGATTGGGAGACGCCCCCTTTTCCAGTAATGTTTTCGCCAGTTTCGCAAGGTTTAGGTCACTCGCAATATGCAGGGCAGTGAGTCCTTTGGCGTTTACATGATTCAAATTAGCGTACTCTGCAAGAAAAACGGCTGCATCCTCCAACCCGTTTAGGGCCAACATTTGTAGGAGGCTGTCCCGAGTCTCAGATGTGACACGATTGGAGCGCGCTCCTTTGGATATCAAATGCTGTGCCAATTCGAAAGGTGGACCATCGGTGTGCGGTGGTGTAAGGGCGAGCTGTAAGGCACATTTTTCGTCGGTTGTCCGCAGATTCAAATCAATGTCGGGCAGTTCTAGGAGAAGATTGATCATCTCCTTGTGTCCTGAAATAATTGCTATATGAAGGGGAGTGAGACCCCGGAAGTTTTGAAGATTCGCATCTGCCTTATGTTCCAAGAGTCTCTTCCCCACAGCCAGCATATCCTTGTAGGTATCTGCCTCATTGCTGTTTTCAGAATATGTACAAATTATGTGGAGAGCTGTATCCTCCGTCGATCTGAAGATAGGGAATTTTCGTTTCAGTAAAAAGGTACAGTGTTTCAAACAAGAGCAACATTTCGCAAAGCTTTTAATAAAATCTAATTTTACGGCAATTGTAGGGTGGCAGCATGTAGCTTCTTCGACTTAAGTCGAAACTCGACACCACTTTGAAATGGCTGAATTGCATGTAAAATTCCTATAGGAATCCGCTTCATGAAATTTAGTTATTTCAAGTCGTTTCGACTTAACTCGAAGCAAATTACATGCTGCTACCTCTGCTTCTACCGCGGTAGGTTTCTGCCACTAGCAACATAACCGTGAATACATAATTCAAAGTGAGCTTTTGACTCAAAGTTTGTTTCGTTCAAAATACAGCGTAGAGCGAAAACCAGGATCTTCGAAATTCGAAAATTGGTGCTTTTTTTTAAATAAGTCAACGGAAGTTGCAATAGCTGGCGCAGTTGCTTATTTTAATATAATGTCAATTACTTTGTTCAGTTGAGTCATTTTCAGAAACACCAATATTGTAATTCCGAAATTCCTAGCTTTCACTCTGTTTTGAACGAAACATTGAGCCAAAAGAACTTTCAAAGCTTTCGCTCTATTCCGATAGTGTTGCCGTTCTGTTGCTGGCGCAGATCTGGCAGAAATACATTGGAAACAGAAAAAAACTAAATAGTAGTGAATTAAAAATCTTTTAATAACTCTGACTTTTAATAATTCTGTTGTTATTCTAATCCCACCGCTGTTTTCTGTTTCCAATGTATTTCTGCCTAAAGGAGAAGAATAGGTAAAGGTGTTTTCTTGCCTTGTTGTGAGATTCACATCGCAATTTCTGTCCAATAGAAAACTTGCCGAAAAGCCATCGCCCCGCATAACAGCATCGATGAGCAAAGTGCAGCCCTTGAAAATAGAAAAATAGAGAACCAAATTATGAAAAGCTTTAATAAAATATTAAAGAGTATAAGGCCAAAAATCTGCCCCCTATTTGCATATTGGGTGACGCAAATTTAATTTCAACTATTGACCTGCCTATTTTTCTTATGAAATAAATCTTAGAAGCTTACCTGTGAGTCATAGGCATTCACATCAGCGGATCCATTTTTGACGAGCGTTTGTGCAATAGCTGCGTTACGTGCCAAAAGCGCTAAACCAAGCGGTAGCTGACCTTGCGGCGATAGGCTATTTACGATTTCATGGAGCTGAAACGGTAGAAAAGGTTCTTATTTAGTCAAAAACTTCACCGAGCGCAAAAAATAGTGAGGTGAGGTGTTCAATAGGATCTTGACCTTATCCAGCATCAGTTTGCTTCGGCTCGTTTCTCCGATTCATAGCTAAACAGTTTCGCCAGCAGCAAAAAACTGAGATTTCTCTGATGCACACGCTGCTTGAGACTCCGCTAAGATTCTTGGTGCCTGGCCAATGACCAGTGATAATGAACAGCAAGACATCGCGCCGCATACTTGCGAGTGCGAATCACTGCCTTGACCACTTGTGGAGCGAAGAAATACTCAAGATCGATTCGCGCGTGCAGCCTCAGGCCTCCTTGCCTGTGGTCGCGCGCTCATCTACAATGCGGCCCCTTAGTAAGCTACTATGTGGTGTGTAACAAGAGGCATATGGGGATATGGAAGGGTAAGTGTCGATAGACTATAGCCAGACAGACGGCAGTCTCAAACATGGTGCCACCGCTGTACGCCAGTTGGTTTTGAGTTACTGAAAACGAAAGGTCCACAGAGGCCTCTAAGAACACGTTGTACACAACGAATCGATAATCCATTTGGAAGGCAGGGACGATAGCTGATAAGACCAGAGAAGTGCGTTGGGAACGTCGCCACTTTATCTGCCATCGTTTGAATGATTGTGCGCACATCGAGTAACTAGTGGGGCTCATACCGACCGAACAGACACCTGGTTATCCATGTGATAATATTCACCTGTTCAACCAGCCAGAAGCACATCAAGCAGTTCTTGTTTTGCTACCACCGCACACGGAGGAAACCGGAAAGGATTCAGACGTGATTCTTCTGGCAATTTTCGTTTTAATATCGCACACTAGCCTTATTCAGTGCGCCGGGCATTTCGTTTTTGGAATTTCATATGAGTCGTCGTTCAGAAGCCGGTCGCCTATAGTGTATGGTGGCTAAGGAGGATTTGGACCGATGATTCATCGCACGAAGAGACTGCACATTTTTCAGAAATCCCATGAATCGGAATCTTGTGAACTGAACGATTTACTCAGCTGGCATTTATGAAAAACAAAATTTTGTTGTTATTAGAGTTTGAGATTAAATTTTTCTCAGTGAGTGAGTAGTTCAAGTGCGAATAGGCGCCAATTTATCGGTTTCGAATCCTCTGACTGAAGCGTACCAACAAAGGAATTATAACAATGAAGTCAAGGACAATTGCAGCAAGAATATTTTTTAGTGTGGTGTTTTTTAGAATTCTAGGTTTGTATACAATTTGCAGTATTTTTCGCTATTGTGCGATGTGTGGATATGAGTGATATAAATAAATAAAGCAGCTTTTGCCAAGTGGATATGCATTCCCCCGAGATAAAGGCGTGTATATCAAGGCCATCACGGCGTATTGTACACTTGTTAGCATCGCACAACTATCGGTGTGTTTTGTTTGTCGTTCGTTTTTGAGGCTGAGCGCATATCAACTAGGGAAATTAAGTGACATGTGGTGTGATAAGTCATGTAGAGAGCTTTAATGTGTGGCAATTTTAAAAATTTGATCTCGGATAGATTGCTTCGCAGTTTATTGAAAATAGTTTAACTATTTTCCTTTCTTTACGATGTCGGAGGAATACATGTAACAGAAGTCACAGCAAGTAAAACATGAATCTGATTCCTTCGACTGCAATTATTTCTCAAATTTGAATGGATGATTTTACAGATTGCACGACTTTATCTATCACCTTTTTATTGGCAAGCTCAAGACGGATAACAATGACTATTTTAATTTAAGGAAAAAGGATTTCCATTATACATTCTAATATGTTCCTACGTCTTCTTGTTTCCATTTTTTCAGTCACGCAGTCGCATTTTTGGATTTTTTTAATTCACTTTTTTATTGGCGCTTTGTTAGTTTTGTTTTATCAATATATTGTTAGTTCCTGTCATTAAAAAATACTGTTTTGCTGAGGCCCATAGATCTCAATATTTGGATGCTAAAAACTAAAGCATTGAAGACCAGTTTTTATCCCATCAGTTTATTTTTCGCTATGTAAGATAACCGTCAAAAACGTCTGCCGGCGTTTAGTCAACGACGTGCCGCCTCCCGTTATTCGCACCGGTTACCGCCTACCTCACAGGCACGCAGACTTTGTAAACAAACTCGAGAATGTTGCGTTTGCATTTACTATGTATGTAAGTAATAACAAAATAATAATTTTTGGTTTTATAAAAACAAAACCTAGCCTATAATCACCGCACGGTTTAGACGAATCGATAGACACCTTCATTGATTAAAAACCATCCAGCCGTTGGAATGCTTCGAAGATATAAAGAATTCCAAACACATACCCCCATACGCGTGAAAAACAATACCCTGGCTTTGCTATCGCGCAGTCGGGTAAAAAATAGACTCAATTGTTATACTGTTACTATTACCTTCCACTCAATTAAACCATCACTGCTAATATTTATAATGTATGCTTTTATTTAATTGGCTTTGGATTAAAAATTCCTTAAAGAAGTAATAATTCAAATATTTTTCTTATTCTTTTGATTTATAATTATCAACTGATTTGATACCTGTTGATTAAAAAAAAATTTATAGAAGCAGACCAAACCAAAAGATTTCTTGTTATCTTTATTGTTCTCAACTAGAACGGCTTATGCACCAGCATTTGAGATACATGTGCTTAGTACTAAAATTGAACCCCTGCAATCTAAATTCCATCACGTCGAAGCAAACATTATAATCTTTCCTTTCCAAACAATTTCTTTATCCCAGAAATCAATCAATTTTAATCAAAATCACTCCAATCATTTATTTTGGCTGACTTCCAAACCACTGGAAGTTCATCGTATTTGCCGTAAGCAACAGAAAATCATATTTTCTTTCTCCGAATCATTTTGCCGTGACCAAGCTTTTCCAGTTTATACAAATGAAAAACTCCACTGACCGTGAGAGGCTGTTTTCCCTCAATGTAGTTCATTGTAGCGTCACATCATGTTTCACATATTTGCGCCAAAACAGCCTTTACTTTTTTCATAAAAAACAAGAAAACTTTTATGCAGAACTGACACATTTACTAGCCGGCGAGTACTGCAATCTGTTTCGGGCGATAAGGCGCATCTCTGGATGGTATGTTGACTGAGCCCTCAACCTCTGGCTAGGAAGTGCGTGCCGTCAGAGGAGTGCTGATAAGCGTATCCTCCCACTTGTTTCGCTTTTTCGCTTTATATCGCCCAAATGGCATTGTCATCCCTTTTCTTGGGAAATTAACACAGCTTCGATAGTGGTTACAATTATTACTCTGTTGTGGCAACTGAAAGCATGTGAGGCCAGATTGATAGCGGAAAGTGAGAATTTGCAAAAGTTGAAATTTAAGTTGAGCTATTGAAATATAATATTTTCTTTGGTCCCATTTTGCTTACACATCAGATTTCCAAAAAGATGATTCTCACAAAATAGCCAAGTTTTTTGAAAATAAGTGAAGACATCACTGTGAAAGGATAATCTTTATAATATAAATATGCTATCTTCAAAAGAATAGAGTATATCGATTACGCCCACGAGTTTAAAATATTTAGACGACTACGAACAATTATAGTTGAGTTTTTGACAACACAAATTGAATATTCGAAAGATTTCAAATAGTTCGCATCACATTTCGAATTTCTCGAATAAATAAATAATACGTATCCAACGATTTTTAATACTTTTGTAATTTTAAGTTTAATTACTCATAACTTCAATTATATAACAATTGTTAGGACATTGCTAGTAAGCTCGAAAAGTTTGCATTAAAATTCTATGATTAATCAATTGGTACCGATTCGAATAACTAATACTTCGATTTATTATTATATTATTTCGGATAACTTGATTAATAGGGCAGTAATTAAATTATATTATTTTTATAACTCCAATCTTAGACAATAAAACCCGCGCTATTCTGGGTCACTGGAACAAAAATTGCTCAAGATGCAGAACACCAACGTCTGCTGTTCTTACAACTTTGCTGATGTGCACACAAAACGTGTGGCACCTTCTGACCGGTGACATAGTTTCGCGAAATTCCCAATCGGGGGATTTCAAGCACTTTCTTTCCATTGACCTCCATGTACTCAAGATGTATACCGTATCACGATAAGCGACTACTTTTTTTGCCGGCAGTTCTTGAACCCGTTTTACGCTCCTCCTGCAGAAACTAAAGAGAAAATCGATGAACACTTGTAAGCTTCTAACATGATGCCAAGGTATAAAGAAAATCTTAAAGGTGTTCTCTTCCTCCCGCCTTTTTTACTGTTTGAACTTTTAAGCGGTGTTTCGATTTCTTTTTTAAATGATATACAATAAATTGTGTTAAGACTAATGGATGGGTTTGTGTTATCCACCTTACTATCTGAGGTTTTTGTCAAATTTCTGCAGGTGGTAAGAAGTTTGCAGCAGTTTACCTTTGTCAAGAGAAAGCTGGGATTAAATTGAAAAATGTCGCAACCCTTTTTGTTTTTCTTACAATAACAGTGTTTTCTGAAGCATGACGTAAACAGTAGCCAAAATAAGGTCAAAGACATTTCTACAAAATTTGCAATATTTCCGCATTGTGCCCAAATGGCCCATAATTCGCTTTGCTCATACTTTAGGAACAGGCAGCAACCCAGTTTGTGGTTATATCGCTAAAATTAATCACAAAGCGCCGACTAATTAAGAAAATTTTCTTGGTTGCTACTTTCTTGGGGTTTCTTGCGGCAGTCCGTGGATTACGCATTTTCCAGAGGAAGTTATTCGGCTTATCTTATGCCCAGTGCGTTGCACTTTAATGCGATTTAATAGAATGTCGTTAGGCGGACTCAAGAACTCGAGGTCTTTAATTAAGACGGGAATAGCCACTACGGGAAGTAATTAACGTAAAAGTTTTGCATTTCAGGTCAGTTCACTTTCAAGTTTATTGAATTACCTAAGGCTTCAGCGTGCCATTATGCTCTGTCTAACATTTACCATATTAATTTTTTGTTAGGAATAGATTTTATCCCACAACCCGTTCTTTTGAAAACGCGATAAAACGTTGAAATCACACTTATTCGACTTACAATCTACTAATTGGACCGTGCTCCAGTCATTTGCATATTTTTAATTTTATAACGCATTTGTTCCCGAGATCGCTTTTCAGCCTGCCGTATTCTGCACGCCCTACTTGAGTGCTTTTACGAAAATAAACTTTTTCTTTGTGCCAACAAAATGTGTTAATTACAAGAAAGCACACAACCAGAGTGCTTGCTTTTCACTTTTTTTGGTGTTTTTTTTTGGGTGTTTTAATGGGAGAAATGTGATGAAGCCTTGTAAAGTTTATTCGTCTGCAATTATTTGGGAGGAATGTGTAAGCACAGACAGCCGTAGCCAGTAAGTTTTACCAATTTTTGATTTTTCGCGTATTTTTGTTCATTAAATTTGTTTGAACTCTGACAGTGTGTCGGTAATCATTAAAAAAAATAAAGTTAGTTTCGATTTTAGATAGCCATTTCCGTCTCCCTTGAAGTAACATTAAAGCACTTATTACTGTGAATAAGGGTCGAAAAATTAAATGGAAAACTGCGTAACTAAAGTAGTCGCATGGCTAAGGACATTGCATTTTGAGTACCTACATACCTATTTATTTCTAGTGGAACTTCTGTCCGTGGAACGACAGACAGAATCGCAGCAGCCAGTATATGCGCGCCCTAATAGAACTGTGTGTGTTATGTGTCGCAATTTTTTAGTCACGCTGCTGAACAGTGGCAGTGTGCGGTTGGGATTAGATACGGAACCCTAAAAAACGCTGACCCTATTTGAAATTGTTATTTCAAATTCGTGACACACTTCTAAATATAATTTACATACGAATGTAGCTCTAAAATATAATAAGCATAAAAACCGTATTGTCAAAGAGGCTAATTCTGTGTGTGAGAAATGTGTCGAAAAAACATTTCTCAAAATACATGGTAATACCAGGTCGACCTCTTTTGCTGAGGAAGTTCAGTAGGGGTCAATAAAAAAGTCGCCTGGCTATGCAAAAGCTTCGACATATTTTCGTTTTTATATTTTTAGATGAGATGTTAATCCTGGTACTAAAATTGTCAGCTTCAAATTCTGGTCGTTTTGCTTTAACTTTAAACATTCGCAAATGGCAATAATGCACGCTCCCTAAATTTACGAATTACATATTTAAACGTTCCAGCCGTCAATCAAATGTCCTACGTATCGAACGGATTTGAATTTCGTCGAAATCAAAAATACAAATGTTAGTTTACTTTGGGCGCCGTTTCGCTTGGAGGAAATCCTTTCTAATTTCCTAAATACATTCAAATCGCGCGAAAATTTGCCGTAAAATGACTTTCTCATTTCTTTTATATTTCGTATTGTTCCTACAACGAGTAAATATGTATCAAAATCAACATATCATGATTAAAGGTATTTAAAATAGAGAGGCAACTATTTTTGGCAGGTGCTTCCAAAGATTTCATTGGGAATGCAAAAATGTAAAAAGTTCGTCAACCTCTGCATTCTTTTGTCGATCTTGAATGTCCGCTATATGTCACTGCATATATAATATCATAAAATTAGACGTTTGCCAATAAATTAGTCTATAATTCCAGAATCATTAAACAACTTTTAGTTTGGTTTCCTTGTATTATGAACTACTTTTTACCACATAAGAGTCCACAAATACAAATCCAGTCCATTAATAGTATATTACGATACAAGGGCGGTAAGTAGCCGATTGCCCACGATGGCGGTGTTAGACGCACGAGCGAAGCGAGTGCGTTAAGAGCCATCATGAGCACTCGTCGAGTTACGTATGCTACTTTTCACCACGAGTGCGGGGTAAGTAGTAGGTACCTTACCGCACATGTTTCCATTCGGTAACTCATAAATTAACCACGGTGCGCTAAGTAGCCGATTGCCCACGATGGCGGTGTTAGACGTACGAGCGAAGCGAGTGCGTTAATAGCCATCGTGGGCAATCGGCTACTTACCGCACCGTGGTTAATTGATGATTTACCGCATGGAAACCCGTGCGGTAAGGTACCACTTACCCCGCACGTGTGCTGAAAAATTCATAAAAAATGCAAAGGTTAAATAATAAATAATAGATAAAATATATTTAACTATGGAGAAATTGAAAAGAAGCCAGTTTATGTTGTAATAGCCTTCACTATAATAATTTCAAGAACCTGCTAATTTGCGAACTCATGACAAAAAAAAATAATTACATGACTTAGCTTTTATGAGAACAAACTAGTGGTACACCGTGTACCGTACACGTGCGATACTATTGATGTTAACCTTTCGTGCATTTGATAAATTTTGTTATGAACAAATAAAAAGATAAATTCGCAACGAGAACCGAATGAAGCCTCGTTATTTGGGCTAGTACGACATTTTCGTTAACAATTAACATTTTTATAATCTTTTTGTTAAAAGGAAAGTATAAAACCCCATAAGTATCGTGTCCAAATGAACGAAAGTTTAAACAAAGTATAATATTTTCATAATATAACTACCGCCATGCCGTTGCGGCCCCAGCAGTTCAATCAAGTTCAAGGCGCTAATTTCGTACTCTGGGAAAGACGCTGACAAGAAATACAAACCAGTTTTGGGAGCACTCGTGCACGCATTAAATATTATTATTAAGCATGTTTCGTGATAGCCGTACACGTTATTATAAGTTTTTGTTGTCTCTGAGAAGATGAAGCTTGCTGGCATGTGCTATTCCAATCCAACAGGTTGCGATACTCTTTGCAGTTTGGACATGTTTTTTGGTTACAAAATTGCTATATTTAATAACATGTTATGCTATGCAGTAGCTATTGGTAATTTTTTCTTATCTTGGAAACTAAAATCTTGGAAAGCAAAAAGTAGAAAATTTTGTAGTTTTTTTATTGAAATTTCTGGTGAATCAAATAATCCTAGAAAGTATAATTGAAGTAAAATTGAAGCATGCGCGAACGAATTATTGCTTTCTTTTTAAACTTAGCGATTATAGCGCTATGCGATTCGTACATCTCACTTTTCGTCCGGCACTTCCACAAGACGTACGTCACAAGATGTACGTATCACTAAGGTAAGTCCCACAATAAATAGAAATATTATGACCGCGTGAGTCAAAATTATTGCACAACATAATATGATTGATTATCTTTCGAGGGTTAAAAACATTATATACCAAAATTCCCGATGGAGACCGGTGGTGGGTGAAGTATGGTAGTTCTCTTTTAGAAAAAATTATCTGGAATCAAATAGATTCCAAATACACTAAAAATGAAAATATGTCTGATCGGTAAAATTTTCACGCTACCGAAGAGTTGGCCAAGTGTGAAATATGCAATTTTAAAAGGAAGACTTCTTCCTTTCTTTTCTTGTTGGTGCTTTCACAACATTCGTATGCTTATCAAAATTCACAGCAGCCAATGCAAGGCATGCCAAGCTGAGTTACTGGGTATTGAGAAAATTCTCACATGACTGCTCTTGCAGAAACATCATAAGTTTAATCGTTTGTCAAGTAATCCCGCATTTGCACGTATATTTTTTTTATCCTCAAAACGTGGCCAGAAGAGGTTCAAGTAGCACCCGTGCTCGCCAGCACATAAACGGCTATTTCCTATATTACCAAAGCAACTCCAAATCCGCCATCGTTTCTCAATCGCTTCCGCACTTTTATATCGCCTGGGCTCTTGCTATCACACAATTATTTCATATTTCGTAGCATGGCTGCGTCTATTATTTACAGGCACAATGGGCAGATGATTCGCTTTTCTCATGATTCACTTTATGTAGTCAAATTAAGAAGCGGAAATGTTTTATAAAGCAATCTCTTAGGAAAGAGTGAATTCGCTGCAATTGGAGAATTTGGTGACTCTCTGCCTCGGCGGGTGATTTGAATAAATTTTCCCCATTACTTAAGTGGCACTCGTGCGAGTTATTATGATCGCTTAATTGAGAGAAACTTTGAGGAATTTTCTTTAAGAAGTTTGTGCCAACTTTGTCCGAAGAAAGTTTTCCATATTTCATATCCCATCGCAGTACATTATGCCATTGAGGCTGAAAGTTCACCTTTTAGAAATTAGTTATTATCCATACGGGAACAACTTCATGTTCTTTGAAAGCGTATAGTTTAATTGGCGTGAGCAAGCCAGGCTATGTTGCCTTAGATTTAGATATTTAGAACAATAGAAAAAGCACAAATTTTTTTTTTTAAATACACATACGTCGAATAAGATTTTTACATAGAAATGCAATATACATTTAATCAGAGATGGCATTTCTTTTAATATAATAAGATGAACTAATATCGATTACCTCTGCAGTTAGAAAGTTATTCTAGTTAATATTAAGAAGAGAAAGAATTTGCGCCTGTTAGATACGACTAGATCGGATTTCAGATTTTAATAATACATAAGTCCATTATCACATTGATAAATATTTAGCTTTGGCTTCAAAAGCGCTGTAGGTATATCCCATCGAATAACTCCAAATCACTAGCATACTCATTGGCTCTCATTGACAAATTCTATTCTTCTTATAGCTGGTGGATGCTGGGACGATGTTCACGATTCTGTTGCTTCTCATTAGAGCACGAAGAGTGACAATCATTTAAATTTGTCTAGTCTTGAACTGTTGACCATTGGATTACCCTTAGAAACAACCATGGCAACGTAATGTATCGCCCGGAAATGTTTGATGGAATGGAACTCAGCTTTGCGGAAATGTGAAAATGTGTGAATCTGCATTATCCTCCAAGTATTATTAAAATCATTTCGTTCCCTATGGATTTATATGAAACTGAGAATGCAATTGATACATTAAGCAAAGAGATTCAGAAAATTAGCTTAGAGTAGTTTAAGAACTGCTTGGCTGTCTAAATATCCAACTATAAATTCAGACCTTAGTTTTCTTTTCTTCGCTCTATCAATCTAAAATTATGTATATATTTTAAATAAGATCTACTCTTTGAATTTCAGATGAATGCTGGGCTATAAAATGCTATCGATGCCAAGTAACCCCGAGTTACAGACTGGATAACGCTAGCACTCCTATATGCGCAAAATTCGATGGATCTGGAAACTTTGAAGTGGACTGTCCCTTCTCCACTATGTGTCTAAAAAAAGTTCTAAAACTGGAACTTCAACATGGTCAGACAGTGGAAACAATTACGAGAGACTGTGCTAACCAAAAATATACCGACCAGGTGATTTTTAACCTAAGGCAGTCGTCAAAGGGAAAGACATCTGGGTAGATATCCAGGAAGTTTTACTTGTGACCAGCAATTGTAGTTTTAGCTAGCGAACGATAATATATTAATAATTAATTTTTTTTGCTAGGTATACAAACAAGGAGCCTGGCGTGTAGAGGCTAAGGTCGAGGAGCCCTACGAAGAAGGCTGCAAAGACTTGAAAGAAAACAACTTATCAGCGTCGAGCAGCACTTATTGCCATTGCCGTGGAAATCTCTGCAATTCTGCAAAGCAGGAATCCCCGAGTTATCACACGGACGCGATGGCTGTAATATTTGTGTTCAATGCCTTGAAGTACATCAACAGTGGCGTTGCCTACTACTAGGATCTTTCCCTGATTGCGTTAATACTGTGGTTCCTGGGCATCGTTCGAACGATGTGTTTGAGGAAATTTTTTGTGATATATTCAACTGCACTGCATTTGAAGAGTTGATGCTTTCGAAATTGTTCAGACATGTTACATTTGGGCGGTTATAGTATTTATAAAGTAAAGTGTCTTATATATTATATAAAGTACGAAAAAAAGAGTCAATTTATGTTCTAAGACCGGTTTTTGACTTCCTTACCTCTTAACAGTTATGCATATTTAAATTGGATTCGAGTTTTTTTTGGTTTGCCAAATGGCTTATGTTCGTAGTGGACTACAATGGCTATAAACCGCAAAATTCCATAAGAGAAAGCCACCTTTAGAGCCATTTTTTTTATTACAGCACGAGTATAAGTTCAGCCAATCAGTAGAACTTTTTTACCGCCAATACAGTTATTGCTCATCAGGGAGATGGATTCTTGTTAATGTGTTTGGGAGGGACTTTTATAATTAACATTACTTATGGGATGCGTTTCAGCTGGACAAATTGTGGTTTTTAAGAACAAAAGTTTCATGGAAAGAGAAAGAAAGAAACGTACTTACCGTCCCATCATTTTCCACAAGGCACAGGAAAACCACATCCTCCCTAAGAAGGCGCACAGCAGCATGAAGGGGATGCTTTGTCTTGCTTGTCAGCATCTTGTACAGCAGAGGTCCAGACATATGTTCGAAATCCTGAGGAGTCAAGTCGTCCCAATGGGTGGAAATCAATCCGGAGCAGTACTCCAGTAAACTGGATGCTCCGACCTCTTCAGCAACGCAATAGAAACGTACACACGATCTGACACCGACAGAGGCGACAAGTGCCCGCTCACAAATTCCCAACAAGCCGGGTAATTTGAATTTATGGGCGGCACGTAACAGCCCCAACGCCAGGGTATCATGCTGCAGATCTACAACGTCGGTGTAGATCCACCGAAGCAGCGCGAACCCTACATCAGCTTCCAAATCTGTCCAGTCCAGTTCCTCGACGTTCGCAAGGACTTCTTCTCGCCATTCTTCTGAGCGTGCATTTAGAACGAATTTGTGAGCGGGCATTGTTTTATCGAAGAGTTTAATCGTTAGGTCTGAGTAGGTTTTGCGACCATACAATGTAGCTACCGTCATAACTAGTCGCGATACAAAACTGCTGAACTCACCGCTCGCGTCATTTTCCGCAGACGATGCCGCCGCTTTGCTATATTTTCTCTCCAGTTCCGCATAATTCCTCTGCAGCTTCGTGTACTCCTCTTTTAGAAGTTTTAGGTGCTTTTCCAATTTATCCGTTACTTCATTTGAACCTGCTGAAAAAATAACGGTTTCTTGCTTATCGAGGGGACAAACCTTTCGACGAAGCTTGTAGGTGCCAAGTGAATTGATTATGTTAATAAGCAACAGGTGGCGGAATTTTACTTTAAGATCTGTCAAAATTCGCTTATCACCAGCAGAATCACCAAATATCTCCGGGCATTTGTGCATTAATGCCATTAATTAGAGTGCATTTATGGGAATTGGAGCATTTCATCAATGACCTCATAAATCTCATAACAATTTGCTTTTAATTGACCTCTCCGAGTCAGCAAGCCTCCGAGAGGTTATACGTATATCCCATGTTTTAAATCATATAAAATGAGCATTTTGCCTGTTATTTACTCTAATTTAATCAAATTCTACTAAACACGCCCCTTGCCGCAAGCCGAGCTCATCTTCTAGGGCGCGATTAGATTTCACAATTTTGCCGGTATTCACCTGCCGCCCACAATCTGCTCTTACCCATTTCACGGTACTTGTGTTGCACTTTATCAAAACGACACTAATAAGTTCTTATTTAGGTGATTAATTGCTCAAAAACTCATAATTAGTTCTTCGCACTACTTTCTACCGACTGTCACTTCTTAGCCGCACACAGCAAAAGCTTCACTAGTTGGCCGCGTACGGATGTGTGAATTTACGTTGGTAGTGATAATAACAACAGCATGGATGGTAACTTTACAATGCGAAAGTTCCGAATAAAACATACTACATTGCTTTTCAAAGTGTAAAATGGATGGAGAGCTTTGGTAGTAAGTTTTTCCCTAAAGAGGGCGAAAGGGTAGCAAATTTTGGTGAATTTGGTGAGATGCAAACATCACTTCCTCTAATAATCCTACACTCAAAGCTTTCTTCGATTAAAAATTATGGAAGTGCTTATTTGCACCCAACTATGTCCATGGGTGGGTGTATCCGTACGACCGAAATCCGCGAAATGCATGCATGCATTCACTACTGAGTGAATTTTGCCTTTTTCAAAATATCTACGCACTGAAATGTTTGCGCACTGCCATTGTACCCGTGTATTTAAACGGGAAAATCGGGTGCGAATAGACACTGCCAAAACTTATTCCGATTACTTCTGTCGGTTTAAATTTTGTCGTAAGCAAAGGAAATAATTTTTAACGGATTTGAGCCCCCCGCCAAAACAGTATTAAATAAAATTGGTGTGGGTGGGAGACGTGCTTTTTCTTTTATGTGTAAACATCTACATATGTTTAATCCAATTGCTGTGGAGTGGTTGAAAATTAAATTTTTTATGTACTCCCTGCACTCTGCAGTATCATTCTCGAACCTCGAGTGACTCGGACGCATCTAGTTTCTTTCCTACTCCTGAGGATGAAGCCACCACCAAAGAATATTTATCCATATTATTAGATATTCGTTGGTTACGCCCCGAAGCGTAAGATCGAGCGTTTTAATTTTGATTTGACCACTACGATCAAGAGAATAGTGTAGCGTGAGTAACTGCTTGGAAATTTACTTTAACAAAATAGTAGTCGCTTGTTTTATTGAATTATTTTATTTATTTTAAGTTTTGCTTAATTAATTTAACTCAGAAGTTTTTCGCCCGATACAATTAAATCCTACCTGGACATTACCAATAACCAAGTGTGTTCTCTGCTCGCTCTTCAGAATTTGAGTTTTGAAACAGCCTGAAAAATTTTTCAATCACATCAGCTCCCGACGTTCCAGTTTCATAGAATCAGAGAAATTGTCTGAGCTGGTTTGCTCATAATTCTAGTATTATCACCGCTGGAAGCATCATCAACCTTGAACTGTTATTTTCGAGTATTCGTTTCACAGCTGATAAATAGATTTAGGGGATAGTAAAATCACATCAGCAAGTGCGTTCTTATGGACAAACCCAAAAACGCACGTTTGGGAAAGCCGGAAGCCCAGTCAGCTGGACCAGATGGGGAGTGATGAAGAGCTTTCCATTCAAAAATGTTGCCGACTCACTAACTCGTGGCTACACGACTGTTCTACTATCGTACAATATACAAATAGCAAACAAGATGCAGCAAAGCGGAGTAATTGCGTGATTACATCACTGAATCCCCGCAAATATTAGAATTCTCTGCAGATAGCCCCTGACCCGAGAGGCGGCTCCGTATCTCCTCGTGCGGTCCAACACCGCCGAGGCTGTGAAGTGATCTTGAAAATGATCTTTTGGATTGGTTGATGAATGATGATCAGGTGGAGAGGATGACGCTATCAGTTTGCGTTTTTTCGGGAATTACGTACACTGGACATGCGAAATTCTATAAAAGCCGGGGAATGAGAGCACTTGCTCCAGTTTTCGCGATTAGATGAGTGAACGCGGTCGGTCGATTAATTAAGGAGTTTAGAAGTAAAGCTTGAAAGCATTATCAGATATAGTCGAAGTATGGAGTGGAAGGGGATTGTGTTCGTAGGTAAGGCAAACGGAGAGAAGATAGAGCAAAATGAATTAACATATGTGGATTAGGATTTATGTAAGGATTACCCATAGCGCGGAATATAAAGTACACAAACAACAAGTTCAAGGTCTGTGGTTATAAATGTTGTGCTAAAATCGATGCACTATCAGTGTTAGTTGAGAAAAAAATTGTTATCAACAAATGTGTTTTTTCAGAAGGCCTTGTTGTATAATTTTCAATACCTACAAACAAATCAGAAAAACAGAGAGGATTACGTGTTTCGTGTTACATGTGAAACGCCTTTACTGTCTAACCCAAAATGTGAAGTTCCCTTGGACTACGTTAGAGGTTGAGGTCTTGCGGTTAACATTAAAATTAAATTAAAATTGCCTTTACAATGGCGAGTATAAAATCCTCTAAGCCAGTGTGAGAAAGGCACTTAAGAGATAACATGAAGTGGTAAAAGCAGCTTAAAATTCACTCATTTATCAAACCAAATTCGGCGCCATGAATACAATATTTTTATTTCCTTTATTCCTCTTTATTCTTTCTTTTTTTAAATAAAATAAATATGATTTGATAAGTGCATTTCAAAAATACCAGTTTAAATTCGCTACGTTGTGTTTTGGCTACATTGCATTGCAACAGCTATTAATCTCACGATTTTGCACTATCAGCAATGACCTCGATAGTATGGAATTTCTCAGACTGTCTTATTAAAAATCCTTGGATCCTGATATTCGGGCGTTAACTGTAAAAAAATTCTAAAAAAGCGAATATAAAACCATCTCAGGGTGGTTAGTTAGTTAAACTGCTTGCCGGACAGTTTTGGTCTCTAAAACGAAACGAGATCGGGGAACTTGGTTTGTAATAACGTTATTGTTTCGCGGGTAGTGTGGCTGTGTTTAGTGAATAAATTAGTTCTAAAATAAAAATATGTCTTTAATATATTACATGAAACTTTACGAGGCACCTGATATTAGTTAGTTGTTAATAATTTACACTTAAACCAATTCTAGTATTCTTCCTCGTCCTGGTCAAAAGTAATGCAGACACCGTCGATTCATCAGCATCATGCACAGCAACTCCTGGTAACTCCATGATAAATGAAGGTGGATCGAACGCAACATATATTTGCGCTTCCCCCCGAAATGGAATAGGACCTCATAAAACATTTCCAAGTCGATGCGTTTTAGCCACGTACAACTGCCAACACAAGAGTGCTCGTAAGAACTCCTTCCACCACGATTTATTACTTTTGCCACAATTTTTTTTATTCAGCATATATTTACCGTCACGATGGACCTTGCAATAATACTCCGGATGACGCCTGCAAGCATATATGCCTTCCTTTGGACAAGTACGTCTGTGGAGGACCAATAAGCGGACAGGGTGACAATATCACATTTGCTAGTATTTGCGAGTTGCAAAATTACAACTGCGATAATACTGACTCAAGTAAGTCCCTGGATGAATTAAACAAAACGAATCACAGCCGCTTGCATGCCAAATTTAGTTTCGTAGAGTACTACGCAGAGTTAGATACTTATTTTAAATTGAAGTTTTACTGCAAAGCTTCTAAATATTTTGTGTAATACAACGCAGGATATCGTGTGATATACGACGGTGGATGCGAGGACGTTGAGTGCCACAAAACTTGTCCCAAAGAAGAGAACCCAGTTTGTGCAGCTCCAATAAGCCGATCTGGGAATTTGAAATCATTCAAAAATCCATGCCATATGGAGAACTATAACTGCGATCATAGAGCCAATGGTATTCATTCCTAGAACCGTTCGAATCAATTTGGACTTCTTTATAGTTTTAATTCTAGAATATGAAGTAATAGGAGTTGGGCCATGCCCTATACCTCCCACAAACCCAACATCTCCCCCAGTGGCTGCTGCGCAGTGCGGCAGTTGTCCTCACGACGATCGACCAATTTGTGGCAAGTCTCCTGCACATGAGGCGGGAAAGTCCTTTAAAAATCGGTGCGAAATGATACTCTTTAACTGTGTGCATAACTCACGTAAGAATAACGGTAATGTTCCTTTGGCGAAAATAATTTTTAATTTTATTTGTTCTCAGATTACACATACAAGCACGATGGAAATTGCGTCCAAAGCTGTGCTACTACATGCCCTGAGACCACGCAACCCGTTTGCGCTACTTCCTTAAGGGGTAATACCCCTCCAAGGACGTTTAGAAACAAATGCCTTTTGGATCTACATAATTGCGAAGCTGATATTTTGAATTGTGAGTAAAAAAATAAAAATTCAAATCGACCTACGTAAGTTATCTCGATACTAAAAAACACATAAAAGCAGCGAATGTTCCCCTTCTGCCGAAATCTGTGTAACGGTACCTATTCAAATTAATTTTTCACCAAATTTTTTAGCTGATGATATTTTTGAGCTGCTCTACCCGAGAGAATGCCAAATTTCAACTGATCCAACCACAACACCCTCCCCAACAGTGTCATGCCACAAATCCTGTACTCGCGAATTTATACCAATCTGTGCGACTTCCAATAAAAATCCAAACGTACGCCACACCTTCCAAAACAGATGTGAAATGGAGAACTACAATTGCCTCTACACGCACGACTGTAAGTTTTTCAAACAAAATTAAGGGGACGCTCTATGCTTAACAAAGTATTTCCAGCCTATACTTACTATTTCGAGGGCAGATGTGAGCAACATGTTCCCAGCGAACGACTCTGCAGAGTCCAGCTGTGCAGACAAGAGTCTGAAGCACCTGTTTGCGCCAGCCCACAAAATCTAGTTGGACCCAATCTGGACTTTTCAGGGAACTGCTCACTGCACAACTACAACTGTCTCCATAAGAGCACTCGTAGGTTAACGATTTATTGAGTCCCGTGTTTTTCCTAATAGAAAAGAAATTTCACAGAATATATCTTCTTCCACAACGGACATTGCAGAAGTGTGGCTCCGCCCACTGGAAACGTCGTTTCTTGCAAAAAGTCCTGCAGTAATGTAGAAACTCATATTTGTGGTGTCTCACGGCACTTCAAATCGAAGATGACTTTCAAAAATACGTGCGAATTGGACAACTACAATTGTGATCACGGAGTTTTAGGAAGTACAAACAGAAACAAATTGAAATCATGCCTGCGGATCTAAGTAAGATCTTCCTAATAAGCCCCTTTGTGAGAAAAGAAAGAGCTTGTGTAGTTAAGACTGTCTATGCTTCAAACTAACTGACTAATAGAAACTCAAGCGTTAAGATCTGCAGGCGTGAATCCAACTACAATTCTTAATCAGTCTTTAAAATCCCTTCCTTACAGCTTACGACTTCTTGCATGCCGGAAAATGTGATATTGAGACAGCACCAACTCCGCCCGTAATGATAGAACCGGAGTGCCAAAAGTCTTGTACAGATAGTTATGAGCCGGTTTGTGCCACACCTCTATGGGGCTTAAGCCTGCAGAGGACGTTCCATAATCCTTGCTATTTGGACAAATACAACTGCGAACACTTTTTGTTAAGTACGATCTTTATTGTTCATCACAGAAATGGAGATTTTTTAGTTTGGAAGCTTTTAATTCAATTCAGCAATTGGCTAACTTTAATTACACAGATGATTGACGAGATTTGATTTATTTAGGTTGCCTGCTATTTGCGAAATTTAGCTTAGAGGTTTTGTATGGAGACTGACTTTTTAAATTACATATTTCAGCCACCGGTTGGTGAATTCAGCTAAAAACAAACAACCGCTGAATTGGTAATTTAACTAATGACTTCTAAATTTTTTAGAATATGAAGCTACTCATTCTGGTGAATGCAGATCCGAGGTTTCGCATCCTCTACCACTACCAGGACCTCCAAGCCTTCCAATTATCGAGGACAAATGCCTGCGCATACGCTGTTCCCATGAATACATGCCCATCTGTGGCCAGTCAAGGTCAATATCTAGCCTGCAGAAAACATTCTCCAGCAGCTGCTTGATGGACTTGTACAACTGCGAACATGAATCAGATCGTAAGTATTTATTTGCTTATTGAAGTACCTCAGTCTCAGTTTTGAAATGATCGCCAGAATATGAATTCGTACACCATGGCGTTTGCAAGTCACGCCCTATTCCAGGACCATCGATCTCGCCAGGAATGTCGTGCATTCGCGATTGCGAGTGCACACGCAGACCTGTTTGCGCGAAATCTAAGTTCGGGCAAGGCATGAGGAAAACCTTCACTAACAGATGCAAACTGGACAACTACAATTGCGAGAATTATCTTGACCGTGAGGACAAGTCTTTTTTATGAAATCAAGGAAAAATTGCAATTTATTTATCTTACAGCATACGACGTTATGCATGATGGCGAATGTGCAATAACCCCTAATCCGGTGCCAGTCCCTTCCAGAAGTTGTATGCGCGACTGTGACTGCGATTACAAACCCATTTGTGCTTCCCCCAGAAATCGATTTGGACCACGGATGACCTTCTCGAACAGGTGCAAACTGGACAATCACAACTGCGAATCCTCTGGAGACGATCGTAATTTTCGTCTTTTATTCCACGCATTTGAAAGCTAAAAGACAATATTTCTAGAGTACGATTTCGAGCACGAAGGCCCCTGCCCGCAATTTGAGAAGATTATTGCGGCACCAACGAGCCCCCCGAATATTAAGGTCAATGCAATTATGGACTGCTTCCGCGAATGTAATAAAGAATATCAGCCCGTTTGTGCGAAGTTACGCGATAATTTAGGTTTAGCACAGCTCACAAGGACTTTCCACAATCGGTGTGAATTCGAGAACCATAATTGTTTGTTCACATTGAGCCGTTAGTTGTTGAATGATGTTGAAGGGAGCCTTTTGATATGCTGGCCTTATTTTTCAGGATACGAACTCGTACATGGAGGAGAGTGCCCTGAGGATCGAAGAACATAGTCTACACCTGGATGGAACTCGGTGGGACTTTTTTATTATTATATTATACACATATACAATTAGATTCAAGTTAACTACTTTTTTACAACGCATTTTGTAACTAGGAGCATTTTTTATTTTAAAATTACACTTATTTCATATCTGTCAGCAGATACACAATCTACATATTTAGTGTTTTTTATTGGGAACTACAGGCGTTCTCGTAGGTGTAACGTTTTCTGTATTAAACGGGGCAGTCAGGTATTCTAACAAGCCCAGTCTAACAAGTCTTTTCGCACGGTGTCAGCTAATTTTTTCTCTCCTTTATCTGTTGAGGCCGCTACCAATTTGTTCGGGTTCCAAATTCGTATGAAATTTCCACCTTCTGAGATGTGAGGGCTCCGCGGTTGAAATATTTACCCGGGACATACCCACCCAGTTTAGCCTTTTCTTAGGTAGATTGGTATGTGTTTCCTTTAAATTAATAAATTAAATTTGATGCTTGGATTGGCTCACGCAGGTACCTATAAATTTGTTTGTTCTAATTTTGTATGAAATTTCGAACAGAATTCGGGCCTTGGTGGTTTGAAACATTTGCTCAGAATGCGCCAAGCTCTGTCCTTTTCTGTGAGAGGGTGTAGCGGCGTATGCTTCTGAAATACCCTGACTTTTCTTCTGTTCGAGAGATTTGCAGCAAATGCAAAAAAAGCACTGAAAGCTAAATCTGTCAATTCGAATTCCAATTTCATTTATGCCGTTATTGTGTAATACAAGTTTAAATATGCCACCATTAATAACTCACCACTTGTGCTTAGCGTGTACACACAAGTTAAGTTAAATCTCAGACACAACCCTCCAGTGTCCATGCTTTGGCTGACGTGTATGTACGTCTTGTTCGCAATATTTGCCAATAATTCACATTCCTTCTCAAATTATGTCATTACTGTACTCACAGCTGATATTTGACTTTGACACATATTTGTTTCTGATTGGTTCGCATCATCGCCTTCGCCGGCAAATTCGATTTTCTCGTGAATTTTCTTAAATTAAAGATATGATACAAATAGCATATGCACTACTCCTACTAAATTCACTATCGCACGCAGTAAATAGTTCTGAAGGCACCAACGACACTTTTGTGCCGACAAACAAATGGCAAACAGTTAGAGATGGTGGGTTGCTTCAAACATATGTTTAGGGAAAATTCTGTTTTTACTAACATCCCATTCAGGGCAGGCTATTCCCGCTGGACTACATGTGCGCATCAATCTAGAGACGGGGAAGAAGGAGGCAAAACTAATAGATGACGATGACAGTAAGAAGGACCTTTCAGTTCTTCCGGACTCAAGCGAAAATGACAGTGCCACTGGGGCATCTGCAAAGTCTACCCAGAAAATCAGTAAAACTCTGGAGGAAGCGTTGAAAAAGATTCCAGGTGACACGTTCGAAGGGAGTTCGCTTGAAGGTTCTGAGGAAGCTCGCAGGACCAATCGCAGTTATGAAGAACTGAAGGAGGCCCTGAAAGAGATTAACATGAGCGTGGAGACGGACAGCGAAATCATAACGCGGCTGATTAAAGAGTATAAGAATTTCACAAGCGGTAGAGCCACCCACAGCCAGTACGCATCCCTTCTGGACGACATTAACTACTTGGTCCACCAAATCGACAACTCGTTATGGTTCATCCAAGAAGGTGCCGTTGATTTGATACTATTGCCGATGATTGTCAACCAGACGGACGTTGTCCTGCGGTCGAAATCCCTTCGAATTTTAGGAGCACTCTGCCAGAACAACCCAAAGGCACAGGTCATGATTTTTGGACGTAACTTTGGAAGCTATCTGAGCCAGATTCTAATCACCTCCACTAACTCTGAAGAACTTTCGACGTGTCTGTACGCGTTTGGAGGATTGCTGAGAAGATTTCCGTACGCCCAGAAGGAGATACTATCAAAGTACGGGACCAAAGCGCTGATATCAGTTTTAAACAGGGACACGGAACTAAAAATTAAAATCAAGGCGATGACTTTCATCGGTGATTTACTCATCGAGAGAGAGGAGACAAGTCCCGAAGCCATGAAGCAGTACGAGGAAGTATTGCTGGACTCGTGGCTTAAGGACAATAAATTCTGCGACATCGTGCTTGATTTCGTTGTGAAGAGCCAGAATCAATTGGTGGTGAATACAGACTTGGCGGATTATTTAGCGCAGGCGCTAAAAATTACCCAGACGATATGCTCGGACTCATGGACAGATAGTGCTGTTTTTAAAAACACACTAATGTCCATCAGGGACAGATTTGAAGGTACCGAAGAGGAATACCTAGTGGAAATTGCTCAGGGCTACGAAGAATTGATTAAAGTACTTTACGGGCACAGTATGGGAAGAGATGAACTATAACTTTAAGGGCGCTAGGGACAATTTCCGTAGAGACTGAACTTAATAAATCTATTTGAGTTGACAAAAATTTGTGAGTCTTGTTTTGATGTAGGTCTAAAATCCATGCTATTAGCCTGGGCGTTGAATTAAATGGTATTAAATGCCTTCTCCATATCGGGAGAGACCTTGAACAAAAGTTAGAATTGTAATGAGAATTGAATGAAAACTATCTCTATTTTGTAATGGCTTCGAAGTAGAATCGTTGTACATCTAGAAGCCGAGTGCTTCTCTGTATTAGATAATAAAATTTTTTAGTTTTTAAAAGCATCGCATTCCTTGTCGAGGGAGGCACTAGGTCGTGATATGGTACAATCTCAGAGTCGTGCCATCCACCACAATGAGGTAAGTCGATTGAAAAAATCTGCTTAGACTAATTTTGTCCCAGGTTAAGGCTCCAAGGAAGTCTATTAATTGTTTACTAATTTCCTACAATTGCAAAATGTATTGTGGAAAACGAAGCGTTAGCCCAAGATTCCAGGAGGTGCGCACTGCAACTGATTATCAGCGCCGCAGAAAAATCGCTACGACGGCTATATGTATTTTGCGAACTATGCTAGTTTTTAGAACTCGTGTTATAAGGTTTTTCTTAGGATGTAATCGTCGATAGTTTGGAGAGGGGGCATCCCAACCGTTTCGAGTTACAGGGTGATTAATAAATTCGAGATGCACATTATTATTTTATTTTTATCTTTTGATCTACCCAACGCAGCGACGTCAAGATCACCCCGAACAAGTACTGTCTCAATGTGCTTTCCAAAAATCCAATCCACCTTGTTGCTTTATACAAATGAATTTCCTGAAGGGGAGTACTTTTCGCTTTTAATCAATGCCAAAATCGCTGCATTTTTTTTATTATGTGAAAAAGTGAAAAACTACACTATTACAAGAGATCAAATTTCCACATTCAAAAGCGCAGGGAAAAATTAATCGAAAACTTAATTTGCACCTTTGTCGAAGTCATAATAATTTCCAATACAAAACTCGCAAGAAAATAATATTATTTTCTTATTTCTGCAAAGAGCTCTTTAACATTATGAACAATCGCAAATGCTGAAAATCATATATACCAAAGATATGAACGGCATATAATTATTAAAAGGAACAATTTGGACATGTCGCTGAAATTCAATTCAATTTAGCTATTGGACCTGGTCACCACTGTAGGAACAAAATAGGATCACTTTACGGTAGTAATTTTTGTTATTTTAAACTCTGTTATGCTGCCAAGGGTGTACTACATTTCACAGTTCTCATATAACATATTTTATTGCTCTCAAACTTTCTTAAACATATTATTTACAAAAAATAAAAACAAATATTGTGTGAGGAACGTGCATTTACTATTAGAGTTACTTTCTTGGTTTTCGTTCATTTTTCTTTGGGACCTCACACAAATCCACACGACTCCAGACCTCTATAAGAATACTCTGTTTAACGCTGTAGCCTAAATCCCTAAATCGATTTTTGGCCTTTTTTCCGTATCTTGTATTCTCTCGTGTGTGATAAATGTTAAGACCTTGAAACAACTTTTTAAAAATGTTTTCTCAGGTTTTTCCATATGCAATCAATTGCCTGAACAAAAAAAAATCACCACCAAACCCTTTCGAAGAAATTTCATTTAAAAATACGGTCTCCTCTCTACTACATTCTAACTGTAAAATTCCCTGTGATACATCAATTAAAAAAAAACCGAAATTTCTTAATTCTCCTCAGGTCAACCCTAAATAGCTAAACGGCTTTTTCACGGCTACTTATTTTTTTAGAGCAATACCTGTGAGGACATTCATAACTAGCTGGTCCTAAGTTCTCATGAAAACGGGTCCTGAAGGAAAGCCGTCCCGGTTAAATGCGTGCACGATCACTTTACGATCGACATTTCCCTTCATCCGAATTTTTTGGTGAAAATTTCCATAAATTCGGGTGGTGGTAGGCGGCTGACATCCTTCCACCCTTTTTGTGTAAGGATTAACCTTAATGCGTTTATTGGACTCAACGATCTTAACGGTCCGGTGTTTTACGAGAAGCATAAAAGTCGAGAAAGGTCACTTTTTAGGGTGCGGACCCATCATAAAGTCCTTCCATGTTTGCACAAGTATCTTTCTTTCGTTTTTGTCATGCAGTTTATGGTTTACACTTTACAGCCGTCCGAGCGATTGCAGTTTTCAGCATGTTTACATAGGACGCGCAGAAAGTTAACAGATATTATTACATTTTAGGAGATGGGTGGTGCAGCCTGTTTAACGTGACCACTAATTCTAACTCTGCATGGTCAGCTTCTAGTTATAATTTTTGCGAATAGGAATTCTGGTGTGCTTCTTGTTTTGAGAGCTGTTAGGAATTTCTTGTTGGGGTTGATGATCATGTGAGAAATCGCAATTTTGAAAGTTGTCTCTTAGTACCTTTCCAATCACCTACAGGATTATTCGCTTTCGTAGATATATGAAATATTTCCTCGGAAAAATCAGAAGAATCAACCGTTAGGCGTGATTGAACGACATATGTACCATATATAAAATCCCACACTCTATTAACCCTTTGGAGGTTTTTGTTTTTCTTTCAAGCTCCTCAAGGGGTGTTATAGCCCTCTTCTTGTTCTAGCCCATTCGCTTGTATTAAATCGCCAAATTTTGACTATTTTTCCGTGTCCCCACCCTCGAAAATGGGGAGTGGAATAAGTTTCGTTGCTGCAGAAAATACTTGTAAAAAACTATAAATCTCCGACTCCCACACGTTATTATATGGTCAGTCAAAATTGGCTTGATAATTAGTACGACTCCTCTAAAGCGTTTTTACCCGCCAGGCCCGACGTGTTCTCATTAAAAATATTTCTTTTCTGTAAGAAAGCAGTTTGAGTGTTTTATTGCGCCGATTACGTGTTCCACTACTTAGAGAAATGTTAACGATTTTCTGAGTTCAATTGACTCGAACCGCACTAATGAGGTAATTTAGGGTATCAGCCAAGTTTCCTCGGCAGTCGCACCCATAAGGGTTTAATAATTATTTGAGAGGTCACTAATTTGCATGTAATATTCTCCGGCATAGCGACAGACTTTTGTGGTAAATGATTTGAAAATTCAGGAATAGAACCAAAATACAACTGGAACAGACCTGAGTTTAAGTTACGTCTACAAAATAAAAGTTAGTCTCAAGGAAAACGGAGTTTACTCATTCAGGCTAACGAATAACACATTCAGTATATATCATTCTTATATTTGTAATCCGCCGCCTGTAGTGCGACCAGAGGCCAAGTTGCGAAATTTGAATAGTTATTTTTAATTACACAATAGTCCGATTTTTTACGAAATGAAATCCCTAGGAGCTTAAAGAGAAGCAAATTTTCCAATAGACATACCTGCGAAAGTTGGAATTCTTAAGAAAATTTCAAGAAGAAGAAGTAAATGGAATTGAGAGTTGTATGTATATGGAAGAGTAATATTGGAAGTTTAAAAAATAAACCATACACAAACCTTACTTCTATCTAAAATATTCAAACTTGTTCTTTCTTTCTAATTTCCCTTTAAAAAAATTCTGTAAAAAAGGCTTGCTCAGAACAATTTTGGCGGGATCACGTTTGTAACCGACTTTCTCACCCTTAGGGCAGGGGTCAATTTGAAAAATGACCAAAACCCCCAGAAACCTCATCCAAGAAGCGATGCAATAATAGCAAACGATTCCAATTCTCCATAAATTATGTAAGGCGCATAATAGGTCGCGAAATGTCCTGACAGGGTCAAATAAAATGTAGCACTTTTGCCATTGTGCAGATTTAAAACTGATCCCTTTCAGCCCAGCTACCCCCTGTTCTGGTCCAGCTTCGATTTGCTTAGCCTCATAAATTTGCAGGCGTCGGGCATAATGAAAAATCCAAAACTCACCCCAAATATTCTTAGGACTTCCTTAACCGTGACCCCTGGATAGGTTTTGATAGGCAGTAGACGCCCTGGTTATTCGACCCCTTCAACGTCTCATTTCACGAGCATTTGCAATAAGCTATTGTTGACATTTGACCATTGGTCAGGAAGAGAAATTCAATTTTTTTTTCTAACAAAAATTTTATATCTGTGCAACTTTCCGGCTTTGGGTAACACCTCAGAGCTATTGTTTCGTTCGCGGCTCGGTGACCCGCATCTATTCTTCTTACCCTCTGACCCATTTATGGTCACGGTAATCACGTGTAGGGCAGCGAGATTACGAGCAATTGTCACTGTCGGCCCTAGGAAGGAGCCTAGAGGTCACCCATCGAAGAAGATCAAATTGAATTTTGTGAAAAATTCGGTAATTACCAGGCGCAGTACAACGGCTGCACAATTAATGGTCAACGATCAGAGGGAAAAGGGATAGAGTGAATTGCATTTCCTGGGAAGCATTGAAATCTTCCGTTGCCCAATAGGAGATTATCGTGATGAAAATGCAATGGCTGGAAAATCCAATTTGAGTTCAGGGCGATTACTCGAAATATTAATCGACAATCGGTGATAGGAAACCGAAATTGTAATCCGTTTCAATAATTCAGCTCCGGGCTCTGGCAGCCATTTAAAAGATATTGAAAATTTACATTTGGAAGCAAAGTTATGCTTCGTAAGTTCGGTATGCGATTATCGCTGCAAAGGTCATTTTTTTGCAACCTTGTTAAATTACAACCGATTAATGTACAGAGGACAGACTTCTTGAAACAGCTAACTGACTGCTATTGCTTAACCCTAACCTCGGAACTTGCAATTTCAGTTTCTAAGAGTATCTCAACCTTTCAATAAGTTCAAATTTTGGGTGAATTTATCTCCAGTTGAGTCATCTGCTGATTGCTTTTATATGTATATAGAGCTGATAAAAAAAATTCCTCTGATGCCCAAATCTAAAAGTTCACTCGGAATTTTCCTCTCGTTGTCTCTCAGCATTTTTAGACGCCCTATCACCCACGCAAAGTAAAAAGACTTCGTTTACTTTGGCTGGCCCTTCTACGCGCCAGGAAGCCGCAATACGGCTGATTATCGGGAACTATTTGCACAGATTAACAATTAGTCCAAACAATATATTTTCCGAGTCCGGGACAGTACAAATAGCAAATGAAAGTTTACTTAAGAATATTTCAAATGACTTGGTATCACATTTGAGGGTGCCACAATGGATAACAAGATATGAAAGTGAAATGAAGTTGTTTTGATAATGGCCATTTACTCTTTAGAACTTTATGGAACTTCTTGGGTTGCGTTTAAAAAATCGGCACTATGTAAAATGTGATGTTACATCACAGTTGGCTGATTGGTTTGATGATGTGCAAGGTTTCAAAATGGCGGACCCAAAATCAACCGAAAACGTTAAGCTACAAGAGAATTCCATGAAAATCAGCACTAGGGGGTTTTCGGGGCAGCTGATTTCGAAACTGTTATCAAAATTTGCAATTTCAAGTTGCCGGAGCAAGCGACCGAAATAATTCAACTTGAAGGAATATAATGAAAATAAATACACAGAAAACTTAAGGGCCACTTGAAACTTCACACGCGGCCGCAGGGTAACTCAACATAGTACTTACATAAATATGTATCTGTTGAAAGTAAACCTTCAATAAATTTTAATTTGCAAAGATAGTAGTAATAGAATAATTGATCTAAAAAATATGCCCATACGTTTCCTAGCCTTGTGGGTACAGGCCGGTTCAAATCTTCATAATGGTCATACGTACATATGATATATTCTCGAATAACGTAAAATTAAAAAGTCCATACAAAGTTCTTTCTAGAATAAATTTAACTTAGCTTCCGTGCTCCGTGGCATGAGTAGGTACGGCCGAGTCTTTTTGGCCTCTTGGAAGCCCGTCTCGCCAATAAATCGCCGAAATGCCCAATATTCAGGAATTTATCGCCAAATATTTACGCTTATTGCAAAGAGCCGAAAGTAATATGTATATTAAAGGAGACAAAGCTCATAAAAAATATCGATTCGTCGGGTGTCCCCCTCGCGCTCACCGCACCCTGGAGTCCACCCATCAGCTTGGGTTTTTATCGCCGCACATTTTCCCTTTTTTTTTCTTTTCCCTTTTTTTGTGCCATTGAGAATGAAATTCACGAATTCCTGTGTCATCTAAAAATATTCCCACCCTCGCACCGCGGAGCCCTCGCACAGCACATAAAAATGTATGGCCGTGATCATTGGACACATAGAAACATATCCTCGAACCTTCAGAATGGATCGGGAGCTACTGCCACCCTCAGCCCTTCTGAACACACGCTAGCTGTTGTTTTGTGCCTGGGACTTTTTCCATTTTCATTCTCCTCCTGTCCCGCACACTGAATGGCTCGGGAAATGTTTTTATTTTTTCCTTCTTTTGGGGGTAGGAGTTTTTTCTTTCCTTTTTCGAATGTTGTGTCGGTTGGATACGTCCCCCTCGGGTGTTTTTTGTCGGGCTTGCCATTCCGTTTGGCTCGCACACACAAAGCTTTTTATGACGTGAGGGTGCGTTTTTCTGCTTTTCCATTGTAAATATTACGGCGGGCTTAGGGAGGACGAACCAAAGGGGGTTGTGTCCGGATGCTGTACGCTCCGAGGGTATCTTTTCCTATTAAATATGGACGGGAATAATGGCGTTGGCGGAGATATGCGCTAGATGTGGGCGCCCTTCGATTCGATTGTATTTTCTGCCGTAGGTAGGTGGACGGACAAATGTAAGGTTCCACTGAAGGATATTGTTAGGTTGTCCGCTGCAGAGCATCCTTTTAGGGAATAGGTAAATATAGAGGCTCCTCAGATTCTATTGCCTTACACAAGCACTAATTTGCAGGAAATCTTGTCTTTTTTCCTCACTTTTTTTGTGTGGTTTTCCTTCATCCAGGCGGACCGTATACATAGACACCCCTGTAGCATTGCATTCCATGCAAATCACATCAGATTCCTCCGAGTTTTGACATCCCAACAAAGAGGTGTGGACGAGCTCGTCTCTGATCCTCCCGTTGTGTGTTCCGCTTCAAGAAATGTGCGAAGGAGCAAAGGTCGGCAGACGACACTCCACGGATTGTGTGATGATTCAGTAGACCAAAAAGGAGCCTTTGCCAGGGTGCCTTCCTTGGACTTGCCGGTGAACAATAAAGTCCCTAGCAGCACGAGACCTGACCCCGAAATCTTTATCGGAAGCGTGAAATGAGCTAATCTTTAATTTGATTTTGGGATTTGCGAGATGACTCCACAAAAGTTTCCGGCTACTAGCTGGAACTGATTAAATAACTTCATTCTTATCAACAGAAGATTTTTTTTCGCTCAAATGCCTTCTAAAGTTTATGATGTTTGCTAGGCTTCACCAGAGACATCACCATAGAGAAAAGCTGTGTGTCATCTGTTTTCTGTCTGAGATTCAGCCGCACATTTTCTGGTCTCAGGAAAATGTTTACGAAAAGGAATAGAAAGCAGTTCTTGTTACTGCAAAATATATAAAAGTACTAAAACGACTTTCATGCTTTGCTCAAGATGATAGCTGCGTTTAATTGGACAACGGAGCTATAAGCCATGAAACAAATCCTTTAGAGACTTACTATCAAGTACAGAGTTAATTTCTTATGACTTTTGCTTTGTTCTTTCTCAAAATACTCCAAAACAATTCAAAGAGTCACAAACAAATTCTCAATTGAAATGAAATAAGAAGATGTAGGAGAATATGAATATGAGACTGACCAAAAAGGCTGCAGTGTTTGGGTGGATTCAAAAATGCTCAAAAGTGCATAGAAGAAAAAAACTTAAATTCCAAGGAGCATTTGTTATTTCTGCCGATGCACAGTGGCCGATTTCCCGAAAAAGCTGGCCATAATTCGAAAAATGATAGGAATTACACAAAACTTCGCAATTTTATGTTTTTGAGGTCGCTGATCACGAATATGACATTTTTTCCAAAATTCAAAATGGCGGATTCAAAATGGCGGACGTCTACTACTCAAAACAACTCCATTTCAACAAAATTTTGTATGCTTTAGTTTTTGAGGTCGCTGATTACGAATATGACATTTTTTCCAAAATTAAAAATGGCGGACGTGTACTACTTCAAACATTTTGATTTCAACAAAATTTCGTATGACCATTTTGAAGCCGCCATTTTGAATTTTGAAAAATAAATTTCATATTCGTAATCAGCGACCTCAAAAACATAAAATTGCGAAGTTTTGTGTAATTCCTATCATTTTTCGAATTATGGCCAGCTTTTTCGGGAACCGGCCAGCTTCAGTCCGCAAGATTGAAAATTATGTTTCATGAAATATCGCAAATTATCGCCGCTGCTTTTTTCGTAAAATGAAAGAAAGACTTTCTTTTACATAATAAAAATGATCTTATCGTGGAACTCTGCGGAACTTCTAACTATTTTTCTTAATTTTTATAAAATGTCAACACGAAAAAGCTTGACGTGCACGACTGTGTTTAAAAAAAGTTTTTACACAGCGAAACTTTTGTAGGTACTTTCTATACGCGATCTGAAAACAGCCACTAGAAAAGCTGTTATCACTTTCAAAACGACGTAGTACAAATCCAGGTTTAAGCAGCGTGCCAGATGATGCGTCAAAGAGTCACTTTGACTTGCTCTAATGCTGAATGCTTTACCAGTACATTACTGTTATTTTGCCAAAATGTGTAGAAAAAGGTTCTTTATGACATAGGATGGTAGCTTGAACAGAAAGAAAACAATTTTTTTTCGAATTATGGCCAGCATTTTCGGGAAATCGGCCACTGTGCGATGCGTTGAACCATTGAACACATGATTTGAATCAGATCAAATTTTATGCGTTTTTTTAATCCACCATTCCTGTTATTTAATGACTCAATGCCTACTAACCCAATCTATCGAAAATTTAGTTTTTAAAACCTTCTTTTCAGAGGGAAGGGTGCAACGGTATTTGTTCGTACATTTGGCGCCGTATTGAAAAGCTAAGTTGATAGTAATTCAGATAAAGTCTTTCAAAGATTTTAGTAGTTTATGCAATTATTTCGAAGTGGGCAGTTTAAACGTTCAGAACATGAATGTACGAGTATGTTCCTTCCTTTTACAGAAAACATAAACGGACATTTTTAAGCCACGGGGTCTCAGATTGGAAGTATTGCTGATTTTGGACCCTTTGTTACTAACTATTTAATTTAGAGTACCATAAATATAAAAAGGCTGATATTTTTCTTTAAACGTAACTTTTCTAACCACAGTCTAAGCTGGCATACCGCAGCATGCAATTTTTTCCCAAGCGAAGAATCCATGGTTCTTCTTTAAAGTAAAATGTTTTTCACTTTACTTAATTTGATTTGCCACAAAGTAATCGCTGCAAGTACCTACTGGACAAATTTAAAAATCAGCAGAGCATCCCGCAAAGCAAGGACATTTCACAATTTCCCCTGCATGATTCGAACCAATAGAAGCAACGGACTACCACTCAACAAGCCTCTTCCCCGTTCCGGAATCGTGAAAATGTTGAGCCAATTGCCTCAACAGATCTGAAGGTACTTCATCTCGACTATCCCTATCCCAGTTCATCGCGCCTCTGGATGAATTTTCCCCTCCAGGACGTGTCTGGCGCTGTGTTCACGCAAACAGTGCGTAAAGTCACTCAACAGAACAGTGAAAATGGCAGTCGTACCGCAAGTGTGAGTGACCAGCGACTATAGTTTTTAAAGGAGTCACGCTTTTCCGTTAAAAACAAACCTCGGACTTCGCCACTGCCGGCCACAGCCGCCGTAGTAGTGTGCCTGGCCACCGAGACTGGTGGTGGGGGTGTGGGAAAAGTGGTGCGCCAGCGGCAGGCGACTAAACAAAAATTCTCCCAATAAAATGACCACGGAGGGGAAAGTACATTTTTTGAGGCATGCTCGAGTCGGGTAGCTTTTTTTAAAACTCGGAAAAATCTCAGTCGTGTTCGACACCTCATGTAGAAGGAAGCCCACATGAGCACCTATCCAAGTGGACGCGGTCTCTCAGCTGTGAGAATTTTGAGTTTTTTTCTTTAAAGAAAGAAAACGGCTTTTACGGAATTTTGTACTTTGCACGTCACTTACATTTGGGCCTTTTTACCAAGCGGAGGTGCACTTTGCTTTCGTTTTCTGTTAGTTTTTTCGAAGTTTACACTCTTTTGTGTTTTTTGTGCTTATTAATTGTTTTGTCATCTCGCCTTTTTTTAATAAGAAACAGTTATGCAGTGTGAAGTGGCCTAATCAGGACTTGGTTAACTGCTAAATGAGATCAAAAAACCGTTAGATTAAACTGTGCCGGAATATGAACAATCGGTGGTCGTGGTCTTTCTAGACTTTCCTGAACTTAAGAAACTTTGGGATTACCTGTTCGCTTTATACAGCGAAAATGTCGAGAAACCAGAATCCAATTTGGAGCCATCAGCAAAGTGGACAAGGTATGTGCGACCATTTCCTTTTTTTTATTAAAAAATGTTCACTAGTTGTTTCGATGTCTGATGAGACTTTTACCGTAATTCGGAACTATCTTTATAAATATCAAATGTTTTTAAGAAAATAAAACCTTGTAAGAGTTTATTTTTGATCCAAAATATAAATTGGATAAAAATTTCTCATTGTATGGAAACAAGAGGGATTACCGCTTATCAGGCTACGATCTTGTCATCCCTAGACGAACAGTAATTTTCCATTAAAAACACAGTTATTGGAGATCTGCGACAATTTTCTATAAAAGAAGCCACTGTAGAGATAATAAGTCTAAAGCACTTGTATTAATTTAATCCTTAGTTTGCATATGGGGTTTGCCACAGCCCCAGGGTTTTCAACTCGAAATAACTTCTTCCTTAGACTTCTTCTAATGCATTGCTAAAAGTGAAACAAACTTTGTCTAAAAGTTTCTACTTACTTATTCTACTCAATTTCGAAAGGTGATGTGTTGAGAAATTTTAACAAAAATGTAAGTACATACATTCAACTTTAGCTAATTACTAAAAACCGTTGAAGAAAAATCCACAACAAAAATATACAGGCCTATTACAGACTCCGTCGTAGAAGTTTGGAGCACGAACAAAATTATATGTAACAATCTGAAGGGAGCTAATTTTGCAATTGCTGTTGAAAACTCTATTACCTCACTATTTCCTCTTCTTCTTTCGTTTTTAAAATACTAACGATATTTTTCATAGTCTAGTAAAACCATCCTTATTATTTCTTGGCAATTTTTACCAAAATTGTTGATACAGTACCACCTAGTAGTTCTAATTTTATCATAAAACCATATCTCCCGAAAAGTTACCTCTTTAAAATTGAATATCCCGTTTTTTGAGATACCACTCGTTCGATTTTTAATGCTTGCTTAGTTCCTCGTGAGCCGTGCTTAAGTCATTCAATTAAATTATGGATTTTTCATAATTTCCATAATTTAAGAGATATTTTTTTATTGCTGATTTACCCCCTCGCGTAGAAAACATTTTAAACTGCATAGTAGAAATAATAATGATGTTCATTGGCACTTTTCCATAGATTGGAAGTCTCAAAAAGAAATTATCCATCGTGTAAGACTTTCCAGAAAATTATTGCTAGAAATTCAAACACAAGGTTTTTTAATCTATATGGTATAGTTCTGCAAAAAACTGTGCAAAAAATACTACATATGCATTGGCCAAAACAAGCTCCTTAAGATTATTCTCAACCCAAAGACTACCTACATCTAAGAGCAGATATTGAACTCATTTAGAACAAAGTCAATAAACTAGCTCAAAATTTTTTCGATGTGAATTGCTTAAATTCTTCAAAATGTTTTTATGAAATTTCAAAGATCTGCTGAAACGGTTTTTGTGTTTTCATTTTTTAACATCTTTTTTTCGAAAGCCTTACATGGTAGAACATTTTTGTTTCCGGATTCATAATCTATAGACAGCATTATATCAATTTAGGATGTGCCAAAAGTTAGTTCATATTCTGGTTATTTGAGCCGTGAATTTCGAACAGGGGGTCGCAGCGCTTAAGAATTAGAACTAAAATTTTTCTCTCAGCAAGACCTTTGCTGCCAAAAACCGTTTCTCTAGAAGCTTTAACGCGGGCGGAAAGAATCGGAAAACGGATCTCTTCCTCAAATTTGACCCCTATAACTTTTGAGAGGGGGTTAGAAATTGTTTTCTATTTACGAAAATGTTTGAATTCAAAAGCCCTTTCCAACGATGTATCGTCTATCTCGCCCTTGACATTAGAAATTTTCCCTATGTTAGGACCCCCTAAAATTGTTTTCACCCTCGAAATAATCGAACACGTACCTGAGCGATTTTTGAAATTTTTGATCGTTTCAAAAATAACGAGAGTATGAACTAGCTTTTGGCACGCCTAGTATAAGAAATATTGCAAAGGACACTAGGGATTTTTTAAGGTGGCACTCGCAGAGACCAAATGAGGAAAATCGATAATACGAGTATTTGAACCAGACCTTATCCTTCAACGGAAGGCTCATAAAAAGTTTGTGAAAACATAGAACAGAAGATAAATCGTAAAAGTGTTAACGTTCCGATTGGTGGAATTGTGCAATCTGGCCTGAGGTAGCACTAAGTTTACATGCAATTAGAATCGTCAGAATCAATTCAATACGGTTAGGATACCGGTGCCAAGAATGAGTAAAATTTCATCCAGTAAAGGCTAAATAGCTTCCTTTTCCTCTTTTGATCATTCTTCCAAAAATATCACGTCCGACATCAGCCCCCTCCTCCCCTCGGAGAGCCCGTCTAATGCGCGAATGAATAATGTGTTTGTTTTTTTAGGCGCATGAAATATTTTAAAATTAGATGCACACAATTTTTCAAAGTCATTAAAAAACTTGGCAAATTGCTGCATCAATGCATAAATATTTGCGCCCCTCGTGTATAAATAATCGTGTGTGTTGCAAAAACACCGTGCACTCCTCGTCTGATCGGAACCAGTGGACTCCCATAAGCTGACCACCAGGACAAGAGTGTACCAGATCAGCGATCAGACGATAGGAGCACCAGCAGCACTCACCAGAACTTGACCCATTAGAAAAATTAGGTGAAATGCAAAAGATGCACAATAGCGCATTTCACGTTTTTTAGAACGGGTCACCGTCCGGCACCGCACTGCTGCAGCCCGTGCTTCTCATCGACGGAGGATGGATGAGCGGTGTGTGTGTGTGTGTATGCGGCCGGCTATTGTTTATTGCAGCTTTACATCACACTTGGCCTTTCAATATTTTGCGGCTCTCGCTCTTTTAAGTTTTCCGCAATTTTTTGCGTCGTCGCTATCGTATTGGGTGCACTATGAGACTTGGCCCGAAATAGCAATTTTTGCATATACAAATTAATTATTTTTAAAATCGGAGTGGGCAATTGAACCATTAGCTGCAGTTCGGTATGAAGATGAGGTGCAGCTGGTAACGACAACACAATAATTACTAGGACGTTTTTTCTTCGAAAATTCGTAGTTTTGTATTTCTTTTTAATGAAATTTTATTTTGAGAGAATTCTAAATAATCGATACAATTGACTTTACAGGATTTGCAGGACATGGGAATCAGCAGCAACCAGGACGAGCACATCCCTATCAGATGCAACAGCCCATGGGGCAAAACACGTACGTTAATGGACAAAATGTACATCAGGCAAATTATACAGGTGAGACTTATTTTGTTTATAAGGTTTTAGAAAGTTCCGAGATTTCAAGATCGAGTTGAATATTCGACAATGCGAAATGGTCAAGTGGATCAAATATGTAACTAAAAAAATACAAGCGATGATTCTAATCAAATTTTTAATCTCTCTTTAATGTCTTTCATTTACTTTATGTTTGTTTGTCTGGGTTATTACGCTTACGTTAGAAATTTTACAAGTTCTATAAAATTCTATGATTTGTTAAGTAATTCGAATATGTAGCTCGAATAATTTGATTAGTAGGTACGAATTATTCGGATACTTCGAAAATTGGAAATGCACGAACTGTTTGTGTTTCTTTTAATAATTCTGTAAATCGTCTACTCCAAACGAATTTTGAATCGAATAGTATTATTGTAGAAGTTAAGGTTATCAAATATATTAGTTAGTTAAATTTTGATACGTAAAGGCGATTCTGATGAGATATAATTTTTGTGGGGTCATAATTTGTTTGATATTGCTGTTCGTATTATGGATAGACAAAAATATAACTGACGCGCTGACTGGCGAGTGTGCTCCAGGTTTTACGGTATCATTATCGGTCTCTTGTAAATACCTTAAACTCCCTTCTTTTGTAACAATATACCTTGTTTGTTGCCTATACACTTATCGAAACTTTGATCGTACTTTTCTCGACACTACCTCTTCTGGCTTCTTGAGACAGATAGCTCGAAAAATAATGAACCGATCGCATTGAACATTTAACTGCTTCTACTTAACACCTTTTTTCTCTATTTAAATTAAAATTATTGGTTAAAGTTAATGACAAATAACTTTTCTATGTAAAAGAGTCCTATAAAAACGTTTTTATTCTTTTGTAACCGATTTTTCAAATAGTGACTTTAAAAAATAAATTAATTCAAATAGAAGGCAACAATATAATATATTATGAGTTTTTCTTTATTATTTTTGACCCGTGGAACTGGCTGCGGTTGTCTCAATGTGAGATTTTGACGGTACCGTAATCGACGCGCACGGTCGCCATTTTGAAGTTTTTTGAAAACAAAGAAATAAACGTGTCCTCAATTTTCATGAAGAAAGGATAATTCTTTCTACCCAAAAGCCATCCTTAAAACACCAAAATTTTTTTTTCATGCTAATTTAGGATCCCCTTAAACTGACTTCATAGATAAGGAGTTGTCATGTTACCAGAATAAGTGTATGTAATTATGTGGGACTAGTTGCGCCATTTTCGAAAACTTTGGCTTTTCCTGCCACAAATTGCATTTTGATATGTTGTTGTTTGATAGTTGTTATACTTCTTCTTTTAGTTCACTAACAAAAATTCAATAGAACAAAATACAAAAAAAAAATTTGTGTAAGTGGGTACTCGCGGTTATTTATATATAAACGGATAAATGTTTTTTTTAAGTCTAAACAGATGGAAATTGTTACTTATGTTCAAAAGATTACATCCCTGCAAGGAGCTGGCAAACCAAATGGGTCCGAAGAACATGTTCTTTACTACAAGAATACTTGCCAGTAATTTGTTAGTTTGTGTTATTGCTGTTTTACATTGCACAAAAAAAATTTTTAATTCGATTTTATAAATGAGTTTTATTCGGGCGCAGCTTGAGTAGGTATGTCTGATGCAATGGGTTTATGGTAACTGAAGTAAGAGAAGTAATCCGAGAAATCCCCTACTTAGTCCAGGAAAATTAGACATAAATGTCTTCAAAGTTGGAAAAAATTAGATACAGGCTGTTATAAATGTTGCGTGAAAGTTTCCCATCGATCCAAGTGCCGCGAGAACGGTGGACTTTTCGACAATTAAGGTTCTATATTAAATTGTAGCTGAATTAATTCTGTATAAAAAACGTCAAGTGGTATTATTTTTTCGAAAGAATGACTATTCGTGGGCAGAGACCGAAAAAAACTGATATTTTTGTAATGTGATGTAATCCACGTTCAACTGCCTAAGTGTTTCCACCCTTCAGCGATTTATTGCAAATGAAACAGTAATTTTCCATTTCTATATGAAACTCCCAACATTCAAACTCTATAATGGGATCACGAACATGTCCGTGAGTAATGCAACATGAATAAGACTCCCAACTAATAAGTAGACTAGAATAAGAGAACAGTACATATACAAATTGACTTGTAAAGAATAAACAGTATAAATAATTCGACGCAACGCAGAGTACCGAATATACGGTGAGTCTCTGTTCTGAGGGCAGACAATTCGTCGAATAATATTTTGGCGGTAGCAATTCCATGCGTGCGCTAGTGATGCGATAAGTTATCGAGTGATCTAGTGTAACATACCATCACATTTAAAATGTTTGTGCGGAGACACTTTAACCAATCCAGTGGTTTCGTTCAATAGCAGACGGATGTCTTCAATCCTATGAATGCAAATAACGGATATTCTGCCGCATAGTAATCATTATAAATGTAAAGTCAAATTACACCACACCGATGGGAATCCCTAAGCAATGTTATCCAACCGAACAAAGTCTTAGGTTCCTAAAAACTTTTTTATCAATTTTTCAAACAAAATGTAAGCCCAAAATACTCTTAATTCCCAGACTTTTCATTATTTTGTATCTTGTTTACATTGAGACTGCAAATTTCAAAAACTCTGTTCACCCCTTAACTAATTGCTGAAAAGATTTGCACTCTAGGAAGGATATGAAATGCAAATTAGGCGCACCCGGCTTACTTCTCAGGTAGGTACACCGACAATAAGGTCACTGCCGCATCGTCCGAAAGCAAATGTTTCGCATTAAAATTAAACTGATACACACCAGAGTGGACAATGAATTCGGGCCAAAATTGTTGTTTTTGGGCTTTGATTGTTTGACTGGAAAAAGGACTGCTCTGGAGAAATTATCACTTCAAGGACACCTTAGGGAAAAAATATTACGAAAAAGGGAAGGAATGCCTTTCTAACGCTAACCTACGATGTACCCTTTTTGTGGAAATTGCATTTTCCAAGTACACGGGTCGTTTATGAGTTTATAGCTGCATTAAACAAATACGCGACAATGGCTCACAGACGATGCGGACAAAATTAGAGCAAGGTCTCTGTCCCTTAAATTACTACTGTCGAACGAAATATGACTTTACTGTCTAGCAAAATTGCAGGAAGACGTCTTGTTTGTCTTCGCAGTGTGCAGCTCTTGCCAGCATTTAAAAAAGATATTGCTGGCCTATAACTGTTTAAATTTTAATTCAATAGGATGACGGCAATTGTACATTCAGATTTACAATCCTTGAAGAGATCGTACAATTTTAGAGCGATAAATTAAGTTGAATAAAATTATTGAAGTTCAGAATTAATTAATTTAAAAGAAGGCCTTCTCTTTGGGACCAGACTACTTGGAAGGACGTAAAGGTAATTACCAAACGTGCAAAAAAGTAAAGACCCAAAATTAAGCCTTTCGGAACTTCAGTATACGCCGGAAAATGAGAGCACATTTTAACATCAGAAAAAACAACTTGATTTGACGCACGAATGCAACCCTTCGGTTATTAAAGTTCCTATCGTTATAAATATTTTCAAGGATGAGAGAAACAGACTAATTGAGCTGAATATCCCTGAAGGTACTAAAAGCATCTCTCTTGTCCTTATACAACATTTTTTGTAGTTACTATAGAAACATTTGAGGCAGCTGTGCCTGAGGATAGTATAAAAATATTTTTTCTGCGAAAAATACTTTCCTTCAGTTGCCCAAACGTACTGCCCTAATTTATCACAATACATGCAATCTAAATGCTCAGTGGCGACCCAAAAATAGCTCTTGTACAACGGTCGACTAGACTCCGGGCCAGAGGCGCAGACAAACTTTAAACATTAAAACGAGAAATATTTTCCTTTCGCATCGTTTCCAGCGACTATATTAGCTGCACAATTGCCATTTGTGGCGGGCTATCACAGCCCTCTTTTTAAAGCTCCACGAAGGCAGAGTTCCTCCTCAAAATCTCTATCCTGTCGTTCAAGGCCCTTATCCTCATCCTCCAATCGGTTTAACTGAAAAAGAAAAAAATCGAGTAAAATCAAGTAAAATAACTTTCCCCTCGTGGTGCTGTGTTTTATCACACAGGAGCCCTTCGGGGATCAGATAGAAAATCCTGAAGGGTGAGGGATAAAAGCCGAAAAATTTGTAGGAAAAAAAGGGGAAGAATGAAGGCGATTCCGAGCGCAGGGCACCACCACTGAACGGGCCAGCAGTGGCATCCAAGGCAATGGGCTTATATACTTAGCGCAGCCCACTCTATGTACCACAAGCGAGGGGAGAATCCCTCGATGGAGTGATTTAGGAGCAGGCGAGGGGTCTTTTTGTGTTCTGTTTTCTTTTTATTCTGCCCTTACCGTCCTCCTGTTTTGTTCGTAAAGCACGCGCAGTTCTTGTTCCCGGCAGCCAGCCATGAGCCAAGCACGCTTTCCTCCTTTTTTTATTTTGATTTTCTCCCTTTTTTTATTTTATTGACGAGGTGGGCTGCCCCATTCCTTCATGACTGTTTTTTATTACCGCGCACAGAAGCGAAATGAAATGGCGTCCTGTGCTGGGAATGGTTTTTTTTTGGAGGAGGAGTTATCGCCCAGAGAAAATATTTTTAAGAACCTTTTTATGTCTCTTCCAGATTCCTCCGTAAATTGGGCTATGCACTACCAGCAACAACAGCAACAGCAACAACAAATGCTCCAACTACAGCAGCTGCATCAGATGCAACAAATGCAGCAGCAGCAGCAGCAGCAGAATTCAATTTATCAGCACACTAGCTATGGGAGCAATGGTGGAAATGTTCAAGTAAAAAGCGAGCCAAATCAGTCACCGCCACAGACTTCAGCCATGATTTATCGGGACTCGAAGTACTTGAACATAGGGGCTCTTACCCCATCACCCCAGGGAACAGATACTATCACTATTCCTGGCAACAATAGCAGTACTAGTCATACAATGGGATTCAATCCCCTAACCCCGCCAGGATATCCAAATGTGACCATTCCTTCAGGGACGAATTTCCACTATGAAACTCCAGTACCATCAACGCAGCACACTCCACCGCCCCAGAACAACATCCCCAATTTGATTGAGACCCCTAGCAATACCCCACCGATGGTTGAGATATTTCAGAGGTCCCCCACGACAGCGCCGACTCAGAGGTCTCCGCCTATTGTGGATCTGCCCCAAGAATCACCTATGAGAAGATCGCCCGTCACTTCAAAGAGATCACCAAGTGTGTCGTCACAAAGATCGACAAAGGAAGCAACGCCAAGAGGATCGAGGGGGCGGAGTCAGAGGTCAATGAAGGTAAAGCCCCAAAGGGCAACTAGAGACGCATCTTTAAGTTCGTGCAGTGATTTCCCTGAAGGCATGCTCGTGGATACCAACCCTGAGGCGCCTAGGAATGTTCCCGAGGGTCCTACATTAAAACTTGAGACCCTGTCGAGGCCGAAGGAAACTAAGGGGCATGATGTTCGAGTGGAACAGGCCGAGCAAAGCAAATTCACCACTGGGACAACTTCAATCCAGTTACCATACGTGGAGAGCGACGACGAGTGCGCTGAATTCTACCGACCCCAGTACAACTCCCATGGAAAGGTAAGGATCAACAAATGCAAGAGTTGCTCCTTCAAAACGGCCATCAGAGCAGAGCTGTGGGTACACATTAGAGTGCATATGAACCCGAACAAGATTTTGCAGTGCAACTACAACACGAAGTGCACCTTTGTCACAGAGTACAAGCACTACCTGGAGTATCACATTCGGTTGCATAATAATGAGAAGCCCTTCTCGTGCGAGCTCTGCCAGTACACCTGCATCAACAAATCCATGCTGACCTCCCACATGAAGTCGCACTCGGGCATGTACCAGTACCACTGCGGCGACTGTGACTACGCCACCAAGTATTGTCACTCTCTGAAGATTCACTCGAGGAAGTATTTCCACAGGCCGGGAGTGGTTTTGGATGAAGACGGAGTCCCGGACCCAACCATCTTTATCGACGTTAATGGGAGACGAAGGGGGCCGAAGAAGAAGAAGGCGAGAAAGTCGAAGAAAGGCAAGAAAGTTGAAAAAATTGAAACAGACGAAGAAGACTTTGAAGAAGAGGAGGAGCAGATGGAAGAGTTTCAGGTAGAAGAATCCTTGCCGCAGGATCCTCCAGCAGCCCAACAGTCTTTGGAAGCATTGCAGCAATCCAATCCCCAGTTGGCGGCACTTTTAATGAGTCAACAGGGGTCCAACATCCTGAGCAATATCACCTTCGCCAGCATGTTGCAACGAAGCAGGAATATGTCCTTCTTCCCGTACCTTCAAATGCTAGTCGCTCAACAGCAACAGGCTGCGCTCGCTGTGCAGTTGGCTGCAGCAGGCCATCCTCAACAAGAAGGCAACAGTAGTGAAGTCCGTGAGGTGAAGGACACCAATGGGGCAATCGATCTCTCACAGACTCCAAAGAAAGAAGATGTAAAGCAGCGGATGGAGGTGGAGAGTGGTCGTAGGGATGCAAGCACGCCAACTATAAGCGTGCCCAATACATGCCGGCGAAAAGGCCGTGCTCTGCAGCTGGAGGATCTTACAATTGATGAGACGACAAGCTCGTCGAATACCTCAGATGGAGGCTCAATCCGACCTCGATCACCGTCAGATGATTCACCACAAGAACCGCCTCACAAAAAACACGGATTCAGCAAATTTAGACACCCTGAGCAGTCGCCCAGCACATCATTTAGCGTGGAGAGTTTGGTTGGAGCTGGCAATTACATTTCCCAGCATTTACCTCCCTCACCGGCGCCCAGTAATTTTGATAGCAATAGCCAGGCTGGAAGCGTTAGTAGGACTTCACCGCACTCTCCACAAGTAGTAAAATATGATAGCAAAGTCCCGGATCTGTTTCCTTGCAAATACTGTGACATCTACTTCAGCAATGTGGTGCTCCATTCCCTCCATATGGGGTATCACAGTCGGGAGGATGTCTTCAAGTGCAACATGTGCGGGGAGCAATGCGGAAATGCAGTTGGATTCTCCATTCATCTGGCAAGGAAGCCCCATGATGCTGTAAAGCTGCAGTAGGCTTGTTACTTGCAAGGGAGGGGCTGGGAAGGGAACTTGTAACTTTCGCTTCTTAGGTTTTCTTTTGTTTCGACGAGCAAAAAGATTGTTTTATATATTTTGTTGATGCAATTGTACATATTTTAGACTTTAAGTAGACATTTACGTGGTTAAGAACGGCTGGAGCCTGTAAGCTGTAAAGCAAGGGCCGTTGAGTAGAGCAACTATCTGTAGCCAAAGAAAGTTAAAAATTTGACGGATTGTAAATAGAGAAGCATATGTAGATGTAGAAGTTGGAAACTTTAGCAGTAGGAACACGATCAGTTTGGGAGCTGACTGTTGAAACAATAGAAAGTACAAAGTAATACAATAAAATTTATTAAAGTCAAACATTATCTAGCGAACTAGTTTTGTGAATGATAAACTATATTTTTTGTAGGAAAACAATACAAAGAAACGTAATAATTACCTTTTTTTCTAATTTACATATATGCAACGGGGTGTTGATGGTAAATTGTACAGACTTTATCGTAGGTTTTCTATTAATTGTAAATATAACTAAAACTAACTCTGAGCGAATATCAAAAGAGACACTTTAGTTCTAAGTTAGCATATGCTGCAGATGCGCTCGTGAATTTTTATGTTCAGTTCTGACAAGTAAACGAGCTATCACAATATCTTTTAGATTGGACATTTTTTGACTTATTTTTAAGGAAGTATTTGTCAACTAGATAAGTTAAGCGAATTTGTAAGGATTAAAAGGAAGACATTTTTCAAACAATATGTTTTTTTCTCAATACATATAGCCCTGGCACTTTTTTTAATTACTCTCTATACATTTTAGAAGTATGAAATCGTCTGCGGTTTTCGTGAACTTCTTCTTGTCTATGCACAACTACATAGAGGAGGTCTGGGGCTCTGAAATATTCTGATGTTGCATGAACAGCAAGAACTGCTTGTGTGTACGGCCGATCAGAGGCCAGCAATGAAAAGCTCCACGGCCATTTCTGTTCTTCTACTGTGGATATCTACATATATGGTGTGTTGTCTGTGCCTCAACACAGCTAAAATATTTTTGTTGTTTTCCGTGCTTGACATAGGATATACTACCCAAACCAACAATAGTTCGCCCATCACACGTTTTTAATACTATTTCGACGAAAAAGCGCAAAATCTTAACCCGTCATGAAAATTAAATTCCTCTTGAGTTAAGTTAAGAGCGACATATGGCATATTCACCACAAGTTCGCTGCAGTTCTTCACGGTGATCCTTTATTTTGTCCTTTAGTTCTGATACGCTCTTTCGGGATATCGACTGAGTTTTTTTTTCATTAAACCCCATAAACGTGTATATCGTTTGATCCCATAGCCAAGTGAGTATTGTGTGAGATTCAGAGCAGTTTCCTGCTGGAAAAAATAGAGCATAAAATTTGCAACAAATTTTGTTTTATTAAATTGTTCATACGCCCAACCGTTTTCACATGCCCGGAAGATGATGACGATGACGATGAAGAAGAAGAAGAAAATTAATACTTTTGTTCTTTAAATAATTAAAGATTTATATATTTTCACTTTATTTCAATTCAACTATATTCACTGAGATTCACGGTTGACCTTGCATTACAGTGAGTATGGCTGAGAGCTGCAGGCTCTCTGCCCTCTATCTCAAAAACGGTTGGGCGTATGAAAAATTTTATAAAATGAAATTTGTCGCAAATTTTATGTTCTACATTTTTTATAATAAATGTTAACATCATTGGAGCTATAGAAACCGAGATAATCGCGAAAAACTGATTTTTGTGACCTTTGACCTTGAATAACTCACGACGAAGACACGAGATTTTATGAGACTTTTGACACAACTTTTAGAACACCAAAATGAAGGTGTCTACGAGTTTACAGCTTGTTATCTCTCATTCCGAGGTTGACCCTTTTTTTTTGCTAAAATGACTTGGCTATTAAAGCGTTTAGATTTGAAAAGCCAAATTCCTTACCCAGCAACGAAAATGTCATATATGTTACATAGTTTGAGTCTTGACAGTCCATCAAGCTTCAACTTGCATTATAAAACTTTGACAATATTGAAACATAGGCTAAAACCTGCGCCGGGATATACTGGATAATACAAAAAAAACTGATATAAACCGGTTCAGTGCTTCATGAGTTATAAGCGAACAAACAGACAGTTGCATTTTGATACTGGTAAAACCGGTTACTTTGAAATTTAGTACAGGGAGTATTTAACAGCGTCTTCATTGTAACGGCTTTCTCATTCCGCAAATAAAGGCTGACAAGCGTGCACACGCAGTTTTATTAAACGACCTTAATCCTATATAGGGGTATAGACAACAGGCTCAATATTTTGGATAGCTGACCCGACGTGTACCGTAACTAAAAAGTACAAAAATCGCAATAAGAGAGGTTAGGATAAAAAAAGATCTTTGTTTTTCGTATCACATTCCGACATCTTCCTAATGTTTTTATAAATTACGTAGTTTTGCAGTATAACTAATAGCAAGACGTAGAATAATCTAGAAACAATTTTATTACATGATTAACGAATGTAGATAAAATATTTAATCAATTGTGCAATATTGCTCGTGTGTTAATGCGAGCGAAATTTATCCTCAATTTCCTGTCTTTCTCTTTAATGATATATTCAATAAGGAATTAACGAAATTCGGAGGAAATTGTAGACACACTCAGGCTTGTCCGTTGCAAACAAATCCCTTAAATCGGAACTCGAACGAACAGACTGGATTTGCACTAAAAGTTTAATTTTCTTTCCTTATACAATCTTCCTGATTCTGAGATGGAATAATGAAATAACATCACAGTGCAAGTGTCAAGCTTTGTAGCTTGTAACATCAGCCGAATCAAAATGAAGCTAAAATCAATTCTGGAGCCTTTGATGAATAATGGACACTCTGAAAGAGCCGGAAGCGAGTTTCCTCGATAAACGGATTGTTCGTGGAAGCAAACTGAAATATTCAGAAATAAGTCAAATTCAGTATTGAAAAGAATTCGCAGCTACCCGTATATGGATGGTGGATCATCTGCTGTTTAAAACATACACTAAAAAACCATCAAAAACGGCCACTTTTTTATCAGAATTTTACAGCAATGAAATTTATACCCCAATTGACCCGCAATGGGCCATCTTTCATCTACAGAAATTCTCACAAACAAAAAAAGGTCATACGGCTGCAAATCTACAATCCCCGAAGAAGTCCATTCATCTGGCCTGCGTGCCGTCCACAAGACACCAGGACAGACAGCATCTTAAGGTCAACTAAGCTGACCCAAAGTCCCCTCGAAGACATCAGTCTGAGGGATGCTGTAGTGTCCTCCTTTGCGTAAGAATTTACGTCAACAGTGAAAGGCTGATGACGATTACTTCCCAACTGGACGATATTTTACGTTCCAGCATCCATTGTCCTGCGCCGGTGGCCAAAGGATCAAGGGACACGAGTCCTGAATGACGCTTAAGACTTTGAATGCGACTAAAGTGCTTCCCGGGCTCTCCGTTTCTTTTTTTGTTGTTTTTTTCTTTCGTTCGAGGCGCGCTGTGACATAATAGACTACCGTGCGCCTTGCAATCAGATACATTTATATCCGCTTTGTGCACAATTGAATTCGAATTTTTTTATTCAGATTTTTTTTCAGCTTCGCGTTGACGACATCACAATTGCTGAAAGCGATGCGCCATAATTTTTTTTTGTGGATGTTTAAGGAGTTGCGGGTGATGTAGGCAACCTCTCCCCACTAATCGAGTGTCTTATAAATGCATATAAATTTTTGGTGGATTTTGGATAGCGTGCAAATCGGCGCCGTGACCGTCAACATCTGTTGCGTCTCGCAAGCTGTACCTTGTTGCTATAACCAGCTACCATCGTCCCTGTCGGGATCCATTTAATCCCGAGAATTTATGATTCGATGGTTGCACCCACTTAATCGTAAACGAGCGAAAATTTTTCACAAACAAACCGTCAATCGCCACATGACGTCTTTTTTTCAAGTCCTGAAAATGCCGAAAGATACGCGGGTCCTAACGGGCGATGCCATGGTTCATTAGGGCTTCCCGATATGACTGCAAAGGCCCGAAAACGCAGGACAGCCAATAAAACCGCAACTACTCCTGCATCATCGTCGTTGGCGTCCTTTTCTGTTTTTGTTTTCCTAATAGAGTGGTAAATACTTTTTATAGTCCCCTTTTTCGCGTGCCCTGCTCAATATACATATATTGGGTGCTTATCAGTCGCAGTAAAAACAAGGGAAAGTACCCCTGCTCCGAACGAATGCCAAATTTCGTGTATTTCCCAAAAACCAACCCTTGCGAGTGTGCGAACGAAATCGAAACCATTTCATTCGGCCCAGCCTGAGAAGCGAGGGTGCGTTTTAATCAATTTTTTCTCCACCCACATCAGGCCAAACCGTCTCGCGGTAAAGAAAATAAAAAAGGGGACGTTAGCAGGGGACCCTTCCTCTTGACCATTCGCAATAGTAATCGATTCTCGATGGGCGAATATTTGAGTACGTAAAAAAGGGCAAACTGCAGTTGTGACTCACTCTCTACTCGGATGCTGGAGGTTGGCCCTGCTGTATCCTTTTCTTCTCAGCAGATGCATGTCCGATGTTGGTAAAAAAAATTTTGATGGTGGTGCTGTGCTACACAACGAGCCTCTCCTGAATTGCGAAAAGCAAAATTTTGGAAAGGAGTGTTTGAGGGATAGTACCCTGTCACAGGCATATATTACCCTAAATCGCAGTTGGGTTAGAAAAAAAATTATTATGACTTACTCGCTGTGGCTCTGACTGTGGTTCAAGCTGTTGTTTGGCCCTGCTGGGTGCAAGGAGCACTACTGGATTGGCCACCTGCTGTTATTCTGAATTTACTCCTTATAATGTCCTTTTTTGTTACGCTGTGGATGTGGCGAGTTTTTGCACCTTTTCCAGGTGCTCGGTATTTCAATGCGAGCAAAAATCAAATTTTTATTGATTGTTTTACATGAAAATAGAAAATGTGGTATTGTCGCGCTCACAGTGAACTACGTTAATAAGAAAAAATTAGGAACATAGAAGGGAAGGAATAAAAGCTAGCAATTATCGTAGGGAGTGTTGAAATATTACGCAAGCTCGTTTAAAGAAGGACTGGGTGCTTATTTTCGTCAACTAATAGTCGTGCTTTTATAGTCACAGGCCATCTCTTGATGAGCTTTCTAAAACAAGTTGAAACCCATACTTAGTGGTTACTCCCTAAAGAAATAGCGTTCGTGGGAAAAGTTGTCAAGTATTTAAATGTGTGGGGGATGTTTTTTCGCATATGCTAGGGTGAAAGATAGTAAAAGGGTTTGACAATATAGTTGGAAACAAACCTCTAACGGTTGAAACTATTGCCAAACACTTCGGAGTACATCCTCGTTGCCACCCACACATTTATAATCTTTAATTGTAAAAGATGCACTTTTATGCCTCAGCGTATTTGATCCGAAAGCAAATATCATTTTCAAAGTCTCGCTTTGTAATTAAAGTGTTTTTTGTTGGTTTAAAAGTAAACACTCCATTTGTAAAGTGGTGTTTTTAAAATTTACCAGCAGTTGACATGTTTTAAAAGTCTCATGTTTGATGTAAAAGAAGTTTTATAGCCACGAGGCTATCTGTAGGTCAATGGTGAGAGGTGTGGACAACTCTTTCAGAGGTCCCGGGTTCGAATCCCACGTGATTGAGATTGTTTTTCTTTCTAAAGAATCAGATTATAAGTGTAGCAGATATGAAGTGTGTAATGGTGTAATGCCATCCACACTATAAGCTAGGGGTCCCGAGTTCGAATCACATCAGAAACCTCACGAAGACTTTTTACGTAAGAAGGCCATTTAAGCAAAATCCACTGAGATCTTTCCCATGCAACTTGTCAGAATGGATACAAACATTTGCTTTAGGAAATTGGTTATAGATTGTGCACCGTTCAAAATTCTAAAAACACCATTGTGACTTAAATAAAAGCTTGTTTTTGTTTTATTATTTGATTAAGCTTACAAAATGCTTCAACATATTTTTTTACCTCAAAGAACTTCGTAAAAAGATTTGTAAACCACACAGGGTGCAGCCTGTAGTCAAGTAAGATTAATATTAACCAGATTTGGTTCGAAAGGGCTTCGGATTGAGCACTTCTAAACCTCCTATGGGGACTGTGGCACTAATTGCCCGGTAATCAATTAAATTTCGAACAAGATGGTGTGAATCCTGGTACTGAGTCTATTTCAAGACACTTAGCCACCCCAACGGAATGCGCCGGTAGTAGGCTGAAAATTCCAAAGAAACACATGCGCATACCGCCACCACGGCTACACAGCTGATATTCCTTTTCTTCCTGTCGCAAGTCCGCTGTCGAATTCTGAAAAGATTTGTTGCCTCGGTCCCCAGTGGCATATTAGGAAATGCGCGTCTACAGGACCCCAAGTAGGCAAACAGGAAGAGCCTGATGCAAACACAAGAATTGTTCATCTCCCACCGCTGTCCCAAGCCAGGCCTATTGATCGGTACCCGCTGCGCCCGGTGGTGCTGGCTAGCCGTATGGTCGCATGAATTTTAAATTTTCAATTGATTTCCACTTTTTCTCATTTTCTTCGTCTTTTGGCTCGTGGTCGCCTCTTGTTGGTTTTTCCTAATAACAAGGCGGGGACCTTCATTACGCTGAATGAGGGTGAGTGGTTTTACTGTGTAAATTTCATTTGTGCTGCGATCACCCAAACGAGCCGAAAAAATTGCTAGACATAGCCAAAGCCAAGACCCGCAATGATGAAGCAGATTACTTTCTTCGAGGAGTCATAAATCATAATTTTCGGCGCTGGTATGCCCTGCTGCATCGCGTGCCCATTCATCGCGGAACTTTATTAGGCACTCTGCTGGGCAGGGCAACACAGCAAATTCTTTTTTAAAGATAGGTCCACCAACTATTGACTTTATGCGACAGTTGGAGTGGTACTTGCCTGCCGTAAGAGATATCACATAAATTGCAAAAAAGGCTGGAATTCGGCAAGATTTCTAAAGAGGTTTCTTCTATACTTGGGAGCTATTAAAATCGGTAAAATATCGTTTTCTAAAAAATTAAACTCCCCACAATTGTCGACAGTCAAAACAGCACCCGTCCACATCCTGTAACCTAACCCTCGTTCGCTCTAGCCCAATTGCAATTTCAATTTCTGGTCGCGGTACACAATTGGCACAGTACGCAGCCCGAAACCGAACACCACATCCATTTGATCTCATACCATCGCTTCCTTCCACCACCTGTCCCGAATGTTTTTTATTCTCGAATATCGTCGATATCACAAGTTACCTTTTTTACCTGTTTTCCATACACCTCGTATTTGGATGTAGAAAACCCTCAGCAAACCTTTCCGTCCAACCCTCCTCATAAAAAAGAACCTGCGATCCCAGATTAGCCAATTTCCCGCACCCCTAGGGCAGCCCTTAGGGTCTGGACCACTTTTTACTATCCTCTGCGCATGTTTTTTGCAATTTTACGTCCCCTTACAATTTCGGGCGTGTTCTCGCCGCGCTCTCATCACCCCAAAGTAATTCCCAAATTTATCGCGCATTCGTGGTAAAAAAGGAACACGCCGCCATTCAGGGCTTTTTTTATAGCGGTCTTTTCCCAAACAGCCTTTTTTTTAAATTGAGTACCTCGCGCACGCGCAACAAGTTAAAGCACCGCAGGATCAAGTGGGGTTAATCATGACGACGGTTTTTTGTTGCACCATTCGATCGAGGGGATTTTTTATCAGCTCAGAGGTTACACGGGGGCACGATTTTTTGCGCGGCCTTAGCGCGATAAATTGACTTGTTGATTACGGCAGGATCCTTGTGTGTTTTTTATTTTCCCTCAATTTGTAAATCATCCTTTTGAGGGGAGAAATTGTGGTTGGGAACAAAAAGTGGATAAAAGGGGTGTGGGAAAATGTTTTTTGTTGAAAGGGTGTTGCTGCGATGGAAGAAATTTCGTTCGACAGTGGAACGAAAAAGCGACATGATCAGGAGTGGGGAAAATGATCTGCTATAAGCGTCTAGTGTAGTGTAGTGTACAATGTGTAGGAGAGTAGGGAAGCCGAGCGGCAGGTGTAGGGTGTAGATAAAAATGCGTTGAGGCGGTTGTTACTCATACTTACCGTACACTACTACTACTACTTACTAAGGACACTCAAATTCCGCGTAAGCTAAAAGTCCCGCTCAAAATGTTCGACTCCAGTGGAATCCCGAATGCCCCGAAATGTTATGGTGGACATTCAGCACATCAGGCGATAACCAGAAAAAAAAACTGAATATGGTCGAAGCAACTGAAACTTTATTACCAGATTAGTGTTTCATTAAAATCCTCACACGGAGGTTTTGGATTCGCTGATTTGGGGACTTTATGACGGCGGTCATAAAATAATTAACTATCTCAGATTTTCTTGAAAGTTGGTGGTTTCTGGAGTCGCTGATTGCAATATGCAATTGAAAATGGCGGAACTCAAAATATTTTTCCATGAAAGTCAGCACATGGGTGTTTTTGCGCTTACTGATTTTAAATATTGTGCCACTTGGATCTGTGCGGTCGTCCACTTATTCAAAGAAAAATCTTTTGCGGAGATTTCCTTTTTGTGGCAAAGTAGGGAAGTGTTATTTAACAAGAACTGAAATTTTGAACAAAGTTTTGCTTTATCAAAATTACAACTATCAAACCTTGCAACTTTACAAGTAAGACGAACTATACGCTTAACGAAAATGATTCGACATACCTACGTTTCACCAACCCATTGAAATAGTGAAAATTCTCATTTGCGAAAATGGCCTGAACCACCGATAGATAGTGAATGTATTGCGTTACCGAACTATGCTAACTGATTAATAATTTATGGCCTATAATGGTCCCATTGCATTTGGATGATGTTTATTTCCACCAGGATGGCGCTACGTCCCACAGGTCACACAAGTGGTGAGTTAATGTGCCAGAAGTTAATGCGTCATAAGTTTCCTGGACGTGTAGTTTCTCTTTTCGGGAAAATATCAAATAGTCGTCTAGATCGAACGATTTGGACTTATTTTTTTGGGCTGTGCGAAAACGTGATGATTTCCTCAAAAGTGTGGTCGAGGAGGTCACTTTCACAGATATTGTAATTCATGATTAATCGTGTTGTTTGTACTTTGGACTTTGGAATCTTTGTTTTTTTATTAAATTAAAATATCCGGTCTTGTTGCATAACCCTAGACTCTATTGTGGAAGCCATGTACAGCTGTACTATTCTTCCATAAATTGTGTTCTGGACTTCCTTTGAGGTAGAATAGACTTTAGTTATACTCCATTAGTTAGACTTGCCAAAATAAAAGGCTCGAACGTCTCATTTAATTCTTACTTATCCTTTGATGTTCCTATTGAATCTATCGTTGCAAAAGTTAACGGCGTAAAACCTTCAATATACAGAGCGCGATTTTCTACAATCATATCAATCAGTTGCTGTTCCAATATGAATGGGCACCAAGTCGTTCATACCTCGGTTTTGGTTAGAGAGCAAAAAAAGGAAACTCGAAATAGCATTTCAGTGAAAATTTAATTTACTAAAGCCATACAAAATTAAAAAGATCAACGAACTACTTAAGAAGTAAGAGAGATTAAAATTTCACTTTCGATCCATGGTCAGGGCTAATCCCTTCTTCACCTTTCCCGCCCGACGCCGGGATCGGTCATCAAGCTGCATCCGGACACGGCCCCGAGCTGATATTCAGGCGCATGCCAATTATTTGCCATAAATCACCTTTTCATTTTCTATGGTCAAATGAACGTGGAAAAAGCATCCATAATCCTCGGGAATAAAGAAACATCAAGAATATCCACAATTAAAGACGGAGAGGACCAAAAGGACCCGAATATTGCCCTCAGTGCGTGCTCGCCCGCGCGCCTCCGCCTAAACCTGAACAACTGGCCCAGCGCCCGGGTATAGCCAAACCAGGAGGGATTGCTAGACAGTTTTTTGCCCTCCGTGTCACTCGACATATACACAAGAATTTTTCAAATGTTCGATTTCTATTTCTGACCAAAAAGGGCACCGGAGGGAAAAGATAAAAATTCACAAAAAATCACTGACCCCTCAACGTTGCGGACTGCGCATGCGTTCTCAGCTGATGCTACTGCGGCCGCTGTTCTCCTTTCGGGCAGATGTTTCCTCGGGGAGAATGCTGTTAAATGTCCACCAACAATGCAAATATGCGCACCCTGACAGGATGCCTGGTCCTGTCCTCAGACCCTCACTGTAATTTTTACCAGAAATGTCCTAATTCGGGAAAAAGTTCGATTTAACCCTTGGCGCATGCAATGTACATGTAGGTACTCGTGTCCACATAACATAGGAGGTGCCTCTGGTGAAAGGATTTAAGACAGTCAAAGGATTTTCCTGCTCTGGTGTTTTCGCATATTTCAAACAAATATGTTTGCTACTCATGCTGCTACCCACATCCAAATCCTTCAGCACCTCCCAAAATAAAAGAGACAAAAAAGATGAGATTTATGTAAATCAGAAGACCTTCGTCCTATTCTCAGTGTCCAGTCATTTCCCTTTCATTGTCCTTACCGGCGGCGCACGAGGCATTTTTCAACGCCTGCATATCCCGAGCAGCTCATGGGGAATACTCGCCCGGTGGAATCTTCACAAAGTGAAAATCTGATGAGCGTGACATTTTCATTATCCCGGCGATTTTCGTCCCATTGTCCCCTTGATTGGACGAAAACGTTGCGACATGATAAAATCTATTTGCAAATTATAACATTTCAAGAATAACGGGATTAAATTGCTTCGCTCCTTGGAAGATTTTTATAAGAATTTCAAAAGATTCGTGCGCACAATGATGAGGCGTTAAATTGGCCATAATTGAGTCATAAAATTTCGAGCCGTTGCAGAAGTTTTGAAAATGATCAGCTTTTTGTTAAGTTGGAACTTTGAAAAGAAAAATAAAGAAAAATGTGAAAAACTAGTAGTAGCAGTAGTATCTTACCTTTGCTTAGTTTTTCCATGCTTCCATTCTTGAAAATACAAAAACCGACGACAAATCCAACTTATTAATACTATCGCCATATTAGATGCTCCGCGCCGTCTTGAATCTCAAATTATGAGGGCAGAGTCGAAATCTGCAACCTGAAATCTCTAAGTAACCATTTTCATAAAAATCGCTAGACATTGAGAAACCTTGAATGCCTTAATTTTCAAGAAAAATCATAGTTAACCACCCTGAAAACCCCTAAGTATCAATTCTATTGGAAATTCATTGAAACTAAGAATTTCGAGCCGCTGTATTGGGTCTTGAATTCCAAAATTTCTATGGAAAATTCGAAAATAGCAACCATCAAGTCTATGAAATAATTTTTAGAGTTTAGGCACCATATTTAAGACTTCTGCAGGTTCTCTTGAAAAGTACCCACCTGAGCGAAGCTTTACTCAAATTGAGCGAATGATACCCTGCACCATTCGTAGACCGTGGCGAGCAGTTGTATCTTGTGCGAGCTCCGCTCAATTTTTGCAATTTCTACCTAACGAATTAAGTAATTTTTCACATACCAAAGTTTCAGGACAAAGCCTCAGCCACTCGTTTCAAATGGACAGACGAAATGTCTAAACCTGAGAAAAATCGTCTCAGTATTGCATTTTATGCTCATCACCTTAATTTCAAGCTAGAAAAAATTGGATTGGCGACAGACAGTTTCCGTCTTTTTTTTATAGACTGGTAAGATCGGATTAAATGGAAATCCAAAGGAGCAATGTTTGGTGAATACAGTGGGTGGGACAATATTTCCCAATTCCATCTGTGCAAGTAATTTGGGACCATTATTGCAACGTGGAGCCTGGCGTTGTCATGAAGCATCAGCTTGTTGTGTTAAGTGTAATATTCTGGCCGTTTTCCTTTCAAAGCTCGGTTCAAAAGTGTTAGCTGCAATCGATAAAGATCCCAAGTGAGAGTGTCCAAATTTGAACTAACAGAAGTTTCTGCAAGGAAGCAGATGATAATAGACAAAATTTTAGTTTCGACTTGTAGAGGCTTACGTTATAGAAGCTCTACTGTACTAATGACAGAAATTTGATGGCTTTAGTAGGTCCAGCTGTCGCTTTGCCCCAAAATTACCAAAAAAAAATCTTTAAAAAAAAAAAAAATTACCACGTGTTCCTTAATCCGCGTAAATTTCACAAAAAACTCCTCCGAATTCTCATAAATTCCAGCATCCTAATTTTCTTATTTCAAAAACACTGGCGACCCCAAAAATTGACCTTTTTTTCACCTCTCAACAGCATCGAAAATTCACTTGAAGTCGCGGCCCATAAAAAAGGACCTCTTGGGCATAGGCCACAGACGCGTGTCAGGCCCAAGAACTTCCTCTTATGAATACTTCCTTAATTCTTCCGCCTTGCGACCACTTGAGAGTCTTGAGACGCGATCCCCTAGGGAGGAGCGCAGCATCGCACATCACATCACATCACCCATCCGTCCACCCGTCGACCAGGCTGCGACCTTTTTCCTCGGGATACTGCACGTAATAACAGGGATAAGAAACAGGAATGAAAACAGATTTTTTTCTTACTGGAGAGCGTACTCCTGTGTAATAGGAGCTTCGCAGTCGCACGTGAACGCCGTCGCGCAGCCTCCCTTGTCTCAATTTCATTTGAGCGTGCCGCATGTGGCTGTGAACCGTGGCAAGCGTTTAAGGATCGAATCGCGGTTTGGTATGATTTCGTGGTCTCCGAAAAATGAATGCCATCTTTGAGGAGGAAGGGATTTTCTATAAATAGAGTGTCGCGGGTGTTTGTGTGAAAACTGCACCGCCGCCGGTCGTAACATTATGCGTTCATTAGCAAGAGGAGCAGCTTGTCGTCATATGCGTTATCGCCTGTTAATTTGCCTCGACTAATAACTGTTTAGTTCTAATTTTATTAAATGAGACCCACTGGGAAGGGTCGCCATGAGTACCACCTCGTTAAACTCGAAATGGTGGCGCTTTTAATGTAAACTCAACAAAAGACGAGGATGAAAATGTTTTAAAGAGCAAATGATATTTTGTCCTTCACAAATATTTATATCACACAAGTTCTCATTGTCTGCGACACTAGCTATTGTACTTCAAATTTTCAGGAGAAAGAATTCTTCAAAAACTCTGCAGGTTGCAGATCCATTTTCCATTTCCATTTTCTCCCATTTATTTTATTATATGTGACAATGTGATATGGTGTTGATTAGGTGCCTTCCATAAATGAGGTTCTATTCCCTACGCTTGACAAAGCAAGAGATTACTTGCATATAGCAGGAAAGAATATTTTGTATGAAACTCAATAACTAGAATGTACAGACAAAAATTCAAATCCATCCTCAAATTGAAAAAGGTTTTCTCATATGAAAATAGCAGAAATTATAGGAAAAGCACCAACAAATAAAATAATTATGGAAGGAGAGCCCGAGGGAAAATGAAGAGGCAACGTAACTAAAGTGTTAGAGGATATGATTAGCTGTTGCACTAGAAAATTGAAACCAGCTTCCCAGAGCCGCATTGTAAATTAGTCCAACCTACATATATACGAGTAATTAATTAATTAAGCCCTGTAACTTCGTGTGATTTCATTGAATTGCATTCCTTTTGTGCATTTCATAACGTTCACACAATATGTATTTATTTTTGTATTGTTAATATTTTCTAATTTACGGGGTTTTGACTCCTGAGCAGTTCTCAAGAACGCATCCCGTCGTAAATCAGGGACCCGGTGTAGTTTAAGTTTTACTGGTTTAAGTCTTCAAGGGATAAAAACACTCAAAGCTCCTTTCACTCCTCGAGTTGCTTTTCACCACATTTCCGCCGAGATCCCAACCTATGTTACCCATGACACGAACCAATTTTCTGAAAAGCACTCAAATTCCTCCACCCTCGACTCAAAAACAGAACTTCGGATACAAAAATCATTTGAGCATTTTTTACGTATAAAAAATATTACAACAACATATTTACAAACTAACTGAACAATGAAATTTACAATTACTTAGTTGTCGCCATCAAAAGTAGACAGTGAGATTGTTTTCGGTGGAGCCCATGTTGTCCGTGGACCCCATCAGCCCGGATTTTCCGTTCTGCCAGTCGAGTTTCTTGCTACTAGCAGAATGCAGCTGATCGTGAGCGGCATTGCGTTCAGGACTTTCGGCATTTGAAATTGAATCCCGATCAATTTCGCCTTCGTACGACTCAGGACCGTTGGTAGCTGATGCACGGGACACTATACCTGGAGGGAGATGAGATGAGATTCATGTAATAGCTATGATTCTTTCATCAGATATGATACACGTTATTCACAAGATACAGAAAATAGTAAAAAATACAATCGTATTATTGCTGGCTTAATTATTTCAGATCAGGTCTGGAGAAATAAAAACATGAGCAGTCCCTAATCAATCAAACTTACTTCTTACAGTTGCTGTATAGTTTTCCCTCTGCCTCTCCCGTTCCCTTTCCCTTTGCGCCTCTCGTTCCAAACTAGCCGCCAAAATCGTTGAGGCCCCAGCGCTCAAACTACTTCCCGAACCGCCATGGCCATTGATGGGATTCGACATGGTTACATTACCAGTCGTCCGTCCATGTAATCCATTCGACGAAACCTTTTCATGTGTAACCAAATTGGCTGATGATACCGTACTATGTGCCGTACTGTGCACTCTATTACGTGCCTTGGGCGACTTCTTATTCTTCACTATGTAAAATGAGAGCGCTACGATGATCACCACAAAAACGACCACAACAAGTCCGAACATCCCAAGAACACTCGATGCCCAGGAAGTTTGTGCCATAGCCACACCCTCCATCGTTACTGTGATTGGGACCGATGTACTTCTCGGGGGGATTCCCGAGTCCATTGCAGTTGCTATTAGGTGTATTGTAGACTGGTTGACTGAAAGCTTGTCTCCGCGCATCCACAAGTTGCCCTTGCTGTCCACCTCAAAAATACTGGCGTATTGGCCTTTCAGCGATATTTCTAGACTGTCGTCCCGGTCACCATCCGCCGCTTCTACTTTTCCGACAATAACACCTTCCAAATTTTCAACATTTGATGTCAGCACCTGAAAGGACGGTAAAGTTGTTTAAGGGCTGTTATGTCCAATATCTATTCAGAATTTGCAAAACTCTTACCCTTTTTGGAACCGTAAATTCGTAGTGTGATTCCCGAAATCTCGGTTCCCAGTCGTTAACATCGATCACCTCGAGCATCACCTCAGCAGTTGCATTGCTCAGTCCATCGGTGGCCACCACTTCAAATTGGTGTTTTGTTATTGTTTCATAGTCGAGCGGCTGTTGGAGGATCACTTCTCCCAGCGAGCCGACTGTGAAGAACTGAGCCTGCTGTTGATCGGCAATAAAATATTTCAAATGCTTCCCAGGTTTATTGGTGGGAAGCGCCAGGATCCTGTTTCCAACGGGTATGTCTTCCCGAACTCGGATGGAAAACTTCTTTTGGACAAAAGTTAAAGCATTTAGCTCGCTGTGAGTGCCCGGTCGAGATATGGTTAGTGTGGCCAGCGCATAGCGATCAGAATTGTCGACTTGGGTGGCTTTGACTACCAGGGTTGCGGTGTTGACTAAGTCGGACAACCCAATGGCGGCCAAGAGGCTTATTTTACCCGTAGCGGGGTTGATTTTGAAATATTTTGTCTCCGGAGACTGGACAATTGAGTATTGTATAGGAGCGCATAATCCCTCGTCCTGGTCCACTGCCTTGATAGGTTCCGGGCTAATTTTTATTTCACCAGGCCGTCCATCCGGTGGTAGTTCTCCTCGATAAGATTCCCGAAGGAATTTCGGATTCTGGTCATCTGCATCGGTAATGATTACCCTCAGAAGAGTATCTGTGAACTTGGGTGGAGTCCCCTGATCTTGAGCGCGCAGTCGGACGGTGAAGTTCTTCAAGGTTTCATAGTCCAGGGATTTCTTAAGTACCAGCGTCCCATCCAACGGATTTAAGAATTGTACGAACTCGGAAAACGGACCCGATAAGACCTGGTACTCCACTGTGGAGAAGGGACCCTGTTGATCATCATCCACCGCTCGGGCACCCTGCAGTATTCGCGTCCCGGGAACCGTTACCTCCGACAACGTGAGCGTGTACGGGGCCCCAATCCACTGCGGTGCATTGTCGTTTACATCAGTCACCCGCACGTTAACGGGTATAACAAAGCTCTGAAAACGAAAAGAAATTCGTTTACTCCCTTTCACGGAATAAAAAAAATGAAAAATCAATTTCCACTTTTACGGAATGCTGGCATGCGGTAAATAGGAACGATTCGCCTAATCGTCTTACTTGCGACCAACCAATTGTTGCCCACTCACCCCAGCCCCAAAGTGAGGTCAATAACCTCGCCCGGGGCGGGTCCCAATTGGTGTGGCACATCTATGGGGTCACCGCGGAAACTTTCATGTTTTAATAAAGCGAAGACGCGGCGGGGGCATAGGGGCACATTCGGAAGGACACGCAACACCTAGAACTTCTCTTGAGGCGGTTCAGTTCCGGAGAATTCATCACTGCTACCACAGATTTGCATTCCTATTAATTACCTTTTGTTTATGTTATGCATGGACGTGTGCAGGGAATTTATGGCTAAGTCGAGGGTTATTGTGATGGAAGGCGTCGACGAAGTTGGAGAACGACCACTTCCTGTATACGAACTATTGTAAAGAAGTTTGGCTTATCAGTACCGAACTAAAGCTCTAGGTGGGCTTTTTCACTTACTTCGAGCAGTTTACTTAACACCTCTTCAAATTAGCCTTGTCATTAATTTGGCGTGGAAATATCCGTTCTTCGTATTCTGTACATTTGCAGAAATACTTAACTGAAAAGGGTTACTAACACCAACTTTACGATCTTCGCAAATTTCCAAAAAACAATTATATGACCTTATGAGGGTAGTACGAAAAGTTCTTTATCTGGCAGAGAAACGGCGCCACGGGTAGCTGAATTTTTGAAAAATGTGTTTCATATGGAAGAGCTTTCAGCATGCTGAGGCCCACGTTTGCTATCATTGGATCAAGAAACGCTTGTGATTGTGATTGTTTTCGATTTAGGTATGTTATAAAAAGAAGAGCGAAACCGAAAAGGTGAATGAGACATACTGAAAATTGCATTCGCCGAATCATATTTTCCGTTTTAACTGAATGATATGCCATTTATCAGAAACAACTCACCGGATCACTAGAATGCCTTCGATCACAAATAACGTTGACATAAATAGACGAAGGCCCTTTAACGCCTTCTTTATCCAGAGCAGTTGCCAGTGCCAGCTCCTTCGTGCCAGAAACTATACGGATGGGAGCATCTTTCTCTCGGAGCGTCAGATTTATGTCTCCTGTGTCCAGATTGGGGCTTCCATTGATTCGTAGCTTTCCGATCACGGATCCAACGGCCATATCTTCACTAACCAGAAAACTTTCGGCTGATCCTCCGCCTTCCAGGTAACATCTTGAGTCGAGTATCACACTTTCGATAACTGGAATTAGAAGAATTGAAAATATGTCAAATTTTTTTTTCCTAGAAGTTTGAAAAGATGTCTCTAAGTTTTGCAACAGTTGATTAGTTCTTTTGTCCGCATAATTGAAATAATCCACCTGTTCCCTGTTCTGTTGTTTTTCCACAAAGAATTAAACGATGCGAACCGAAAATCTGCTCGTGCACTTCATCAGGTCACAATTCACAATTAGGTAAATGATCTGGTCCGTTCCTGTCGAGTACTCTCAAAATCCTCCAGTACCTTCACCACAGCGTAACCGATGAAGGCAAATACCAATGACCGATTACTGCCACTAATTAAATGGAAATGTGTGTAAAATTACGTGAAACTTTGAAAAAAGTACCTCCGGAAGGAGGCGCTATCTTCTCAACTGTTTTACGTATGACGAAAACTGACTAACTACATGCCATGAACTTTTGCACTCGACCGGATGAGTCTCCATGTGAGGTGTGAAAAATAAAAGAGAAACTTCCCATCTCAGAAGTGTTTTGCATCATATTGACCCATTGGGGATGCCTGGGCAATGAATGCATCGGGGGCAGGCATAGCTCGGCAGAGGATTACCAGAGCATGACTCTATCCACGGCGCGCGATGGACTGATACCTTTTGCGGTTGGTAATATTCTGTGGTAACGAATTCTTGTAAAATGCACATTTTTTGGAATTTTCACCAATTTAAGCAGAAGTGGATAAAGAGAATGGTTCCGTCGAGGGTAACCTTTCCTCGCACTACTGGAAGATCGATATTTTTGAAAATTGGTATAATGATTTGGAAAATTTAGAAAGTGAAAGTGTCCAGTTTCAATTGTCCGAGAGGTCTGCAAATTACTAGATCGGCGGGCATGCAGCCCATGGATGGAAAGTAGGGACGAATTTTTTTTTAAATATTAATCGGAAAATGTGTGAATTTTTGCCAAGGCTCTAGAGTGTGTCCTGTTGCCAGGGTATTAAAAGTGAGACAACATTGGGATTTTCTTGATTATGAAAATTGACAAAAGTCCGAGCTTTACTAATTTGTCGCACTTTGCATGAGAATTACAGTTTTTAGCCGCCTTTGATGCCTGCTTTCATGTGGTAACAAACAAACGGCATGTTGAATTACATTTCTATTTCAAAATGGCAAGTCGTTGTAGAATTTTCAAGCTGTGAAACTAAATATTTATTTGAAGAAATGCCTCTAAAATAATTCTCCGGTTAGTGAAATTTCCAGATCAAGAAAACAAGGGTGTATATTTGCAGAGGTAAAATCAAGGTATGTCTGAAAAAAATACAGGAAACTTGGTTTTATACTCACCACCGGCTCCCACCTCAACAGGTTAATAAAAACAAATCGCTGCTTACCCAAAATGCTCGGCAAAATTACCATTTTACTGGACTACTAACGTATATATCATTTCGGATACTGTGAGAAGATGTAAATGAAACTTGACAGAATTTTTATAAATGCTCTATAATGCCACTTACATAGATGGCGGTTTCAGCATGATAATGATCGTAAGCACTCATCTAAATTGGTGAATGAATGGTCTGCGGATCATAATGTTAGTGTTCTTCCTTGACCAAATTAATCCCCAGACCTTTATGTCATTGCAAACTTGTGGGAGGAGTTAAAGCTTTCTTGTCAAAAGAAAACAATTACAAGGAGTAGTTGGCGAATGCGATTCAGGCCTATTTGAATGCCATACAATCATACTCATCCAGGATGATCCGAGTTGTGAATACATTTCGTAGTGATGTAGTGTATGTGGGTGACTCCTTTCAAAACTATATAATTTCGTGAATTGTACGAATTTTAACATTCTTTTTAATTTTATTAAATCTTTAGGGACTAATCTTTGAAATCGTAAATGTTTTATTTTAAAAACGTGAAGAAAGTATTTTGAATATTTAATCATTTTCGGAAACAGTCACAGGCAAGTTTGTTTTTTGGGGACAATACCCAGTAGAGGAGGACGTACGCATGGAATAAACTTACATGTATTTTTGCATAATTTTTATGGATTAATAACAATTGACTTGCGCACGAAACGATCATCTTCAGAACAAAATCTTCAAACAACCAATAGTATCTATCAAAAAATATTTATTACATCGCTTTTAGTTTGAGCCTCACATTTTTCCTAGACCTAGAACATTTAGCTCCAATCCAAAAGTCTACCACACCAACGACAGTGACAAGATATCGTGATCTTTTCTGCTAAGTTTTTTCTGTAAATTTGGCTTTACTCGCAAAAGAACAAACTTCGCCAGAGCAGCATGAAGGTCCCTAACGGTCTGTTACTTACTGTCCCCGCACCTTAGGTTTTTTATCGATAACTTGCTGGTAAGACTGCAAAACGTTTTCGAAGCGAATCACCCAAAATAGCGTAAATCCTGCTATTGTTTCTTGCGTGGCTATGTCACCTGCCCCCTTTACGAATCAATCACCCGAGTACCGGTCAAGGATACTTTTTATCTCCAGCAAGTTGTCACCTCTCTGCACCAATTAAGCCGTCCCCTCGCTTCTTCTCGATGGATGATTCATGCATGCATGTTGCTCGAAGGGAAATTGCTCATAGGTTCCCTCTACCTCCAGCATGACCACTCATTCTAAGAAAGCCGGTTACTGCGTGCAAATTACACCGCCACGAGCAACTCTTTGGTCCGACTGAGTGCGCACAGGCAGTGTATTTCTTCACCGAAAAAAACGAAGAAGCAAAAATCCACCAAAGATCCATCATCCGTGAATCCTGGTGCTTCTGTGGATTGGTGCTGGTGTCTGGTGGTGTCTCTTGTTGAACTATAATTCACTGGCACAGCCCGAATGTTTCTAAAGGGAATTTCACGTTGTCGGATGGGTCGTTGTTTGTAAAAAAGTGAAAACTTTTTCTTCCTCGTGCTGCCAACCAGACCTGAGACCCAATGCTTATTAGCCTTTGTGTACCGCGAAAAATTTAGCGGAAGGTAATTAAATGGTCGGAAATAATTGGGGAATTAACTTTTAGAGCTTTATGGGATGGAAGGCTAGAAAAAGAAAGTAACACTTTTCCCTTCCCCCAGTTGATCGGGTCAGTTTAGTGCTTTACTTAAAAAGGCGTTAATTACTACCGAAAAGACCTACAAAGCGAAATGGTAGAAGCCGAAGAACGACTGCCTATGCCTATGGATGGCAAATGGACAGGTTAAAAGCCTTTTTCTGTCCTTTTATAGAAACAGACACCATTTACAATCCCTTGATTTTTATCAATTGCCTACCACCCCCTCTGGCGCCATAATTTGTAAATTGCGTGCATGATAAACGAAGGCTCTCTATCGGATCTATAAAAGGTTTCCTGCTACCGCTGGTCATTTGCAGGGCATCGACCAATTTTGAAGTTCATTGCACGAAAAATGAGAAAAAACTTTTAGACTTACCTGCTCTAATTGTACCAAAGGGGCGACATTTTATTGAAACATTGATTGTATGCACACAAGGCATGAATGTCGTCCGTAGCAATTGCCATTAGACACACTCCTTCGCGAGCCGTTCCCCTTGGCAGAGCAGCGAGATGTCATCCAACAGATTGCCTTCTCGCAAGGTTCGATAGGTTTTACTCAGACTAATTGCCGACTGTAAGTCACTCAATAAAGCGTTCAAACCTACTTTTAAAAAGAATTGTCTCGGCTGGAGTGCATCGTTATAACTGTTGAATTTTCTGTCCTATCTATGTATGTACTATATGTAGTTTGGGAGCACCGTATTGCTTGTAGAAAACGGTGTGTTAAGAGAGGTGCTCCAGAATTATGGCCTTTTAGCAATTGGAAGGTGCATCTACCTGCAGGATATCGTCTCGATAATTTTGAACTTGACTTTCGCAGAAGGATGGGCAGATACGAGTTATAAGACAACTTCGCTTCACTATAGCACTTTGGTCAAAAATTATTAAATTTCCGCAAAGCTATTGTTTAATTTTTTGATTTAGCAATTTTGGAAATAAGGAGGAGAGGCTAATTTTCGAAGCAGTTATCCGTTTATCGTTAAAGCCAGCTAAGCAAAAGACGAAAACGACAACATGCCACAATCCTTATGGCTACGACTATTGAAGCCGTTTTTTAGAACAAAAGGAAAATAACAAAAGGGCAAAATGCACACCTAGAAATTTTGGGGAATGAATGATGGATGTTAATATTATAAATGTCATGGGAAGAATGTTCAATGCAGCTTCTTCAGAGGACGAAAATATTGAAGATTTACAATATGTGATGACGATGTGGATACCGAAGGTTATATGTGCATCTTGTGCGAAGAATTTGGTCGAAATGAGGAGTTATGGTGCCGTTAACTGTTTGTGTACGCTGGGCTCATGGCGAATTGTACCAACTGGGAGTTATTTTGCGGGCAAGTCGGAGTGAACGGGGTTTTTGTTTTGTATATTTATTTCTACAGGAATTTATTCATTTTCTTTCTTTGTTCCTAAATCAAAAATAGGTCTTGATAACGAAGGTTGCTAACCACTTTAACCACTCCGTCTCGTCTAGTCCTCACTTCCCTTATTTCTTGTACTTAAAAGGAAATCTTGCTTCTTTTATTTCATGTGGAGCACCATGTATAGTATTGTTTAATGTTTTACAATAGTTTGCCGAGTTTAGAAAAATAAAAAAGGCCCAATTTAATGAGCTCTGTTTGTTAGACTACATTTCTGTAATAAATTAAAAACCTTCAATATTCCCCCTAGAAACTTCTACAAACCTTTAAATTTGAGACTAGAGTGCACTGCAAATATCCACAAGTATATCCACATTTTGGTCACAACCGCATAAATCCTGGTATCATGTTAGGCCAAAAATGGGGGTACATGACAGTCCTCCAAGTATATCCACCTGCAGCTCCTGTGGCTTAACGACAGTCATTCATCAATAAACACCAGCACCTTGCACCCAGTAGAATTCCTTAACAACGCCGGAATTCCTCCTCCACACAAAAATAATCGAGCACTATGTCAACGAGTCAAATAGCGTAACTGCACTTGTTACCGGCTGGAAATTCTCCAGGTAACAAAATCATATTTAGCGTCTATCAACAGCGCAAAGCGACGCATGCAGAAATACATGTATGCAAATATATGAGCCAGCCGAGGCACAATGGACGCACAAAAACTTTGAACAATCCCAAGAAATGCAGAAAAACCACGAAAAACTTTTTATAAAACTTCTTTAAGATGTTCTAGAAAAATATTTCCGTTGCAACTGCACAGTTGCACTCAACCTCTCTCCTTCGTCCACTACAAACCATCCACCGGAAGCAATATCCCATCCGCGGAGGAGTCATTAACCTGGTCACCCTCTTTTGACCAAAGCGTCCGGCGCGGCGGCCCCTTCCCTTAAACTGTTCGATCTGCCAAGGACTGCTCCTTAAAAATACCCTCAGCCCTGCGACGGCCACGACGACAGCAACTATCCAGCGGTTTGTTTTGGACTGAAGTCGGTGACTTCGTTTGTTTCCACTTCACCCGGTGGGCGGTGAAGCGTTTCTTAAAATCCACGGGGGTATTCGTGCTCCCGCTCACCCCGCAAAGGCAGCCTTATTTCTTTAGGTTCATCGTCGTATGTATAGTCACTCAATTCACCTGTTTACCTGATTGCCGGGATGGTAAGGTGGAAGGCCCGTGCATAAACTGAGTGGAAGTAGTGTAGAGATACTGAGCCGTTGTGCCCTAGCCCTCCTGTGATGGTAAACCTACTCGAGCGGCAAATATAAGCAAAATATTACCAGGGCATAACTCTGCTCGTTGTCATTGTACACAATCTGTGCGTTATGCCTCTTCTTGCTGGGAGCAGGCCTATTATAATTTTTTTTGCTGGATTAGCAGTTACGAAATTTTTAAAAATGGGAAGAAGCCACGCGGAACTGTGTAAAGTGAAAATGGCCAAATATGCACCGGAAGTTCCGAAATGTTCACTCATGGGGTTTTACCGCATTCATTGAATATCTTATTTGCAACAACAGATCCAGTATATCGGTGTTCAGGGCTGCAAGGGTTGTTTCCCACCTTAGCAACATTTATATTTTAAAGACCAGAGTACGAAAAAATAGCCGACGCTGTTATAATGGTTTTAAGACTAACAATTTTTTAAATATTAACATCCTCTTTAGCTTTTATTTTAAGGTGTAAACATCTACAGCGAGGGCTTGTGTTAGGATATAGTTAATTGGTGAAAGCATTACACTCGATGCCATGCTTCGGGCGGACAGCAAACGTTAGTTTCTGCAGAGTTCTTGAAAAACTGAATATTGGACTGCCCTGTAAAATCTGCTGCACTGTTCGGGTGGTAACAAGTAATTCCATTTTATCACGGGCATCATTTATTTCTGAATGCTTCGTTACAAATTCGTTTTTTTCTCCCGCGCTGTTAACTTTTCTGGACCCCCTTTAGGCTTCTTAGTTCCATATAATGCCCCTAAATTTTATAAAATTATGTAGAGCGTTAACAGATCGATTGATTTTTAACTGTTTGAAAAAGCATATTCCTTCTAAGTTTTTATTTTCACCTTTTCTTCTTCGATTAAACGTCTTGCGTAACCCATTCTGACATAACGACGAAATCACAGTATTCAGAGCGAATGAAGTTGAAAAAAACTCTAAATTTATTTCATACTAGCTTGCCCGGACCCGGCGTTTCCCGGGATACTATTAAATTTGTATTCCTTAATTTTACAACGCCTCCCTACTGCACAACCGCCTCTCCTATGTGACCCAGCGGGGTGGGGGTGGTATCATTAAATCAACCATAAATTCGTACACAATACACCCCATACATCACTTTCACCTATTCCTAATACTTTTTTAATTGTAAACTGTAAAGTATTATTAAATTTAGTTTTCCTCATTTTACACCACCTCCTTATTGGGATGGGTGTGGTCTCATATTTGGAAATTTGAATAACAGATTCGAAATCAGTGATCCTGAAAATTCCCTAGTGCGGATTTTCAGGGAAATCCCTTGAATTAGCGAAATCGGTCCAGCCGTTCACGCGTGATGGCGTGACCAAGGGAAATAGGGATTCATTTTTATATATATAGATTACTCTGCTTCCTTAGCTATCGATTGGTGAAAAAATTATTCCAATTCATGCATACACTTTTCTTCCACAGCCGTTTCAATTTTGTCGGCACCCACCGAAAAAACCAAGTTTTCACTATTTTCACCAACTTTCACCAACCCGGCCCAATTTCCTATAGTGCCTCTCCTTCCTACCACTGAGATACACTTCTGGGGGGTTTCACACCCCCCACCCCCCCCCCCCCCCCCTCCTCCCCTAACAACAAAAACACGTTTTCACCAATAATTCCCACATTTCACACTTTTCGCCAACCTTTCTTTCACCAACACATTCTACACTACCTCCCCTTTCCAACGATACCCATAACATGGCATAATTACATGGCATAAATTTGCTCTTCTTCTTCCTGGACGCGATGGGACCGCGGTGGAAAGGGATAAAATGTCCTATGTCCGTCTCCTGGTTCTAAGCTACCTCCCCACCAATTTTCAGCCAAATCGGTTCAGCCGGTCTTGAGTTATAAATAGTGTAACTAACACGACTTTCCTTTATAGATATAGATTTAACTGAATTTTGTAATTTTATGAAAACCCGCATCAGCTATTAAACTAGACTGCCTTTAATTTGATTTCGCCTTTAAAATTGTACTGAGAACTAAATTATAACTGACTCAGCTCTACACAATAATCATGTCTAAAACCAATCCGTCATTTAGAAATGCATTTGATATTTTCTGTCTGCCTTTAAATTAATTTCGTGGACTGTAACCTCATGCAAACAGCTTACTTATTTTACACAGGGAAAGGCCCGACCTTACAAGTTACGTAACGTTAGATAACCAATAAACACTTAAACCCTCTTAGAAAATAACCAACATCACTTTGATAAAAAGAAAGACGTTGGTAATGATTCAGGAATAAAATAAAAGAAAATCATTTTGATCAGAAATACAAAAACTCCTTTACTCAGTCTTACAATTCTTATAGTTTCATATGGATTGGTTTTGCATAAGCGATAAGCATCAGTGCTCGTTAACTATTTCTAACAATAGAGTCGAATACTGTATACTTAAACATTTCATATGTTTCCATGATGAATCATAGTTTTCTGCAATTTCAGGGGATCTCCCTTTAATGAAACTGGCTTAAGCTACCCAAGCACATCCACAAGTAACCATAAGTCGCATAAAAACCGATGGAAGATAAGAAAAGATGTTCAGCACACATAGAAAAATGACTTTATCAGCGGAACGAATGTTAGGGCTCCACGTCATTGGATGCCTCCTAAGAAGCAGTTTGAGTTGTGCGTTCAGTGTAGCCGCATTCATTCGGTCGTTCAGCTAAAAGCATTGCACAAAATGTCATCAGAAAAGACACCTATAATCGCCCTCCATGAATATTGTGAAACAAAATTAGCTCCTCCACCGCACTATACTATTTCGGATTTTAAAGACGAGTTTAATTTATTCACCTGTACAGTCCGCGCAATTGATCAAGAAGTAAATGGAACTGGGACAACTAGGCAAATAGCAAAGCACAATGCTGCCTCAAATCTTCTTAGCAAGTTGAAAGAATGTCATGGTGGTCTCGGCGATATGAACGTGTTACACGTGTCGATCACTTCCGACTATATGAAGCAGCTTCTGAATGTCTGCATGGAAAATAAACACCCGTATCCCGCTATTGAGATAACCGGCGAAAGTGGACCTCCCGATGCGCCCATATTCACTGCCCTATGCCGAGTTGGAACTATTGCAACCGAGGCGAATGGTGTAACCAAGAAAGCAGCTAAGCAATTGGCGGCTCAAAAGGCTTTGAATGTTATCAGAAATGTGCCACTATTTCTCAATTCTTTGAATGTTAGTCTGAATAAATTTTTATTTTCAGCTTGAAGTAGGAAACAATCGGATTAACTCGGTGGTATCTGTGGACAAGCAAGCTGCAGATATGAAAAATATAATTAAGGAGTATCGCAGGATCGTTCCGCGATCGTCGACGGATATGTCTCTGCAAAATCGGCACAACTACTTTAAGGAAATGCATCCCGACATTAAGCAAGCGGCTTGGAAAGTGATAGACGATTGCACCATTACATCTAGCAAAACTAGGGCTGAACACCTTCTAAAATCTCTAAGGATTAAATATAACATAACGTATATCCGAAATAGACAAAAAGCCCTGCTACCATTTATAGAACTTGGCTGTGAGCTCGATGTTGTGTTCGTTAATACTTACGATCAGATTTTTAATGATATCATAGATTACTTTAGAGATATGTTGTAATTTTCAACGTCGATCAAAAATTATCTTGATTTCTGCTTCTACATATTTATTTAATAAGTGAAATATTTCTCATAGACTAGAGATTTAAGCTTTTTAAGCTGCAAGTAGTTGCATTAATTGAAAGATAGCACGTAATTTAGTACAATTAACGGATTGGAATGAGGGTCTTTAATCCGTGACTCGTGGTGCAACAAACATGAAAACTGCCCTGCAATTCCAGTATTCAGCAATTTCCAACATGAAGCTGAATATTGCAAATGCAGGGCAGTTATGAAAACATACTTACCAGCTTCAAATTCAGTGCCTAAGGCTACGTGTAGCTGAATTGTGTGAAGAGGACTCCTATAGGAAATCCATTGCATTCACCTCTTAAACTCTCACTTCGTCTTAGGAAAAATCTATCTTTTGTATGTATGTGCAATATCCCATCGTCCACAGTATGAGTGGTATTTTACTGATATCACTCAAAACAAATTTTTCATGAAAGCCAACTAAAACTTTTTATTGTAATTAACCCTAGTTTTGTAGTAGACAACTAGGTATAGTTCCCACTAAGGTTCAACAAATTTCAAATTTCTGAGTAATTTTTAATGCGAAAATTGTTATCACAAAATATTTAACAGAATTAAACTGGATGATAGCGGAGTGCGTGAGCGTTTCTGGATTTCAAACATGCGTGCGAGACAATAGATAAAAAAATACTTTTACTAAAACTGCCGAGTATTGGAATCAGTAGCATGGAATTGAGACGGTTCTTAAGTTACTTATGTAATTATTTGAAGGCAGCGAACAAGGTACAGAGAAGGAAGGTCTAAAGAAGAAGAGGTGGGAGTGCCGCAAGGATCGATAGTGGAAATATTACTATTTATAATATATGCGAATAATATGGAAACATTATCAAGAAATGTGTAATTGAAGTTGCTTGCGAATGATACATTGACATAAATATATAGCAAGTGATGATGTGGATGAAAGTGAGAAACGTATGAATGAAATTCTAACTAGACTTGTGGAGTAGTTGAACATGACCAAATTAAAGCGAAAATATTTAGTTGTATCTATGATAAATTTATGAACACAAATGCACAACAAATTGGTTGGTAAGAGAATCAATCAATTGCATTTCCAGACTTTCCCTACTGTACGTCAATAGGTACGACCAATGAAATATTAGAGAGACTTTAAAAATCACAGCATAGGCCAATGTGCATAATTCTATAGTAGATAGAAATACGACAGAATTACACCAGAAAGATACCAATTTGCATATTTACTATAACTTTACTGAATAAATGTATTTTGGATTTACAGTGTTGAAATTTTACAAAATTATTTTCTTTTTATTTCAGAGTTCCGCCGTGTATCAACACGACGTTTTCTGAGTCCTACACTAAAGAAATTTTATGAAGTTCGAATTCTGTGTTCTGTACGCAAATTAAAATTACTTTAATCGAATCATAATCATGCGAATGCGAGTCTGAAAAGACATTACTTTTCTCCAAACATAAATCCTTCAATAAAAGCCAAAATTACCTATCAGTAAACAATTTATTGCACTTTACACGTATTCATTAAAAAAAATCAAGAACCTATTCTTTGGGTTTCTAATATTTAAGAAGCAGATTAGGTAGATTTCCATCGCTTTCGTTTAAGTAGGCTAAAATTGCCGTAAGATACGAAATTATCACTTACAAAAGGAATGTAGAAAGCCCGGAAAAGCTTGTGAGATTTCTCTGGAATCAGAAACGGGAGGCTTTTTATAACAATCCACTCCTTTGTTCTACCAGCATAATTTGGCTCGCTATCTGTAAATCGTCCTGTATCCAAATCAAGCAAAAAATTGCACATCTGATAGTCAAAGTACATGTGCTCTTCCTCTCGATTCATATCGTTGAAGTATGGATGAACTACCGACGTGGCATTTTCCCCTTCAGAGTAGTAGGCTGGCAGAATGCCCTTAAACTCAGATTTGAGGAAACGGACTTTGAAGTTCTTCGATGGCAGGAAAAAGCTGCTTGGAAAGCGGTACCAGTCCTTTCCTATGCACACGTTGTATGTCTGATCATTCTTAAACTGTACGGAATGCTTGACTTCATTTAGCTCTAGTAGGAGGTCCATTGGTGCATGATAGTTGCGATAGAGTGCGAAAATCCTAGATAGCCCTAACAGTGAACTAACTAACATCACCAGAAGAGCTATAACCATCGTGTGATCTAAATAATGAGAACCGTTCTCAACTTTTACAAATGTGTCTTTAACGCGAAAATACAACTTCTGTACAACGTCGACTGTAATTGCTCCGCAAAGACTGATAAGGGGATAAATCGGAAACAAAAATCTCTCCTCTTTGTGGGGCTGTAAGAGAAATACACCCATCCAAATGTAGAATGATGCAAGGCTCAGATAGTGTGGATAGTTCAGAGTGCTCTTTGATTTTGCGGGCACGAAAAAGTAATCGACAACCAGCATAAAAGGTGCCAATATCGCCAGAATCTGCAGAAAGACAAAATGTTTACATCATTCTAAAATAACAGCGCCTAAAAGGCGATTCGCTTACCCAAACGATGTTGAAGTTGAGGAATCCATTCATGAAATAAAACGTGAAGGGCTCGGTACCGTATAAATTAGGGCCGTGATCCGTGAACACATTATACAAAATAATGTTAAGCGGGGCAACTGTTATGCGGCCGAAGTAGCTCGAGTCAATTACAACCATCGGTATGAGAACCGTCGCTGCGGAAATAGCTGCCCACAAAATAAACGTTTTGACGAGTCTTTTCCTAACCAGCATGTCGTAAGCAATTGGTAAGCCGACGAGAGCGGCAAAAGGCCATCCTAAGAGAGCAGAGATCGCGATAAAGAAAACCGCCAATCTATACTTTTGATGCCACCAAGCCGCACATGCCGCTCCACCAAAGTACATTGAAAATGAGCTTGGCAGCAGAGCAGTGCTAGATATGAACATGCCAACGCTGAAAAGCTGGAAAATTAGCCAGAGGCGTCCGATGTGTATGCCGAATTCGCGACAAATAGCCCTTTTAGGAAAACAAAATCTTTTAAAGCAAACAGTCAGAATTGATAGGAATTACTTGTAAAGGTAGCACTCCATGACGGCGCAACCCAGTCCCAAAATGCACCGGACTAGGTAGAACACAATCAGTGGGGAAGGCTGGAACAGCTTCTGATATATCCATGCAGGCACTCCTTGGGCCATTAAGTACGTATAGCTTCTGAGGGCGAATTTAGGGCTATACTCCCACGTTTGCATCCCCTGCCCATAGATGATGTAGTGCAGGGGTTCCCAGTAATTATAAGTCTCATCGCAGTCAGTTATGTACGACCAGATAGCACTGCAAAATCTGGCGCTTACGAACGCTCTGAAGGCGGTGTCTACACCTGGAACAACTGCATTTGCCTTGCTGGCAGGGACGGGGTGGCTGGAAGGAATATTCGGGCGAGAACTATGAGCAGATTGAGTCCTTCCTGAATAAAGACCCGTTTACCTGGTTTTTCCTTTAGGTGAATTCTGGTCTTTTAAAGCTTTCCTCAGTGCCTTCTTTGACATGCCATGTGTACTATCAGATTTATTTGCGTTTATTTTATGCCTCGCCGTCGGCGCCATCACAAGTAAACAAAACGTCAATATGTTACTGAATTGTCAAACGAAAAGTCGTGTGGGGCTGCCAAAACAAAAGAATTTACATGCCTTGCCCTATTAATGTTAAAATACAACACTCTAATTACTTACTTCAAGGAGATTATTAGGATAGAAGACGTGCAAACCTTTTAAATATAAAAAAAATATTTACGAACTTCTATTTGAATTTTGAATGGAAAATTCGAAAAGTCTCCATTTAATACTGAATTTTAGTGGTCGACCTGCCATCTACAATCTTGTTAGAAATATGCATTTGTTGGCTGTCAAAAAGTGATTTAATAAATAAATATTGTGAAAGACCACAGTCCATACGTTAGTGCCACATTTGTTAAAAGCATTTCCCTGAAAAAATGTCTAAGGAGGAAGTAAAGCACATAGACAAAGAGCTGGACCTATCCAATGCTGGGAGAGGTGTATGGCTTGTAAAAGTGCCCAAATATATCGCTAACAAGTGGGAGATGGCACCCGGTACAATGGACGTTGGCAAGTTGAAAATTTGCAAAACGCCTGGACAAAAGGCTCAGGTCTCGCTGTCACTATCAGATGCTGTGGTAAATTTAGATCCAACTGAAAAAATACCCAAAGATCACCGCCTTGATGTCTCAGTAGTAACGAAACAGACATTGGGAGTATTTTCACATGTTGTGCCAGGAAAGTCGGATGAAATCGTCCCAGAAAGTGAAAAACTCTACATGGAGGGCAGGATTGTGCAGAAACTCGAATGTAGGCCAATTGCCGATAATTGTTATATGCAACTTAAGCTGGAATCCATTAAAAGAGCTTCGGTGCCCCAAAAAAGACTTCAGACTATAGACAAAATTGTTCAGAACTTTAAGCCTGTTAAGGACCATAAACACAATGTAATCCATTGGTGCACCCTCTTGTTTCTCATTTTAATTATTTTTCCTCTAGATTGAGTATAAAGAACGAAAAAAGGCTGAAGGCAAAAAGGCCCGTGACGACAAAAATGCTGTTTTAGATATGCTATTTAACGCTTTCGAAAAGCACCAGTATTACAACATCAAGGATCTGGTGAAGATAACAAAGCAGCCCATTGGCTACTTAAAGGAGATTTTGAAGGAGGTATGTGACTACAACATGAAAAACCCCCACAAAAATATGTGGGAGCTGAAAAAAGAGTACAGGCACTATAAAGTCGAGGAAAAGAAGGAAGACAAACCGCCCACAGACAGCGATAGTGACTAGCAGTTTAGAGCAACCTGTGTTATGTTTTTATTTCAAATAGGCCGTTTTTTATAATAAAAAGTAATTTGCACATTCAAAACGATTGTTGTTTAATTGTAATTTACAAACAGCCTTAATACTGTTAAACAGCTGACGCGCCAAATGACATGTGTGAGCTGTCAGTAACGTAAAGAAAGTTGATTTTCTTGGTGGCCTGTAAATTAATTTGTGAAGTAGTGTGATTCGTCCCTTTTTGTACAAAAACTATGGATGGAGGACAACCTACAACATCTCAGGTAAGGTTCAGTTCACAAATATAGAAGCAAACTAAGACCCTGAACAACTAGGTCGGTGGTGCGAAGAAAAATCCACTGGAGGGCCTGAGCAAGGAAGAGTTGATCAAGAAATGCAAAGGGTTACTAGTGCTGGCACAGAAAGCAAAGCAATCTAAAGATGGTACGAGCGTTCTTTTAATTAACACACTTTAACTATTCAATTAACTTGCAGAATTTGCTGAGGAGAACAAGACTTTAAAGGAGGATCTTAACAAATTTGAAACGCAAAAAGATGCAGACAAGAAATCTTTGATGGCTATGAAGGAGATGGTGGACGCCCTCACCGATAATAAACTCTCCCAAACAATACAAATAGCTGACTTGGAAATTAAATTGTCAAAATGCCAGAAAGAAATTGATCGTATGGCTGCAAAATGCAAAGATGTAGAGGAAATGTCTATTGAGAATGAGTCCATGAAGCGTCAGGTTCAGCGACTCGGGGACGAAAATGAGGAACTTCTCAGTAATTTGGACAGTATGGAAAAGAAATTGGAACAGGTCAACCAATTTGGTATGCAACAACAGAAGGATTTGATACTTTTAGAGGCGGCTACTGCTACTTGGAAGAACCTGGAGGTGGAGTGGAAGCAGAAGCTGGACGAAATGGAGAAGGAAAATAGTGAGCTTAAAGAAATTATTGAAGCGGAACGCTCAAAACAGCTTGTTTCAACAATTGAAGCTGAAAAGTCAGATATTACTTTGAAACTAGAAGCCGAATTAAAACTCCTCCAGCAAGAAAACGAAACGCTACGCAAAAGCATCGAGAATTCTTCGAAAGATTATGAGAATTTATACAAAAAATGCAAAACTTACGAGGAGATGTACGCCAAACAGGCTGAAGAGTTGGACACCTTACGGAAAACTTCAGAAATGCAGAATGCTAGGCTTCAAAATATTAAAATAAAACTCACTGAGGTAAATATCACTAATGAGTCCATTAAAAAAAAATTGCTGTAAAATGAGATAGCACATCCACGGTAAAATTATGTAGAATCAACATGCGCTAAACTAGTACCTCAAGATCTAGAGTTTAAACGAAAAAAACGTAGATTCGAACAATCTTTTCATTATTTGCCTACGAGCTTCGAACGTTATGGCGGCTGTATCAGCGAGTATGCCATGTCTTCCAAACTGATGAGTTAAGTGCGGAGAAAATGTTCTCTTCCTTACTCAGCAGAGAAAGTGATTTGTGGATCGAAGACGAATATATCTTTTCGATCTTCGCCTGCCTTCTACTTAAGGGGTACATACATGTGGTTTGAAAATTAGCACACTTTCAACAAAAATACATCATTATATGACGGTCCAATATTTATGCTGTGCATTTCCGTCCAAAAAAGTTTCTGTCTGACCGTTGTTTTTTTTTGTATAGACAGCATATGAATATTGTGCAAAATTATTATTTATGTTATTGTCCGCATATATGAATTATTCTTATAATTATTTTTTCGCTTACTATAAGGTCACTATGAAGCTGAAGAAACTAAAGAAGTCTAAGCTGGTTTTAGCAGACGCAGTTCACGAGTATTACAAAGCTATACCTAAATGGCAACAGGAAGTCCAAAAAGCTTCAGAGCAACTGTGCATTCACATAAGTACACTGGACAAAGCCAAAAAAAGTCTAGAAGTTAAAGTCAATGTCCTGGAGAAAAAATTACTGTCACTTAAACGGAACAATGTGTTCTATAAAAAGTGGCTTGCAGAACTTGTAGACTGCTGCGATAAAGTAATCTATGAAGAAGGTGACCAAAATACAAAAACAGTTCAGCTGGCAGATGCTTCTACATGCACAGAAGAACAATACGAAGACGGTAAAGCACAAGACCCTAAAGAACTCCTTAAGAAATCTTCGGAAGAACTTCGGATATTTACAGAATCACTTGAAACAATGACAGTATCCCGAGATTCCTTGCAAGATCAACTAAAATTAGTTACAAACGACAAAACGTTCTATGAACTAAGATTGCTCGAACTAATAGAATGCTGCCACAAAGTACTCTCTGAGGAAAAAAGCAAAGACTTTAACTTAAAACTAAAAGAACCCGAGAAATCGCTCCTGAAAGCTAAGAGCCAAAAACACCGGTCTACTATGCAAGAAGATTTCAACAAACAGAGCATCATGCTGGTAAATGCAGAAAAAGAGCTACTAGAAAGACTAGGCTGCGAAAAGTCTGACCGAATGTGTATTGAATCCGATGTCGAAGAGTTACAATTGAAGCTTCACGCGGTAGGAAAAGATCTTATGACCAATATAGAACAAAAAGAGCTACTACAGTCCAAATTAGCGCTCAAAGAAAGTGAACATACAAATCTACTTGCCGAAATGCGAGAACTTAATCATGCCAAAAAAAATGTTGAAGTGCAAGTCAATGTTCTGGAGGACAAAATACAATCACTTAAAGGGGACAACGTGTTCTATAAGAAGCGGTTTGCGGAACTTGTTGACTGCTGTGATAAAGTAATCTCTGAAGACAGTAACAAAAATATAAAAGTAGTTGACCTAGCAGATGCTTGTACAGGCACAGATGAACAATACGAAGACGGAAAAGAACAAAACCTTAAAGAACACCTTGAGAAATCTTCGGAAGAACTTAAGATATGTTCAGAATCACTTGAGACAATGACAGTCTCCCGAGATTCTTTGCAAGATCAACTAAAATTAGTTACAAACGACAAAACGTTCTATGAACTAAGATTACTCGAACTCATAGAATGCTGCCACAAAGTGGTCTCCGAAGAAAAAGGCAAAGACGAAGGCTTCAACATAAAACTAAAAGAACTCAATGAATCACTCCTGAAGGCTAAAGAGGACTATGAGAGGAGCCAAAAGCACTTGTCTACTATGCAAGAGGATTTCAACAAGCAGAGCATCAAGCTGGAACAAGCAGAAAAAGAACTAGAAACACTAAGTTGCGAAAAGTCTGACCGAATGCGTATTGAATCTGACGTCGAAGAGCTACAATTGAAACTTTGCACTGCAGAAAAAGATCTTATGACCAACACAGAACAAAATGATCTAATACGGTCAAAATTGGCGCTCAAAGAAAGTGAACACGCAGATCTACTTGCCGAAATGCGAGAACTTAATGAAGCCTTGAAAGGTCGCGGTGATGTTATATCCCGACAGCAAGACAAAATATCAGAACTTGAGAAAGAGCTTGGAGTAGTAAGGGAGAAGCTATTAAATGTCGAGGTGTACGTTACAGGCAGAGACGAGGTAATTGCCCAGAAAGAAACCGAAATAACGAAAATGAGTAAGGAAGTATCTGAAGCTAAAGTCCAAGTTGCTAGCCTGTCAAACCAAGCACGGGAAAGTGAGCAAATCATCAAGAACCTTTCGGACGAAATGACTACAATCCGGGATCGCGTCACAGATATTCAAAGCGATGTCTTATCCACTTCAACTATCTCAAGAGCTGAGGAATCCTCAAGGATGCGAGAAGTTGATGAAAGCTTTGAAGAAAAATACAACAAACTCCGTTCCCTGGCTATCAAGCTTAAGAAAAAAGTTCATGAGCAGGCCAATCAAATAGCAATACTAGAGAACGATAATAGGAGGAATTTTGAAGAAAAGAACGAGATTAGAACAAAGCTGGGATCAATTAATCTTCAGGTGAAAAACCTCCAAGCTTTGCAAAATGAAAACGACAAGTTGCAGGATGAAATTGAGAAGATGAAGAAGGAGAAATCGAATGCGGAAAGGCAAATAAAAGATTTGGCTGATAAAATTCAAGCTCTTAGCGATTCTGGAGTATATTCGAAGCAGAAAACGGAGAACGTTGTGCAGGAATATCAAAATCAGATTAAGGTTCTGAAGCAGGAAAAGGACAGCTTTAATTTAATCAGGAAGGATTGGGAAAAGGAGCGCGAGAATCTGAAAGGAGACATTGCAAGCAAAGAAAGAGAAGTCACCTCTCTACGACAGGAAATTGATAAAAATAAGACAGAGTTGGAACGGTGCAAAGCAGCTGGTAAACAGAGCAGTGTGCTCAATCTAGAAATTGAAGCCTATGAAAAGTCGCTAAATGATGCTACTCAAAATTTAAAAACCAAAGAGGCTCTTATTAAAGATGTAAGTAATCTCTTTTTGTTTAACGGACTGAGTGCCAGAATCTGAAGTTTATCGCATTCGACGAAATATCTAAACGAGGCAATTGTTAGGGTACTGAGATTTAGGTAGACTATTCCATTAGGGCAACAGTCCGTTGAATGAGCCCATTCTAACCACTTATTCACTGTCACATATTTCGTTCAATATTACAGCTGCACGAAAGCATTAAAAATAAAGACGAGTCCCTCGAATCCATCAAAAAAGAAGTTAAATTACTGGAAGAGAGCTTAGAATCAGAAAGGACACATTCTTCAGGTAACTTTATTTAAAAAAAATATTGGATAAGGTTTTCCTAGAGTTTCAGGGACTCTAGGGATAGATGACGATCTCAGTAATTCAGAACTGAGCATCTAGGCTTTCGAGTCCGGGATTGCGATGCCCAATTGAGTTGGGTCGTGTATTTACCTCCGCTTAGGGTAGGGCGATCATGGGCTCTTTTGGGACAAAACTGTTGTTGGTTTCGCTAAAGATTCCTCTCGAATTTATTTGCGTTTAATGGTTACAATGTTACTCCCAATCAATCTCTTGCTAAGGATAAGATTCGCCTTTTTATAAATTATGAATTTATGCTACCCCTCACAATTTTCCAATTTTTCCAGAGTTGAAACAACAAATGGACATTCAACAAACAAAATTGAAAGAGAGCGAGCATGAAAAATTAAAACTACGTGAACGTGTCCAAGACTTAACAGTCGAATCGGAATCACTGAAGTCTCAGGTGGATGAGCTACGCCTGCAAATGTCCGAGCTAGTTAGCGAAAAGGTTAAATTGATAAAGACATTCCAGAAAGAGAAAGAAGCACTGTACAGACAAGTTGTTGGCCTCGAAGAAAACGTAGCCAATCTCACTATTAAGTTGAAGGCAACTGAGTGTGAGATGGAAGACGTAAAGACTGAATATGCCAACTACAAGGTGCGAGCTCAATCAATTCTCCGTCAAAATCAGACAAAGGAGACAAGCCGGGAAAGAGAACTGGAAGAAGAAATAACTGCCATGCGATCAAGAGTAGAAACCTTAAACCTAGATTTCACGACTGCAAAAGAAGCGACAGCTGCAAGCGAAAAAAAAATCGAAGAATTCCGGCAAGATAATGAACGAATTCAAAAACGGTGCAAGGAATTGATGCAACTCTTAGACGAGTCACGATTGCAAAATGAAGCAGTTTTGGAAGATAACAGGAAACAAAGTCGGGACTATCAAGAGTCGCTAAAAGCACACCGTCTCCAAATCGATGCAATCAACAGTTGCTACAAGAAACAAATTGAGGAAATGGAGAAAAAGCATGCTTCAGAATTTGAAGAACTAAAAAAGGCTGGAAGCAATACTGCTAAGGAAAGCAGGCTTGTTTCTCGCGTTGCCCCGTTCGGAGGTCCCAAGACGTCCGACGAGCAAAAGATTGATTTGATATTGATGGAACGGGAAGATGCAGAGGGCTCGGAAATGTCCGCACAACTTCCTAAGCGAAGAGTGTCATCAACTAGATCAAAGCATGACATGATTCCTCTGGACGAGTTGCTTAACACATCGTTCGAGGACCATTTGCGTGAAGACGACAGACCTGAATCCCCTACGTTAGAGCTACAAGTAGCAAGAGAAAAGCTTCAAATGCAAGAAAGTCGTGTGAGACATCTGACTTCGCTCCTTTCTGAAACTGAGCAAGATTTGGCTAGATTGACGCAATTAAATGACGTGCTGAAGGAGGAGGTTCGCAGGCATGAGCGTGCTGTCGAAAGAGAACAGCACATCCAAAATTCAGAGTATTTAAAAAATGTCGTTCTTAAGGTAGATACAATCGCTGTTGTAGTTAATAAGTAAAGGTGATGCGAATTCTCTTTTCGTTTCAGTTCTTAACACTTGCCAGCGGAGATGAGAGATCCCGACTAGTGCCTGTTCTTAACACCATCCTCAAACTCAGTCCGGAAGAAACTCAGACGTTGCAGAATGTCGCCAAAGGTTAGTATTGGATGGCAACAAATAATTTTAATTTAACTCTGTCTCTCCTAAGGTACTGACATAATACAACGGAGCTGGGGAAGCTACCTCCCGATATGGTCCAATCACCAATGAGGGCATTCGGTATTTTTTAATTCCTTGTAATTCCTCTGTTGTACAATGTTATGGCAATATGTATTTTGGTGATATTTTAAATAATTATACAAAAAACGGAAACACGCGTTTTACTCTGTAATTTGGCGTCCCAACTAAGATAAGGAATGCTTACAAACGGGAAACAGTCTATTCTACCTATGGTACAAATTTGAAACTTGTTCACCCAATCGCCCTGAAGCATTGCGCTTGAAGAGAGACGAGCAATGCCGAGGCGGAGCTTGGAATTTAAAGAAAGTGGAACGGTGTTACAGGGTGCGCAGAAAATATAAACAACATGATGTTTTCCTCCTATTTGGCTCACAACAATTAACAATATGATTCCCGCATTATATTATGAAGATGATAAAACTTATCAAGGAAGGTTATCAGCTTCTTATTAAGGACATTATGCCCTTCGGGGAGGATTGTTACCCCGAATTTCGTGATGAATTGCTTTCGTATCATATACTCGTAGAGAATAAGAAAATGAATTGTTATCGAATCATGTAGGAAATATGAAAGCAATAAATTTGAAAGATAAGAAAATGAATCGCAAGTTTCATCTGAATGTTATTTTCAATTCGATATTTTGTTAATAACACATTACGTTGAAACCTTAACATTTCAATTCTACCTCCCGCTTTCGCCCACAACCGGCTACCGCACCACTGACCTCTTTAGTTGCTGCGAAATTTCGCATGGGCCAACTAGCGCTAACTAAATGCGAAAATATCTTTGCCTGCTGTTTGCTATCTCTTCACAGCTCATGCCAACTTCAATTCATTATTATATATATATGTACATATATATTATATTACAGCCATTCCGTGCTTAGTTCATATTTCCATGGCCTAATGTCCAGAGAAAACCAAACCAAAAAAACCTTTTGGCTGAATTTGCTGACAAATCATGTCTGCACACATTATTAGCAATGTAGTTGTGAAATATCAGTCAGTATCAGATGCGCTGAATTGCATGTGGCAACACCAAATGGAAATTCTCTCACAGATGAAAATGCTACCGCATGATGACCTAAATTTGCGAAATAAGTGACAAAATTTGCAATGCAAATGTAAGAGCTGCAGATATTTTGTTTGGTTTGGTGTGGTTTGGTTTTCTATGGAGATGGACTGTTGTTTTAATTGATTGATTAACAACTGTGCCCCATGGTTATTACGAATACAAAGTCAATCACGCTGTTTTGTGCATACTTTTACCTACTTTGAAACAAATTCATATATCCCAGACAAATTATAAAAAGCACATATTTAATTTGTTCTAAAGGAATTACAAAAAAAGCCGGAGACAGCAACCAGCTGCAATTGCAATAAAATAGTAATATCCCTGCGGCCAGCTACATGAGAATATGTAAACCAAAGCTTTTTGTACGCTCAAATCATTCACAATGGGTGACATTAGTACAAGCTTTTATTTTCCCCTCCTTTATTCAAAGCTTCCGGGGATAGATATATTAAAGTTTTCGCGAGGGGTTAGCTTTCAGGTTTCGGCTCTCTCAACTCGTACCGGCACTCGGAAGAGGATTAACCGGAAGTTATTCTTTTACTCATACAATCGCGCCGGTGGTGAATTTAACGGTTTTGTTTTTAAATTTCGCTGATTTTATTTTAATGAAATTTCTTGTCTGTTCTTTAAAAACGTCTCAAATATTTTTTTAGACAAACAGCGGAAAGAACAAAAACTACAGCAGCCGTTCGCTGCCAATTAGAGTTTTCCCGCACGCACGGCGACGAGCTATTGATGAGGCCCCCTGCCCCGTTCGGGGCATATTCGCACAATCCGGTGTAGTGTAGCGTACTGTGGCGGGCGGTGAGGCCTGCGCAGTGAATGTTTTGCTACCCCCTTCAATTTAATTTTGCCATCGCACACAAAAAGTCCCCGGCAGCGAGAGTAGTGTGGTGTGCGCAAATAAATTTAATACAAAGCCAGCCCGTCGAAAGCCGACGACATCGTCCACACAAAAAAAAAACGGCCGAATCGTAGCAGCTCGCCGATGTGCAGCGCATGTGCATTTCCGTCGGGAAAATCTGTCTTTCAATCTTTTGTGCTCGTGGTAAGTGGAACACAATTTCAATTCCTCTAAAGTAAAATCAGTGAAAAATCATGGAAATCTGCATCATCGCAAATTCGAAATGTGCTTAAATGATACCGTGAATTTTGTGGAAGATTTTGAATTACTTATTTCCGGTGATTGTACGTTAGATCGGCGAAATTCGACACCCCATTGCCCTCGAATTTTTTCCCTTCCATGATCTTTCACAGCCGGCATAACTAAATGGCCGGTAAATTCCTTTTGTCTATTAACAGCTAAGTACGGTTAGTTATTCTAGAAAATTGTAATTGTTTCGTTGTGCGCCTGTTGTCTGTTTATTGCTAAAATCGTGAAATCTCAGTTGAAAGTGTCGAAAAATACGTCGCCTGTTTTGAAGAAGTACCGCTGCGTACATGCGGTCCCAATTCATGATCTTAGACGTAATTCCTTTGGAGCAAACTTGTAAGTTCATTTTATCCTTAAAACAAAAAAGAAAAGAATCGATGCCAGCGGTAGGTGTTTGATAAAAAAAATCAGAATTTTGAAAATGAAAAAAACCTTCGTCCTCACATCTACACCCCCACGACGTCATAAGAGCTGGAGAGACGAACGACGAAAGCTCCCGAACTGAAATTATTATTGATCAATAACGAAGACGAAGATGACTCGGCGAAGGGTGACTGGCACGTTCGGCCGCCATTAGATTTTCATCTTGTGATCTCGAAAGGTGTCTGGGGAGCAAAAGTGCAGAGAATCTCAGTGGTTTTAGCTTAATTCAAGTTTATTTAGACCCGAGGCTAAAGGTAAGCGAAAATTGGCTAGAAATACGGTTTTGGCATCAAGGTTTCAACCTTTTCTCAAATTAACGGGACAGAAATGCAAGCACGACGATTTCAACATTCTTTGTAACGATACTATAACGTGCCGGTAGAAATGCCAAGGACAGGTAAAACTTCTTTAATTTTCCGGTCTGAAACTACTTCCAAAGACAAAACTTTTTATACGTTAAGATAGTGGTTACAACAGTTCGCCATATGAGTTACAATAAATCGAAAGTGATGGATTACAAATTCGCAGTTGTAAAATTCCAAATAGTAAAAAAATGCGTTCTTTTCAATGCTAATCGATATTCTAAAGCCAGCATGAAGCTGTAGAAATTTATATCATCGACCTCACCAAAATTAAAGATTTCATTGAATCACGTCGCCTATTTGGCCCAAAAATTAATTCATCACCTTTCGACAGTTGGTGATTTCTATTTCATGGTGTACTTAACTCACTGTCTCTTTGGTTTATATTTTTCTTCAATAAAAATCTATAAATATGCCGAATTCTACGCTTCTTTTCAGATATTGTTATCCAATAAAAAAATTTTGTCTTCCAATATTTACAAAGCTCATGCAACCCCTTTTATTTTCTTAGGGGTTTGCTCCTAGAGTGTTTAATCCTTGTTAAAAAGTAATTTGTAATTTTCGTGTATAGACAAATTTTCATTGATTGGCATTTGGGTTTTTCACGGTACGTTCTCAGTTGAAGAAAATGTTATTAGATTTCAGGTGGAATGTTTGTCTGGCTTTATGAAAAAGCTCCGGTGTGAAGGAAAATAAGGCAATATGAGGAAACATGTGTATGTAGGGAATTGGAGCTGTAGAATGGAAGGGCGGAACTGATATATTTTCCTACCCTTTCTTCGTTTTCACCGAATTAAAATCCTTTTTTTTCTTTAAGTCAATAAACCAGAGCTTATGCAAAATCCCAATTACATGATTGTTTTGTAACATTATGGAGAGATGTAAAGCAACGACCTTCAACCTTCAAATTAACTTCAGGTTCACATGACGACATTGAGTTTTTTGTTTGTTGTGTACCTATATTCAGAAAAACGAATTTCCACATCGGTAAAATTCTTTGATCCTGGCTCTACTGCTTTATATCAGAATAGAAAACTGCCAAATTGCTACACAATCGGTAAACGTTTACCGAACAAGATAGAAACAGAAACCATTTGTTAAGTTTTAATTTTTTCAACTTCAATGATATGCTTGATGGCTACATTTGATCTGATTAAGTATGAATAAAATTTCTCCGAATTCCTATTACCGATTGGACTAATCCGCTTTGATCTGGTTTGGAACATATACTCATTGTTAGCGCGGCCCGCTCCCGATAGCTGAGAGTAAAGTGAATTTGCTCCTAAATTAACTAGTTTTGGTTTCCAACGTAAGGATAATTGGTTTTTGCTGTTTTTTCCAGCCAGAATTATTCGCGACTGCACCTTAAATTATACTCATATCGACAAATAACTAGAAACCAGCAGATCTGTGTACAGCTAACTGAAAAATAGTCAGCTCTGCTGTTGGCATGGAAACAGGATGCCATGTCTTGTTGAAATAAGTTGCCCCTTATTGTTATTACTGTATCTGGTGCTTCTAGAAAACCATTCTAATTAAATCTCTCGGAACAAGTTCTCGACCGGCGCTGTTTTTAGGTACCCTAAAACCTTATGGAAATGTTCCGTTTCGAGAACTTAAGCCAATCTCTCTGCCCTACGAGGGCATGATTTGTATAAAAAATGCAACAATGTGAAGACGAAATATTTTAAGTTAGATTTATTAATATTAATAAACTGCATGATGAACTATTTTCAGGCAGAAAAAGACTACTAACTATAACACTTTATTCCCCAACAGAGCCGAATTGATTTCCAACAGCACACAAAGCAACAGAAAATACACGCTACAAGTGAAGAATCCTGCCTTCTTGGTTGATTGATTTCTTTTAATTTTCTGAAGAATTTTAATCGGAAAGGTGCCCATTTTTAACCATGGGAAAGGAAAAGACTCATATTAACATTGTCGTCATTGGTCATGTCGACTCTGGAAAGTCGACCACCACCGGTCATTTGATCTACAAATGCGGCGGCATTGACAAACGTACGATTGAAAAATTCGAAAAGGAAGCCCAAGAAATGGGAAAAGGTTCCTTTAAATATGCCTGGGTCCTTGACAAACTAAAGGCTGAACGTGAAAGAGGCATCACTATTGATATTGCACTATGGAAATTCGAAACAGCAAAGTACTATGTGACCATTATTGATGCACCTGGGCACAGGGATTTCATTAAGAACATGATTACTGGGACATCACAAGCTGATTGTGCTGTCCTCATTGTCGCCGCTGGTACTGGTGAGTTTGAAGCCGGAATCTCCAAAAATGGGCAAACCAGAGAGCATGCTCTGCTTGCTTTTACACTTGGAGTAAAGCAGTTGATTGTTGGAGTTAACAAAATGGACTCAACTGATCCACAGTATAGTGAATCGCGGTACGAAGAAATCAAGAAGGAAGTATCTTCGTACATCAAGAAGATTGGCTATAATCCAGCCTCAGTCGCATTTGTGCCGATCTCTGGATGGCACGGTGACAACATGTTGGAACCATCTGAAAAAATGCCATGGTTCAAGGGATGGACTGTTGAGCGAAAGGAGGGCAAAGTTGAAGGCAAGACTTTAATCGATGCTTTGGACGCTATATTACCACCGCAGCGTCCAACTGATAAGCCCCTTCGACTGCCTCTGCAGGATGTCTACAAGATTGGAGGAATTGGTACCGTACCCGTTGGACGTGTTGAAACGGGCATTTTGAAACCAGGTAATTTACTCAACCTTATAGATATCTTTTTACCTTTGATTTTTTGATTCGATTTGTAGGAATGGTTGTAAATTTCGCCCCGGTCAATCTTACAACTGAGGTCAAATCCGTTGAAATGCATCATGAGGCGCTATCAGAAGCTTTGCCCGGCGATAACGTTGGATTCAACGTAAAGAACGTTTCCGTTAAAGAATTGCGTCGTGGATATGTTGCCGGAGATTCTAAGAATTGCCCACCAAGAGGTGCTGCTGATTTTACCGCTCAGGTATGATTTGTTTTTCTGTTATTTTGAATTTGTAAAATTCAATTCTTTTTCTTAGGTAATTGTTCTCAACCATCCTGGACAAATTGCCAACGGCTATACTCCAGTACTTGATTGCCACACTGCTCATATTGCTTGCAAATTTGCGGAAATTAAAGAGAAATGCGATCGTCGTACCGGCAAAACTACGGAAATGGATCCAAAATCGATAAAGTCTGGCGATGCAGCCATAATAAATTTGGTGCCAACTAAGCCGCTATGTGTCGAAAGCTTCCAAGAGTTTCCGCCGCTAGGTCGCTTTGCTGTACGCGACATGAGGCAAACTGTCGCTGTTGGGGTCATAAAATCGGTGAACTTTAAGGAGACCACCTCTGGTAAAGTCACAAAAGCCGCCGAGAAGGCACAAAAGAAAAAATAACTAGAGGGCCACAAGAGCAAGTATTTAATGTGTGCTGCCGTCGCAGAAGAGATGCAAATTAAGGTTTACTACTTAATATATTGTTTAGAAAAGAACAGAGGGACTCCGGATTCGGAAAATTTTATGTACTTTAACAATATACATCAACATCATTCAGTAGGAGGTCTTCAGCGACGCGGCCACAGTATAAATTTCAAATATTTTATTGGGCAACAATTGAGTAAATTTAACATTCATGTAATGAACAAAAATCGTAAAGACTACTTTAATGCCGATTTTATTGGTATCACCGAGATAATGGACGTCATCATTGTGTGCTTCAATGTATTTTACCAGTACCATTTGCATCACCGTCACCGCAAGGCGTTTCGAAGGAAACCCTTGTGCGCATCTTCATCTCCATCACCATTATCTTCAACATCGCCAGCAAAAGCAGTGATTGTCTACAGCAAGAAGGAACACTCATCGTCATACAAACCACTGAGAAGAGCTAAAAATCCCACCAACACGAATTCACTACCATCATCAGCAGTCTCGCAACGTCTGGCCACAATTTCACCACAGTTCTTCACCATTTTCGTTCAACCATTACTACTACTACAATTGCACTTCTACTTTAAGGTATTATTAGCAACAGCTCTAGGTCTTTCAGTTGTCATCACAGACAATTTTTTGAATCGCCGTAAGCTAGCTACCTTCTCAAGTATTCCGTTTGCCACCGCGAATTTGATTTCATGATTTTTTGCAATTTGTATGCGTCCAAACAATTTTTTACACGAAGCTCTCAGAATATCCGGACCTAAAAAAGGTGTGTTTTGAACAGTACCTGGGGCTTTTACCACAAATTCATCAATCCAGCCGAAATCTATCCCCATGCTTTAGAAGCCCTTTTTAACCAGAAACTAAAAAATTCAGGACTCCATACCGAGGCAGCAGTAGCCCTGTTCAACAATTTTGAATCGTTGAAAAAACCATACAGGAGATAATGATATTTTATTGGCAACCCATCTGTGTTACTATATCGATTATTAGTATTAAAAAGACACTTTTCGTTACCAAAAATGTTTTTTACGAAAAGCAAAAATTTTCTAGAATGTAATGAATTTTTTCGTTTAAGTGATTGAGCAATCCATTGTTTTTTGTTAATATTTGTCTGTTTCTCAATTTCTAGCCGTTACGCGTATTTATTATTACACTAATTATTAAAAAAAGATGACTATCGTTTAAGTAAAGCAATTAGTTTAACGAGAACCTCAATAGAACACGTCAGCAAATAAAATTTAAACTCTAGAGTCACCAGTAACCAATTACTACAGACTAGTTGTACCCTAAAGAACTACTATTATTAATAACGATTAATAATGTAATGATGAAGCTGATTCTGAATGTTATACGTGAAATAAACATTACCAATAAAAGAGGCTTGAAAACAGTTGCAGTGTTTTAGCATTTTCTGTAAATGCTTTTCACCCAAAAGGGGTTTTCTAATTACAATTAGAATGCCAAGGTTAAGGGCTCTATCTAATTTTATTTTTTCAAGGAGAACTTGGAATAAAAATATATATTAATAAGTTCAGAAGTTTCGTTAGGTAGTTCAATATGCAGTCCTTTCAAATTTAAGTAAGTTGTAGAGATTAAATTCTTTTCTTTGGTTAATTAAATGGATAGCGTTCATTTCGCAAAGCTATCGAAGATTATTAAAGATAATAAATTGCCTAAATGTTGGGCAATGGAAGAGTACAAAAGCAGATATTCAAGGGATAATTTAAAGACTTTTTGCACTTAAAATATTTAATCTTCGTCCGATTGACATTCTTCCCAATCTAAATTGTGTAGGTCTAGTTGCCTAGTCCTTAAGTATTCTGCAAATTGCTCCGCTATGCTCATAAACTTCCTGATCTTATTCCGAAACTGTTTCCACGTGTACTGCTCATGATTTCGACGATCCTTTACCATAGCTTTGTAATTTAGCTGGTATTTGTCTAAGAAATAGGAAAGCTCAGCCACAACGCCTTTGGGTAACCTGCATATAAAAGAAATCAGTATATTGCGAGAAAATTTATTTGGATCCATTCACAACAATTCAACGTTGTTTTAATGCAGTTTTATTTTAAATGTATGCAGAAGAGAGAGATTACCAGAAATCTTTCCGGTATGCAATTATGATCTCAAAGTTATAAAGAACGAAATTATGAACAGGCCCAATTTATTTACCTTAGTTGGTTTTCCCTGAGCTCATTTGCTTCTTTCTGCAATTGTCTTGCAACAAATGCCTTTCGCGGTTTTCCCTTCTTCTGTTTGGGCTCAATTTCTTCCTCGACGAAACCATTCACCAATTTGACAACCTTTAGGCGCTCCTGTTTAGTGCTGGGAATCGGAATAGTTTTATTTGGGTCAGTTGCTAATCCCATTTCGCTAATATTCCTCGTGACTGTCTTCGAATTTTGCCATAGCTTCTTAATGTGAGGGCTGCAAAAAATAAATTAAATTATATTTTAAGAAAGTGATTTAGATTATTAGATATGAATGGGACAACCAAAATAATGATAAAAACAGAGGGGTCGCACCGCTTTGACACTTTTGTTAACATAAATTGCGCTGCGAAACTAAATTATTATTACGGGATCCTGAATAGATCAACTCTCCACTTCTTCCCGGCCGTGCTGATGGGGAGCGGAGTAAGGTAAGACAGGTGCTTATGATTCTTGTGATCCCGGCCAAATAATTGTACTTTCTACGAATTTGAACATATGTAAATAATATTTGACTTACATTTTTACTTTCCCAGTTAGTGTTTGTGCCTTCTTGACCCGTTTTCTATTTCGATTAAACTGAAACGTCTTTTTCACACGTTGCTTCCTTACTTTTGTCATATTTAAACGTAATAAAAATTGAAATCTACTTAAAAAAACCTGCGCACGTTCAGAGTAATCGTAGTTTACTTCGATTGACGAAAACCACACATGTGCCGATGTCACTTTTGAACAGCGTCCCAATTCACCCCATTTTTAGGCGTTGATGAGCTGCTATTGAAATTATGAACGTCCAGAAATAGAGGTCGCGGTGTTTCCAATGGAGGAGGTGGGTCTTCTTTACTTGTATTGAACAGCAACTGTCAAAAAATAAATTTATGGTATAATTTGGTTGTTGAGCATTTATTTAATTTGTTCGGCTTCTTTTGTTGGAGAAATCATGTCACAAATGAAAAATATCAACAAGTGCAACAACCATTTTAATCTTATCTGAGTGATCGCCCAGAAGCTCGGCAACAAAACTGTGATTCAATGCCATTCGATTTCATCGGCAGGGACAAGTGCGTATTGTGTTGAACAGAACTACTGCTGTCAAAGTGGAAAGATTTTCGATTGTCGCGGAGAGGACAAAATGGTAATTTAATTGGCAATAAGACGATTTCATTTCCAGCTCAAAATCACTGAGCGTTAATTTCTGTCGTCATCTGTCTGCTAATCACAATCACGCCTTATCGCAAAGCTGATGAATAACACGGAGGACGACTGCTACCAGAATCCAGATACTGTAAACAGCATTTAATGAGATTTAATAAATCTCTCTCAATGCGAAGAAATTAAAGCGACACTGAGTAGCGCCTATACTGTGCGCCCAAAGTGTCATAGAGTCGATTGTGTTGTGCAGCGGTGCCTGGCAAATGGGCAGAAATTCCTTGCCAAAAACGTGCAGTGTACCTTTATGTGCATCTTACAGCGATGTTCCGTTTATCAGCAACCGCAGCGATAGCATTATCATCGTAATTACATGCAAATCAAGCGTCTTCGGTGTGCGAAGTTTGGAACATAAAGGTACAGGCCCACACAAACCACGGGCTGACTCATTCCTGCTGATCGAATTGATATTATTTAATTGCTTGAGTCGTTCATAAATATATGATTAACTCGAATGCCGCGCCGAAGTTGGGGTGAAGAGAAATTTTATAGAAGGCAGGGACTTGCACTAGGCGACCTGATAATAAGATAAGGCAAAATACTTTTAGTGCCCTCAAAAGTCTCGCTAATCATCATCTCGAGTTTTAAACATCCTTATATTTCCAACATTAATATAGTTTCACCTTAGCAAAATATCTCATTTAATTTTTCTTATGTGCAATATTGCAGTTAAGCTATAACGGAAGAATTTATATACTTTATTTAAATATAATTTTAAGATTCAAGTCGAACTTCGCGAAAGTGCCAAGATGATTGTCATGGATTCCAATTGGAAACGCATGCTGAATTCTTATAAGAAACATTTCTTCCTATTCTTGAAGAAATGGTAGATTCTTCGAATTAAAAATTTCGGAATGGGGTACTGTGACTCGAACTTCCAGCAAATTTCCTAAATTTCGGTCGTTTGTAATACAATGGCCTATTCACAATTCTACTGTTAATTTCAAAGTGATATACAGAGCAATTCCCAGGCCAAATGACATGAGCTCAGGGCAGTGTTGGCAGATATTCAATCCGACTAATGATTAATAACTAACAACTAAATATTTAATCGGGATTAACGATTGATATTTTCAATCGTTAGTCGCGATTGATTATTAAATTAATTTGTATCGTCAATCATTATTCATTCATATTTTTACATAAATTGGTAAAAAAAAAATTTCGGAAAAAACTATAATAATACCTACGAAAGCAAAAACATCAAATTATTAATTTCAAGTATGCTTCAAACGCAGCTATACACTCATCCATCCTTCATGGCTAGAAGCGAGGAAAGCATAGAATGCTCACCTTGATGCTTTCCTGAATGTGTTTAAGCCGTTTACTTACCTATACGTGTGTAGTGTAGGTACAGTGCTACACTATCATGTCCTAATTTAATAACTTAAAAAATTAATGCATAGTTAAACTACCCAGTGCGAAATTCGGAAGCATCTTACAGAGGAAGCAGCGTGGAGGCGCTTTCACATTGTGTTTCGTTTTGTGTGTAGCCCGGGCGTTAACGAAAAACGATTCTTCGGAATATCTGTAAGTTCTTCTGCTCTGAGTTATCGCGGATGATGCAATTTTTAGTCAGCGACGATATTTTGAAAAGAATTGTTATGTTTTTCAAAGTTGGAACCTCTAGAAATGACTGAATTGAACGTCATTCATATAATGCCTAATCGCCATAGAAGACCAAAGCCAAAATAACTGTAACATATTAAAATGTTCTAAAATAAGCAACCCTAATTTTTCTCTCAATTTTTGCAAAATTAGGTTTAACTGATGTTCGGTATTCTGGTTCTTTTAGGATACATACGCAAGAAATAAAATACTTTACGTATGATGCTTGTTCGCACCAAACACAGATTTTAGCATGGTTTGTTCTTGTGCCGAACTTTATAATGGGCCTGATTCAGTTCGTCACTTCACGTTTTGTGAGGTGACGCTTATAGCTGAATGATAATTATACAAATTTTCTTATTAGAATCAGATCCCTTCTGTACACATTATTAGCAATGTAGTTGTGAAATGTCAGTCAGTCATAAACCTCTACCAGATACGCTGAATTGCATATTGGTTGGTTCCGTTGTGGTTTTAGGTAGAGAGATGAGTTGTCCATCGGCGAAATATTATTTTTCATCACACGTGCGGGGAAACCACTACTATACCGCACGGGTTTACGGGTGGAAACTTTCCGATTGCCCACTGTAAAGCCTGTTGGGAATAACCCACTGGTAATTTTAAAGAACGCACGCGAGACTTAGAATAACGCACGGGCACCTGAAATGGAAATGCACTCAGAATATTTCTTCAAGAAATCCCATTTTTTTTTTATATACTCGCACGTGTTAAACATCCTTTTAATGCTTTTCGGGTACCTAAGTAAATTATTTAAACCGGGCATGAGTAAATATCACATGGTTACCAGAGTAGTTAAGACTATGTAATGTAATAGTATATTGCTTCTAACATCTGTACCTTAGATATCATAAAAACCTTTTCTTACTACTTTTCTTTAAGATACGTATATCTTTTTGAGAAATAATTACAGCCAAACTTGAGACCCCCCGTTCCGCCCCACGAACTCCTCCATCCCCCACCTCCTTATCGAACCCTCCGCCGCACTTGTGATGAAAAATACTATTTTGTGTAAATAATGCCTTCCTCTACCAATAATCCAGGCTCGAATTCAATCGTAGCGGCGACCAGGATGGCTCGTCTGAATTGTAAGGTTATAAAAGTACAAAACCGGCTGATATTGTAACACAGCTTTTGGACGACCGAAAAATGATCCCAATTAAAATATTAACCAATTCGATCAATCCTGGTGGGTTTGGCAGCATTTCATTATTGAAAGACCTTGCAAATTTCACAATAACTGAGAAGAGTCAGTAATTATAATGTCACGAAAGAAATACATCAAATGACTAGAATAAAGTACATGCATTTAGGCGGTCCCGGTTTTTTAGCACTAGGCCTAGTGGAGCGGCTGATCATTAGCAAAGCAAATAAGATGCCATGATTTAATAATGATCCAAAATGATGTGAAGGGTTCGAATTCTTTAAAAACTCAATTTTTGGCAATATTTCAGAAGTAAATTGTTATGCTAACTCAGGTCCATAATCAAAAGTAAGAGCGCATACATTAATTTCCTAAGGAATGCATCTGTTTCTTCAATAAAATTTTAAACTAATTTACATATGCATATATTTAGCTGACCTATTGAAATTCAACACATGCTAAAGCTTCTCTCCTTCTAACATTTTTTTTTAATAGGTTCTTATCTCTATTGAATACATCATATAACCTCTGCTCTTGTTCTTTAATAATAATAATAAGTTCATTACTTTTTCTTAATTGCCCAGAGATTTTTCATGTCAACTCCAGTTGAATATGCGGAAACTCTGTACCGTGAAGAGTGACACTTCGGAGCAACACCTCCTCTAATTTAGTCAACAAATTCGAACTATAAAATGTGTCAGCTTAAATCAGTTCTGATTGCTCTTGCTGCGCTGATTCTATGGGCAGAATGTCACGTGGTTGTGTATCACGGCTTCACTAATCAGGTAAGTTTCACCATCATCAGTAAATGGTTATTTTATTTATCACATACCTTCGTCAGGTTGTGGAGGAGTTCTACGATTTGCCTGCTGCATTCGGCCCCTCTATACCACCGAATGCACTGAGGCTAAGGGCTGTTGAATCGTTCCCGCAAAATGCATGCACCGTACCCGCGTCACCTCCCACTCCCGAGCATAATCTTCCCATTGTGTATTATGTTTTGGTTATACAGAGGTATGTCCATCATAGTTATATGTGTGTAAGATCAAAATGGAGTTAACGAGTTTTTGGTCTTTAGAACGAATTGTACGTTTGAGCAGAAAATTCGAAATGCCCAGAAAGCTGGGTTTAATGCAGCCATCGTGTACAATATCGGTAGTGACGAACTGGGTAAGAATCCTCGAATTGGGTTTACAGACCTCTCTTGTAATCTGCTGCAAATTTTCAGAACAAATGTCTGCGAAGAACAGTGACGATATCAATATTACATCTGTGTTTGTTGGTGAGACCACCGGCCGGATGATCGTCCAAAATTACCTGTACTACAACGGCTACATTTTAGTCCTAAATGATGAACTTCCATTTAATATAAACACACATCTTATTTTACCCTTCTCAATTCTAGTTGGATTATGTTTTATTATCATGGTGAGTTAGAGATTAAGATTATTTTTCTATATTTAAAAGACAACAGAAGTACTACAACAGTTTAGTTCTCTTTTTTGAATTCATTAAAAGCACAGAAGGTACAGACTTCCTCATTTTTCGAGCGTGATAACGTAATACTTTATATGTTGTTTTAGGGCTGTTGTAAAAACTTATTGTGTCAGTGCAAAATATTTTTGTTTTATTTTTTATTTTTAAAAGTTGAGTATAGGATCACCTACCTGGCGTCGACATATATACCGCTATAATCATCAAGTTTTTTTTTAAATTGAAAGGGAGGAGCGACTTTTACTTAACCGATGGCGCTTTGATTTCAGATTTGTTATATGATTATGAAGTGCGTCAGGGAACAACGCAGGTTAAGAGATCATCGCTTGCCAAAGAAACTTCTAAAGAAGATTCCGACAGTTAAGTTCGTCAAGGGTCATCCATACGACACCTGCGTAATTTGCCTGGAAGATTTCGTCGAGGGGGATAAGCTGAGAATTCTACCCTGTGGACATGGTGGGCCTGATTCTGGTTGTCACCTCACTTTCCGTGACGTGACATCTTATAGCTGAATATCGAAGAAATATTCTTATTGGAATCAAAACAGGCAATTCAGCTATAAGCTGTCACGTCACGGAAAGTGAGGTGACAACCAGAATCAGGCCCGGTATTCCTTTGCACTAAAAGGCGTTTTAAAAGTGTATTTTTATATGCTCACCTTTTCACAGCGTATCATAGTCATTGTATTGATGTATGGCTGACAAAGAATCGTCGAAATTGTCCAATATGTAAACGGAAAGTGCGGGTAAAACCTCGGGGGGAATCGAGGCGCTCAAGGAGACGGAACGCTTCGTCTGATAGTATGTCGGATTCTGAAACTGACGATACCACCCCTCTTCTGAATCCGGTAGGAAACTCAAATAATCATGGGAGCTATGGAACAGGCCGACAGATTCTTACATCGACCAGAAGTGCAGACGACGTGCAACAACTGTTAGACGATGAAAATGGTGAGTATTGTAAAAGATCTGGCCAACCAAAGCTTCATACTTTTTATTTTCAGTCTCTTCTGCAGTAGAAACTGGAAGAGTCTCAGCTAATGGGCAATCTTCTCAGCGAGTCAATCCGTTTGATAGGGAACCAAATCTGCCACCGAATTTAGTGCAAGATTTAGGTAGTGGGCCAAGCTTTTGGAACCATCCTTTACTTAGGTGAGCCAATTTTCGTAAAGCACTCCAGTGAAGTTCAATATTAATGCGACTTTGCTCATTGTAGGTTTTTTAGACGCCGCCGAACCTTTGAAGACACCTTCCAAACAGCTAATGCGAGCATGAATAACTATCAGGTGCCAGACGTGGTACCTCCAGCAGCAACGGCGAATATTCCCACACCGCCAGCGTCTAATAATATCCTCAACACGAATTTAAGTGGATCATTTAAAGACAGCTATGAGGAGCAGGAGAGGGGCTCGATATACGAACCAGCCGTTGGTTCCATTTCATCTGTAAATATTCGCCCTGAACAAGGTTCAGACTCACTGTTTATTCAAACCCCTACGCGGGGAGCAATCGGTGTGGTGGCACTACCCAATACAAGTTTCGAAGGCTTCAACAGCCGTTCAGACCGACAGCCCCGTAGTGGAGGTGGCGGGCGAGATTTTATCGTTTAACTTTACCACAAAATGTGATGCTAATAATTAGATATTGTACCATGGAACCCCTCAATGGATTCTGCAGCAGTAAAGTCATAATAACGCATTGTATCGCGCTTAAGAAAAGTGCGTGCTTAAAACCAAAACTAATTCCCCGAGGTTTTTTATATAATAAAAAGGAGACGAACAGTCACATATTTTACTAAATGGGCAGCAGTTAAACGGCTGGGTCTTTCAAACTGGTCTCTCCCACAGACGCTAAACTATTCTCTGATCCGTTGATTTACGTTTAAGAATAATTTTATCGTTTTCTTAGTTTTGTAGGTTTCTTATATAGTTATATAACCAATTGAATAAATGTCAAGGCAAAGAATTGAGTTTATGTACCATTAGCCTAAACACCCTAAAAGGGCCTCAGCAGATATATGACACATCTATTACCAGCATGATAATGTGTGCACTCGGTCATGTTATTCCGCTGAATATGTTTAGTAAGTCATTTTGTGAAAGCAAAGTTGTCAAAATCTAGGATCGAGTTTTCAGATACGCTAAAGCAAAAAACTGCGCTCACCGTTAACACTCCACTTTCAATGAACTTGTTTTTCTCTATTACGCTTCATCAAATAACCGATCTACAATCTTAATATATCATGTTTGGTTGTTTGGCTACACCCTAGCGCTTCACGCAAAAATTACTTATCGGATTGGGATGACATTTTACAGGCGTGTTTCGCATGACCTGAGTGACACAAGCTATGCATCGGAATTGAAAAGTGGCGGAGAGTGAATGTCGAGCAGTAATGTTTATGGTGAGTTACGCAAAAAGTACTCCGATTTAAATGAAATTTTAAAGCCGCGTTGTGCAATACCTTCTGAGTCACATAGACTATGCGTTGTAATAACATAATATAAAATGCTACTGTCTGTTTATACGCTTATAACTCAAGTACCGCTGAACCGATTTACATCAAGTTTTTTTTTCATTAGGCATTCAGTATTTCCCGGCGCAATGCGGTTTTCGGGACGCTTATTTCAAATATGACGGATTATCAACTATCATGCGATTTTCATTTTATTATTTGGGGGTTGCTAAAATTATTAAAGTGTATGAATCCACCCTAATTTGGTGTTAAAATTAAGGATTTCTGGATTGCGAACTGTCAAATGTATTTGACATTTGATTTCCACAAAAAAGTGTGAGGGTTTTCGGGGTCACTGATTTTAAATCATTAAAAAGCAATAAATGAAGGTTGAGAGACCTTTAAGACCCAAACTACATGATTCCGTAGTTTCTGAGTAAGGATCTAAATCTAAAATTTTGAAGTTTCAATGTCTTCAATGCTTTTGAAGTTACTTTGATTTCCGAATTTAATATTGGGGGTCTTATTTCCCGATAAAAAAATATGGGGGCACCTAGGCCAATAATTTCTTAATCAAAAATGCTATTAAATAAATGTGAACAATATTATAACGTAATCTGAGTGGGTCTTCGTTTACTTTTAAAGAATTATAGAGAAAGATGCTCGGGCAACGCCCGCCGGTTGGTGGTATTGCGCAATGCGCAACACGCCTGTAAAACTTCATCTTAATCGAATAAGTATTTTTTGCGTGAAAGTGCTACAAACAACCAAAAACACAAACTTTTCCTCATATTACTAGCAGACCCGTCCGCCGTCTACCTCCCAGTGAAAGTCCTATCTAAATCGGTTCCATTTTCACAGAAATCTTTTGGAGTTGAATCTCAATCCGTCATTTTGACATCCTACAATTACTTATAGCCGGAAGCCCGAGAACATATCTATAAACTGAAAGAAAGAAAAAGCCTGTAAATCAAATCTGAGGTTCTCGTGTTATGATGTCACTAACGGAAAGATGTTGCGCCCCGACTTGATTCACAAATACCGTTAATGCTCAGTGCTCATATAAGCGATAGGCAATTTTTAATACCATACCATATAACATAAATTCCTCGAGAAATGCAGAACATTGCAGTGACCCCATTCAAATCCATTCATTGGCTCTCGAGATTACCCCCCGATTAAAACACATGCGAAATTTTCAAGTGTTTTATTCAGCGCATTTTAGCTCATCTTTTGTTTCTTTTTGATGACTTGTTCGCTTTTCAAGGATTTTTTGAGTTGTTGGCGTTGTTCTGTTTCGAATGTTGTTTTTTGTTTTTCACAATTTTGCTGTTTTTTTCAGACATTTTTGTGGTCTTTTTAAAAAAGCCTCACATTTTATAAAAACAATAGAACATGCTACTTCTGCTGAGTGGGTCCTCAGATGATAAGAAAACCTTTCTTAGAGTATGTGCCTAAACACTAGACGATATAAATCCTTATCCTACGGCTTCCTAGGTGTCTTCTCATATTACAATAGATTTATTTTAGTTTACATAATTTACGCCCTTAACTACGTAATTTCATCTTATAAATAGTGCTATAACTGCTATCGCTACCGTTTATTTATACATCGATATAAAAGCGCACGAGTCTCCTTATCGCCTATGTTGGTAGAATCTTCTGAATTTTTTACATTTTCTCATTTTGCTTTTGTATCTTTTATTTAACGCTAGTTACAGTCCACAGCTATATATATATTTTTTAAATATTAACTTCAGTTCTCTCTAGATGTAGTAGTAGTGGAAATATCAACGCCGCCATGATCGGTGCTCCGATTCTCCATCCTCTTCCTCCTCTTCGTCTTCGAGACGGAGCTCTGGTAGGATGTCACTTTCCATCTTCTCGATTTTCTCTACCGAAGTGTTATTGTTCTCGGTCATCATCTTTTGTGGCTGAGATGGAATTTGTGCGGGTGCCCATAAAATCTGTGGATGGGAGAAATAATGAAACTCTTTATGGTTTAAGATTTCTGAAGTCATCTTTACCGTAAGACGTTTGTCTTTAAACAGTTTCCCACGCAAAGCTGCCTGTTCAGCGTTTGCACGAGTCGCATACGAAATGGTCAGTTGTGGGATGGTTCGGTCGATCTCATGCTTTGTAATTTCACCGAAATGCTGCAATACAAAACATTTGTAAAAGTCTCACTTCTTATATAATGCCAAAACAAACTACCTTAAAATGTCCTAGAAGTAAATCACTCTCCTCGCTGCTGAATCCGCTGATGAGCAAAGTCCGTGGTCTTCTATCAACACAAGTTGAACCGGGAGGAATAGCTCGTATGCGATTGTTTTTCCCACTGAAGTGCGACTTATTCGAAATTCCTAAGCTCCGCTGTAAATCTTCAAGTCGCTTCTGGATAGCTGTGGTATCGTTACCCTCTTGTTGTTGGGCAATAAGTTCCAACTCAATGTCCAGCAGCTCCTTCTTCTGTTGCTCTTTTGATTTTTTGACCGGAGGTTGATTTTGAATTTGAGCAGCTATTTGTGCCTGTTCATGGGATATCTCCTTGCGCAATCTGTCGATAGAGCCCTGCAACTCCTTGATTGTGTCCAGCATCTTGGCGCGCTGTGGATCAGTGTGATCTACCCTCTCCACGAGTTCAACAGCCTGTTTCATTTGTTTAAGATACTCCTGGAGAAGCTCGTGCTTTCGTTTATGCAAGCCGTGGGCTAATTGCACGGCTGCCTTCACGTGCTCCTCCTGCTTTTTGCGGATGATGGCATTTGTGGCTGACTGCATATGACGATTGTTTTTAACGCGCATGGAAGCGGGCGCTTGCAGGTGTGCAGCTGCCACTGTTGTAACAGCCGATGAGAGACTGTTAGCCGCTGATGTTGAAGCAGTGTTCTGATTCGCCATCACTGTTGTCTTGGCTCCTTCGGCAGCAGGGGTGGGCACGGCAGGAACAATATTGTTGAGATGATACTGACTCAGTTTCCTTCCGTTTGTGATGGTGTCGTCCTTCATTCCTGCGGTAAGGGTAGTCTCACCGATGCCTCCAGGACTGTGCCAGAATACTTTTATGAATCGATTGTTAAGAACAGCCTCAGTACTTCGGTATGCGACATTCGCCTCGGCATGCGTAGAAAACGTAACAATTGCGGCTTCGGGGTCTCCGTCGTAAGAAATCTGAATGTTAATGATTTTTCCGAACTTTGAGAAGTGATTATTCAGATGAGCTATGGTATTCATCCCTCTGGGAATTTTCCTTAACTCTAAGGAACAATTTTGCTGTGGACCGACTCGGGGTCCAAGACGGCTATTGATTGGAAGCTTTCTTTTCGTTGGACCTTCTGCTATGGCCACGGTGTCTTCAGGCTCATAGCGACGTTTTATTTGGGCAGTAGATACATCACCACCAGAATTGGCATCAACAACTGGCACCGAAATTAGTTCCCTTTGTAGAGGTGTCGTTGCAGCAGGATTAACAGGAAACGAAAAAGGTGGACCGACTGCTCTGAAGCCTACACCAGGTGGACGTGCGTATGTGCCAGGAGCAGACCCAGTTTTGTGTGGAAATGCACCACGTGGTCCTGTAAAGTTACCGCCACGATTCCACAGCTCAGGGGCATCAGGATTGTACTCTCGAAGGTGTGGGGGCATAGTTATAAGAGCGGGATTATTAAGTCCTTCTAGAACGACTGGATTTACTCCATGATCCCATGGGCATGTTTCTCCACGAACGCAATAACCCTTCTCATCAAAATCACGACATCGTTGCCGTTTACTTGCAGAATTATTGTCGTTTGCCGAAGGAGATGATGATCGAGAAATTTTCCTTCGCTCCGGTGATGCTGATCTGCTTTTAGACGCTGAATGGCTCTTAGTCCTAGTCTTACCTACTGCACGTGGAGATCTTTCTGGGACTCGACGATTTTCTGACCGTCTTCTATCACTGGGTGGCGATTTATTTCGAAATTGGCGACTGCTTTTCTCCCTCTCATTAAGCCGGCGTTCTCGTGACCTCGAACGTCTTGCTCTGTCCGGTGACCGTGATCTTGTACGTGATCGTGACCTCAAAGACGCCCGGCGTCGACGTGTTTCCCGGGGCTGTTAATAGAATAACAAATTCAAAAATATTCCATCAAACATAAACCTTAGTAATATTTTACCTGATTTTCTTTATCGGAGGCGGCTTTTGCCGGACTCAAACTCTGGGTAGTGCTTAGAGGGGATATAGCTACGGTGTTGGGAGTCTGCGATTGTCCGGATGAAGGTGTGCTGTTTTCTTCTTTCACCGGAAGAAAATCTTTGGTTTTGGTCTGCAAATAAAATAAAGAACTTATTTTACTTCTCCCATCTTTCAATTTATTTAGCTCACATCATTTAAAGGTGGGGTACATTCCCTGTCGAGCTTAACCAAAGCGATATCACTATCTGGTTTTATGTTATTTGAAATGTCAACATCATCTGCAGCAGCAGCAACAACAACAGGAGAAGCAGTTGGTGCGCCTAGGTACTCTTCAGAGGCGATAGCATTAAATAAGCGTTCCAAAAATGGCTTCGTTTCGACACCCAAAAATACGTGTAATTGCTCAGTCATACTTTTCTTCAGTTCCTTCACTGGTTTATCTTTCTTTAGTAGGGCAAATACATAACGGGCTAGTGCACATGGGTCAGCATCACATCTGCAATGAAAGAAGCGAGAAAAGTTATATTGTAGGACCAAAAATTTTTTAATAGTGGTTAAATAATTATTTGAACATAACTAAGGGAAACTAATTGGATCAATAATACAATACAATTTTCCTACGCTGGCTATTTCTCATTTAACTAAGCAGTGGGGATACCTTTTCCTAGTGGAATAATCTGTCCGTGTCGGGCAAATATTAAAATGCTTTAAAGATTTTAATAGGTTTTGAATTGCATTTTCGATTATCTTTATATCTCTTACCAGCCGACACACAGAAATAGACATATTTAAAGGTCGTTTCGAGTAATACGAAAACTATGCACAGTGAGCACAAGTAAAGAAATTACCCTCAGTTCGCAGAAATCTCTTTAAATTCATATTTTGTTTTAGATGACTTCTTCTAAATCCTGTGAATATGCGCGTGATAGGTGGAATTATGTATCTTAATTTCAGTTTAGTCAAAATAACTTGAAATGACTGAATTTCACGGATAGGGCTCCTATAAGAATTTTGAATATAATTCAGCTATTAAACGCTGAATAGCGCAATCTACTGCAAAACCTGAGCACCTATCCCTTGATAAAGTGTTGGTTGGTTGGTTTAAGTAGCGATCCAACACCTAGTCAGTCAAATTAGCACTATAATCCGCCGTTTTGATACTATGAAACCCAAAAAAATCGGTTGTAGGTGAATGTTATGGGATACTAGGAATTAGAGTCAACCCGTGCGGTTAAAGAAGTGAACAATATCTCCAATCCCCGTCCTGGATACCTCCTTGTGATCAAAGAAATGCCTGCCCAGTGCCGGACAGTTACACAGAAAATGAAACAGACTCTCTTTCTTTTCTGTACTTATTTATTGATAATTGGTGGGAAAAAAGTTAAAATATCTTCTGTTCAAAATTACCAAACAATACTGACCATTTTTAACGTCAATAATAACTGCTGTGTTTAGTACTTTCCGTAGATGTCACAGGTTATAACTTTTATTTGTTTAAAAACTCTTTGGGCCTTCACTAAACTTTGTGTTTTAAAATGTTAACAAGTTTTACAAGTATTATTCGAAATTTGCGTCAACAATAATTTTGTGCTTAACAGCATAATAATGGAAGTTTTCCAAAACGCAGTGGTACCGCAGTACTGCACAATTCAGCGTAGTAGTCTCTGAAGCTGAATTGTGAAGTACTGCGGTATAGCTGCGTTTTGAAAACAGCCTACATTAAAAAATGTAAGGAAACAGGAAGAAGCCTGTAGTTGTTCTTCCGGTTTGGTTCAAGTATAATCCCTCTAGTTCGTGTTCGAATGAAACAGCTGTATACATACACCCATAAATATTAGCTTTGCTGGAGTCTTACCTTTTGGTGTAGGGTTTCATTATTTCGAGCAGCTAGCTATTCATGCCATGCTCCTTGCAGTAAGATTTGCTATTCGGTCATTTATATTTGGTTCGTAATCTGTAGGTTAAGTTATTTCGTCTTGTCGCTTTGCCCCGTTTAGATTGTAAAAATCTGGGTTCGATGAGTAATTTTTTGCAATAAAAGATTGAAGTGAATTTGGTTACAATTTACGGGGATTACATTATTAATATTATAAAGTTTTTAGAGTTTATTGTTCCCCCAAAACGAAGTTAATTAAAACTTGAGCCTAATTGACTAATGTTGACCTACTTAGAACTCCACCGAAAATTAACGTAAAGGATCACACAGATGTAGGTAAATACTAAGGCTGAAAATAAAACAAAACTTTTTCAGCAAAATAAATACTTACAGAGGCTCCAAAATAATCGTCAGCCAGCCCTTTAGGGCGTCCGGATTATTTATGATCATTTTTATCACTGGAACACAGCCAACGCGGACAACAGAATTTGTACTAACAGTGATCAAATAGGCGACTACACTTGGTGCCTTCTTTGAATGTTCCTACCTGAAAATAAAATTACCGTCCAGGAGGTTAGATTCTATTTTTACTATCGGATATGGTGCATTGAATTTTGATTTCAAACGAACCAAATAACCTCATTTGGAGATATCACTAAACTACGTCAAATCAACGAATTTTCCGTAAATTAAAACATTCCCAACGTAGCAAACGGCCGACCGAATTGAAAAACACTGCAACCGAATTAAATGGCTCTAGCACTTTCCTGTCACCCACCACACCGATAATTGCACCCAAATGGCACATTCACGTCAATTTTTTTCGGGTGGATTCGCCAAAAAGTGCTGGTCCAAATTTATTACGGCGCACTTTTCCACATTTTCGGCAATAAAACAATAGAAAACTCTACAGGAATAGATATATTCAGGATTTTTTTTGTACAAAATCTCCAGAATAAATTCCACAGGGCAAATGCCCAAAAAAATGGAGAATGGGACACCACACACATAAATCATCGACTTGTGATGTAACTTGCCTTGATTTTTCGCACTTATTTTAGATAATTTCTGCGATTTTCTGATATATTAACAATCTTCACAAATTTTTGTACAATTTGACGCGTTTTTTCGCACGTTTTTATTTGGATTTTTCTACCTTTGCACGCAAATTCAACACGGAGATTCGTGGACAATCCCTTGTCGTGACATATACAATTACGTTCCACAGAGTGGGGACTGCTTAGTTTTCAGAATCTCCGCTTCTGTGAATTGGGAGTTTTAATCGCGGCCAAGTTTCTATAAACTTACCGGTAGAGGTGCTGCTGTCGTGGTTATTGGATATGGGAGAAACCAAAGAAAGCGGGAAATGAGACCGTTAAAAATATTTGTCTATTAGTTGCAAGCATATTGTGGATATAACGTATTAGTAGACATTCTTTATTGATTTATCCCACGGTAGAGCCTTGGTCATTAATATCTGTACACGTTACAAGATTATACTGTCCAATATTTATTGTGTATAAGTTGATTGGAGGTCAAGTTTATCCTGTCGATTTTCATGCCACAAAATGATTTAACATTCCAGAGGCACCAATTGCTCCTATGATTGGTTTTTCGCCCAAAATGAGGCTCTATTCTATTTTATCTATTTCAATTACTGGACTTATATAATTTTTGGTTCTTACCGTAAATGTGATATACATCGTTTTTTTTCGATGTTAATTGTGATTGTGTCCTTATAGCAATTGGTAAGGTGGCCAACAAATTTCAATTTCAATTTGTTATAGAATGTTGTGAATTTTCTTGTGGCTCATTCTTGAGGCAAATGAATGATTAAAGTGTAAACAAATTTCAAAAAAAAATGGACCTTGCCCCCACTTTCAAAATAAATGGCTCGTATTTCAGTATACATAGATTGCATTTTCAGATTTGCCATTTTTCAGCATTTCTATTATAGAACATACTTTTCCAAACTTGTTCCTTCCTGTCCTTGGTTTGCGTTAAAGTTTTATATGATTCTTAAATTTCGATACATCTTTTGATTAGTCTTCTTAGCAACTCGCCTCTACTTCTCCGCAATCCAAGAAGCTACTACAATGTAGGAGCCTATTGTAGAAACCCTCGGCAGCGCGGTGAACTGGAACCACGGTACTGGTGTCTATTCTGAAATCCGATTTACGTGAAAAAAGATTCACATTACAAATGTCCTATTCCCCTATTCTGACTTCGTTTAGTGTGAAAGTTCCCCATATTTAGTTTCTTATGCGCAACTGTGTCGGTAGAATCTATGTATTCGTCTGAAGTGAATATTTTCAGTATCTCACTCGCACTCACATTCCCACCGACGAATTGCACAATAAGCCCCGTAATATGGTTTCCTAATTTAAACTTGGCTACTTTTTGTAGTAATTTTTACGCATTACGAATTTTAGTGGCCTCTCGAACAGACCTGGCGCCTTACTCTTAAAACGAGTCGCAACGGTACCAAATAGCCTACGCTTATAATACGCTAATTAAACTTTAAATTTATAAAGTTGAAACATGAGCCCTGCGGTTTTGTTTTTCTCTTCACGGCCATTTTTAGGTATAGTCCGGAGGATATGCGCCACCGATGTTTTGTCCTGTAGAGCGCGATAAGTGCACTTGATTCTATTAAGCCGTACTTCTAAAATACTCAAGAATACATTAACTGCATCTAAGCAATTATTAATAATTGGGCCTAAGAATTATAAACAGAGAGAGGTAGGAAAAAGACACTTAAACAAACTTGAACTTATATATTTATTAAAAACAATCTTTTAAAGCAGATAAACCTAGTTGTAAAGACAATTTACTGAGTAAATTTAACCTAACAAGATTCAAACTCACAAAAACACATCGAACAATGAATGAGGAAAGCAACTTTCTTCGGTTATAAGTGTTGGAAAAGTATCTGACGATTTATTCAGAACGTCATCATTCAAAAATTATTAGTTATTCGTACAAACTATAGAGAGAAAAGAAATGTCCTTCACATCCTTGCTGAGTCAATCTAAAGTTAAATGTTTTGGCATGTAACATTTTGAATAGTCAATGTAGCAAAAATAGTCCCTATTCTTGCCGATCAGAGGAGCACTAGGAAATAATACAGACTTACTTTTCTATGTACAACAAACAGTCAAAATTAATAATAGAAAAGAAAACGTTAACAAAAATCTCCGCTGTACAATTTTCTCGTGTTGGCTATGTCTCCCAGTTCACACAGCTTGTCTCGGTGATTATTTGGCGTCCACTCTTGTGCGCAATTTCGCTCTGGCATTCAAGTACTCTGGATTCAGTTGGCTGTCGATTTCCTCCTGGTTCATGCTTTTCTTCTCTATCTTCTGCTGCCGTTCCATTATCACCCTCGAGAGTTCTCCCTTTAAACCGGGATCCCGCTCCTGTTGTTGTTGCTGCTGCATTATTAATTGACGCTCCTTTTGCTTTTCAAGAGCTCGCTGCAGTTCTGATTTCTGGTTTAAGACATTTTTACCTCTGTAACAATAAAAGTAAATTCGTAAAAATTGTTAAAAGATTTGTTGAAAATATCTTACACTTTTTGGTTGAATAGCAATTCTCTGTGCAGGTTTTGTTTCTCGATTGAATCTAAGCAGGGATTCATCAGTTTCTTTGGCACAATTAAACCCTGTGAGTCTGTGACTACTCCAGGTTGTGGTGATGGCATTGGCATCATCATGTTGTCTGGAGAATCTTCTTCTGTGGTGGTGCAATTTTTTGTGCTGTAATCCTTTTCGTTTTCTGAAAAGGGAGACATTTATCACCTGTTAGCTAAAGTAAAGAAAAGTTGATATTGTCGACTCATAATTCCATAGTGTATGAACCGCGATGGTATGTGGAATAAATCAGCATATTTTAAAAAACTCGCAGAAATAGAGACATTAAAAAACCGACAGTTAAGGGGATATGATCGTTTTCTATAAATAACCTACGTTAAACAGTTTAACCGCATAAAGCGAAGACCAGATAGCAAAGCAGTTTCGTAATATAAGCTCACAGAATTTTGATATGCTCTTCTTATGATGAATTTGATTCTCTAAAAAATATTTCTTTTAATTTAAATTGCTGTGGATGCGGTTCTCTTCTTAAATGCTCTCTGTGTGTACACTACACAAGCGAAAGTTTACAGGAAAGACTCAATTCTTATCCAGCGACTGGAAGTTTCTCACTACTGAAATCCCAGTTCATGTTCTTGTCATATAAAAAAAAACGAAACGCCACGTTAATCTTCGGAAGAACGTTTTAATTAAATGACAGGATGGTGCGACGATGGTGCACGCGTAACAATGACGTTATTGCAAACCAAGTTCCCAGGTCATGTCATCTCTCGTTATGTATGGAGACCAAAACTGGTCGGCGAGAAGTTGCTACCTGATTAATCTACTTCTGCTACGGATTTTGAAAAGCAAAAGATCTATGTGAACCACTCTGAAGCGATTCAACAAGGAATAATCGAAAGTTATATTTGTGCAATCTAGTCGTCTTTATTCTAAAACGTCTTCTGAAATTTCGTGTGTGGTGCGTAGCGCACCTGCCATGTCTAATAGATCAACTAGCAGACCTGTGCCAGCTTTGCCCGGGTTTTTTCATATTGTTGCAGAATGAACGAAACTGTTTAAATTTTTATCTTTGTTCATGCACGGTAAACAGAATGTATAAAGCTGTTTCATACGCGGAGATGGATTTTATATTTTTTGCGTGGGAGCCCAAAATATTCCCCGGATAAAATAGGTTGCTGATCATTATCGACAAAATACTCTCCCTTCAGTAAAGGTGGATAAAAATAGGTTAAGTCCTTCCCGACGTTAGCCTGGGCAAAAATATATAAAGCAAAATGGCCGCCATATTGAAGTTCGAAATTTCGATAGCAGATTTAATATCAGTGACCCCAGAAACTCTTATAAATTTATTTACACGGAAATCCGATCAACTTAAGATTTTCGGTCACCATATTGGATCCGCCATCTTTAATTTGCAATTTTCGATAGTATATTCGAGATCCAAGAGCCCAAAAACATAACAGGACGCATTTTCACAGCATCCTTTGAATTTGACATTATTTGGATGCTATAATGGTTTTGAAACCCTACAATTATATATAGTCTAAAACTTGCCGAATAACCAAGCTATCCAACAGTGAAAACCCCACTCGAATCCATTCAGTGGTACATAAGGTAACAACGCGAGAAGCCTTCGTCATTATATACATATATATATAGATAGATAAAAATTTCAGAAGAGTGTCCTTTAAATACTGTCGTTCTTTTTAACTTGAAAAGTTCTTGTTGACACCCCTTTTATCTCTCTGCATAATTTTGAAAGTATACGTAACATTCCCAGAACATTTAAAAGATCTTATATCCTGTAAAATGTTTTTGTGTACCATTTCCTTCTTCAGAACTAATTATCGTATGCACTAGCTATTTACTATAATAAGATAATCTTAATTGGATCAACTGTTTATTTAACAAATAATCGTGTCTCTTCGTGCTCTGCCCCATCCCAGTAACACCATTTATTAGTAAACTGCCTGTATATGCTTTTACGGGGTATATCTTACAATAATTTCTATCCCTCAATTTGTTTGTTTGTTGAGAAAGTCACTTTATATTGCTTCCTATTGCCTTTTAGTTTGCTTCCATTAGCAATTAGTTTACCCAAACTCCTTTAACTTTTTAATAACATTTGCAGATTACCATTATTTAAATAACTTAGGTATTTCTCGTAGAAGTTCACTTAATTTTTTGAAAGTTGAATTAATAATTTATTTTCTGAGAAACATTTAAACGAAGTGAATTAGCTGTTCTCAATTTCTTCACAAAAGGAATAAAAAGAAAATTTACACATACTCAGCTCAAAACACTTTATCTTATCCCTAACCGTTGCATCCGCTGGCATCAAGGTACTCTCCATTTCAAACCTTACTTTAAGAAAACAACAAAACCACAATAACCCGAACACGTCCAACACCGAAGATCTACTAATTTATCATCAAAATGTATCTAATTGACCGTTCTAGTCCAACAGCAAAAACTTTTTCACTTCAGCCCAGTGCTAACAGAGCAGTCACATATTTGTTGCCTTCATTTACATCGAATTACAATTGCATAAGCAACAAGGTGCATACAGTGTTTGCAACTGCGCAAAAATGCCATTAAAATTTTAACAAGATTAGAAAATTTCCACACTTTCCGTGGCGCGAAGTGCTCCAATAAAAATGGGATGAACTGGTTCACATCTAAATAAAATTCTTCGAGCACCTAGTGCAGTGGCTGGCAGGCTGTTGTCGTCGGTGTCGGGCGCATACATATTTAGCCCTAAGAGAAAATCTTACTAGGCTTCGTTCGAAATAGCCAGCTTAGCGAAATGGCCTCACATAGTAGCGAACAACCCCTTAGTTGGATGATGAAGTGTTGTATAAAATTTTCCACGTTTTCTATTCTCCACAGACGAGTGGGATTGTTTAATCGATAAATCTTTGATTTTATAATAGTGATCTAATTAAGGTGGAACTTCCCTTTTATGGAGCTTCTCGCTGAGCAGGAAAAGTAGTTTTTCATGGAGCTATGTTTTTGTAAACAATCAATAGTAGGAAGCAGGAAGTGCATCCCCGTCGAAATTTTCAAGGAATTGGGTGCATTAAGAATTCAGTTTCTGCAGTCACCTTCAAAGTTCACAAATTATGAATTGCTGACCGGACGCGTTGTTAAAAGTACATAACAATTTTAAAAGTTCTTTTCAATGCCTTGCAAATAGGAAACCCAATACCGAATCGCCTTAGAACGGAAAACTAACTCGAGATAATCTTCCCACCTCAGTGAGAACACCATCAATTAGCAGTATTTACCTTAGGCAACCATATCTCACACGTCTCAATTAAGGCCAAAGCTTCCGGAAAGCTTAACGCCTGGTTGCCGAAAAATCCATTAAACCCCTAAATTACATTACTATTCTTGCGAAGGTCGAGAGTAAAAAAAATTGTAAATCGCAGCCCAGTATGCGATAAATCAGTTAGCCGCCGGTAACACCAGCAGTCCGTGTTATCCATCCACGGCCACAGAAGAAATACATCTTCTGCACGGCAATGATCACACTTTATGTAATCTTGTTAACGTGATTTTAATTAAACCAGACTGCGTGAAAAGTCACTCCCAGATGAATTCACCAGTCCGACGAAATCAGCTCCGGCACATTGAAATAACAAAAGGAGGTCAACTATCGGACGGCAGAGCGTTCGAATTATTATCAAATTTTTGTCGCTTGCTCAAGTTTTATTTGTCCAACAATTACAGGCATTCCAGGGTAGGCTTATCGCAATATTTTCTTTATTCTGGTCAATGTTATGTTGGCCAATCACCTGAGGGACTGTGTCATTGGCTTTGCGTGTCATTAACCAACTTTCTGGTACAATCAAAGGAAATTTGTTTGAAATTTAAATTAATTTTGGCCGAAACAACTTTTGAAATCTTGTACTAATAATTACAAAATGATAACGAAAACAACAACAGGCAGGCAATTAAGCAAAATTCGAACTAAAAAATAGTCTAAAAAGGCTGGTAGCAAAATTACATGACAAAGGCGAATATTATCGCTCTAATTTCCAAATCGCCTCAATTATGAAAGCGTTACTTAAGTCTTAAACTCATACTAGAAATTCTGCCTATTTCAGTCTGAATACTTTGTTCTGCGTTATTTGTCTGTTCATTTTTGTAGGGTACATTTTGGATCCATTTTCCAGAAAAGTCGGTCAGTACTAGAACAACAAACCATACGAGCTTAGGGAGCATTAGCTAACTTAAAGAACTGAACTCTTAAACTTTTCCTACGAATACTGCTTTTCCGCAAATTTTCTTTGGGTGTCCATACATACATAGATAAATGGGACTGTGAATTTAACATACAATTTTATTAAATATTGCAAGAAACTGCTAAAACTGGACTACCAGAGTTGTTGACATGAAGATATGTATGGGGAGATTCTTAAACCAGAATTTAGCTTAATTGGCCAATTTGCTCGTTGAAAATTGAATTTTAACAGGATTTTGCTTCGTAAGCCTCTGTGGTTTTGGCGCTTGACCTTAAATGATAACAATAAAGTGTACACTCTTCATTATATAATATAATTTCATAAATTCTACAATATCAAATTCAGGATCTAAGACACCCATGTCAACGACTGGTTTTTTGGCACGTTAACTACATCGGATTAAAACCGTTTCAATTTTTCATAATGAGTTCGCTCTGAGGCCTGAGCTCTCAACAGATTTGCCGAAAAGGGTTAAAAGAAATTACAAATATTTATAAATACATATGTGGCGCATCCTATGACCCAAGGATCATAATAAAAAAATTGGAGACAAAATCGATTTTTAAGTGGTTGTTGACATGGAATGCGCCACACTTATTGTGGAGTTGACAAAAATTGAATTGTTTCGGTCAGCTAATTGTGCATGATGCAAAGATCTTTCTGGCGTCACTCTGGCTACTGAACTTCCAGTCGAGCTTTGCTTCATAGCATCGGCTCTTGGCCAACCGCGATACGGTTTGCGAATTGAATATTAACCGGCTTGATTCTAATGCCAAAAAATCGACAGACCCTACAGAATGTGGTCTCAAAATAAACAACAATAGAAAAATCACACATACCTAAGTCAGTCTTATTCAATATGTATTTCTTGTGCTCTTCTAAGGCCTTCGCTATTAGTTCTCCAGTCTTTTCCTGTAAAGAAAATAAAGGCATGTTAGAAAATAAACACGTTGTTTACATAGTATGCTCTGCAAACACCACACATCACTCCATTTCATACCCATCTTCCTGCAGATGCTAATCCTTAAAAACACATGCGCCCAAGAAAACCCCAACATGGCCTAAGAAAGCAACAAACAAATCGCATATGTAATGCAATCACCTGCTAGCCCCGTGAGGCGCAAATGCCCAATAAAACTTCATTACTGCGCCGATTACGTATAGTATTACTGTAGCGGCGACATGGTGTTAAACAGGCGAAAACTCGATCCCAGCTACTCGCTTAATAAAATGTGAAAGTGAAATTGTTTATACAATATTTAATCGTATCTGCCGTTGATCCAAGCAGAGTCGCGACGGCCCAACCACCGACCGTTAGCCCGCCCGTGGATTGCGCCGTCGCAGACCGCTCAATAAAGTCACAGACTAGACGAGTGAGACTCTTTATCCGGAAGTTGTCATCAAGTTGAATATTGCATTCACGTCATGTGGGAACTCTAGATGACCTCCTCCACGGGCGGGGATGTTTCGCTTTCGCATTTATTTTCGGCAGACCGGGCGTAATACAATGCAGACCGCGTCACAACGTTGTGGTTATTTCGGCGTTACCAAATGGGTAACAAGTTTCACGTCGTAAAATGAAAGAGTCGTATTACTTGCCGGCCTACCAGAGTTGAACTTTTATTTTGCTGGTAAACACGACGACGTGCCGGCATAGTTCATTTAGGGCAAGGGAAATTTTCGAGGTTTACATAAATCTTAAGGTCAGACACAGCGCGCCCCTTGCACTCTTGTATGATTTACGTAAACACGATAATAAGCAGTTGTTCATAGAGAAATTGATTTTTATGAGTGGTGAGCTCTTAACGTAATATTTCCGGTTGGAAATTGGCTCTAATCAAATTGAATGCAAATTACACTTTTATACGCTACGCCAAACGGGCTAATTTGAATTGGAACCGTGCAGCGCCCAGGAGTGGCTAACTGCTGAAAGAGGGAAGTGATCATAAATTCCTCCAAGAGAATTCGAGCATTCGTGATATTAGGGGAAATCACACTCTTACCGAATTTTAAATTGCTTTCACGTCAGCCAGACGATTGCTTGCGGAAAAGGCTCTTAACAAACGATAAAAATTCAAAATACATGCCGGCACTACTGGACAAAGAGGGAACTACGGTTTAAAACGTCGAATTGCAAATGCGGAAATGTTTTCACCACCCCATTCACTTATGTCGTAAAAGACGTATTTAGTAACAAGGAATAAATGCGCACTTAGAGCCAACAGCACAAGAAAACATCGAAATGACCAAAAATGTTCAAAAGTCCCCAAGTAGAATTTCCACTGATACTATTGGTGCAGTATTCAATATTACTTAATAAGTAAGCACCACCGCGACCAAATGTACTCAGAATGCAACGGCAATAAAATCAAAGTAAACGTGGAGATTTATTACGTGCAAACTTGCAAGTTTTGGTGCTCCCATTCACTATAGCTCCTTGGAATGTTTTCACCCGCGCTCTGAATATCCAGCATCCAGACTTGTGACCTTGAAAAGGTTTTTTTTCTTTTCGACACGCGCTTCAATTTTTTCTCTCGCTCCGTATTACACCGGGGCCTATCATACACAATGGATGTAACAACAATTTAAAAGTTTCCTTTCTATTTTGGCATTAAATGGTGTGGTCCAGAGCGCATGATCCCATCGAGCCGAAAGAGGACTTCAATCTGGGGCTGCTGCTCTGGGATAAAAACAAAAACATTGAGGAGCGCTCGAGTGCTGCTGGTGCGGTACTGGTCCTGGCGCTGGTTCAGCTGTTCTTTAACGAGAGTGGAACGGAAGACCTAGAAATCCATGCCGAGGATGCTACGGATGCTTATGCTCCTGCCGCTGCTGCTCTAATCAATATTTCACAGTTTTCACACGTGTTGACGTCATAATCATCAAAGCACGGGCGCCTCTCAGGTTAAGGTCAAAGCTCGTCCGTCGTCTTGTAGCTTTTCACTGGCCCACAATTTGATAAGTCGGACTTATACGGAGCGGGGCGTCTATAATCGAATCGCAGAGCCCTTTATCCCTGCTGTTATCCAGATAATACTGAGCGGCTGGCGTTATCTTTTAATTGCCTTTCGAATGCGAAACGCGACGCAATTATTCTTGGCTCGAGTTAGTCATTGTACTGCAAGGCCTCCGCCCCAAATTAAGTAAACTTTTGCAAGTAATTCAAGTGAACAATAAATTAATGATGTCATTGCCTTTGATAGCCGATTTGCTTTGTAAGTCAGACAACGCGAGTTGAAATTACTTATTGTCTTTATTTAAGCTTATTTACGGTAAGCTTAGGCATCTATCCATATAAAGACCTAGGATACCAGTAAAGGCGTTAAGGCACTTCGGAGAACGTGCACACATATTCATTTAAGAGGCGTTATCAGAACGGTTCTCTGCCGTTACATCATTAAATTTCTATCTGTAAGCAAATTTGAATTTTTTTTTTCGTTGGAAATCCATTCAGCAGCATCCTTTATAGTAATAGCAGCACAGAATCATGAAAGGAACCTTCTCATTCACTCCGAAAATTCTAGTTACCACAGAATACCATTTAGGAAGATAATAACGAGCACCTGTATGGGCTCCAGTTGCATTGTATTGTGTTTGTTTCACGAATCTTTTGTCGTGGCCTTAAGGTTAAAATATTTGTTTGGAGGTTATCCAACAGCCAAAGTTGTAAATAAAAATTTTAGTTAAGACTTTTAATAATCTGGTCAAGTAAAACATGTTTCAGAATATAGTTAAACTAATAAGTAAGAACATTAGTGTAATATTGTGAAAGCTCCCAAATTTACTTTATTTTTACAAAAATAAATTGTTTACTCTATATGTTATTTAAAACGTTAAAGAAGGCAGGTTAGGCAGGCGTCAGTTCGGCTGAAAGTTGTTACGGTTGGCACGATCGACTTACCACGGCTGTCACCCGTGGTTCTCATGTTTAGCCTGATTTCCTTTCCACGAGTCTCACTATTTAAAACTAGCAAAAATGAATCCTCAAATCCAGCAAAATGTTCCCTCACCCTGTCACGACTCAAAATAGTTCCCACTGGAATAAGATTTTTTATATAATACTGTTTGCTACAAAGAACCGTTTTCATTTAAAACGTTCATCCAACTCCAATAGCCTAGACTGCCTGAAGTGAATTTAAAACTTCTCTAATTTGAGCTTTGAGAGCGATGTTTCTTGCGAGTGTTTGTCGCAACTCTTTTTTCATAAGCCCCATAAGGGCTCGATGGGAAATAAGTCCGGGCTATTTAGAAGCCAGATCAATCACAGCTCACGTCATATATCAACCAGGCTTTTGTTGTCCTAGCAATATGGCTGGAGGTGTCATTCTGTTAAAAAATATACTTTTACTTCTGGAAGTTGCAACAGTGGAATCGAGAGTAACAATTGGAGGCATTTATAGCACCTTCAACGAGGTTGCAAGTTGCACACCTTTTATCCTTGTGTTTTCTATAATAATGTAATGTGCACAAGTTTACTAACTAAAATTAATACGAACATATTTTGTCTATAATTTGGCTGCTGTAGCGAGTTGCACTACACAAGATATTTGAATGGCAGCATATGTATAAAAAGTCAATAGCCAGGGAAAGTGCGATGAATCTGTTTTGGCTATATAACATATATATACACATAATATATATATATAGGCTCCAAGTAAGATAGACAATGAGTGAACATATACAAGAGATACTAAAAAGCTTTTAGTGGCATTGCTCTGCGTGGGAACCATGTATTAGTACAAATTTGATGATTCAATCTAGTGGTGTCTGCGACTTCGCATGGTTTTGCTTGACAATAAATTCGTCATTATCACGGAAAATACTACAAAAGCTTTAATATATAAATAGACAACAATCGCCTGGCGGATCTAAATCCCGGGGCTGAATGGCCCAATAATACTATTTATATCGAATTTTGTATTTGTAGTATGTTTAGTGTTAATTAGCCATAATTTAGGATTTCCTGCTCAGGATGTCCCGTTACATGAACCGTTAATATTTACCAGAAAGCAGACCAAAAATTATAGATAAAAAACCTTATAAAACGGATCCATCGATTTATATTCGTTTTAAAATAATAGGATGCTGAATATCTTTGTAACTTCTAAATTGTGTCGCGTGTATTCTCATAAATGGGATTGCTCGAAAGCTGACAGATTATCCTATACAATATATTGAAATTAAATAAAATGAGTGAAAACAAACATAAATAATGAGAAAAGTCGACGCCTCTTTCGAATAACTGCCTACAATTTGAAAGCCAGGTGTTCTACATTTCGCTAGAATATCAATGACTACCTAAAAAAATGCTCATATGTCCCACTAAATATCTATTTCTGCTAGTTTCTTTGCTATTTGTAATCAAATTTATTCTGTTTTATACTAGATTTCTACAACGGAATCTCGAATCGAATTCTTGGGTAATTTAAAGAAACCTCTTTGCGAGGACAGCAAAAAAAGAAATACGTGACATGATTTCCACGCAGAATAAATATTTTGTATAGGTACCACATATGTACATATACATCAATATTAATGCGATATTTGAAACTTAATGTCCATATAAAGCTTCGTTAGCCAAAAAAACCTGAATTATACTCTGACCATAAATCAGTTGATCTTGAACTAGAACTGTATAACTGGCATTCAGGAACATTTGCGTAGGAACAAGTTCTTGAAACATTATAAAATTACGAAACTACAAAATGAGCAGCGCCTACTAAAGCTTTTTTTAAACAAGATACTTCAAACTTGTCTCCAGATGTGATTTCCGTAGTGCATTTCGATGTTGAAATGACCTTTATAACCATTTAACGGCGAATTTTACCAATGACAATTCAACCCACTTCGGCAGAACGTCTGCGATACACACTCGATATATCAAATCTTCCGAAAATTGTCTAAAAATAAAAATGCCAAGGTATCTGCATCATATCGAACAATGTGAGTCAGCACGACTCCACCAAAAAATTTATCTCGTAAAACTCGAATTGTAACAAATTGCAAAAATTCGAAGGAAAAATAGAGCAAAACTGCACGGCTAGATATAAACCAGATATCCATTACTTAATCAGCCGGCGTATGTTTGTGAAACGAGGGCATGCTGATTTATTACAAATTCAAGTTTTGTTGGAAAAATGGGTATACACATGGGGAGTGCGCACTCGCCGCTGGTTACGTAAAAATTCATTGTGTATGGGGCGAACGCATGGCATGAAACATAAAAGCAAAATTTCACACACAAAACATTTAGAGGAGCGATAATCAGAGCACCGTTTCTTTTAATTACTGCGAACTTACAACGTATGTTGTGAATGCTTTTAATTCAACGCAAGCAAGCGTCTGCTCTTCAACGGACTTTGTTATTTAGACTATGTAGCCAATGCGAGCTTTTGTTATTGAAAAACAGAGCCGAGGAGGGTAGCGAAGGTTTAAAAATTGCGTCATTTAATTTTATCTTTAAAAGATCACTGCTTTCCTAATCGCCAATTACACCACATTTTTGTATATTTATCGCTCCGAAGAGAACAACCAGAAAGAAAACAGACAAATTATTTCGACAACGAGTGGCAATTGAGTTAATTTCAAGTTCAAAATACACTTTTTTGTTTATAGTTGAGCAGGAATGGTTAAAACAGATGCAGCCCATCTGAGCGAGTTCACACGGCGTTTTTGCCTTTGAGATTCACGTGTTCAAGTGCGCACAATTTGCGCAACAAGTGTAGCCAAAGCGCGTCAATGACTTATACAACGTTTTACTCTTTTTACTTCACTTTTTCCTCTTTAATCAGAGACATATTTCATGCTTATGTGAATATGTGCTTTCCGCATTTAGATGTTTTCCCGATTCTTCCAAGGCGCAGCACTAGAAACACGGCAAAGAAAACTGAACGTAATTTTCATAGTTCACGGAGTTCGGGTTTTGTGCTTGAGGAAGTTTTTTAGCACGCGAAATAGGTTTCTTTGTGTGTTTTTCCCATAGGGAAGAAAGCTACGAATTCTACTTTCCATTTCTGCAGATTTTCTTCAAATCTGAAGTAGGCAATGGGAAGAATCATAATAATATTAGTAGAGCAATAATGCTTTTAATACAGAGCAGTCCCTGATCTAAATTGAAACCTCAATAACGACAGGGATAGGCCGAAGACATTATAGCAGAACCTATGTAACAAATTCTCCCTCGTTTTAAATTCGATCCATAAAATTTAGCTCGTGCTTAGATATTCACAAGAAGTACAATACCATAGGCATGCTGTACAAGAGATTTCCTCAAGTGCCTAGCCTACTTTGTTTGTACATTCAACGCAGATTGAAAGTGAATGACAATGATATGGCTTTCCGCACTTTGTGCTTTCCTTTACTTTCATAAAGAAGAAATGCTGTGCCACTCAAAGAGATGGTGATACCGCTCCGCTGGTAGAGAATACAGTGGAAGTGTCCACACGAAGTCGGTCGACCCTCTAAGGCCTCCAAATTGGGAATAGGCAAATTGCATCTCGGCAGTGAGCACTTGAATTCTTAATTTGGAGGCCGATCACCTATTTTAGAAAACACCGCAAGTAGCATTGAACTAAGGCAGCCCCACAGGGCTGCCGCTCATTTACATAACGCGAAATGAAGCCTGCACCGGCGGCAGCGGTTGCCTCGCGTTCACATTACTCCATACTAATTTCGCGCCTGAATATAACAGGGGCGTGTGCGGACGATCGGTTTCAACTCGAACGAGAGTGAGATAATTAAGAAAATGAAAATCATCCCATTTTGTAACATGTGCCCCTGTCGGGGTAATCGAGGCCTAGCCTTAGGATAAAAGTGAAATGAAATAGAAAGTCCTTCAAAAGCTCTCGTTTCGACCTCAATTAGCGGCGCATCAGAAGAGTGCTGCGTTTGAAATTAATAAGCGAGGAAAACTCATTTCGTGGTGGCAAAAAAGAAAAACAAAAAATCAATTTTTTTTACATAGTTTTCCTCACGTTTTATCAGTGATCGATACAGCGGATCTTCTGACGGGGTGCTGTGCCTGCAGGTAGATAGGCCCCAATCCCAGCTACTCCGGTCGTCGCTCGGCATGCTGGGTAAGATAAGACACCGTTCATATATTTAATAGTACGGCAGCAGTAGCGATAGAAAACTGAGACAACAAAAGGAAAATGCAAAAACAAATATTCTCATCAACTGCAGAGGGCATATAAGTTCAGATAGTGCGCTAAACGAGCGCTTGCCGTCGCTCTTCTCAGCAAGAAAAGTGATATGCTATGCGGCTTGCTTTGCATGCTATACAAAGCCGGGCTTCGATGGCCACGATGCGGTGCAGTTCCTCAAGTCGAGCGAATGAAAGTGATTTCGTTTTTTTTTCAAAGCTCTTTACTCTCCTCTACTATGCCGCGAACCTCTTACTCTATGCGACAACGAATGGTTGAAACCATCTAGAAATCAGCGCCGGTGTGTAAACCACCGTAGTCTGTCCGTACCTTACCAATTCAACACCCTAGCTGGGCCGGCAATCGTCGAATCTTGCAAAATATTGTCCATTTGTACCTCAAATGCTGATAAACCTGTTGATTGGGTTTGCGGTTACGACGAATACTCAATTACCCCCGGATATGAATCCTGTCTAGTGAATTTTCACTTTTCCACCTTTACGTTGCGCTGGTCTGCCGCTGGCGCGCTCGCTCGTACATTTCCTAGTTTCCAGCAAATTTGCCAGCAATTTAATTTCCCTTAATCCAGACAGTGTCGCCCGGCGCTGTGCTATGACATCCGAACATCTGACTTGAGTTTTCCATCCATTCCAGAGGATGGATGTGAAATTGAATCTTAATAAAATTTACCCAAGACGAGTACTACATAGCTATGCATACATAGCTCTGCTTGAGGTAAAAACCATAAACGCAGGGTGGAAAATTTTTAATGCAAAAATAGTTCAAGAAGCGATTAAGTCTCATAACCATGGTTAAGACGCTGTTTAACCAAGAAAATTTTCATAATCAAGGAAAAGTGGCGACTAATCAATTTTAAGCTCCTAGCTGACACTTGTGGTTTTACGCTGTATTTGCGAATCATCGACACCTCTTTCGTGTCTTGTTTAGTAGTAATGAGGTTGTCGACGTTTATGCCTCAATTTGCACCGGCGGAATTGACCCTGCACAACCGCAAAGCAAATTATGACGAAATCATGTGTGCTAAGACTCACTGAAGTTGTAGAGATGAGTGATTTAATAGTTTGATGGAATGGACTTTACGTAACTTTAGGATAAACAATATAGTAACTTGTCTTGAACCAGATCTTTGCCATTTGATTTCAGCGGCGCATTTGTTAGCCTATCATGGCTTCCCCGAATAGGTACATCAATAAAAAGCGTTATCAAGGTAATACATACCAAAGTTGAGTATTTAAAGTTATTTTCTGATAACACAAGTCATACAGAATTTAATGCAAGAGAGTTGTCACAATAACTGAGTAATGGGCTTATCACGACCACTATATCGCAAAGGTCTTTTCAAACCTATAACCACTTGCATCACAGTTTTAGTAGAAAATGGAGACACGATTGCACGAGATGCAAAATATACTTCTGGATCCTTGTAGTTATAATGTTCTGTATATTTGAAAGTTCGTATCAACTTCAGCAAAATTTAGTCCAAATGGTAACCGTAAGAAACGTATGTATATAAAAATTGACTTTCACGACATTAGGAAAGGCAAAATATCATCAACTCGACTAGCAGAGACACATTTTCAAATCTCAGATACTAAGGATATTAGTGCATTCTGTATTTCAGTCGACTTCCGTAATAGAATAGTGCCCTATTTCTCATCTCCAAGTCAATTCACAAAACCTTAACATTTTTTCTCAACAATAAAATTCTCTCAAAAACAAATTAAGTATATCGTTCTATTAAGCTTTGAGAGACCTCCTCAAAAATACTTAGAAATTTCCAATATGCATGCAAACAAAAAATAAATCGTGACGAAAACCTTTGACCAAAACGTCAATGAAAAGAACTATGTATTCAACGGTTCATTTATGATCATATAAATTACGGGTCAATGTACCATTTAAAGTTGGCCACATTAATTTATTTCGAATTCAAAATCCTCAGCTATTGATCGCTGATCAGTGCTCCCGCAAATTACCTATTCTTCCCCGTAGTGATTTGGGTTAAAGAATACATACCAATTTCTAGTGCTTTTCGGCAGAGTGTACAACTCTTCCAATGAAACATATTCTCGAAATACTTTGGAAGGAACATGTGTGATAAAATAGGAAATCGAAGATAACACTCGAGTAATCCAACGAAGTGCTATGGGCGGGTGATAAGACGTTGTACAAACGTGTGTTTAACAATAAAGTTTTATCAATAGACTCGCACATTCTGAAACAGAATCGATAGCTACGCCGCTATTACAACTCGCGGCTACTAAGAGTGAATGAGGTAAGCTTAATTGGAATTTAGCCGAAAGTCGGATATTTGAGGAAAGTTGTTTGAAAAGAAGTTGTAATTTTCAAAGACTTATTACATTGGTTGCTAGTTATAATATTTCATGCAATTCACTTTACAAATGCGGAAGCTATTAAATTTCTCGGGGCAATTGGGGGAATGAACTGAAAATTTCCGAATTATAAAAATAAAATCCAAGGACTCACAAGCACTGTAAGATGTTTCAAAAGAAGTTCAACTGTCGGGTAACCGGTTTCCAGGAAAAGAAACCAAAACAATAAGCCTGTTGCAAAAACAAGTAATTCGTCCCAACTGAACAAGTAGCCAGAGAATTCGGAATTTATGAACTATAAATGCACAGGAAACTTTTAGCAAATTTATATACACCTCTGGATCTTCCAGAAAATAAAGTCTTTTTCGCCGCAGATTATTCTACACTTTTTTCTTTCATCCGAAATATTCAAAATATTCTCATTCCGTTTTTTTTTGTTTTAATTCAAATGCAAATTTGTATCGTCTTTTGCATTAATATTCGCGCACTGCAAATAAACACTCCTTTAAGAACCGAAATCCATCTCTTGCGAAAAAACGTCCGAATATAACTGACTTATTTCTGCCATAGGAGTACCAGCAAAGCCGCACGCTTTTTAAAAAAGCTCCTAACCGGGAGCAACTGAGTACCATCCATCCAGCCAGCTATTCAGTCTGCCAAGCAGGCAGGCATGCAGGCAAGCAGCCAGCTACACAACTGCATGTTTATTTTCGCTGTTTCTGATCCAGTGGGGCTCCAAAAGCGCGACAGGTAAAAATCATACCCATTGGACAGCAGAGTGTAGTCCAAAGAGAGAAAGAGGAATTTCTTGTATTTCTTGGTTCCACCAGGTAGATAAACAGAGGAACCGGAGCAACAGATGAACCGATTGCAAACCACGCGAATTTTTGTTTACTTGATTTGTCCGAAAGAGCCAAAGCAAGGGCTATTTTTACACCTGCGTGTTATTGTTATAAATCTGGAGGAAACCAGAAACTATGTGGCAGTTACAAGAGAAATTTTTTATTGCATAGTTTCCATACAAAGGGTTCATAGTATTAGTTATCACAAACGAGATTTACATTTACCGGCAATGGCATAATAACATACCGCTTTTTATCACATTGTATTGTAAAATACAGCTACGACTCCCCTTAATCTATTAAGCATAAATTATCTTGATGACTTGCAGACATGTATTATTTGGTGAGGGTATATATTATGGCAAACAAGAAATTTATTTACTAAGGTAAATCGTAACTGCGAAAAAAGTCATAAACTCATATTCCATCAAACCTATGAGCTAATTTGAGAAGTCTCGAAAGTTTCGGCAGCCAAGTGCGCAATTCAGCAATTGCTTTTATTAAGTTGAATTGCAAAGGCGAACAAGCCACTGCCGACTCGAATACGCCTTGTTGTGTCCAGAGCTCACGCTGAGTGTCTATAAACTGTCGTGAGGCATGAATGCAAAATCTAATGTTGACTTGGAAATGGAAAAAAGATTAGTTTAGGATGTGTTTTTGATAAGATCGTGAACAAACATACAGCCATGATGAAAAGTAGAAAGGCGCCCCCTATTAAACTCGATTATAGCTTTATGGTTTTAGATAATTACGACATAGTTTGGTAAATATGCCAAAAACTCCTCACCGCATGGCTCGAGAGCCAACACAGAATAAAAAATAAAAAAAGAATAATTAATAAGAATTATCTGATGGAAATAAATTTATAAAGAATTACAAGAGTATGAATATAGCGTAAAGTTGGGTTAATGTTTCCAGCAACATGCTGGAAAGAGTGACAACTGATGTTTTAAAAATAATAATAAAGGAAATAATGAAAACTAAACTCTATTTATAGATTGCATTATAAAAGAACACATCGGGAAAAAATATTGAAAGGCAAGAAATGTAAGAAGAACATAGTAGAATGCCTGGTAAGTAACATTTGCAAGATCTTAAGCCGCAAAGAGGAGTGAAAAGTTCAAAGGGATCAATATTATATACAAGCGATTATGTGGTATCGTGTAAATAAACATGAGCTTAGAAAAAAAAATTTATTTCGAAATCAATTCAATTATCAAATCTATTTTATTTATATGTATAGAAGATAATGAGTCCCCTTATTATAGGCGACTTCATTATTCCAAATTGAAACAGTTCTCTTGGACTTATCAGCTAATCTAGAATTACACTACACAGATGCTATTGTTAATTCATGTAGAAATACATATTTATGTTATATGTATAACGCCAAAATAACAGCAATGAATTTTTATAGAAATAGTTTAGTTTCTAATCTCTCAGTTGAATTGTAAATACATATATTACAATCTTTTTTTTTTTGTTATTGTAAAATTCAAAATTGTTAACATATTTATGTACTACCTATAAACAAAATGATTTTTTAAATTCAAATGCCGATGGGTTAAGTACGAATTAAACAAATTTTATATTTCACCGTCGAGGGATGTTGTAAAATTTATGGTGTGTTTTCCAGCGGTTCGTTTGTTGCGCCTTTGGGGACCTTTAGCTAGAGGACCTGCAAATAAGCTGTGCACGCACCAACCTAAATATATACATGTGTATATTCAAATAGTGACACATCTGAAAAAACAATTTTTTTCCGATTTGTAAGTTTACAATTGTATCGACGGTATATTAACCGACTTTCAACGCTTCGCCAAAATTCCCAGTTCCCAGCGTACTAATCTATTTGCGATAATAAGCAATTGATCTATCAGTACAGTAATCAGTAATACAGAGCAATTATGAACAGTAGTTTACCAATCCCTTACATTATCTCATAGAAAATTGATATCAGATATGTAGCTTAAGTTAACACGCCGGGAATTTTGTATGCTAACTACACTGTATGAGGCGCAGGAAAGAGGTATCAAGGGGTTCACTTCAGAATGGGTTCGTGTGCCACTCCGGAAGCTAGTAAATACATACATATGCATATTGAGCAATTTATAATAGGTATTAGATAAATAGAACCAAAGAACATGTAACCATTAAGAAGCTGCATGAGCCTATTTTGCCACCCAAAAATGTTTTCTGATCGATCGAAGGAGAAGGGTGTCAGGGAAGTGAACAAACTCGGAGAAACCGCCACTTTTTGCCGTGGAGACAAATGTGCACCAGCCAGCAATGCAGAGAAGTTTGGGCGGATTGGATTTATGCCGAATCCATGGTGGATCAGGCATGCGTCGGTCGCTGTGCCTTTGAACTGCCGGCAGATCGAATTCTATGAATGGTACGAGTAAAAGTACGAGAACCCAAAAGAATTTAATGTAAGCCTTTTCCCGCTACCGCTGACTGTAAGCCAAACGCAAAGTAATTTGCTTGCAGCAGTAAAAGACCAAAAGGAGCGCTCCTATCGTCATCGACATGACGATGAGGCATGAATCCATGAATTAAAATTCTCGTAATTTTCCCGCACTTCCTAGAATTGACGAGCACGAATTTTTTTTTCAATAATTTTCCGTTTATTAGGCTTTGTTATCCTCGAAGCTAGCTTTCAAATTTAGGGGCACTTATTATTATTTTTCGATTAAAGTTGCATATTTGTTCCGACTGCGAGTTCTTCACAGCTTTATATTCTTTGATAAAACTCATTCCTCCTCAAACCAACAATTACTACATTGGAACCTTCTCCTTACCATTGCGAATGAACAATATTGGATGCCAGTCAAATGCTTTACCGTTAAAAAATAATTTTATGTCATCGATCACGAGATTAAATTTTCTGAATATGTAAAATAATGTTGCAGATAACTATATAATTTAGACACTTGATTTATATGTTTTTCAATTTTCTTGTTTTGTAATCAAAGGAACAAACATCAACAATAACATAACCTCAAAATTAAATTAACTCAAAATATTGATTGAGAGAAATATCTCTGCATACCATGTTTTGAATAGAAAATATTTCTATTCAGTTGCAATACTTAAGTATTAATTAGCCTCCGATTATAGTTTAATAACCACAGAAAATCACAAAAAACAACCACTTTTCTGGGAAATTAGAGCGCCGAGGCCGACCCAAACATTCATAAAAGGATGTAAACAAAGCAAGAAAGCAAGCAGATGCTGCTCTGCATTACCAGGTTCATCGGGCAACAAACTGTCATGTTAATACGTTGAGTTTCAAATTATTGAAAAGAAAGCTTGAATGGAATTCAGGCAAACAATTTGTTTTACAAGTCAGATAGAGTTAAGGGGTTTCAAAGTTGAATTGGAATTTATTTTACAAGAATATGAATTTTGAAGCTGTTGATCTTGTAAGAACAGAACGTTGAACCAGAGTACATAAGGTAATCTAAAAATTAAATTTAATAGTTATGGTTCTAGACTGCAGGGAAATCAGGTTAAATTGTGATTAAGAATGCTCTCCTCGCGACCTGCGACCTACAAATAGAAACTAGGACGTACTTTCAAGCCTTTCATAGTAAACCAAAATATTCATCGAAAAACCCACTGGGATTGGTACGCTTTGATGTAATGCAGTACCCTGTCATCGCAATCGATTAAAATAAAAAAATTCATAACTCACTTAAAACATAGAGAGAAAAATAGCTTACACTAAATTCGTTGCTTTGGAACATTTCCTTAATAGGCCCCTGAATATTTAGCTCATTTTCCGATTTTGACCTTCTCTTCGCGTCCCATTTGCTACCGCTTCCATTACCAGGACAGTCGTGCCGCTCGGACGTTGAGGTTCCCAGACGGTTCGATATAAAAATATCTTCAAAACTCCTATTATGCCCTGACGGTGTCTTCCTTCGGAGCCGCACATTGTTTATACTATCTACTTCACTTAAAGACGATTTCGATGATTTGTGCGTTAATGCATTCATTTTAGGGTTTTTTTGGTTGATTTTTACGTGAGAAAGGCACTTTATTGTTAATTTCAGTTATTTAACATAATTCTGCTAATTTGAACTAGTCAGTTTATAAAAATATATGAAATGTTAACTGTAATGAACTAAGCAAGGATGTTATTGTACTGGGCGTTGCTCTCTATACGTGGGAAATCGATATGGGATGACACTATTAGGTGCTGCGCAGAAGCTGAAAAACACCTCTGTAGGCACTAGTGCCCAGTGGTGATTCATGGAGACTTCCGGCTATTAAAACATGTATTTTGTTCCAAAATGTGTAAGGACGAGAGAGAAACAAAATTCCACCCGCGAAGCCAACATCAAAGATTAAAATTCTAACTAATTATCGCAATTCTCAAGCTGCAACCGGTAACCGACGATTTGAAAAATCACCTAACATCCGACTGCAGCCTTATTCACGGAAGCGATTCGATTGAATAGTGTCGTAAATACAGAATAATCCATTTTGGATTTTAGTAAATTCACTGGCTTGACTCGTAGTCCAATCGAATCGAATTCGGGCATAAGCCCCCTGATCACATATGTATATCCGAGGTAGAATAGCAAAAAAAACAATAAGGCCTGTTCCAAAATATTGTAATTAATTTTTTTATAAAGTATAGTTTACTGTAATAAAATATCGAATGGAATCATTTATTTAAAAGAAATTTTCTTTCTGAGTGAGCAAGTTAAACTTCTGCACTTAAGAATCGACGTCACTGCCGGAGTGGTAAGACATCACATGTTCTGTGTAGCCTAGAGCATGATCAAAATTCTTCCTGCACGGATAGCAGACGACTGGCTTGCTCGGTGTCCTATAAACCCCAGAGTGTGCTGGTGGTATCTTGCACTTCGACTTTGTCGATGATGTTGGTGGTAGCATTTCCTTCGAGGCTGGAGGAGTTGTCTCTGAAACATGTGAGTTCACCGAACAAGTTGATAGAGGCGCGTTTTCCTTGTTTATTCCCGATTTGTTAGAGATAATGCTGCTATTGCTCTTCAAAGTCTTTTTTTCTTGTGATGCTGTGGGCGGAAATAGAAGTTTCTTCCGTTCGGCTGATGGAATTTTCGTGCATTTTTCAAGTAAATGATTCGTTAATGCTTTCGGAATGGCGAATTTTTTGTCGCAAAACTTGCACATTGGGGCAATGGTTGTAACACCATGAGTTGCCTTGTGGGCTTCAAGGCTAGATAAAAGCCTAAAATTCCTATGGCATTTATCGCAGGAGAATACTTCGTTACTGGATGGTGCCGCAGACTTGGCCTGATGCAACTTTTTGGAATCAGTTGTCTGTTTCTTATTCACTTCTTTTGGTGATTTTGAACGCGCCCTAATAGAATTTTGAGCGCTAACGGGTGGGGGGAGTAAGCTACTTCTAGACAGCTTAAAATTCGTAGCCACTACAGGAGCGTAAAGGGTTTTCCGAATGGACCGTCTTGATGCAGAGTTGTTGAGAGTTGTTTTGAGAATGCCCGACTTCTTTGGAAGTCCCTTTGGGCTCAGTTCTCGTATTGCGCTCATTTTCTGCTTAATAACAGAGAGTCGCTTGTTGGTAGGAGCGAGGAAAATTGTTTGTCTTTTCTGTAAACCTTGAACTATTACCTTAGTGGGAGGTGGTATCATAGATTTGCGACTCAAAGCAGTATTTTTAGGTTCACCGACTTTTTCCTGTGATGTGCCAGGCTTAACTGGGTTTCGTGGTATTCCAACAGCATTTGAAAATAATCTCGGAATACTAGTCATAAGCTGAACCGAGCTTCTGTTGCAATTATTTGTTGAAAGCCTTTTATTGCCTTCAATCCTTGAAGGCCGATTTAAATTCAAATCAGGTTCCGATGGCAATATTGATTTTCGTAACCGGGCTGTGGATAAGCGTTTTCCAGGTGGAGCTTCCCTAATGTTGTCGCTAGTGCCAAGAGTACTCTTCTTTTTAGCTTTTGGAATGGCTCCGGAGTAGCGCTTGTTCTCATTACTTTTTACTGCAGGATTTTCTCCACAAATATTTCCTTTTTCTTCACAAATATTTTTGTCGTTTTCCACACAAATATTTTCTTTGTTTTCTTCAGAAATACTTTCTTTGTTCTCTTCCATAGGAGCAATAACTTCTTGTAAAATATGGTCCCTATTTCTTTCGTCGACTATTTCCTTCTTCGTGTCGTTTGAGTCAGGTTGCGCCTTACGCTCCGATGTTTTTCCATTCAAGCTGTCTTCAAGCGAATTATCTGATTCGATGTCAATTACAATAATAGAAGGCACGTTACTTGTGTCGCTACTACTGCTCACAGTGACAATATTTTGTGATTTGTCTTCAATTGTCTTGTCCCCGTCACAATCTTCGCCGCCTAATTGTATTCCGTTAGCAATTTCAAGTGATTTTTCACAAATAGTGATGACATTTTCTTTACTTGCTGAATTTTGCGTGTGCCCCTTTGGGATATGCACCTCGTCCAAAGGTGCTAGACCGAGCGCTGCCATTCCCATCTGAATTTGGTCAACACCTCCCTTAGTTGGAGTCGATGAAAACACGTTTATTTCCTGCAGAATGCTTTTTGGAGCTTTCCGCATTGGCGTCATTTCAACATTTTTCTTAATAACTGTACCACGATTCTCTCTTTCCTCATCCCGTTCGAGGAAATAATCGTCCGCTTCAACAGTTTTATCTGCCATAGATGAGTTGAAGGACAAATATATAGAAATACTCTCGTCAATCGCAGTATCATATGGGTTTAGTTGTGAAATTTTTGAAACGTTATCCATACTCTGTAAAATAAACCAAATTGCACGCGTTAACATCTTCCCAGCATCCTTTACTTAATAAAGGGAACAGCGCTTTTAGTTAGCCCACTTCATGTTACAGAACTTTTCTATTCACACTTACCTCGTCACAAACATTAAAATTGTCGGCAATAATCCTACTAAAAGTCTATTTTAATCAAAACGCACTTTTGAAATTCACACTGACGCCAGACTATTCCACAGTTGCTTTAGTTTTCAAATATGAAATTGACGTTTATAAGAACTGCCTTGCCGACTTTTGTAAAGCATATCACAGAAACAGCAATCGAAAAAAGCGAAATTGTAAGCCTACATATCAACAAATGTAATTCGCAAATAAAATATACATTTTTACTCATTTTCGCCAAAATTCAATAAAGGATAAAAGAATGCCAGTGAGAATTTTTCTGTGTTCCTGCTCCTCTGGTATGGTAACGTCTTTTGCCAATGTGACAGTAAGATGTCGCTAAATCTGCTAAAGAATATTAATTCAAATGGACCGTTAACAAGCCGATAGTTATGCAGCACAGCCAATCTATTTAAAGTACATATTCCAATTTGTTAACAAGTCTTGCAAAAAAGAAATTCTCATTTTTTCCTCTAAAACGTGTTCACTAGTTTCTACCTTTCGGTACATCAAAGGTACGCTTATTAATTGACCGTCCGTTGACACACGTTAGCATTTCAATCAATAAATCTTATTTATTACATATGAAATATCAAATATTGCCTTGATTGTAAGAGACAATTTTTATATTCAGTTGTTCGTTGTTTAAGGAACAGAACGTTTAAACAAATGCCTGCGAGGACCATGTGACCGTTCGTTCCATTACCAATTCAAACTCTCAATAAAACTAAATACAATTACGGCAACTGAAAAATATAAACTGAACATAAGGCACAATATACAAGTTTGCTATCGGTCGAATTTTAATTTATTCAGTCTAAACAATCTCCCCTAATAAGCAGCGATTTAAAACTGTTTCCCACCCACTAACTTTGCCTTAAGGTTTCCTTGTAATGATTTATTTAGCCCACTCTATCATTTAATTAAGTTCGGACTGTCCTAGCTATATAAAACCCACAGAAATTTTCTTGTAGTGATCATGCGCCTGAATTTATTACCAGATTCCATTTAGGAGGGCCCTCAAGGAGATATTCTTAAGGTGAGTGATTTCAGTCAGCAAGATGCATTTAGTACGAGCGGTATTCGTCTCTTTGGTCCTTTCATTTAAAGACGTGAAGTGCTACGAAGTCGTTAATGCTTTGGAAAAGCTGTTAAATAACTTTGATAATATTAGCCAGGTGTCCACAGATAATTGGTTCGGATTATCTATAGCTGATGGGCTGCTCAGAAGTAATTACTTTACTTTTATGAAAGAGGAAATTTTTTATTTTACATCTTTATCGCGGATTTAGCCAGTCTGGGGGGAGGATTCGCCGAAGCTGTAGTGGCTTTTGAATACAAGAAGACTCTGCTGGAGAGAATTGAGAACATCAGGAAGACTAGCATCATACGAGATTTGGCTGATGTGCCTATCAATAAGCGAAAAAGTAAATAGTTCTGAATAACTGTAAATAAGTTACTTATCCTTCATATTTTAAACTCACATTTCAATTCTTTCTTAATCTGCTAATCTATATATAATTATATTATATTCCATAACCAGTTTTATGAGTACTTACATAATATGTATAAATTAAATATTTTCGTGTGCGTACTAAAGGTGTTAAGGTGGTAGATGCATCCAGATCCGGAGACAACAATTTTTGAAATGTTTGGGTTTTATTTCAGTTACATTGGTATCTCTTGGCAGCCTTTGAAGTTCGAAATTTCGATAGCTGATTTAAAATTAACGACCTCACAAACCCCTATTAATTCAATAACATGGAAATCCGTTCCAGTTGAGGATTTTCGGTCGCCATAGTGGATTCGCCATATTCACCTTTCCTAATTTAGATAGTATATTCAAAATCAGTGACCCCGAAAACGTAAAAGGACCCAACTCTTTGAAGTGGAACCATTTCAGTCGCCATATATAGTCCGCATTTTGAAACCCTACAATTACTTATAGTCGAAAACCTTCCCGAAGAATCAAGCTATCCAACAGTGGAAACCCCTTTCGAATCCATTTAGTGGTTTTAGAGGAATAGAACAACAACCTTAAAAGCAATACTTTTTAATTTCTTAACCTCCCAGAGGAATATTGTAATAATTGGAGATGATTAAGACCCAAAGGTATAGAGCGGCAAAGTTTTATTAAAATCTGTCTAGTCACGGGCCTAGTTATCATTTTATTACATGCATAATCTATACGAATCAGGAGATCTTGTGCAACACGCCTGTAAAATTTCATCTAAATCGGATAAGTAACCTTTCTTCTCTATATAATGATGTAGAAGTATAGATATAGATTTGAATTTTGTACGTTAAAGACTTTCTTTGTACAATTTATTATTGCAATGAATTTTTTAGTTATTGATAACATAGTCAATATGAAATGGACCCTAAATAATACACGATACTACAAAGCCTTACTACACGATACCGCAACCATGTCAATTAAAGACTACATTAAAGTTGTGAATAATGGTAATCCTTCTCGGGAGCTCTCAGGTAATTTTTTGGTCCTCCTTTTAAATTGTTCATTTGCTACTAATAATGTTTTAGATTTCTGCTTAGCTCAGCTCGACATCACTAAATCGTGTTCTATTAACGTAGAGTGTGTTAATCTCCTGCTATCAAGGGATTCTTACGGGTATCATAGAACTCATCAGTTAGACCAAACTTATTGAAAGATTGCGTATCTACACATTTGATTTTATTTACAGGGCTCTTATACTACTATTACTGATAGAAAGCAATTGTAACAAATTGCTACCGATTACGGCGACGAAAAGGGTGATAATTGCCACAATTTGCTCAAAGATCTATTCCGAGGCCAAGGTAATATTCACAAGTGGCATTCCAGCAATGTTCCGGGATTTATTCTTAGAGCAAGGTAAGGGAAGGGCATTGAAAATTAGATATTTGATTAAAGTTGGATTATTTTAGTGCTTTTTTGTGGTATCAGCGGTTTTACCGAATTTTTCCAGGAGGCATTCATTGCTAGCATTCTATCTTGGCAAAACGAAGACGGATGCTTCTCATTGGATGCAAATAGTGTTCAGGATAAAAGTTGCTACAATCATGTTACTAGTCTTGGTTTAACTTTTTTAAGCAACTTAATAAGATTTGCCTTTCTATCAGAATGAACTAAGGGTTGCACACTTTGATTGCGTTTTATAGAGGGAGTAGGTTTATTGATCGTGACGTGACTGTAAGTTTATAGACTCGGAATAAATGACGCAGTGAACTAATTCATTACCAAAGCCCTGACCACCGATCGATTTGAGGGCCTATTCGAAAACGTCTGTTTGCACTGCAATTGCATCGTTCAGCAATTCAACCTATGAAGCTGAATACTGCGATTGCAATGCAAACAGACGTTTTCGAATGTGCCCACACACTTTATGTTGACTGAAAAGTTAATGATGGTTTTTCAAAAAATTTTGGTTTCACCGACAATAAATTTTCCCTTATAATCTTTTGATTGGACCATCTCATACTATTTGCCCTTCAATTAAAAAAAAAAGACCAGAGAAGTGCGTAGCAATAGACATTTCGGTAGGTAGTCATGAATTTATTTGTTTATATTTGAGTCGAAGTGACTCTAATTGCTGTATTGTAGGTGTAGGATTCCTATAGGAATTTTACATGGAACTCGCTCATTTCAGGCGCTCCGATTGTCCCAATAATAAAAAATAAATGGGTGTATCTACACTTTTAACGCTTACGCATATTCGTTTTGTCTTTAGATATTACTTAGTAACAGTTTTTACTAACTGAAATAAAATACAACCCCCTTCCCGCTACCACCAGGCATTGATAATAATCATACTAGACCAATTGTGAATTTATTTTATAGAAGTGTCGGATGTAATTTGATCACGAAAAAATGCCCGAAACATGGATTTTATAAAGAAGACAAAGTACTGAAAGGTTACAAGTTGCAATATTTTGCCTTTATCATTTTTCTCTCATACATAGTTTTCCAAAAAAATGTGGGATTATATAAGTATTGCAAAGAAATTGATCTATTATCGCAAGGGCGATGTAGCCTAAAACATTTAAATTTTATTGAAAGCAGCTACATCGACACTCTGTACGTAATCCTCGAGTTTCTCAATTTCTTCGGTGAGCCAATCAATAGAGACTTTCTCATCTTCAACAACGCAGGAGAGGACCAACTTCTTAATACCAAAAGCGACTGGCTGCAGTTTTGATGCACCCCACAGAAGGCCTTCTGTCGTGATTTTACGAATTTCCTCTTCCATCTTTCCAAGATCAGTCTCATCATCCCATGGCTTGATATCCAAAACTACAGATGATTTTGCAATCAGTGCAGGCTCTAAAAGTAATTCGATTTTGTTAACATGTGCTGATTATGTGTTGAATCGGTATATTTACTCTTGGATTTCTTAGCATGATACTCAGCCAGGCGCTTCTCTCTGATGGCATTAGCTTCCTCATCGTCCTCAGAGTCTGAGCCAAATAAATCGACACCATCATCCTCGTCATCATTCTTCGGCTGTTCTTCCTTCTTTGCTGGAGGAGCTGCTTTATTTGCTGACTGTGGCTGTGAAATTGTAAGTGATTGCAGGCGGGATTCAAGGGTCTGAACGCGCTTTTGGGTGTCGGTGCAGCATTTCTTTAGACTTTCAACCACTTTTAAAAAGGGAATCATTTGAGCATTCTGGGCAAATATACAAAATGTTTAGAGGCACTCACGTTCTCGCAGAGTGGTGTTCTCCTTTTCTAAAGCAGTCAAACGGTCCACGACTTCAGTTGCAACTGGTGAGGCAGCCAAAGCTGCAATTCCGTCCATCTAAAAGGCAATCAATTAGCGTTAAAGTCGAATAATTCTTTCATTCGCGGAAATTAGTGGCTCTGCCTTTTGAAGACGAGACGAATCGTTTCATTTCATCTCTTGCAGCTGTAATTATGTGCAAAATTCTAAAAGGAGTTCATATGTATAAAATTTCAAATTCTCCAGGCAGGAAATAACGTCGCGTTTTAAGTTAAATATTTTATCTAATCCTCGAACAGCTTGTTTGTCTAAAAACATCTATTTTCTATTGTCATATAAGCAGACACAAGGTTTTTGATAGTTTTAGCTCAGCAAAGCTTTTGATCGTGTGAGATGGTGGGAGAGACGATTTGTGTTGCCTTTTCATGGGGTGTTTGGGAAAAATGTTTCCTTACCCTCTCCAGAGAGTTTTTGATGTGCTGCCTGGCCTTGGCAATTTCTGACACCAAGGTACACTGATTTGATGTGGGCCCCTAAAAGAATTATTACAGTTTAGCGAGCACTCAGAACTGCTTGTACAGAAAATATATATCTACGTAATTTGAAATAAAACGCTAAAAATACTTCAATTCCTGCGTCCTACAGTGGGTGGTAATTGGGAAATGACATGGTTTACCTTTAACTTAAAATGCGACTTTAAAAGCACCTCCTTATCTGCCCGCTCTGGGGACTCATTGCCCTGCGTCTCCTCAAAGACAGATTTCCTCTGAGCGTCTTCAAATGCATCGGAGCTTTCTTTGGAGCTCGTCTTATGACGCTTTCCCGAAACATCTTTATTTTGCGGACCAATTTTGGAAGTTTCCTGAGACTTCTCAGTGTTCTCCTTATTATTTTTCTTTTTCTTCTTCCTCTTTGCCTTCGCTTCATCGCTCTTAGCACCATCTTTTTTCTCTGGATCTTGTTTAACATCTGGTGCTTCAGAACGAGTCTTATCTTCAACAGAATTGGTGGAGGAGCTCCCACGGCCGGCGTTTGGCGACTCACTAGGAACATTTTTCATTTTTTTGTTCTTCTTAGCCTTAGCAACCGCCCGCTCAGGAGTGGAAGTTGCTGGACCGACGAGCTCTGGGTTCTCTACATTTTCTTTTTGATCATTTCCCTTTAGCAGCTTGTAAAGGAATCGGCCAGTTTTAAAAGTAACTTACCGATAGACCCCATAGTGTGCTATTAGCCTTTAGATCACGAACTCACCTTGGATAAATGCTCGAAATAGTCCTTCTCAGCGTCATGATACTTCGACTTCTCAACCCAAACTCGTTCGGTGGCTAGAGGGCAGGCCATTTCAATCTGCGATGCAGAAGAAAATTACAACGATAAAAATCCAGACTTGTGAAAAAGTGTGAAAAGTTGCGGCTGCGTTTTCAAAACGTGGCATGGCAACTCCTCCCTTCTCGCCGCCGTCACTCGGCTTCCTTCGGCGACCAATGTATTGATTTACTGAGGCTTTTTGCGTCTTCCCTAATTACGTACCTGTGGGGTGTATATTCTGTAGAAATCGCACAAAATGCAATTTAAGACTTCTCAATAAATCGAAGCTATTTTGCAGGCACCAAAATAACCTCCCGGCGGATTAACCACTGACAGCAAAGAGACCTTCCTCAAGAGAGCAAGTGGGTGGCACGAAATACAAGTGGATTTGTCCAAGTTCTTGTTCTTACTGTTCTAAAAGGAAGGCGCAAGTGTGGAGAGTTACGATTTAAGTTAAAGTAGTGGGAGATTTTCGAAGTTTCAAATTAACGAGATTGAGTTTTAAATTTACTGCTGATTTCGTCGTCTACGGTTTGGACGAATTCAGAAACTCTCAATTACGATGACAAGAAGTTAGCGCATAAACTGTGAAAGAATTTACAACAAAACAACACATTAAAAAAAAGTGTGAAATAAAACCCATAGCGCCTCGTTCATTTGAAACCTGTTTAGATTATCTTTCTGTTATTTTGATTAATATTATCATTAAATAAATGGTTGCAGAGCTACAGCAGACGTGACATTAACTTAGGAATGAGTTTCCTTGAGGAACATAGCAAGCTGAATGAATATCTCAATACCATGCGCATAGCAGACTCTCCAACTAGAAGAGTTATCCATCACCCATTTCTTGTGACTGGCCCTTCTAAATTTTTTTTTTGTATAAGAGCCGATATTGTCGAAACAGAAACGGTAGCTCCTACGGAGAGAGCTACCCGACTTTACGTTGCCCCAAATATTGAGTTATGTTAAACGAACCATCATGGGGGGACACGAGATTAAACTGGATGACAGACCTTCTTCCGAGGTATATACAATGAATCTCATGGTCTGTGTCGGATATTTCCACTCGTTTCTTGAAATATATATCTAATTTTCGGTAATAGCAATTTATGGCTTCTCTCAGCATACCGTATCTAAGGTTTCTTTCCTTAAATAGATATACAGACATACGAATTGGTTTTCATACTATAGAAAGCGATCAAGGCAGGTTATCCAAAAGTTGTAACATACACGAAGAATGTTATTTAGAAACAGACGCTAATATTGTATTATATTTATTATCGAAGTTTGCAAATTCAAACCTTTGTCCCCTTTAAAATATTCCCCAGCTAATGGAATGCGCTTGTTCCACCTCCGTTGTCATGGACTTGATGGAGATGTGCAGAAAGCCATCCTTTGGCAATCGATTTCAAAGCTTTCACCGCCTGGATTTTATTGTCACACTGATTTCCTTTAAAGTCATCTTTGACCGTCGGGTAAAGAAAGAAAGTGCAGGGGACAAGTTGGAGCTGTAAAGTGGTGGGTGGAGTTGGGGTACCGTACGGGGATATGCCTTTTTTGTTTAGGAAGTTCCTTCGCTTGCCCAGATTAACTAACACCTACATTCTGCGTTTGGTTTCCCAAAATTCCCACATGCCCGAGATTGCTTTTATCCTTGGGCATGTGGGAATTCCGGCAAATCAGGCAGCGGTTAAAACAATGCTGAAAAGGAAACATTAAACAAATAAAATGTCTTTTATATCTTCATTGTGTTTTTTCAGCAGAAGTAATTAACTACAATAAAGTTAAAACAGCTATTAAAATGTATACAAGTAATCTTTAACGAAATATTAGTTACCGAATAATTTACAGTGCATTCTTCCACTAATTCACTAATCACTGCTACATTTTTCATGTGCCCACAAAACAAAACATAACACATAATTTTTCGGACTGCGATCGGCATGCCGTAGGCATCCGTTTTCAGGATACTTTCATTTTTACTCGAGTCGATACTGGACAGTAATCAATAATACTCAACCGTACTTGATTGTTCCAACAAATGCTTGAGAAAACTGAAAGCCGGTCGTTTTATATTTTCGGGGTCCGCAATCGCGAAGACCTCTCGACTCTAATATGGCGACTGAAAATACTCGATGGCTTTCCGTGTAAATGAATACATAGGGGTTTTTGGGGTTACTGATTTTAAATCTAGTATCGAAATTTCAAACTTAATAGCGGGCAAAAGTTATGAACGTAAATGAATTATCATAAAATTGGGGTCTTTGGTTTCGAAATAGCTGCATGTATGTTTATGTGCACGTGGGTCCCGCGGGAGAAATGAAAAAACCTCTGCGCGCATGAAACAGATTCATTCATTATGCAACAGTTTTAATAACTGTAGTATCATATAAATTTGATGAATTGCTTCGTTATATAAATGAATCAAATTCGAGTAGTGGTGATCACCGCAAAACTTCTTTTTTGAAAAGAGCTCCGGGAGAATGGTCATATCGTTGTAATTTATTTTTACTTTTAAACAAAAATTTCATGGAATATACATATATAGGTATATTATAAACGTTTGCAAAAATATATTATACCAGCGCCAGATTTTTTCTCTACATGAATTATATTCCCCTCAAAGTATTGCTCCAGTTGTACAAATTTTGTCATATACTAGCCGAGCTTTTTTAATGTTCTATATGAAAATCTTTACTGTTCTCCCCATACAAATACATATACAGTGGAGATTTCTCTATAAAGAGCAGAAATTTGCGATTTTGTGTGGGGTGTATGGAGAGTTCCTAAAAGAAAATTAAAAAATGCACCTACTGCTAGCCAACATGTTTATTGCTCACACTCTCCGAATTACACTGTATCTTTTCTATTCTTGACTGGCATGTATATCGAAAACTTCCGTGGTCTGCAGGAATCATAACTCTTTTTGCTAATAATTTAAGCAAGTTACGTTGTATCCATCTTCGAATGGATGGGCGAGTCACAATAAAACACAACGACATTTTTCTAATAGATTTACTCAAAACCAATATCTAATTATTTAACAAATTTAGGCCACAAATATAATTGCTTTGTTGAACATATACATGCAGGTATATGTGACAATATCGCACGCGGGGGCAACTAATCAATCCTCATCAGTGTGTAGTAAAAAAAAAACAAATAAAAATTTAGTCTTGAAAATAAATAATACACTTAAAAAAACACATTCGTCTAAGCCTTACAGCTGAGTGTAAAAAATATGGGGATCTAATACCCTAAAATGAAACTAAAGCTCTAAAAAGTCCTGTAACCGAAGAGGGTTTAGTCCTATGCTGAAATTTGCCAATGTGTGGCGCTAGTGTCACATAAATTAAGAGGTTTTGTGTGTGTGTGTATGTGTCTGTGTGTTTCCATTTATCCTCTCGTTTTTATATACAGGAAAAATGTCCTAAAGTCTGCGTCTATTTTACAACCAGCGATTCCTTCAGGTGCCGAACCATGTGAGCTCCAATGTCCCGCACATCAGGCCACTGACGTATCACAAATATTACAAAAAGTATTGAGAAAAGGGTCGTTAAAACACGAACTCTGCAAGGAAAGGGATAAGAAATAGTTACAACTTTAAAGACAGAAAGGCAATTGGAGCAGAAAGCAACGATAGACAAAGCAAAGCTTTTAAAAGCTTCTGTCCTGCTTTCACATGTTTTGTTGTTGCTCTGTCTCTACTGCTTTCTACTTTTAAAAGCTCTGATAGCTCACCTGGTCTTTAAGAAGGGCATAATGATTCCAGCGGCCGTCGCCACCAATAAGAGTATAACTTGTAAAATCGTTAAAACTACATTTATCAACTTAACGACGAGAGCACGTGCGTTAGAGTTGTCTATTCCCTCTACAGTTACATATTGTTGCTGGGAAAGATGTTCCATTTTTGAGATCTATTCAAGGTAAAAAGGGAAGCAAATTAAGTTGGAATTCAAGACAATTATAGAATGCGCCACTCACCCTAGTTTGGCAATTTTCTAGAACCTCATTCACATCCCTAAGCCTTTCGTCACTTTGATACTGCACTTTTTCCTCCATATCAGCGATAGTTTGCTTTAAGTTTTCTATCTCATTCTGAAAAGAGAGGAAATGTAGACTATAGATATCTTCATGTACTCATTTTTGAGCCCCTAACTACTTTGTTTTATTCTCCCCACTTACCTGATGCAACTCTGTTAAGTCATTTATTTGCTCTTCTAATCGTTCAGCCCTGTACCTTTCGCCCTCCAGAGTGACGGTCAAGTCGTGATATTCCTTTTGTGCTGCCTGAAATGAAATCTTTTTTGTTACATCACTTTCTGCAATTTCAATAGCCATTTACCTCTAGTCTATCCACACGCTCTCTCAACTTGTCGAACTCTTCCTTCCGTTCCTGTAGCTCAGTCAAAAGTGTTTTCAGAATAAGTTGATACTGGCTGGTTCCAGACTGACTCTTACCAGAACTGAAAATATTGTCCAATAGTTACTTTGTTTACAAGGACAAACATTTTGCTGGATACTCACCCAGCGGGTATACTTTCACTAGTTACACTACTGCATTCACTGCCATTCTCACTATTAAATTTGCCACTTCCAGCTCCTCCGGTATTCCCAGAACCTGTTGAAGTAGCTTGAGCGATATTGTTCGGTGTAGAGGAACCCCCAGCTTCTGCCGCATTAACGGCTGCTGCCATATTTAAGGCGCTTAACTCTGCTTCTGTAAGGAAGAAATGAATGTACTGGATTTCTGCAGCATTTGGGAAAACTTACCGGTCATCTGATTTATATTATCGGCACTTCCAAATTTGTTTTTTATAAGATGTGCAAATTCCCTTGGCTTGGACATAACAGACCCCGAGAACCCTGTGATGCCATCCCTAATATTACCACCAACGTTTCTGAAATTGATTTTATTGTTTAGTGAATAGTTCCAACATATTACCCACATATACACTGTCCAACATTACGCTTGCTCTGCCATCAAGTCAAAACAAGCTTCAGGCGAAAAGACTCTTTTATGCAAAATACCATCCTATCCCCAAAAAGGTTTCTCATTGCTGAAATCTTATTCATCTTAAGAACAGATCTGGATGTTTGCAGAAACAAACAACCGGGATACGTTCATAAAATAAAATTTTGAGGTATTTGCAAGTCAACAGTGAATGAAAGCTCATAAGAAATGTATGCCAGCCTGAATCCAGTAACGAAACATTGAACAGTATAAATGTCGTTATGGGTAGACAATTTATACCTCAACCCTTGGCCGACGTCTCTTAAAACCTCCCTTGGCTGCCTGTGCTGGACCTTGTGGAGATGTTGGTTTTGAAGATCCTTCACTCTCTTCGTGTAGTTTTCAAGTTTCTTCTGCAGTTGGGATATATTGTGTGCGCTCTTTTGATTTTTCTTCTCGAAAACCGCCTTCAATAGATTCAGTTTAGAATATAACAAATAACTAATAGTTCTACATCGTACCTTTATTCGCTGCAATTGCTGTTTATCTGCACTGGCCGCTAGCTTGAGATATTCATTTACATTATCTAAATAAAAGTAGTAAGTAAGCTGATGGATAAAATTAAGTACTATACGAAACGCCTACCATCACGTGCTGTCTGCTCTCTCCGGATCGACTCCTTAGTGCACTGAATTTTTGTGTTGAGGCGGTCCAGAGCCTGGCAGCTGTTTGTTCGTTGATGGCGATAGAGTTTTTTCCCGTCTGACGATGGTTGGCTGCACGTGTTTCCATCGTATTCGTCTGATACAAATGACTGATAGCAGAGTTCTTCGTTTCCTTTAATAGTCGGTATAATATTGAAACACTCTCTATGAATATTCAGAACAATTGGTCCTACCTGATAGCCGCGACTCCTCAAAGGATCCCATCCCATCTGTTGTGGTCATTTCACTATACGTAAGCGCACCACTTGGCTCAACGTTCTGGCTACGATTCAGATCCTTTTTGCTTCTTTCTCTACTACGCCGAGCGGACGGACTTTGGTTGCGAAATCGCAAAGCCATTGGCGGTTCAGTACTATCAGGATCCCGCTCTCTTGACACTATAGGTGTGGAGGAATGCAGAAATAAGAAGGATGAATAGTAAGGAGCACTATCTATTTACTTTTTTCGCAACGATTCGGAGATGCTGCTCGACTTGAATGTGCACTTCCTTTAGATGTTTGAGCATCAGATACGACTTGCAACGTGTCCATTCCTCAGAACAACTACCTCGTTATACCTGTAAGCGTGATATGTTGTAGCGAGTGGCAAATAGTATTTGAGGAAGAGAAGTTCTATTTATTCTTGGAGCTTAATGTAGGAGCATTACAATATTAATTTTATAAATATGTAATTGATAATGTAGCAGTATTAATACTTTGGAGAAAAAACTAAGATTCTACCGCAATATTGGCTTAATTAAAATTAGTTAACTTTTAGTAAATGTCAAATAAGTATTCGATTTCAATCGCTGGACCTTGACTCTTTTATATAATCGCACTACAAAAAGGGAATCTTAAACAAGTGCGGGGAAAATAATTGCAAAAAAGCGAGAAAATTTCATTCCACCAGATCTGGATTTCTACTGATGGTCTCTTTCACTGTCCTGATCCTTTTCTTTTAATTAAGAATCTGAAATGTACTAGGAGTCTCAGGCAGATGCTCTGCTTCTTTTATGTTGATTAAAATAAACTGCTTAAATTATATGTTTTATAGCGAGAAGATAGATAGAATATTTTAGTTGAGTTGTCCCGCATTTCCAACGATTTGACAATTTTAATCACCATTGCAGGTCTTAATGATAACATTATAACCGGATGCGTAACGACTTCAAATAGTAAACTTGTATTTCATAGCTAAGCCAATAACGGTATTTAAGCATTACGATGACGCACAATTCCTCGACTTTGGCCAGTTTTTTGTTGAATTCATAACCCTCGTGTCAGCCAGTTCTTGTCGTAATGATTCACGTGCCGATATTCAAATTACTACTGTATTTGTTGTTGTTATGGCTTATCGCACAATTAAATACATAATTTGAAGTTTTTTCGTTAGCTTTGGCGTTAGTTTGATGTCGCTGTGTTGGGTAAATCAAAAGGTACCAATAAAATAATATTGTGCACATCAAATTTATTTATGAAACTCCCAAACGGTTGGGATTCCCCCCTGGCACACGATTTTTTGTTTACCTAGGTGAGATCTCATTTTGGTGAAACATCCTAATTGATTTCAATCCTAAGTTGACCACTTTACCATTTATTAAATAATTAGGCATTGGGTATAGATGCTGTTACCAAAAAAGTGCTTTTTGTGTTTCTTTTTTATAAAGATTGGGGTGACCCATTTGGTGGATACTGTGACCTGAAAACCTTTTGTACCAACCTAGATGTGTTAGAACTCTTGTTTTGAATTTTTATAAATATTCTAGTAACATGAATGGCACTCTGTTTATCTCCGAAACTCTTAATTCGCTTGCGTGAATTGAATTTAAGTGACCAAATAAATAATCGATTTGTAGAAAAAGAAGAGAGAGTTATGCAATCTCTAAATTCTGCTCTGAATTTGGCGCACTCCGATAGAACGAGTGGTTAAACATTGAATTGAAATTTGGAGGGTATACCTACTCTAGAACAATGCCAAAAACCTTTTTTATAGGGTGCATATCTAGTTATTAAAAGGGTAATCGTAAAAAGTTACCTACTTGCTACTCATTCTAGAGTCTAGACGGATAATTGCAAAGTGGATTGCAAGAAAAGAAACATTAACTAAATACAATTCCAGCAGACATCGTCCAATAAAAGTTTCATTTCCCATCCCCAATGCACCAAAAACAAAAGACACTAATCGCGTGAATGGAGTGCGGAGTACTTACGATTTACTTTGCCTGAAATCAGACAAATTGCTGTGGCACAAGTCTACAGCTCGACAAGTAAACTTTCTGTACGAGTCCAACTGTCGATGAGTCAAAATTATACCAACAGCATTTTTCGATTACTATACAGGTTCAAGGCCGCACGATAGACAGAGTGCACTCAAACTGTCTACTATCTGAGTAGTACACTTTATTGAAGAAATTCCCAGAAGGCCAACAATATCTTTCTTTTGATTCAACTGCGGTTCAATCAGGTGCGCACGATATTAACAAAATTTATCAAAACCTCTTGACCTTATCACTTGTCGCCTCCTGACTCATTCATTCACGTAAGGTATGGTGTTTCTCGCAAATGCGGCGGCAATTCACGTTCAGAATGAAACACTATCTACGCCGCACCCGCACCACCGCTCAAACTTCGGTTCTATCAATCGTGGATAGATTACAAAAATTACTTGGTGACGCAAGCATATTGCCTGTAATTACACACGAAACAGAGATTTTCTTATCTGCTGGACATAACTTTGTTGGCAACAGGTTTCGGTAGGCGCCGCCAAGTTCACTAAAACCGCAAGTAAAAAAATATCTCAAAGTGCGATCAATTGAAACCGTTGGGTGGATAATACAAATAATACAAAACCCTAGTTCTCCCTCAGCGCTGGGGCCTGATCTAAGCCTCAATTTCGTGCCCACAGTGCTGCTGATAAAATTCATATCAACACGCTAATCGCATTCACTTTGTGCCCACGGGCCTGCGGCTCAGAGTGCGCCCTCGTTCTGAATGGTGGTAGGAGGGAAAGGCGAGAATGTGCGGACCGGTTAGGACAAACAATTTATAATTCTTGTCAATAACGGAAGTTGCAGTGTAATAATTTATTGAGTTTAATTGAACTATGCGTCACTTTCTCTGTTTTTCAAGCGGCGCTTCTTGGGGGCCCCGAGTGTCCCACATTTTTATTCATTGACTGACCTCACTTTTCCTCGGGTGAACAGGGCAGCGCCCCAGATCACAAGCTTTTGCTACAAGTGCTGAGCCACAAAGGGAGAAAAGGAGGTGCACTAGGAGCGCACAAATTTCCTCAGCTATTGTTTCAGGCTTGTTTTCTTTATGCTGTGATTCAAGCACTACAGGAAAATACCTGGGATTGTCTGTAGAGAAGCGATACTTTCCAACAAAAGCCAGAAGCAACATATTGTAACTAGGGCGGAGTCGCATAAACCTTTTTCAATTGATTTGCTGATCAAATTTTCCTTTGACAGTTCCCTTTGACAATTCGCACGGAAATTCCTTGAGTAAAATCGTTGGAAAAAATGCAAAATTAACGAGAACCACACGAACCAGCCGCAGATAATCGATTGATTTCCAAACGAAGTGTGTTCTGTCACCAATTAATCGTAAATTCTTACATTTATGATCTCGCTGTCCCTCATCATTTTTCAGCGAGGATGTTTTATATTTTATAATTGAATTATTTCGACGCAACAGCACTTTTGCACTTTATCCGAACTCTTCCCCGTTTCGTACACAGCACTAGTGCACCGTCTATTTACATTTTAACACACGCACTTCATCTAAAATAAGATTTTCCCGGCCCAAAACAAATTCGAACTGCAAAACAAAACCAATTTGCACTAGTTTAAGGCTTCGGATGAGAGACCAAAATTGACATTCGAAGTGTATGCGTACTTAGCCGGCTAAGTACTACATATGGCTGGGCACGTTCGGACAGGTATAAAACTTGCGAAATTAACACTTCAGTTTATGTTAAATACTCATTTTAAATTTGTGTGTTCGCATTTTAATAAACAAATCCACAGAAATAACAATTTATTTTTTATCCTGAATATTTCTGTATCTCTCATACAAACGTAATCTTTACACCCACTGAACTGAACCCTTCTTTTTTAAATTGACGTTGACCAATCATCGAACGCCAAGTTCAACATTTCCTTCGGAAACAAATCTCGATTTCTCGAGGCTTTTGGGTATGGGTAGTGATGTGTCATTTCATTTGTAGCGGCGGCCTCCGGTTGTCAAATATTTTTGTTACTTAAAGCGAAGCAATTACGTGGGTAATCTAACACAAAGCTATTGCTTTGGAGACTGTTAAACGTTGTCCAACGATTAGAATTTACTTTAGACGGCTAAAATAGTGGTTGGGACGTGAAAATGGTAAGTTCTTCACCGATTCATTTGTGGGAGGATACTTTTGTTAAATAATTCTTCTACAGGTTTCATTTACTATGGGAAAATATATTTTGTTCGTCGTGCTCGTGCTGGCGGTAACTCAATCGTCTGGACTGAAAGAGAAAGACTGTGAAGGTAAATTTTTGCACAATTTTATGGTGACACGATTGTTTCTTTTCACGTGCTTTTTCTATTGCAGTGTGCATTAAGACTGTAAGGAAATTTAGCGAATCCTTAAGCGAAGCAACAAGGAAAGACCCTAAGCTAATTGAAGCGGAATTCAGGAAATACTGCAAGACAACTAAAAACAAAGAGCACAGATTTGTGAGTACCTACAAAACTTTAATAATTTAAGAAGTGATTAGCTTTAGGAACTTCAAGCCGGTAGAGTCGCTGTTAGGAGACTTGTATTTGTACTAAACAAAAAAGAGAAGATTCTCATTGGAGAAAATTTAGGCTATTACACTTCCAATTGCTCGTTATAAGAGAAAAGAACAATTTCATCACTTCATCCGTGTCGTCCTTAATATCTAATAGTTTGTAATGCTTTTATATTGAAGTCTTTTTTTTGGTAAATCTTTTACGAATTCCAATTAGTTCTACTATCAGACTCTACCCCCTTCGTCATAATATGGAACTGAAGCAAACGCACTTTCGTTCTTCAAAATTACCTTCTGTACGGTATGCTAACAAATGATAGGTACTTGAGAATCCGATAATACGGTAGAAGATCTTCTAAAAATCTAAGAAAAGACTTAATTCGGTTTTAAAACATCACCCACACGTTTTGGCGAAGACAGGAACGGAATCTATCCCCTGGGGAATAGAGGCAACGATTGGGTCCATTTCAACTCAATCTTCGCCACATCCTTCTTTTTCAGCGTTCAAGCTTCTACTCCATATAAGAAGTTTGGAGACAAGGATTTGTAGCTCTTTCTCGTTCTCCGTTATAAATACAGCGTCATCAGTGAGTCGAACGATTTTTTAATTATTTTTTCCGTAACTGCAATGCTCTCCATTACTCTCCAGATCTGTTGTGATTCAGGATACGCATCGAAATAAGAATAAGATAATATATGTCGAGTGGCTGATTATTATCAGATTTTTTCATATACTCGTAATTCAGCTGTTAAACTCGTTTCGACTAAACTCCAAACAGGATACATAATTCCACCCCTGCTATTTGTTTCCATTACAGGTGTTCGATGATTCGAATGTCTTTTGTGTCCAGGGGTGGAATTCTATATCTCGCCCTTTTTCTTGGTTTTTTTGGTAATTAATTTTTGTTATTTAAGATTTGGGAAAAGATTCTATTTAAGAAGAATGGAATATGACACATTTATGTAGAAATATGAAAAAGATGTTTATTTAAATAACATGCACAACAACACCATTCCTTATTTCAGTGCTACTATCTGGGAGGTGTAGAGGAATCAGCAACTGGCATTCTGGGGGAATTATCAAAACCGCTAAGTTGGTCCATGCCAGCAGAAAAAGTATGTGAGAAGCTGAAGAAGAAAGATGGGCAAATATGCGAAATTCGATATGGTAAGTAAAATATTTAATTCTAGCTCGGCAAATTTAATAATGCTAAATGAATGTGGGCATAATATAATATTTTATTGGAAAGTTTTCAAATACGCTTTGAAAAGATAAAAGTCTGCTAAAAAGAAAATAAACTCTCTGATTCCTCTGTGGGGGATTCATCTGTTTCGCTACAGAGAATTCCCGAAAGAAAACTCTGGAAAGTTAAGTTAGTTTTAAGGAGAATTCTCTATCATTTTCACACAGCAAAACTTTTAATAAATGAGAATCCTCCACGTCTTTCTCAAAGAAAACTCTTTAGCGGACATGTACCTTAAGTAAAACATACATACAATTGTACTAACAAACTTATCCTGCTTTCTTTTTTAGATGAAAAAATTGATCTCAATAAAGTGGACCTAAAGAAACTGAAAGTGAGAGACCTTAAGAAGATCCTCAACGACTGGGATGAAACCTGTGAGGGATGCTTAGAGAAGACAGACTTTATTAGCAGAATAGAACAGCTCAAACCGAAATACATGCGGGAAGAATTATAAAAGCGTTGAAGCTTTTACCAAGCTCCTTATTTATTTAGCTATTTGGTTTCGTCACGATAATTTGTTTTTTTTTCGTTTGAGAGTACATTTCCTTAATTGATAATAAGTATTCGTAATAAAACCCATTTATAGTAAAACATTGAGTAGTGTTTGTATCAGGCCTGCTGACTTTTAAATGGCTGAAGTTGATGTATAGGATTCCTATAGGAATTTTGCCATAATTCAGCTTTTAAATTCGATTGAAATAAACTCGAAACATGTTACAAATTCCACTCCTGATTAAAGCGAAATCCGAACTTGCCCTGTAACATACAAGGTGAGTATATACAAACTTAACTGCTTGGGCTGTCAGTAGAACATCACTGACTAAAGTGAATTTGAAATTTTTCTTTAATTAAAAAAAAAACAGTTTCAAAATGTTTTGGTGCAAGCAACCCAAGTCCTATTCAGGTATCTCATCATTTGTATGTAAGTATATTAAGTACTGTGCATGAATTCTTAAGATTGGCTCAAAATAAAGCGTCACTCTCGGATACGAGATTACAGTATCTTAACAACTGTATACTCTGGAAGAAGAATTAATTTCGTGTTATCTTCTATGTATTATGCAAATATTCTTATAAATGTTGACTTTAGTTGGGAAATAGCAACAAAAAGTAAAAAACATAATTGTAAATAGTTTTTGAAGATTTGAGACCGCACTAGAGGCAAAAGAAGATGTTTTCTTATTTCACCATATCATACATCATATGTATATTACAGAACCTTGTCTTTAATATATTACGCGCTTAATCGGTAAAAAACATTTATTTGTCTTGAAACTCGAGACTTAATTACCTGTAAGCACAGGAAAAACCACATGGGAACACAGCCCATATGGCGCTAAGCTGAAAAGCGTTTCCTTTTATTTCGTTAGGTCTACCTCACATAGCATATTATTCAAATAATTTTTTTTGCAAAAGACTCGGATTGATACTTTCAAATTGGAAATATGTAGTTGAAAGTCTGAAAGTCTCCCCTTGAATGTAAATTTAAGTTGGCGCGGCAGGGACGGGCATACTTTAGCCCTCAGATTGGAAAATGGATTTTTGCGGGTGAAGCATGCCCCGTACCGACGCGCCATCTGAAATGTACACACAGGGGGAGGCCTCCAACTATTTCCAATTTGAAAATCTGATTCGGAGAAACATGCATTATGATTTTTTTATTTTTACCTGACTACGGCAGTTACGGAAATTTGAATCTGGTTACATCGTTTAGGAGACAGGAAAATCTATGCGGGAGGAGAGAAATCATGCCAGTATTACCCCTTAACCACCTACCATTGGTCACTTCATTTCTTTGTATCATTTTGAAAATAATGACTGCTTTGAACAAATTATCGTTTCGTTTTCTTTCCTTTAAGCCCCAAGAGGGAAAGCTCAATAATCTGGAATTAGAATTTAGGATTTTAAAGATATCATGGAGTGACCGTATTACCAACGTTGAAGTTCTGAATAGGATGGGCACCTTTAGACAATTCATCATAAATGTTGAGTTGTTTAATAGTCTTCATATGCTCACAAGATGTGCACTCCGGTTGCAGAATTCTCGTTAGTAGATAACGATGTGTGAGTAAACATGACCCAACCTTGTACGGAAGATCTTGATTTCTTGTTTCCTGGTGATGGAATTGTAGCGATGCTGGAGTGTTTGTTTGACGAAGAAGGTTCTGTTGTTACCAGTAACCGTCTAGCTTGCAACTACCCATTAAGAGAGAAAGAAACGTCCAACATCCTCTGCGTTATCAATCAATATCATTCCTGAAATTGGTGTTTTCAAAGGAAAATTAGGGATTCAAACAAAAGCTACTCGTTACAGTTTTACTGTATTTAATTATTTATCAAACTTGAACTTGTTCATACAGTTGCGAAAATTAATTGGATTTGAATTCAAGGGATTACATGTACACATATATAATATAGATAAGCGCAAATTGCACGTAGATCTTTATCGGCGGTAAGGCTGTTTGTCATAAAGTCCCCTGCTGTTCTCTTCCTGAAGAACTGCGTAGTAGCTGTACACAACACACCACATGTAGATGAAAACACCTGGAAGAATAGAACATATTAATAATTTGCGATTAACGTGATGATCAACTTTGCATAATAGGAAGTAAGGATTAGTAAAAAATGAACGAAAACATTTATAAGTTGAAAATATTGCATTTAATCACTACAAAATCTGACATTATTATATCATTGCTATCTATATTGGCCTATGCGAGTTGGAAAAGCTTAGGACAGTTGGCAACTTATATTTATTTAAAATATTTTCAATTTCCTGGAAAGTTGTGGTTTCCAGATATGTTAAGATCGTCAGCATGAATGTGCCCACATCACATGACCAAGTGTGTTAAAGTTAGGGGTAGTTAGTTTTAGTAATTCATCAGAAGTGTACCCATTTTAGAAGAAGTTCAATCTTCAAATCCTCGTAGACTTACCCACTGAAATTAGTCCAAATACGAGCCAAAACACTCCTGGCAGGACATAATCGTCTATAAAGAACACAACGGCAGTATATATGACTGAGACGAGCAGCCCTACGGCGAGCATGATGCCCAGCATTACCCATGGCAGCATTAAATATTGATTTCGCTAAAAAGTGAACGATATTCATAACACGAATGGAGGACGAATGATTTATAGGCACCTTGAGAACGCCGGCGATTAGCAGAATTGATATGAGGATCGTCATGCAGAGATTAATGGCTAAAATTATTTTAACTACACTGGACGGTAGCCAGTCGAGTACTATCGTTCGAAACTCCACTCTTGTAATGAACATTACTATGAGGGATGCGATCGCAAGCAGAATGCCTAATATACCAGATATGATCGAGCCTGTCCGCAGAGATGCGCACAGGCAGCAGGAGTCTAAAAGTCGCTTTCCCATCTCTCACGATTGGGGCTGTGTCCTTCGAAAATATTTTTAATACGTTAAAAATTTGTGTTACTGTACATCACTCAGAAGAAATGAAGGTTTTTAGCATGAGAGGGTGGTTTTGCCGGGGCTGCGATTACTAACAAGATTACATTTTACGAATCGATGCGTTTTTCCTGGGTCTTTAGCTTATTAGTAATAGGAAAGCTACTAAAAGGGCTTTTTACCGATTTAATAAGTAAAGGATGACAGTGTATATTTATTTAGTAAAAAAAGGAAGTCAAAAAGTATTAAGGGTCGGACATGAAAGCGCGACAAACTTCTTTTCTTAAGTCGCTAATATGTACTTAGAGGTCCATTATCAATTCATATTTTTAAGTAGGATTAAATGGGCGCACTACTGTGATGAGTTTTGCCCGCCCTTAATTAACCAACTCCATAGTCTGTACACATTAAGTTAAGTTATAAAACAGAAATTTACTGATAACTCCATTTTTTCACGTCTTCACAGTGGTGTTCCCCCTCAAAAAATCATTTCAATTACAAGAACTCGTTTTTTATTCCAAAATCATTAAAAATACATGACAGAATGTTGATAAGGAAACCCTAACTATGTATTTCAGCGTTTACATTCATTTTTGAAGCGTTGTGCACACTCAAACTTTCACCGTGTTGTTTTGCAGCCGTTTTTCTAACTGGCTGTGCATGGGAAAAATATTTTAGGCGGTTTCAGAATTATTTACGAATAGTGGACTTTCCAACTTTTCAGCTGTGCGCTAAACCAATTATTGACACTACTTCCTTGTAGAATTGTAAACCTTTAAACTAGAAAAAGTCATATTTTGTACCGATTTTTTCCTTCCCAAACATAATCGATCCAAAAGTCAACTAAACACCGGTCTTACCTCACAGCTAAAAGTTTACTTTGGCACGTGTGACTTTAAAAACCTTGCGATTTACATCAATGCCATTTAGACGGGTCAACTTTAGTCGAGCGACATTGCACATGAGAAAAATCGACTCAGTAAATGGAGCGTAATAATTGCAATATAACACTATAAAATGAGTTTGAAGGAAATACTGCCTATTTGAAACAAATATCTGCAATTTTACTAATACCTCGATCGTTTTGAAAGACACTGTAGATCGAGATTTGGATTAACCTTAAAACTCCATTGATCCACAGGACTACTCCAAATAAGAATTTGTAAGGAAACGCACGAAATTATCAATTGAATCCGCCCTGAGTTCATTTAGCTCATCATCGCTTATAATTTTATTGACCCTACTAAGTAATTCCAGAAAAGTGGTGATCACATTGGTGACACATGTTGGCCTTGGTCAGCTCCTGCCTAAGCGGTGTGCCCTTGCCGCTGCCGAAATGGTATCTGGAGCGAAATAACTCTGGTCAACAGCTAACAATATTTGTTCATTAATTTACTAGATCGCCTCTAGAAATTAAGACATCCAAATGATTCACCGCACAGATTAAAACAGATCAAGAATAGACCATCTGTGACATCAGACGAAAAATTAAAGCGCATGCGCCCACAATATTTTGAATCAGGGAGTTCACTTGGTAGCAGAGGCGAAATGTGTCAAGGTCTGGGTTTTTGGACGAAAATTTAAAGGACACGCCGCGATGTACAACGCAATTACTTTTCGCACGATCGGTTGAGGCATATTTGCACTCAGGGTATGATCAGAGATCAGTCTGGTCTGGGGATAGCGGATCGCTATTCAGATATTTTGTTTTATCGCAGATCACTAGCCAGTCCGAGATGAAAACTAAAATAAAGATAAATGATAAATCTACTTTTGTTTACTGCAGCGCTCTTATCAAACGTGATCACTCGGCGAGACAACACACAAATAGCAAAACGCGAGTTCTTTTCTCGTATACGAGTGCACGACTACCTCAATCAAATGGGAAGGAAACTTTCGATGATCGCTTGAGTTTCAATGGAAAAACTGGCTTAGCGCCCAACTTGGAGCTAGTCGTCATCTACGGAGGAAGTCAGCGTCGGCCCCAAGCCCCAAGTCAATCTGAATATGGCACCATGCACATACACACTTGAGCCCCAAAGTCAAGATGAACCACATGTTGTTGTGGGGCTTGTTTCTAGTCAGTTGCTCTCTAAAGCCGCAAACCGAGAGATTGCCTGGTCGCTAGCAGATCGGCCGAGCATGAAAGAATATCACCTTACATCACTACCGGCCGGAGCCAAAACATTAGCCGCAGCATCAGAATACATCTCTTTGGTACAGCGCTTCAGATTATATCTTGAAGCGTATACTAGAGGTCTTTGAAGAACTTTGTATAGAATCAGTGTTCAGGGAAACGTATATTGTGCCCCGTCGGCACTGGTGTGGTGACCTCATTTTTCATTCAGGCTTTACACGTACTTTGGGCATACAGAAGTTTGCGAAAACATCAGTATGATCATATGGCGGCAGCAGTCCTATACCATGCGAACGGTGTTTTAATTTGTTTGCTATTTTTAGTCGTTTTATTGCCCGCCAATTACGGAAGCTCGACAAAGAAGTACTTCCAGAAGCGTCGTTCCTCAGTTGTGTGATCACCAGCTGAATGTATTTAGACACTTGGACTGGAGTGGTATTATTTCTGGTCGCTTATGAGGAATTAGCTGGTCTGGAACTTCTGGAAGGCGCTTTTGTTTATTTTTAAAATTCCCCTGTTTGGAGAATTTGGACATAATTTTTTAGGACTCAGCGTATGCATACATACATATGGGAGATTTACAGGAGAAAGAACTACTTGAGAACCGCAGGACTGGATTTATGATGACCCAGTGCTCAGTGGTTTTCAAGAGGTTCCATTTGTTTTCAAGTGGATTTTATTTGTTTTTTACTTTTAATTGTGATTTGAAGCACAAAAGGTTGCAGGATTGCGCGCGATAAGTTTTAATAGCCTAGTGGCGCGGCGGTTTAAGATCTCTTTGTAAAGTGCTTAGATGGGATATCGATTCATTGTTATTGAGAATAACTTATTTCTTTTGGAAATTATGTGATCTAGCGAAGAAGGACTAGCAAACGAAATTTGCATTATTGTAGATGACATCCCGAATTTTGTGCCTCGGTGCATGAACTGTCCTTTACTATATGGTTGTTGCCCATTTTCCATTTCCATTTCTCTATTCCCAATATATTACAATCGAGCACCTGTAGGAGGTAAAAAAAAAAGTGTTTTTATGGCCCTGAAATCGATTATGACATGTATAGTAAGTCCTAAACTTTATGTCATAATCCTTGAGAAAAACCGTTTCAACATTTTAAATGGGGGTCATTCTGAGATCCGATTCACGTGAAAAAGGTACACATTGCAAGTATCCTAATGTCCTATTCTCACATCGTTTAGTGTGAATGTTCCACATTTTCGGTTTCTTAATGCGTAACTATCGGTAGAATCTATTCTTATATTCGCTTGAAGTAAATATTTTCAGTATGAGCGAAGTGAGAGTTCCGTGGAAATATTTTTCACGTGAAGCGGGTCTGAGAGTAGACCCCAATATGTTTTTCTCGAAACCATGTTTTTCATATGTTCATGATTACAGGCAAATGATCGATTTTCAAGATTTTAATTTTTGAACCGTGCTGGTGATTTTAATCTCATTATCAGTGAATTATATAAAATATAGCTCCTAAGTAACGTATGTAGATTATTATTTTATATGTTTTACAGTTTTCGAGACAACCTACTAAAATAGGTCGGATAGAGAACGTAATATGATAATTGTACCCTAAGCCTATAGATTCAAAATTCAGCAGTATAACTAAGCTGTAAACTTCATTAAAAATGGAAAACGTTACTTGTAAACATAAAGTCAAATTGAATCATAGGTTAATATAAATAGCAGGGCGCAGCAATTTTACTCAGTCATTACACAATCTAATTTCACTGCCATTATGGTTCACACCCATTTCTACAAAGCTTTCCTTTACGACTCGAGCAGGAGGTTTACACAACACAATTGATAATGACAGGCCAATCCCTAAGCAGTAGAAGCGACACCCATTTTCTCTAAACATGCCGGGCAGGACTCTTTGGCGCCGAATGTCCTCGTGCTCGGTATGAAATTCTGTAACGCAATTAAGTAGGAAGACGTATTTATTTTTTGTGGGCTAGAATGTGTTCCGTTCTAGTGATTCACATTCCAACTGTGCTTTCACGCTAATTTTAGTTTTGATGTTCTACTTCATTAATTAAAATCAGTTTTTTCATCTCTACTGAGGGAGGGATGACCTTGAACTTATATTTTGTTTGCTGCATAGCAAGCCGTTCACAGACTATCTGACTAAATAGATTTCTTAATTTTGTATTAAATTTTAGTATCAAGGCACTTGACTTGTGTTTAGCTTTTTATACTTAAAACTTTTTATTTTTTTAAAGAGTTAATCAGTTTGGCAAGTATGCGGGTTATACACATACAATTTTTACATGACTTACCAAATATTAAAAGTAGTAGACAACCACCAAACTCTTTGACGTTGCGTGCATTGGCCCCCGATAAGGACAAGATAATGAATAAATATAAGAGGATGCTACCCACAATCGACAAACACTGCAATATTTCTATTACCAGCCATGGTATGAAGAATTTTTGGTTCCGCTGGTACCGAGAACAAATTTAAAGTGTTTAAAAAACTGTAGTCGTTAAAGCTCAAAGCAATAACGGTACCTTGAAAATTCCAATTAATAAAAATATATCTCCTACAAGACAAACTATAGCAGCAGTAGATACCCCAGTTAAAAGAGGAACGTCTGATTCTCTAATAATCGTGTTCTTCTGACTCAACATGAAAATTAAGTAGAGAATGAAGCCTAATGATTTACACAGGTGGATTACGGCAATCACAGAACTCCCAAATCGCAAGCCCCCGAAGCAAAAGCAACATTGTCCCTCTTTTAGACACATAATCACCACTTTTATTGCAATATTTCCTTTTCTGCACTATTCACAAGACAAGCTCCGACCTAGGACTGTTACTCAACGTGCCTTTACGCTGTTTGACTCATTCAAAGGATTTGGCAGAACCACCACGTGCTATTTTATCGATTTATTTCTCAGGAAGATGGATGTAGTCCTTACAATAAAAATTCGCCGAAAGTATTCTTACGTCATAATCTTGAATTCTACTACCCATTCTGCAATTTCGTCTTACGCTTTAAAATTTGTCTTCTATTTTATTTCTCTACTTACGTCTGCTTATTGTCGAAAATATTCCAGAAATATTACATACACTTAAAACCACACTGCATTCCCCATCTTCTACTGCCGAATGGTTTTGACACTTTGCTCACACGCCAAGATATATCAATAACATATAAAAACAGAAAGAACAAGGAAACCGGCGCCGATTATCCCCAGTTTACGCGCAGTGAAATATTTTTAAGTGTATTCCACAAAAAATAAAATAATTACATCTGGGTTTCGCCGCTTTATGTAGGTATATTAATCTTTTAATACGGAAGATATGTAAAATCTAAAATATAATTCCGTTGAATTCTTCTACCAAATCTGCGCGAAAGTGGAACGTCTAGTCTTTGTTAACGGTTCAATATACAGAATATATAGAAGTGCATCGGCACAGGAATCAATTATACTTAGGACGATTCGTTGCTTGATAAAAATGCAACCGGCACTTTAACCAGGTACACCAGCAAGAATTCTTGAGTTATATATAGAACAGAGTGACGGACTCGAATGCTGAACAAAACTGAGACAGTTCATTATCAATAATCGATATCGTTTTCATTATTAGTAATATTATATCGATCAAAATAAAACTGATTAAAGTCCAAAATGATTAATCCTACAAAATTGCAACAGCCCCCAAGTAACTCAATACCTAGTCTAATACCGACCTAAATAAAGCACAAAGTGCACTTAAAGTGCATTGACTTTACGTTAAGCAAAGCAGGCAGCACGTGAGTTGTTAAGTTACTTATTCCAATAAGCCTTTGACTCTCTCTTAACTAATGCTAACGAAGCAAATTCTTTGCTTTCGAGTAGTGCGGTACGCAATTATAATTTACGGATCATGCTTTGATTTGTCTTAACAAGATTATTACGTGTACCTACGTACGTAATAACACGTTATCAAGTAACACGTTTGTTTTCCAGGAAATCTGCGATAACAATTGGGTATCCGTTCATATTTATTTCATATTCATATAAATTCATTCATATCAAATGAAAGGTCCAATTTTATTAAAATAAATTATTGTGTCAATTACGATTACGTTATATAAAAGTTTATTGCGATGTGGTATGCTGAGTTTTCATACACTGAGTACGAACACGTTTTTAAAAATTGCGGAAAATGTGCCTTGGTCAATTTCCATCCGATCGATTTGAAATCTCAACTGCAACTTCTTAAGTAGATTTTTCATCGCCATGAATTTTAACAATACTTCGTGCATGAAGTTATTACTAATGAATTTCTTTCGTTATTGTTGTAATTTTTCGCAATATTAGTAATAAAAAGAAATCACATATAGTACATTAGGCAACTTACCAAGTGTAAACACTATTGTGACAACTAAAACTGCTTCAAGCCAAACCAATTCAGCTAGATAAACGACAATAAGGAAATAGTAGCCCGTACAACACACAATAGTAAGACATTCAAGTAACTCAGTTGTCAGCCATGGTATAAACAAGTACTGGTTCCGCTAATATTATTAATCAAATAAATTAAATTTGCGAAAAGAAAACTCTTATTACTTATAGAAAATACCTTAATGTGGCCTATTACTAAAATAAGGTCCCCTGCGAAGAAAATTGCAGCCGCAGTCAATATCGGGTAAAAAATCGCAGATTCTAACATTTCAATTGTATTTTCTTCTTCCTGGTTCCTACTTATAAGTAGGTAAAGAATGAAACCTATTGACTTGCAGAGGTGGATTATGGCTATAGCATAACTCCCAATTCGCAAGTCGCCACAACGGAAGCAGCATTTATCTTCTTTCAATAACTTTCGTACCATCATTTACTGTAATGAGAGTTAAATGTCATTTAAGGTGCTAGAGGTAAATAAGGCGGAGCTTATTTAAAAATCATCTATTTCCGTGAATATTTAAACCTTTTGTAATTCCAACAACTAGTTCCATCATATCATAATTTAAATAACCATAGTAGACGACTTGGGATATATTTGAGCCAATCAAATTGTACCAACAGTAAAGTGTTTCGATGTTCCTCCATCAACTTCGCATAGGTATGGCATAAACAAAACAAAAAACGTTTATATTATTTTATTCCCAATTTTGATATAGTTTTTTGAAATTTTTAGTAATATGTTTATTATACATAATATTTTTGTGCCATAAATCATCCATTTTTCCTTATTTCGTATCTTTCAAACGCGTTTTGCACAGAAAAATGACAAAGAGCAAATTGGATTCACTGAGTTATCAGCCATGGCATCAAGAAGTTATGAATCCGCTGCTGGTAAATAGGAATTCATTTTAATTACCTCCCAGGGTTCTATAACCAAAAATTAAATATGCTAGCAAATGAATTGCACAAACAGCTAATATCCACACAGATTCCTTAGTATGAACGATATGGTATCTTCTCATCAAATAATAAAAATTGGAATCTACCGACAAAGAGAGTTGGATTATATGCGATTGCCATGCATAACTATGTACCTATTCGCAAGACACCGCAGCAAAAAAAGCGATTTTTTTCTTTCAATCATTTTCAATTTTTGGCAAATATAAATAAGCTAAGCGATTCGGATTCGAAATCTGAAAAATACGAGTATATAAGCGCTTAATTTTGATCTGATTTTTCTATTTAAATTGATGTTGACTTTGCAAAGGAAAGATGTATAACGCCAATTTCATATTCAGTTCTCACTATGGAAAAGTAGAACATGGGCCTACACCAAGAAAATTAAGTACAAGCCAGTTCCGTCAATGTTGACCGATATTAGCGAAAGGACGCACTTTTCAATAGTTTCGAGTTTGCAGAGATTGCATGTTTGCCTCTTCAAGTCTACATCTACAACTTCCATTTTTAACCGTTAGGAGGAATAATTTCTGCAAAACATATTACTAAATTACCGAAAAAAAACTCTATCGAAAATATGACGTCCTTTTTTCAAACGTCTAAACTTTGATTGCCTTTGCCAAAACGTAAACATGAGGAACCGGAGGAAGCATTCTTTGTATTTTTTTGTATCATTGAGTACGTTGACACGACAGTCCCAAATCAGGACTAGAAACCAATTGTAGGCCAAAATCACGGCTGCTCGTGTAAACGACACAAAGTGGGCTAGGAAATTTGCCCTTGTGTGCTATCTGTATGCGAATAAGATTTGTGTCATTTGAGGGATCGAGCACACACATACAGATATATAAGGCCTAGGCCCAATTCAATCGGGGCTAGGCCAAAGTTGGGACTTGCCCGTATACACGGCAAAGATAATCGCGACTTTGGGCTACGCTAGGCCAAAGTCGCGACTTTGGATATCGTGTATACGTAGTCATTGATAGGAAACATGGGTGACTCATAAGGACCTACGATACAAATCTGTCGCGAGCAGCTTCGATCTACACACACCTCATGTCAATAGAAAGATTTCAAACACTATGAGCCACACTTTCATTTAAATATGGTACTTTTGTGAATTTTAATAAATTACTTTTGAAAAATTTAAAAGATTATTTAAATTACAATTTTTAAAGACGAAATTTTACTTAATCAAAGATATGAAGAAGAAATTTTGCGAAGAAATATTTTTAACACACCGCAGTATTATCCACCTCCGATGGTACTGAATCTTCTGCGCAATGCGTTCATGAATTTCCAGATGCCAGTTCAATTTTGCCTCATGTTCCATGTCTTTTCCTCCTATTTATTTGTGTGGGGGATATGCACGGATAACTTTAATTTTCTTGACCTCCAGCGCAAGCTCTGCACTCATGTCATTGCCACTCCCAAAAATGTAACCGGTTTTCGTAACTGCAAGATTGTATTTTGTGAATGTATGCATTTTAAAATCGAGCCATCCTTCAAAGAAAAAAATCGGAAATTTGGGAAAATTTGCCTATTCAAGAAGGGGAAAAATATCGTTGAACTTGCAGGGTTCCCAGCAGGAAATTGTGGAAGTGCTTCTCATGGAAGTTATAAGGAAGCACAACAGGCAATAGGCATGAGTGTTCGTTCGCATGGATGTGTATCGGAAGCAGTATCTGTGCAATGGCACCCCAGAAGGAATTGTAGTCAATGCTGCCATAATAAGTGATGATTTCTAGATATTACATAAATTACTAAAGAAGTAAGCGCTTACAATAGTCATAGAAACCTGTTCTCACTGACACTACTGGGTTTAAATATTTTATCGATTTTATTATTTATTTATTATTATTTACATATGTAATAGGTTTTCGTAGCCACGCGATTGTGCAAATTGTGAATGCATGCATTCTAAAAGCAAACCATCCCTCAACGAACAAAAAACAAATTCAGATTTTTTGGGAAAAGGTCTCAAGAAAGGGAAAGACTAGTTCAATCTAGTCCATGGAATGCAACAGGGTTGATTTCTTCTTCATGGTGCAGTCTTTGGTATATTGCAGCATGCTCACATTAGAGCGAATGATGAATAAAGGCGAAAGTTCTCTATTTTTATTACTATTGGATTTACATAGACAATTGGAGATTATTGACAAGTAGTGTGCTAAAAAGATTTTAAGGGTAGAAAAGACCAAACTTAAAAATTATTCAAAAAAACTTCTCATATTGCAACAAAATCATCAAACATCATGGACAACCAATTTTATATAACTTTTGTTATGTATCTGAAAGAAATGTTGATATAATATTTTCAATAAATAGGTCCGTGATCATAGATATTTCTATTATATCACAGATTTTTTACTGAATAATGTAATGTTGATGATATGTTATAAGTTAGTGCAAATAAAAAAAAAGAATAATTAACAAAAACAACCTTCCAACTAACAACGGGTAACATGGAAACCAACAACAGTATATAGCAAGAAGGAATGTGACATCGATGATATTGGCTTTTTGAAACTATAGTTAGAGGGTGTTGATTTATATACACGAAATTGTCTCAAGGAGCGTGCTGGAACAGAGATATAAAAAGGGCAAGCAGTTTGAGCGGGTTCACGGGTTCACCCTGCTTTGTACCCAATCAAAAATATAAACGGTCGCCGATGTTTCAATAATTCCAGGGAGATAAATGTAAGCCAATTAGAGTATGGAAGCAAGAGAAAATTATTTATTATATTATATCGAAATTATAAATAAGGTCCTTAGGTTGAAGAAAATTTCGTCATGGTTTTCTTCAACCTGAAGATGATAAATCGTTAAAAATAATTAAGCAATTTTTAAAAAATCGGCCTAAATTGGTAATTATTTGAGGATCACTGTATGCTACAATGCAAACCTTGAAAATATGCTAGAGCTGTAACGTATTTTTTTACATTGATTCTACATTTCTGATTGAAGATTTTGCACATTTAATAACAGTGAAATAAAGAAGAATAAGAAATATAAAAAAAATCTTACATTGTACAACTTACCCAGTGTAAATATTATCGACAATGCTAAGAGCGCTATAAGGAATTGTACATTTGAAAACATAGCAATGACAATGAGCAAATAGTAGCCCGTACAAATAACAATGGCTGCGCATTGAAGTAACTCAGTTATCAGCCATGGTATAAAGAAGTAATGCATCCGCTAGTTTAATTAAACATATTTTATACGAAAAGCTTTTATAACGTGGAAAATACCTTGAAGTGTCCCGTTATCAAAAGTAAGTCTGCTATGAGGCAAATTGCAGCTACAGCTATAATCCCCGCAACAGTATCAGAATTTACATCTCTAAAGAGACTACTACTAATCACCAAAAAGTAGATGATGAAACCTACCGACTTGCAAAGGTGGATTATTGCAATCGCAATACTTCCAATTCGCAAGTTACCGCAGCAAAAACAGCATTTATCATCTTTCAATAATTGCCGCACCATTTTCTAGTGTAAAACAAAATAATTTTCATTTATACTTTTTTAGTAAAAATCTTGACTAAATTCCATGTGCCTGAAAGGATCATTAGTTTGGAAGGAAAAAGAAGAAATTTAAATAAATGGAATTGACTATTGATTGCAATTAATTAATTTTAAACTGGTTTGCATGACGATGAACAAAGCATTGACCTTAATAGTATTAATTGCTATTAATTTCAAGAACTTATGGTTTCGATGGCTAAATTCCAATTTTTATGAAGCTAAAAATGTGTATCTATGTATATCGAAAAGTGAATTCACATATGTACTTATATAAAATCAGTCATTCAAACCATAATGTTAGCAAAGTGTTGGAATACAAGAGCATAACTTGAGGCATGTACCTTACTGTTTCGGGTTCTGGTTAACCCATTCGCAAATTTTGTTAACTTTGTCAAATTATTTTAATAGAAAAAATATGATAGCAGATAATATAGCCGGTGTGAAAACATTGCATATACTTTTCGTACAAAAAAGATGATAACCCACCGTATGTGTAATTGGCGCTTCAGAATTTTCTTTATTACGAGTAGCCGATTGAATACATGTGTGCACAGAAGAGAAGAAACATTAAAGTGGAAGAAAAATATCGAACATCGTAAATAAGCATTATTTCAAGTTCAGAAATAAAAATTAGAATATATAATAAAAAAAACAATTCCACAATACATTAATCAATTTCTCATTTTTCAAATACAACTTTAAATTTTTGCACACGTTTACGCTTCAATATATCTTAGAACCATAGACTATTTTTTCATTACTAATTGATACGGAAGTTCAAGATCATCACACACACACACGGTGTCCAACTGCAGTATTCCGCGTTACATTTCGAGAGAACATGTATTAATTGTGAAGATCCATTACAAAAATGGAAAACATTTTAGTGGCAATACGTAGAAAAATACGAGCTAATTTTGGTGTCCATAATCGTCCGTCGCGACCCAATATCGAGAATTTAGAAGAAATTTAAGTGGACGTTTTCATTGAAAGAAGCATTGTAGCGCTAGAAGGTCGATCGAACACATCGTCGCCGTGTACGCGACCTCCCACATTGCACCTGAAACAATGAAGTTATTGCAAACCAAGTACCCAGGTCGTGTCATCTTGTTTTGGAGACCAGAAGTTGGGATTTGATCTGTTTAGACTATTCCCTTTGCGGTTTTTTGGAGGAAGACGATTAAATCCAGCCATTTACTCCAAAACTGTGCCTTCTATTTTATTTATCTACTTACTTCTGCTTACTAACGAAAATACTCCAGAAATTACATACACTTAAAACCACACTACATTCCCCAACGGAAAATGTACCTTGGTCAATTTCCATCCGACCGATTTGAAATCTCAACTGCAACTTCATACTAACATAACAATACTTCATGTATGAAGTTATTACTATGAATTTATTTCGTTATTGTTGTAATTTTTCGCAATATTAGTAATAAAAAGAAATCACTTACATTAGGCAACTTACCAAGTGTAAACACTATTGTGACAACTAAAACTGCTTCAAGCCAAACCAATTCAGCTAGATAAACGACAATAAGGAAATAGTAGCCCGTACAACATACAATAGTAAGACATTCAAGTAACTCAGTTGTCAGCCATGGTATAAACAAGTACTGGTTCCGCTAATATTATTAATCAAATTAAATTGCAGCCGCAGTCAATATTGGGTAAGAAATCGCAGATTCTAACATTTCAATTGTATTTTCTTCTTCCTGGTTCCTACTTATAAGTAGGTAAAGAATGAAACCTATTGACTTGCAGAGGTGGATTATGGCTATAGCATGACTCCCAATTCGCAAGTCGCCACAACAGAAGCAGCATTTATCTTCGTTCAATAACTTTCGTACCATAATTTACTGTAATGAGAGTTAAATGTCATTTAAGGTGCTAGAGGTAAATAAGGCGGTCCTTATTTAAAAATCATTTATTTCCGTGAATATTTAAACCTTTTGTAATTCCAACAACTAGTTTCATCACATCATAATTTAAATAACCGTAATAGACGACTTTTTTCCGTATTTCGTATCTTTCAAACGCGTTTTGCCCAGAAAAATGACAAAGAGCAAATTAGATTCAGTGAGTTATCAGCCATGTTATCAAGAAGTTATGAATCCGCTGCTGTTAAATAGGAATTCATTTTAATCACCTCCCAGGGTTCTATTACCAAAAATTAAATATGCTAGCAAATGAATTGCACAAACAGCTAATATCCACACAGATTCCTTAGTATGAACGATAAGGTATCTTCTCATCAAATAATAAAAGTTGGAATCTACCGACAAAGAGAGTTGGATTATATGCGATTGGCATGCATAACTACCTATTCGCAAAACACCGCAGCAAAATATAGCGATTATCTTCTTTCAATAATTTTCAATTTTAGGCTAATAGCTAAGCGATTCGGATTTGAAAAGGAATAAATCTGAAAAATATATAAGCGCTTAATTTTGAACTGATTTTTCTATTTAAATTGATGTTGGCATCGCAAAGGAATGATTTATAATGCCAATTTCATATTCAGTTCTCACTATGGAAAAGTAGAACATGGGCCTACACCAAGAAAATTAAGTACAAGCCAGTTCCGTCAATGTTGACCGATATTAGCGAAAGGACGCACTTTTCAATAGTTTCGAATTTGCAGGGATTGCACGATTGCCTCTTCAAGTCTACATCTACAACTTCCATTTTTAACCGTTAAGGAGGAATAAATTTCGCAAAACTCCGAAAAACATATTACTAAATTACCGAAAAAAACTCTATTAAAAATATTAAGTCTTTTTCAAACGTCTAAACTTCGATTGCCTTTGCCAAAACGTAAACTTAACGAACCGGACAGAGCATTTCTTTGTAGTTTTTTTGTATCATTGATAGGAAACATAGGGTACTCATAAGGACCTACGATACAAATCTGTCGCGAGCAGCTTCGATCTACACACACCTCATGTCAATGGAAAGATTTCAAACACTATGAGCCACACTTTCATTTAAATATGGTAATTTTGTGAATTTTGATGACTGATATGATTTGGGATTGTCGTGGATACGTATCTCATTGCCACTCCCAAAAATGTAACCGGTTTTCGTAACTGCAAGATTGTATTTTGTGAATGTATACATTTTAAAATCGAGCCATCCTTCAAAGAAAAAAAATCAGAAATTTGGGAAAATAGTCAAAGGAAGGGGAGAAATATCGTTGAACTTGCAGGGTTCCCAGCAGGAAATTGTGGAAGTGCTTCTCATGGAAGTTATAAAGAACAGTTGCAATCATATTAAAGTAGAAAAGTGCACAATAGGCAATGAGTGTTCGTTCGCATGGATGTGTTTCGGAATCATATCTGTGCAGTGGCATCCCAGTAGAAATTGTTGTCAATGCTGCCATAATAAGTGATGATTTCTAGGTATTGCATAAATTACTAAAGAAGTAAGCGCTTACAATAGTCATAGAAACCTGTTCTCACTGACACTACTGGGTTTAAATATTTTATCGATTTTATTATTTATTTATTATTATATATGTAATAGGTTTTCGTAACCACGCGACTGTGCAAATTGTAAATGCATGCATTCTAAAAGCAAGCAATCCCTCAACGAACAAAAACCAAAATCTGATTTTTTGGAAAAGGTCTCAAGAAAGGGGAAACCTCGTTCAACCTAGTCCATGGAATGCAGCAGGGTTGATTTCTGCTTCATGGTGCAGTTCACTAACACGCGTTTCTTTGGTGTTTTGCAGCATGTTCACATTAGAGCGATTGATGAATAAAGATGGAAGTTCTCTATTTTTATTACTATTGGATTTACATAGACAATTGGACATTATTGACAAGTAGTGTGCTTAGGAGATTTTAAGAGTAGAAAAGACCAAACTTAAAAATTATTCAAAAAAACTTCTCACATTGCAACAAAATCATCAAACATCATGGACAACCAGTTTTATATAACTTTTGTTGTTTATATTCGTATTTCTGAAAGAAATGTTGATATGACATTTTCAATAATAGGTACGTGCTGTTTAACATAAGATATTTGTATTATGTCATAGATAACAAAAACAACCTTCCAACTAGCAACGGGTTACATGAAAACCAATAACAGTGTAGGAATGTGACATCGATGATATTGGGTTGTTGAAACTATAGTTAGAGGGTGTTGATTTATATACACGAAATTGTGATGTCTCAAGAAGCGTGCTGGAACAGAGATATAAAAGGGCAAGCAATTTGAACGGGTTCACGGGTTCACCCTGCTTTGTAGGCAATCAAAAATATAAACGGTCGCCGATGTTTCAATAATTCAAGGGAGATAAGTTGAAGCCAATTAGAGTATGGAAGCAAGAGAAAATTATTTATTATATTATATCGAAATTATAAATAAAGTCCTTAGGTTGAAGAAAATTTCGTCATGGTTTTCTTCAACCTGAAGATGATAAATCGTTAAAAATAATAAAGCAATTTTTAAAATATCGGCCAAAATTGGTTTTTACTTGAGGATCACTGTATGCTACAATGCAAACCTTGAAAATATACTAGAGTTGTGACTGGTATTTTTTTTACATTGTTCCTACATTTCTGATTGAAGATTTTGCACATTTCATAACAGTGAAATAAAGCAGAATAAGAAATATAAAAAAATCTTACATTGTATAACTTACCCAGTGCAAATATTATCGACAATGCTAAGATCGCTACAAGGAAGTGTAAATTTGGACCCAAAAGAATGACAATGAGCAAATAGTAGCCCGTACAAATAACAATGGCTGTGCATTGAAGTAACTCAGTTATCAGCCATGGTATAAAGAAGTAATGCATCCGCTAGTTTAATTAAACATATTTTATACGAAAAGCTTTTATAACGTGGAAAATACCTTGAAGTGTCCCGTTATCAAAAGTAAGTCTGCTACGAGGCAAATTGCAGCTACAGCTATAATCCCCGCAACAGTACCATAATTTACATCTCTAAAGATACTCCTACTAATTATCAAAAAGTAGATGATGAAGCCTACCGACTTGCAAAGGTGGATTATTGCAATCGCAATACTTCCAATTCGCAAGTTACCGCAGCAAAAACAGCATTTATCATCTTTCAATAATTGCCGCACCATTTTCTAGTGTAAAACAAAATAATTTTCATTTATACTTTTTTAGTAAAAATCTTGACTAAATTCCATGTGCCTTAAGGGGGAAGGCCACTGTGATGGGTAAAAAAAAAAATTTTTTTTCCCATCTTAAATTAAAGCTTATATTATAAATTTCAGGTCAAAATTTCAAAAATTGACAGAGTTACAGCCATTTTAGTATAGTAGTAGTAGTAGACCGACTGTTTACCGCTTGACGTCCCGATGAGAATGGCACGCCCCTAAGTCCCTTGTTCAAACGTATTTATCAATAGATGACTTATTGGGGTTCTTTTCTTCGAATTTCCTTTTTTATTGCTATATAAATATATTGTTCTATTGTTATATAAATGAGCGAGAAAAATGGACTAAAAACTTTAAACACGGGTTTCTCGAAAGGACTTTTTTCAAACTGGTCGCATTGATAACTCGATCAATTATTAACCGATTTTCAATTTTCTTTTTTGTTTTGTTCGTATTTGCAGTGGCTATGGTAGAGCGTAACCGATTTAAAAAAATTTAATTTTACTATTTTTTAGGCTGTTTTGAAACAAAAAAAAAAGGTCGAAATGATGGAAAAAATGTTCAATTGGTCGCCATTTTGTGAAAAATCAAAATAACAAAAATCGGCTACGTACGACGAAAACTACATTCATATAGATTATAAAGAACTTTTACTTTGTTTTTTCTGATAACCGGTTCTTGAGTTATCGATGCGACCATGGAAGGGCAATTTTTTTTTGGTCTCTACGGCAACGCTCATAACTTTAAAACTATTTAATATTTTTTAATAAAAATTTATGCAAATATTGGTCAATGTACACTATATAAAGTAAATAAAAAAGAATCCTGATATTCCTTCATTTTCCCGGCCAAAAAAATTCTCGAAAATCACTCATTTTTTCGGCCGTCACAGTGGCCTTCCCCCTTAAAGGATCATTAGTTTGGAAGGAAAAAGAAGAAAGTGAAATAAATGGAATTGACTATTGATTGCAATTAATTAATTTTAAACTGGTTTGCATGATGATGAACAAAGCATTGACCTTAATAGTATTAATTGCTATTAATTTCAAGAACTTATGGTTTCGATGGCTAAATTCCAATTTTTATGAAGCTAAAAATGTGTATCCATATCGAAAAGTGAATTCACATATGTACTTATATAAAATCAGTCATTCAAACCATAATGTTAGCAAAGTGTTGGAATACAAGAGCATAACTTGAGGCATGTACCTTACTGTTTCGGGTTCTGGTTAACCCATTCGAAAATTTTGTTGAGTTTATGTCAAATTATTTTAATAGAAAAATTATGATAGCAGATAATATAGCCGGTGTGAAAACATTGCATATACTTTTCGTACAAAAAAGATGATAACCCACCGTATGTGTAATTGGCGCTTCAGATTTTCTTTATTACGAGTAGCCGATTGAATACATGTGTGCACAGAAGAGAAGAAACATTAAAGTGGAAGAAAAATATCGAACATCGTAAATAAGCGTTATTTCAAGTTCAGAAATAAAAATTAGAATATATAATAAAAAAAACAATTCCACAATACATTAATCAATTTCTCATTTTTGAAATACAAATTTAAATTTTTGCACACGTTTACGCTTCAATATATCTTAGAACCATAGACTATTTTTTCATTACTAATTGATACGGAAGTTCAAGATCATCACACACACACACGGTGTCCAACTGCAGTATTCCGCGTTACATTTCGAGAGAACATGTATTAATTGTGAAGATCCATTACAAAAATGGAAAACATTTTAGTGGCAATACGTAGAAAAATACGATCTAATTTTGGTGTCCATAATCGTCCGTCGCGACCCAATATCGAGAATTTAGAAGAAATTTAAGTGGACGTTTTCATTGAAAGAAGCATTGTAGCGCTAGAAGGTCGATCGAACACATCGTCGCCGTGTACGCGACCTCCCACATTGCACCTGCAACAATGAAGTTATTGCAAACCAAGTACCCAGGTCGTTTCATCTTGTTTTGGAGACGAGAAGTTGGGATTTAATCTGTTTAGACTTTTCCTTCGGGGGTTTTTTGGAATGTGAGTTCTATGTGAACCACCCTAAGACGATTAAATCCAGCCATTTAATCCAAAACTTCTTCCAACATTTTGTCGAAAAAGTACACACCTGTCAACAAAGCCGCACCATTTGACTAAAATCTTACTTCATGTATAATGCGGACAATTCCACTTTACAAAACAATAAAAATGTCGAACAATTTAATTTAAATATTCTGTTTTTTTATTATTCAAAATTCAAGTTCTTGTTGAGACACCCTTTACCATCAGACTCTTTTATATGTGGATGTAGAAATAGTGCATAATTTTCTTTCTATCGAAGTCATGTTAGTTTTTTCCCAAACGTTACCTCTGTGAGATATATGTAGTAGTATCGCTGAAAGTGCAGAACAGAATTTGAAAGAACAAATGTTTTAGATGTTTACTACTACTTTATACCGAATTTTTGACTCTTGTTAAAATATCCTATTATAAACAGAATATGGTACATTTAGTCTTAAAAATACAGACACAATACTTATTGCTATGGATTGAATTAATATTAAATGGAACTCTACTACGAATTTCTATTCCAGACTGGGGTTAAATGGCCAAGTCACAGACCACACTATGTTTAGCATAATACGCAACAATAGCGGGTTTTTAAAATAAGGTATTTGTAGTATGTGGACAAATGAGACAATAAAATACGAAAGCCAAACAAAACCTTCTTGGGGCACTCTGACTACAAAAACGCATTCCCTCCCCAACTTTGCCGAAACGATTAAATCAACTACCTATGCCAAAAAATAAACGTTTTACTTAAAAATTATTTAAAAACCAAATAACAAAAAGCATTTTCATTAGTGAACGCTCAAAATAAAAACTAACAAAGTGGGCGTTCCCATTGATCCCACTTAAAGATAAACCTTTATTTTGCAAAATAAATAACTAAAAAATATTAGCGTAGAATTAAGCGCACACATAGAACTTACCAAGTGAAAAAATGATCAGGATAACAAAAAATACTATAGCCCCGTGCTGATCCGGAGTCGTAAAAACGAGAAAGATCAAACCAGAGACGAAACTACCAACAGTAATCATGTATTCAATTACTGCAGTTATCAGCCATGGTAGAAACAAGTAACGCATCCGCTGGTATTACATAACAAATTAATTAATAAATAAAAAGTTACGAAATATTACTCTGAGAATGAAAAATACCTTCAAGTGGCCTATTAACAAAGTAAAATCTGATACGAGGAAAAATACGCTTAGAACCGCTATGTACATATAGTAATAATAATTTAACGTTTGAATGGCACTGCCTTTCACGTTTCTACTTATAAAATAGTAGAGCTGCCAAATTATCGATATAGCTATGTGAATTATGGCAATCGTAAAACTTCCAATTCGCAAGTCACCACAGAAGAAGCAGCATTTATCTTCTTTTAATAGTTTCCGTACCATTTTCTACTGTAATAAAAAAATGTTATTTGAACCTCAACGGCAAATTAACAGATTTACATTTCACATAAAATTAACCCTTCAATGGAAGTTGAAGTGGAATTAAAAAACAAACATTTTGGATGGTAAATGTTAAACATAAGCTAACGTGTTGTTTCCGCACCATACCAAAAAACTATACATACAAAAAAGGATCAAAGTTTAAGTGTAGATTAGTGAAGCCATTCATAGCTCAGCAATTAGCAGTTTCTATTTATTTCAGTTTTATCTCTCCTTTTCAGTTGAACGAATGAAGATACAGACGACGATTACTTAATAATGCTTGAACAATTGTCTCAATCACAATTTGTGATGAATCTTTAGAAAAATGTAGGTATATAGGTTTTAAGTTACAGCTAAAAAACGTCATAATTTTGATTTTGAAGCTTTTCGAAAAACCATATACCATCGAGCTGTTTCACTGTGGAGAGCTGTCCGGAAGCCATCTTTGTTTTTTTTTAACAATAAGAAACACAGTGGGGTTAGTCATTTATTCATTTCACCACAGAAAAATTGTGTAATAATATCTGAAAATCTGGCTTATAAGCGGGAGACGCTCTAAAGTTATTTTATTACTAATGTGATTTGTAGGCCATTACCATCTGCCATTGGATTATTTCAATTTGATCTTAAACTGTTCCAGTTTATTTTTCAAAAGACCAAAAATCACCTTTTTTTTACACTTTTTGACCTTCATAGAAATTTTGGTTAGGTTTAATGACTGTTTTTTCGTTATTACTTGTTTATACTGCGACATCCATCCAAACTGAATATTAGAAAAGTGTCGGAATACAAGAGCACAACTATGCAGTTTTAGGAAAACTGAATTGTTATTTTAAAACGGCGCATTAAAAATCTTGTTAGCTTCACCCCTAATTTTTATATATATATCTTTTATATTTATTTATATAGTGTCCTTTTGCCTTTTATAAAATATGATAACTTTAGTCATCCATGGTAGCACGTCTCTAAAGTTACATAGTAACTTACTACATATTTCATTGCCTTCTTCTTTTTATAATAGTAATTTTTGCCTTAACTTTTGAAAGAGTACTTAAAAAAATAGAATTCGATTATTATTTTGCTTTCACAGCTCAAACTTATTCTATAGATGATAAGGAATAGTCAATAAGCGGGAGTTTCCCATTGTGTCAGTGTTAAGAGCTTTTTATAATTTACTTTAAAATTACAGCAGTTCCAATCCAATAATGCAACTTAGAGGTCAACAGAATTTTCTTCATTTTATTAACGTATTTCTCAGAAGCTTCAATCAACTGACAAAAACAAGTTTATCTGAATAAGTTCGCAGGTTATCTAAGAATGCAGAATATTTTGGGATGTCACACATACACATGAGATGATGAAATTCCAAAGAACAAGTAATTCATAAAAACAAATGTATATCACGTTTCTCAACTAACAAAATTCGTAGATGTTTACATGCTAGAAACCAGTGTGGCGTATGCGCTCTTGAAAATTAATTACTGAGTTATAATTATATTGGCAGCAATTATCATAGCAACTAAATAACCATGTAAAAAACAGGACCGACAATCAAAAGCAATTACCGGCCAAACTACTTAGGGGAACCGATATATTTTTTAGAAACTTTGCAAGTCCGTTACATAAAATTGTATGTATTCTGGTAATGGGATTTTACGCCCTAAGTAGGGGGAGTATGATGCCAAATGAATTAATCTAATCTGCTACATATGTACGTGGTCGAGCGCTTCAAATCACAGACGAGCTGCATCATTCTTTTAGTTCATATTTGAAATTATAGCGCACTTACCTAACTTAATGCAGTCTACAAAGAATCCCAGTAGCTGGAGGCTCTTAGGTATACCATTGTGATCAATGTTTATTTAAATGTATAAACCTATTAGCGGTTCAAACCCCTGGAAGGTAACGTCTCATTACTTTCATAGATTTTTATAGATTACGAAAATGCTCAATTAGCGAAGATTAACGAGAAAAGAAAATTACAAAGCAAATAAACTTTTTATTCACATCTTGAAACAGATAGCAAAATAATGGAATATCGTTAATGTGACTAACTACCGTAAATAAATTCCCAAAAATGTTGAAAACCTGAAAACTGAAACAGGTTTTCTCACAATTACGGTGCCAACTGATAGCGCTAGCTTCTATAAAAACCTGCTTTTCAAGTAATGAGGCAATTGGACAATCGCTTCCTTCGAGTATGTGCCCAATGATTTTAGGATTTAGGATTTTTGTGGGTTAGTGGCAATGCAGAATTTTAAGTTATGTTAATGATTTAGTAAACCAGAGTCGTAGTTAATCATCACTTCGCCGTGGTTGAAGATTTTGTATTTGAAACAAATTGAACTCTGAACTAAACCTGAACTTAATAGATTTAATTACTGAACTCGACATTAGTGCAGAGACAATTGTCCAATACTTTAAACGGTCATACAATTTCATCCTATCTAGCACAGTTAAAGCGGTCGAAAGAAAAATAAAAATGATGTGGAAATGAAAACTTTGTACAGTGCGAAATACGCGTTGAAAAGATTTTAGTCAAACTTACCAACAGGAATCAAAACCATGAAAAATACTGCGCCTGTTTTTACTTCGTTATCCTCCGCAACAAAAAAGATAGCCACAAGTATAATTATGCTACAAACACCAGTGAAAATGGCATCAATACTTAGCCACGGAATTAAGGCCTTGTGGTTTCTCTAAAAGGTCGTGAACTGTAAAACTCCGAGCATTGTGAAGAAAGAAAAAAATTAAAACCTTGAAAACGCCATATGTAACTAAAGCGCTCGTTATGATAGAAATGCAAGTAGCAAGGGTGAACAAGATCTGCACCCAAGAGTGATCTAGAATTTGGAACAACCTGAAGTCCCTTAGACCAAATTCCTCGTCCAGTGATTTTGTGCTTTGTCCCATTTCAGGATCGGATAACTTGATACACGAACAAATGAACACAGTTAAATTGCACACCAGACAAAGGATGGCTATCACTAATGTTCCTATTCGCAATGATCCACAGCATCCGCAGCACTTCTTCATGCAGGGCTTTGCCATTTTCTTCGCTTTTTGAAAAATTTCTCTTTAAAAGCTTTCTTTTATAGGCAGAACAACCCCAGTAGAAAACTGTGCTTGTAACGAAATCAATAACAAAGGAATTTTTTTCTCAAATTTATCACAATATACGAAAACAAAAATCGGTCGACAGTAAACGGAAATCGTATGTGGTTGGATAAACAAAAATTCTGATTTCACTAACAGAAAAGCCGCGTCGAAACTCCGGAGAAAAATTAACACCTTTGTTGCGTTCAAGAGCGCGTTAGAACTGTTACGCTTACGAGCAATGTTCGCCAGACAGCCTGAGCAGTAATGAGCAATTTACACAGAATTTTCCTTGCATTGACCATAGTAGCAATTTCAGCCTTCGTAACAGAGTTACTTCTTTATTTTTTTTTTGCGGATAAAGCTCTGGATAATTGGAGCTCAGCGTATACTGAGGAAGTCGTATTAAATTCCTTATCATAATTTATCCAAGAGAACCACAGCGTTATGATAAGCTCTGCAGATAATTCACATATTTCTCTGAAACAGATCCGACACGGATCGTAGCCTAATGAAGGAGGGTCACTTAACATGGCCCGGTGATGTCATTACTTTGGAAGTTCGTTCTTGGTGGCGAACACATGTTCCACTAATTGCGCCGACGCTTGGCGCTAACAAAATTGGATAATTAAGGAGATTCCGTGGAAGACGACAACCGAAAAATATATTTTACTAGTGGCACATTCACATTTAATCACATCTGAGTTGGTTCTGTCTCGATGGAAAATTTCGTTCAAAACTATAGTCTCGCTAAATTGGCGAATCATCTGTGGCAGAGTTACAGCTTTATTTCGTTTAATTAATTAATTCTTTTTATCTTCAAGTTGCAGCAGAATTAGTTAACAATTTCATTTTCCTAGATATCCTTAACGAAATTCTCAAAAAAGAAAATATTCAAATCAGCATCCCAAAAATTTAGTTAACAGACAGGCTCGACTAATTGTAAAGTTACAGCTGATCAATAGATGGACGATGTCAATTAACTAAAAATTTAAATTAGGTTGGTTGATCCGTAATCTCTCGATCTTACGGCCCAGCGCTCTATTATACAGTCATAATGAATGCGTCTTTCTCGTTTGGCTACAGAATCAAAAACTACGCTTTGTTTTGTAACTCACTTAATGTATGCATGTATGGTATATGACAAAGTCTTTTGTTTATGGCATTTGTTCTTCTGAACCCCCGCCCCTAAAACACCTACGGCTTCTAGCCTTATTAATGTGTCGGTGTGATTCAGCCAATGAAAGCGCAAAATATGATAACAGAATTTACGCTTCCCCGCCACCCTCTTTCCTGAAAAACCGATTTGTCTGATAACTACAAAAGTATAAGCAGCATTTTATAACTTCTGAGCAAACTTGTTAGTTATGCCATAAGAGATTATTTTTGTTATAGGAATTTATTTCTGTTATTTTCAAAATATTTAAGAAGTATTTTCAAAAACACACATTTGAAATGCACTATAAAATCACAAAGAAAATCCAAAGCGGTACCAACTGCCCCACAGGATGGTGTGACCTTTTAAAACAGCTTCATTTTGAAATGAAACTGTTTTATGATGTTGGTTCTGGGCATGATGATATTTTATTAAACGATGTTTAATTATCGATGGAAACACATGGTATATTTGCACATTTCGTAAATAGAACTTTTCAAATGCTCCATCATCGAAACTTAAATAGGCATAGTTCACTGGATTAATTGAATATATAGAAAATGACTTACCCAAACCTAAACCACATACAATGGATACAACGCAACCAATTGAGGCACCGAATGCAATACTCAAAAACACCGCCATGAGAATTACAACGATTACATTCACAGACATAATGACTCCATTGTAAACTACCCAAGGAAGAATGTAACTATGGAATCTCTACATTTAAAAGGGAGAAATAATATAAGGAAAACGTAAAATGTTTGTCTGCAAATTAACCTTATCAGCTCCATAGTAAGCGCATCCATTGAAAGCAAACGCAAAGAGAGCAAACGATATCTGAATGATAAGCGAACTCTTAGTTTCGGTATAGTTTTTCAGATCGAATTCACCATTCGATTGTTGAATAATGCTAGCAGCCTCATCCGTGGTATAATTGCCGTTACTCAACGTGATTGAGGCGCTTATTAATATTAACACGGCTAAGACTGATTGGATTGTCATAATAGCCATAGTGCCAATTCGAAGATCGCCGCAGCACCAACAGAATTGTCTCATAGCTGGCTTTGCCATTTTACTTCTTCTGAAATTAAACAATTATCTTCGATTCGAGATTTTAAGGACTCTTGGAAGTTTTATCACAGAAAATGAAGGAATACGTTTTTTGGCAAACTACAACACCAAGATGTGTTCTTCACTAACAAACATTCTATATATGTAGCTAAATCTAGATTGCTTCATAACACAATATGCATGCCTACTAATAGAGAGCAAAAATGAAGTGGCGCCAGAAATAGTTTAAACAGATGCAGTGACGCGTTTTGTAGAGTGAACGCCGCATTGCTGCGCTAGATAAACTTCAATAGAAAAATTTAAACAATTGCATTTACGTGCCATATAATTGCATTTAAAAATCAATTTTAGCGTGTCTTTATCGTCAAGAGTGACTTCATCCATATTTGGAATTTTTAATATATCACTTAGTTAAATTATACTGACGTGCAGCAAAAAAAACATGTGAGTTTATTTCTGCACGTATTTTAATGAAAGCTTATCAACTGAATATTATAAAACATCACTAATAAAACTTTTGAAAAAGCAAAATTACGGATCCAATATGACGACCGAAAAGGTTCAACTTCAAAGGATTGCTATGAAAACGAGTCCTTTTATTTTTTTCTGGGTAGGTAGCAAAAAAACTTTTCTCCCGATTACTAAAAGTTTATTTAGTCTAAGAAAAATTGTGTGCCTTTACAGAAAGCATAAAATCAGAGAACTTACATCTGTTTAATTGCTCTAGAGCTCATAGGATTTTGAATTGGAAATTGATTTTTTCCAAATTTGCTATTGTTGTTGTATACTTTTTTCCTGGGGCCTACAATGTATTCTGTCGCATATTGCTAATTTTACTAATTTTTCGCACTTGATTGTAAATTGAGAATTCTCTCCCGGCGCCTTGAGCCTAGAGAGGGTTATTATTCTGAGCAGCCCTTGTTCGCTGTCGGTTGGTAATTATTACTGACAAGGTCGACAAAAGTTGCAACTGAATAATTGATGGACGCCGCCGCCTTACTAAAAATTAAACGCCTACGAAAATGATGTAACCAAACCTTTAAATTCACTTATTACATGTAATGGAAATAGGGGTCAATTGATCCTTGTGGGCCGGGCACACACGCACAGACCTTGTATGTATAGTATAATCTGCAGAATCAAAAACTTCACTTTGTTAAAACTCGCTTGATGCATTCTTGTATACGACTTGCTTGACTGAGTTAATCCCCGTCCCGAAGCCACATACCGAAATTAATCTTATTTATATGTATGAGCTAGTGTGACTCTGTCGATGAAATAGAAATGAATTTTGCGCAAAATATGATAACAGAATTTATAGGCGTATTCACGTCAATAGTCCTTCAAAATAAAAGTGATACCAACTGTCCTTCAGGATGGCGCGTTATATCTTAACGCTCGTCGGACGGCATAATTTTACCTACATACATTTTGTGAAAATTCGCAATGTAGGAACACTCAGGAGCAAAGACAAAGTGCATTGTGAGGAAATTCAATAAAAATTATTAGGTACTGATTTTTCATTTACAATGTAAATTTAACTTTTGTTATAATAAAATAACATATTCAAAATAATTGTTTCTTTTTTAATTAACTTCATACAAAATATAAAGGAAAAACCCAAAAGTGATAATTGTGCCTGTTCCGTCCGACGAGGGGTAAAGAGCTTAATTTCGAAATAAAACTGAGCGGTTCTGAGCGTGATGATATTTAAACAAACGACACTTAATTATCAATGGAAACACATAAGGCAGAATGAAGAGGTAAGCCAGATAAGTAGAATTTTCAAATGTTCCTTTATCGAAACTTAAGTAGGCATAGTTCACTGGATTAATTGAAAATATTCAAAATGACTTACCCAGAGTTAAAACAGCTACAATGAATGTAACGAATGCGTAATAGGCATTTACAAAAATACCAACAACCACCGATACAAAAATTGCGAAGATTATATGCAGAGTATAAATAATTCCATTGAAAACTACCAAGGGAAGAATGTATCTATGGAATCTCTGCATTAAAAGGAAAAAAAATAAGGAAAAATTTCACGTAAAATGTTGTCTGCAAATTAACCATAAGGGCTCCATAGAAAGCACATCCATTGAAAATAAATGAGAGCAGCATGAACGTTATCTGTATGATAAGATAATTCTTAGTATCGTAATAGTCCTTCACACTGAAATCATCATTCGATCCTTCAGAAATGCTAGTAGCATGCTCATCCGTTTTATAATCGTCGTTACTTAACTTGGCAATGGCATTTCCTATTCCTATCACGCATAAGATAAATTGGATTATTATAATAACCATAGTACCAATTCGAAGATCGCCACAGCACCAACAGAATTGTGTCATAGCAGGCTTTGCCATTTTGCTTTTTCTGAAATGAAACAATGATCTTTGGTTCGAAATTTTAGACTTTCGACGTTTTCCACGTAATATGAAGGAATACAATTTTTTGGCAAACTACTACTACTACGTCACAAGATGTGTGATATATAGATTCACTAACGGAAGTTCTATAGAGCTAAATCTAGTTTACTCGTAACTCACTGTGCAATATGCATACCTACCAATGGAGATCAAAAATCAAGTTGCACTGCAGATCGTTTAAACAGATGCAGTGACGTATTTCATAAAGTGTACGACTAGATAAACTAAGATTATCTGACTGGCTTATTGATCAGAGATGGCGTAATAGCAAGATCGGCATCTCAGAAACAGTAAGGCTGCGCTTATGGCGCTTGAAAAACTGATGACACGCTCAAACATTGTCCAGGAATATAGGAGCTTTAGGCTCCCTTTATAAAAAAAAAAGGGCGCACTTAGGCCATATTAGGCCCATTGTGATACCACACACAGGAATATATGTATGTAAGCAAAGCCTTAAAATCTATCTTATATGGGTCCCTGCGCATCAGGGTATATAAACCGATGATCTGTGTTAACTTTGCGGAAGTTAAGCACTGGATAACTCGACACATGGAGTCAATTCATGGACTGAGATTTAGCTACCTGTACACATAAAGCGCTTTGTTAATCGTCCGGACAAGAGCACTGCAAGACTGATACTTAATTAAAATAGGAAGGATTGCAGGGCTCTGATGGGAACGATACCAGGGCGCCACATGTATACCGTAGGCATTATAAGGAACCCTGCATGTACCTGCTGCGGAGAGGAAGAGGACACTACACAGCTTTAGCTTTGTCAGTGTCCTGCTTTTGCTCGGTATTTGGTAATGATATCTTGAGAATGGAGGAAATCTATTCTCGCTCTTTAACCCAAATTTCGCAATTCCTCAGAATAACTAAGTTCGGTTAAAGATGGGGACAAGTATACAATGGACTCGTGGAGTCTGAGTGCATGAGGTTCCTTTTACCCTCCTCCGTCCCTCAATCAACATACTGTAGATTTTAAGTCCTGTTTTGGTTCTCGTGTTCGTACAAAATGCTTTTTTGCGTGGAAATGATTATAGTATTTTATTTGTCTTATGCAAGGGAAAATTCTAAATTTTGGTTTAGAATAAGACTCAGAATACATCTTGGTGAATTACTCTCCCATCGACACATTTTTTAAATAAGTTAAGTAGTTAACAAATTTCGCTTCATACGAAATTCAGAGCATTATTAGTTTTTAGCCATGCTTTCACACAATTTATAAAACACACCTACATATAAAAAATGAATTAATTATAATATGTAAAAAAAATGGATAACACAACATCAAATTTTCAATTTTAAACAAAATAACACAAAGAGCATGCATGCTTAATTATAACGAAATAAAGAAATACAAATTTTGCATATTTTATTCGATTACGACCATTTATTCACGCTTTTATAAAGTAGCATCACTTTTGGCAAACGTCTTATTACCTTTGACAAAGTTCAGCCCATTGCGTAATTATAGTTTGACCATTAAAAACGACAAAAAATCACTACCCTTTTAGTTTGAAAATTGTCTGACTTTTTAGTGGTATTACATACTAACATAACATACATAACTAACAAAGATAGCTCTTTAGCATTCTCCAGTCTCCAGATTTATCTTCAATGAAATCAAATCAACAAGGGCACGGTTGGAGCACGCTCCTCGACAGCCGTTGCAGATTAGATTGCGTGTAATACCCGTTTTTCGGCATCGGAATTTTCCGGCACAACCACCCATACAACGGCAAAATAAATAGAACTTAACACTGTGTTAGGAGTAGGAGGATCCAAATTGGTTATTGGCTTTAGGTTTCCATCAGCCCATCGGTTCCAACCCCACATTTCAGAGCACAATTGGTTTTTAACCACCCTGGAACTTGGTGATTGACGCTGAATGAATGATATTTCGCACGAGGGAGAGAAGAAAGATCAGGTTTGAGCTTTATAGTAAAATTCAAAAAAGCTGAATAACGACGTCGGTTAATATCAGCCCTAGTAGGGGGGGGGGGGGGGGGGGGGGGGGCGCGCGATGCATCGTCAGAAACATTAGTTCTCCTGATTCTGCTACGGCTTCCGGAGTTGATGTTGGGTAATAGAAGATGGCTAATATATCCTTTATTAACGGTTTTTGTTCAAAAAGTTTGACAGCAGAAACTTCACCTTTCCTTAAAATTGATCCAAAACAGGATATGAAAAAAAAACGTTGGCGCAATGATTTTTGCGTCTCATTCTTTTTGTCAAATCTGATCTCCCTTTAGCTCTTAAAGTATTGACCCTACAGTAAAAATTAATAGGACCTCATTTGATTTCTCAAATTGCGGATTATTTAATCACCTAGGTCCTAGGTTTTGCGGACTAAGATTACGAATTGCGCGAAACATGTTTTTTATGTAATGAGTGAGATAAATGTTGATAATATCTAAATTTATAACGTTATTTTATAGCATTCTTGTACTAACATAATAAAGGGATGATCATGATGAGGATCACCGCATCTTCAAATTTCACAGATTTACAATTCCTAATGACGACTTTAAAATGTGCAACCAGAAAATTTGATGTAAATGAAATGTATGTAGCTTACCATTTCATTGTAAACAAAAATATAATAAATATATATACATACATACGTACCGTTTGTTATGAAATAATAGTGTAAGTCTATTTTTTTAACATATCATTTTAACATCTTCTGGCGTTTAATCTTAACGTGAAGATAGCCTCGCGTAATAATAATAAATCTAATAAAGTAACTTCCACAAATTTCATAATAAACGGTCCATATTTCGATAAATCAATGCAAAATCCAAATGATTTGGAATTTAAGATTTTATTCCAGTCCTTTAGGATGACGTCAGCCCTTATAGCGCGCTTCATTTCGAAATGAATATTTTCCAGATGATCTGGCTTGTTCTGTTATGACGATATTTAGAAATGACGCTTAATTACCGATGGAAACACGTAAAGATCACTTGAACACATATTGACTGCAATATTTACTTCTTTACAACTCGCCTGTTTGCTATTTGCCAACTTGTCCACTTTTTCCACACTCAAATAGACCGAATGAATAATATTTATCCAGTTGGTAAGTAGAATTTTCTTTTTTCTTAACAAGTTGTTTTACCCCTTACTGATAAATGCGCATGGTTCACTAATAAATTAATTAAATAAAAAGAAAATGACTTACCCAAAACTATGCCACCTACAATGAATATGACGAAACCGACAGAGGCACCATATGCGATACCCAACAAGATCGCCATAATAAGTATGACGAGAATGTTCAAACTGAAAATGATTCCATTGTAAACTACCCAGGGAAGAATGTAACTATGGAATCTCTGCATTCAAAGGGAAAAAATCAGATAAGTAAACATTTCGCGTACAATGTTGTCTGCAAATTAACCTTATAGGCTCCATAAAAAGCACATCCATTGAAAATAAACGAGAGCAGCGTGAACGCTATCTGTATGATAAGAGAACTCTTAGAAGTGGTGTAGTTCTTCACATCGAATTCACCATTAGAGGTGTGAACAATTCTAGACTGTTGATGATCTGCGTCGGCATAGTTACCACTACTCAACGTCGATGCGGCACTTATTAATGCAATCATGGCGCAGACAGATTGGATTACTATGATAACCATGCTACCAATTCGTAGATCGCCGCAGCAGCAGCAGGATTGTGTCATAGCTGGTTTTGCCATTTTGCTTCTTCTGAAATCAAACAAATGTCTTCGGTTCGAAATTTTGAGGACTCCGAGATTTTTTACGTAAAATGAAGGAATACGTTTTTTGGCAAACTACAATACCACCAAAATGCGTTACAACTCACTTCCGAAAATTATATAGAGCTAAATCTAGCTTGCTTCGTAACCAACCGTTCATGCCTACTAATGAAGAGCAAATATGAAGTCGCACTAGATATCTTTAAACAGATGCAGTGATCTGTTGCATATAATGAACGACTCGTTGTTGCGCAAGATGAAGTTCAATAGAAAAATTAGACATTTGCATTTGCGTGGAATATGTGTGCAGTTAAAAAAATAAACTGTAACTTTTTTATATTTCCACCAGTGACTTCATGCACTCTACCAAGAAACTTGAAATTATAGGTACTGATCTCCAGCAAAAAATGTGCAAGGATACAATTCGAAAAATTTTACTTACGAAGTATTTATGTAAATTAGACTAGCGTTTCAAGGGCAAAGGTCAGATAATAAAGTTACAATAAATTTGTCTTCATATTTGGAATTTTAACCAGGGGCCTTAATTTCTATTCATCATGTGTAGTACCTATGGCAGAGAAATTAAGTGCTATGCCGATAAGGTCGACTTGACCGGATCGAAACCCTCATAAATTTTTGTAATTTTAATTCAGTTGCAGAGGAAAGCTGGCTACCCGCCACGAAGATTGGCAGTGCTTATGACAACCCGGTCAGGGAAAATCCACTGACATATGGCCCCAGACTTGATCCCAGAAGTCTTAATTGGATCCAAAACGGAGCATGGCGTGGGCGTCTATCGACCTAACACCAAGGTCTCAATTGCAATGGGCAGTTGGTTTATCTTTTTCCAAGCTGAAATCCACGCCATTAAAGTCTGTGTGCTTCTTATATTAACTAAGGGGCTAAAAGGTGCTATAATCAATATATTTTCAGAGTGTCAAGCGGCCTTCAAAACACTCTCGTCATCGTAGAGCTGTAGCACTGTAGCATTAACTGATCTTCAACCAAAGCTCTGATAGAAAACTGGTCTAAGGGCCAACAGTCTCTATACTGGAGAAATATCTCTGAGGTCGTTAGCCCTTACACATCCTCTAAAATCACTGCCTTTAATAGAGCCGCTCTCAGACTACTGGTAGGCTACCTTTCAGGCTACCATTGGCTAAGCTATCACTTAAACAAAAAAGACCTGTCTATTGAGTGAGACTGAATGTCGTCTGTCTGTTGAGGACGACGAAACGTCGCTCATTTTGTGTTCTTGTCCTGTTCTGGGACGGTAAAAGCAAAGGATCCTCGGTCGGGAACTGTTGAATTCGGCTGAAGTTCGATCATCTCCGGCAACTGACCTTCTAGCGAGATCGTCTTTTGCAGTAACCGGGTTTTGGAACAAAAGACCTCCCTGACCACATTAATAATAATACATAGAACATTATGTGTGTGTATAACCAAATAAATATTTTACTTTAATCCAAATCGGATAATGATGATTTGATTACAAGATAGCAGTGATTCTCTGTTTTACTTCGTTTTTATTTTATTGGCACACTATTATCTCTCTGAAAAATTTCCGTTTCACTCTTGATATTATTTAGTCGCAATTTCCCGCGAATAAAAAATACAATATAAAAAAATTATAAACGCAATCCAAAATTTGTTTTGCAATATAAAAAAACAAGCAAGCAAACAAAAACAAAAAACTCGGCATCATGCACAAAAGTAGGTATTATGAATTCTATTTCTCTCAAGGAAATAGTAAACAGTTTTAATTTTTTTATGAACAAAAACACACTCTTAACAAACTTTTGTGAATTATCGAAAAACTCACTTTTGCAAATGCACATTTTGCAAAATTTTAGTCTACCTAACCGTTTTTTTCGCGAAATTCATATTATGTTTCGACAAAGCTAAGGAATTTGTCAAGACAACCTCTCACGTTTCGGTGAAACCACAAGACGATTTAAATTACACTCTGGCTGATATCCAAATTGTATGAAAAATAAATAAGAACAAAATATCATAAGCGTAATGAGTATGCCTCGGGAATTTGGCGAGTTCTTAAAGCCCAACAACGTTAATACTTTTGCAGTCAGCCTCCACTTTTTCTTTCTTTTTTCTACAGTACCGTTCAACACTTGGCCTAACAAAAAATTGAAAGTGTTTTCGTTATTTTTAGTCTTTGCACTCGCTAGTAATTCTTCAGCATTGCAAAAGGTACGGACAAGTCAACAATCCGCAATCTTTAGAAAGGCTCGAGCGATAAGATATGTGACAGATATCTTTGTCTGACTTGAAGATGACTCCTTAAAACAAGAGAGTGTATACCAAACCGTAATCAAAAGTTTTAAAAATACTATACGACGAAAATAAACGTCCCCAATAGCAGAGCCTTTTAATAGCTGTTGGTCTGTTTTTTGCGGCAATTTCGATATTTCATTTTTGCGCTGTTTTCTGCTTTACCCCAGGCCCCGTTGTGAGAACTTAGCTGTTCCTCGCGTATTATGGTTGTGAATTGGATAATCTAACAGAAATTCAATTTGTTTGCACAATTGACATGTATGCTAATGAACTGCTCATAACAGTCCAATTAATAAAAACAAATTGGGAGGACTTTTGTATTTCTATCGCTTTCCGTGTAAGCATGCTTTTAACCTGTTCTTAACTATTCACAATAGTGTTATTACAAAACACGCATTAAAATCGTAACCGTAAAGTAAATAAACCATTCACCACCAATTGCCAGTGAATATTTGAGTTAGGATTTTCTTTGTAGTACTACGATTTCCAGATGTGAAAAAAGCACTCGCTTCTACATCTCATATATTGATCCCCGTTACGTTGTAGGAACATAACGTTTTTATATTTTATATAAAATATTATAAAAAAGCATAAAACGGAAACCAAAACTTAAGTCTTGAAACTATGCGGCGGCGTACAATAAGGCAGAGTGGTATGCATAGTCATACTGCTCGAAGAAAAAACCGTGGATAAGCGAAGTGAACAGAAACAAGATATTAACGTTCGCAAGGGAGCTTGCAAATAAACCAACTGACTTTTGGGATAATGTTATGTTCAGTAACGAATGTAAATTTGAAATATTTTTCTCAGCCAAAAGGGAAAGACGCGTGTGCAGAAAACCTGGACAAGAGTCCAATAAAGAAATAACAACGTACGATGAAATACAGCTGTGAACACTTTTGTGTTTATTCCGTGCCACAAATTATATTTTGCTTGCATTGAATCTTATGGATTTTGAACTAGACTTGTATCCTGAATTGTGTTTTATTTTTTTACATTAATCGAGACGTACATATAAAAAAAATTGTCTTTCTCCGATTACGGGAAGCGAAGTGTGTTAATACTTTTGTTCCTATCGGCATATGAAAATCTAACCTCAAAATTTTCTTCCTCCGTTTAAGGACAATTCCCTTTTAAAAATAAGAGAAACCGTTAATTGTCCGCTAATTTCCCTTACATAATTGTTTGCTTTTATAATTACCTTCGGTTTCAAAAAAAAAAGTATTTTCTAAATATTGAAAGGACTGTCTTGACTCTTGGGTCTACCCGACTTTCAGAAAAATACGTCTTACCAGCGACTTAATATGCCTACTGCTACAAACGTACATACATGCATGCATATACCCTAGGCACCTATTCACGTCAGAGTCAATGATGTGAAACAAAATATTTCTTCTATTTGGTCAGCCTAGGTACCTATGTATGTATGCATACACAAGGTACTAGCTCATACTTAAATTTTTATTAAAACCACCCCGTAAATTAGGGATTTACATGAAAGAACTCAAAATGACTAGCCCAATGGAATTCAGATGTTTGGTTGAGGAAATAGTAAATAAATAGGAAGTGTCTATTTGCACTCGACTTTTCCGTGTCAACTTTTGCTGACACGGATACACAGGCCGCTCGGCAAATTTTGGAATCGCCTATCCGTGTTCCTCGAGAAAGTATAAAGCTGGTTAAAGTATGTATTTTGCTTACCATAATTGCTTATCTTACTGATATTTACCTTTTACAAAATATCTACTGGCTGAAAATTTGCCTTTTGCAAAATATGAATGCAGACTGAAATTTAAACGGACACAACACGCGATTCCGAAGTTTGCCGAGCGACCCGTGCACCCGTGTAAGCAAAAGTTTACACGGAAAAGTCGAATGCAAATAGACATCGCCAAATAAATAATTGGAAAACTGCAATACGTAATAACGTGAATATATAAAAATTGGCTACGATTTCACAATAATCTGTAGGGGAATTCCCATTGACGTATGTAAGTCTGGTACATTAATTACATACTTAGGTCGCCATTCTTAGCAACTAATCATCACACATTCTCCCTGTTGCTTACCCGCAAAATCTATTCTATGAATAATATGTAGGTGATGTCATCGAAAACGCTGAAGATTGCTTTCCCACTTTAATAAGCTTAAACGTCAGAAAAGAAATTTTGGGGGTTTACAGCACACAAAAAAAAGAAAAAAAATGCATACATCCACATTTTTGGAAGGAGGAAATTCCTAGAATGCGGCAGAAATTTTTAATTTGTCTGGCAAAAGGTTGGCGTGAAGTATGCAATAATTTAGACGCATTTCTATTGGTAAACAAAGCTTTTGTAAGCACGCTACATTACTTTACTACCACACCACGTCGCAAAAATTCTGCAAGCCTGTACACGTATATGATATATACATATCTATATACCAAGAGCAGATTTTTTTATGTTTTTTCTGCTATATTTTTGGCATTTTTGGAAGACCCTGCACGGCGGCTGTGGTGGCTTTACCGCCTTATCCAGTGCAGAGTGCCCCAAATAACGAAAAAACTTTGTTTTCCCGCAACCACAGACAAAAATTCTCGGTTAACCCTGACCGGTCTGATGCGTAATAGGAAACCTAACCAAATTAATAAAAAAGAAGCTGAGCCATTTGCTTTGCCGGCTGTGGTTTGCCAAAAAATATATACGTAAGCTACACAATTCGTATGTCGTATGCCCTTTCTTGTATTCCTTCACTTTATAAAAAAAAAAAACCTGTTGTACGGAAGAATAGCGCTTAAGCACGTGTGAATTTAATTAAAAAATTAACTTTTAGCGTTTTCAGCTTGTCTGCATGCCACGCACGATTTTTGCACAAATTACCAGTCTGCAATATTTTTAACAATTTATCTAGTAGTACTATTAATTAATAGTAAAACGTTATATCTTTTCTCCACGCACCTCTGTGGATTCAGTGTACAAACAAAAAAAATGCAAAAATCATAGCATGCCATGGAGACGCTTTTAAAATTAAACATTGTCTAAAGATGCAAATAGAAAGAATTCACTCAGCCAATAAACAGAATTGAACATACCACACACTAATGAAAATTATCCCAAAGAAAGATATCAACGAACTCACTAGCACTGAAAGTAGAGGTCGACCGAAAGTTCTTAGCGGTAATGAGGAACTGAACTGACTGACGCTACCCGCGAAATTTATTTCAGCTCAAGCTCAACCTCAATAATGTGTGGACTGTGGAGATTTGTGTGGAGTTTCTTCCTCCGATGGCGAGTGAATTTACGGTTTGACTTGACCGTTTATCTCTAGACTTTTTGCTAAGCCATGCGCACACACCACCAACGCTTGTTGTATGATCGCATCCCATCCTTCATATCGACTGTTAATAAAATAACAGTCGAGCGGTAGAGAGAATTAGTTTGGCTAAATGTTCGTATTATTAGCTAAACATTACGTCACTTTACCTTCTCGGGTGTGCTTCTTAGTAGGTTTACAAAATGCAAATGATACAATTTTTTAGATTAAAGTTCGATTTTCGCACTGATTCGCTTCGGTTTCGGTGCGTCAAATGCTGGAGATAAATCAAAAATAGAGAATATGTACATTATGTACTTATAGCAGTTCAATCATCTGACCCTGAATTATTCCTGAATGCCAGCAGCTCCGAAGAGCATAATGAAAGATTAATATAATATTTTCTTGAAAATGTTTATAAGAATCTTTTTCAGATGTTTTGAATTTGTTTTTTGCTGCGTCGCAATTGACCCAAGCTCATGAGCGCGCTCCAGACTTAACCAGAGAAGTACCGAGTGCCGCTGGGTGCTTGCTTGGTCATCGTGTACGTATTCTGATTCTAAAAGTTCTCGAAATCAAAACATTTGGGAATGCAAAAGAAAACTGGTCATTGCATTAAATGAAATTATTGCCAGTCTAAGGTATTCTTGCGATGGAAGCGTCGGCTGAGAAGATATGTAACATAAATGTACATATATAGAAATTATGCATCGAAGCTGCTATTAGTTTGTAAAGCGCTGCCCCTATAACAAGCAAATTCGAGATTAAGGTCCAGTAAAGTAAACACTGCCCTGGCGAAATTTAGATTTAAAGGTCACCGCGTAATTGAATAGGTTATATGCATAGATTATACCCTCCTCGATTGTGCATTCCGATTCGTCTCGTAGAGGGAAATACATATTCACTTAGTGGGCCAAGAATTGTACCCGAGAAGAAATCATTCCAATCGGTACACATATGTGCAGTTCAATTTTTTTTACACCCGTTACGCTAGAACAGTTGAGCCGAACTTTGAAATTGTGATTTCATCCTAAAATGTAAATATCAAAATGAGACGCTGGAGTGGAGCGGTAAATTTTCAACAGATTGATAAATTTTGTGCAGCTTGGCCTGGCCTGTGGGCAATATCAGTTTTTGGGATCACACATTTCAAATGTAGTGCACAATTTTAGAAATTCAAGGGCTAAATAATAAATTTGATTTTCACAAAATTGGTACATTTGAAGTAGCTGGTGCCGTAATATAATTAGTCAAGATGATTGAAAAAAAAATATTTAAAAGCTGAAAATTCGAAAGTCATAGACAGACACTTCAAATTTATATATGTGTATTGGTGATTAATAATTTAAGCAATTTTATTTTTAAGTAACTACTGAATAAAAGTAGCTACTTATCTGCGCTCATTTAAATTTATCTTTGGGTTTGCAAGCAAACTACGTCACTCAGTCTCTTCCAGTCTTACCCCTTTTCCCAACATGCCAAGCATAGCATTTTACCAAACCCCGCACCCCTTAACAAACCATTTGGTTTATGGACCTCCCGATAATTGAATAGAATATCGGTACTTTTTCTCGAAACGTCTGGAAATTCATGAAGTCAACGAAAAGAACGTTCCACTCGTGAGTAAATCACGTAGGCGACAATTTCGTCGAATTTGCGATATCTACCCTCTAAGTACACAAACCAAATATTTTATCATTATGTACAAATGTTATCAAAACCAATTATTTACCTGCTGCTGCACCTATTTGGTATAAATTGCATGCAAAGTTCACTATCGCTAAAAATGAAAAAGTTTAGCAACGTAAAATAATCCGGAACAGATAAAAAACGACATTGTATTCGGTCGGCGTTCGTATATATGCATGTATGACCATAGGACTGCATACATATGTATCTTTAAAAAAATATCTAACAACTTTTTTAGATACCTATATAGCTTAAGTTTGCGTGCCCACCTTAGGAACATCCGGTGTATACAAACAAGCCTTTGGTAGTGTGCTAACAGCAAAAATTGATAAAATTGTTGATTCCAGTAAGTATTGCCAAGGTCTTTATTGATTAATAATTTTATTGTTTAGTCCAGAGGCTCCCAAACCGTATCCAAGGTGAACTTAGGTGACCATATTCATTCACATCTTCTCTGTGGGGCTTGGGGCATTCTCTCCGCAGAGTTGGTAGAAACATTTACGCACTATCGTGTTTTAGCGTTTGATTAGAGCTGAATAATATTAAAGTTAGCAATTTCTGCTCTACTTATCATTTGTTTTCCGGGAGCGTTTGGAACAATTGAAAAGACGTTCAAAACTCAATAAAAATATCCAGAAAAACCGTTCTAGCGTTACTCTATCACAATGAAAATCAAGTGGAGAAGAAAAGATTTATAATTCTTTGACGTAACCGACAGAGGTTCAAAAGAACCATATGACAACAAGAATAAAGAAAATTTCGGGTAATTATTTACAAGTGCGACTTCAGCCCTAATCGGCTCGAGCCCCACTTCTAAATATTTAAATTTCTTCCTCTGGTCGTTCGAGGACATGAATTAATATTTATATATTTATATATAGTTTACATTTGCGTGGATTTAGATGCTTTTATTTCAAATATTGGTGTGATCAAATAATGGTTCAAAGTCATTCAAGCTCACCAAAAGTACTGAGTAAACTTTCCATCTCTCATTTTACAAGCTATTATTTTCTCACATAAATACACTGAACGTCGCCAGAAAATCATAATCTACATATGTATGTATTCACATACATTCATTTATTTCTTACTTACCATCCAAAACACTAAAAGTGATAATGCCCAGCGCTAATGGAAGAGTTCCCAAAACGATCAAAATACCACCTGCGAATATACCTAAGGCCAGTATCGCGAAAGGAACGGTAAACTTCATAATTATCCAAGGAAGGAACATATAGTGGTTACGCTGTGAAAGTCATAAAGGAAATTACGTTACGTACTGTTGTTCCCACTTCTCATTTTCGTACTCCTTACTTTAAAAACGCCCATTAGTAGGATAACGTTGAGAAGTAAAGCAATGCTGAGAGTAGTCACAAACGGTCCTAGAAACAACCGGTCTCCTACCCACTGAAAGCCGGGCACTTTTCGAATATCGTACTCGAATTTGATGTAAAATGAAAATGTGACGAACGGCAGCAGAACGGATATAAAGCTGGCCGAAATCATCGCAGTACCTAACCGAAGGGAAAGGCAATAAAGGAATTTTCGAAACACTGGCTTGGCCATTTTGAATGAGTCTGTATCAAGTATCGAGGCACTAAGACAAAATATACACTCTGTAAATGACACAAAATCCGTTGTGTTACTCTTCACAATTTCACGAAAAACTGCTGATGCCTCATTTCGAGAGCCCCACACCGCAATTGATGTCCTCAATAGTCAATAGTTTGATTGCAACCACCAGACTAGGAAGTATTTGATCCGAGGGAGATAATTAGCTAATTGATTTCGCAACAATGATCGTTTGGATCTCGTTAATTATAGATGCATCTCAGTATGGAGTGCAGAACGCAGATGCATATTGGGTACGAGTTAAATTCTATGCAGTCTTATGGTAATTCCTTCTTATTATTCTTTAGATACCGCGTACTAGCTGAATTTCCGCTTTAGTGTTTGCATACATATATCATTTATTTAATTAAAGTGTTAGAAATTAATAAGTGACTTTCGTTCCTGGGCCATAATATATGCAGACTTTTGCCCAAAAATGTAGACGCACATATGTACATACATAAACACGTGAGCAAGCCTAAATGGATTAAATTTGCTGTTTAAATACAGGGTCATTTCACATGAAGCGGAACCCTTTTTGTTTTAGGTGGGACCTCTAGGTGGCCTTAGCATAGCCATAAAATTATTTTCGCATTACAAGACTGGTTTCTGAGTTAAAGGCGTTTATGTATACATAGTAGTATGAAGGGCCCAGGGATAAAACTTTACGATTTTTTTGAAAATGCGATAGCCATAAGTACCATCTTGTAGTTTTGAAGGAGTACTATCACCACGTTTAATCAATTTTAGAATAGGACTAGTTTAAAGCCGTACAAAAATCGGTGCAGGTTCGGTATATTGGGGAAAAAGTTTACCCGTTTTAAAGATATCTATGAAATAACAGACGACAATACTCACCGTTCTCTCATGCGTTAAAAATGATTTTCTAAATGTTCACAATCTTTCCATTTCGGCACCCACGGGAGCGCAAAGGTGATAACAAGCTTGATTCAATTGTTGATGATTTGATTAATTTCACTTATTATCCACGATTGTGCGTCGTAATACCCTGTGGGAATGCGATGGATTAGCGATTAAAGGTCTAGTTAACAAAAATTGTCGGAAACATTCAGAGAAGTGAACAGAAAATATCAACGAAACAATCTAGTTTTTTGTAACATTATACAGTGGAAAAAATTTATTCTAGTAGTAATTTCGTACGATATTAAAACATAATTTACATAAAGATTATATGACTATGATTTTTAACTATAAATTCTTCATACAGAAAAGTATGCAAAAAACAAAGTGTTGAATGTCCTTAGAGGGTATCTTTAATATATATCATCTTATCACGCATAAAATTTCTTGTATATTTTATTAATCTTTCTTTTGTATTTCTTGATTTACTGATGTTGCTGCGAATTTATTAGACGTTTGCCGTACTGCTCGTTGCTTCCCCTCCTACTTGCTCTTTCTTCTTTTGTTTTTCTCGCATCACCTCTGCGTCTCTGCAATGACATAATTAAGCAAACATTAAGCAAAATAAAATACTTATTAAAATAAAATAGTACAGACAATTCCTAAATGAAGTGACTCAGATATTACAAATTAAACTCGCATTGTAGGAAACAAATTAAGCGGTATGTCTAAGCTTGGAAGTTCAAGGAAATCGATTTTTTTCAATATATTGTAGTTTAAAGGTGTCAAGTCTCATTTACAAAAATAATTTACTCGACATTCCAATTATCCACTGAGACAAAGAAATTTATGTGGAGCTAGGTAGTGAAGCTCGACGCACGTCCACACTTTTTTTTTGTACATTTTTTTCGAAACGTAGTCAAAATTTTATCTGAATATTGCCAACAGCTTTCTCTATTATTTAAGCCAATGGCATCAAAAATAATTTTACTAATTTTTTAATAACAGAAAAATATTTTACGCAGCCTATTTGTTTATTATCACAAACGAGAATTGACCTTTTTTTCTGCCATTTTTCAATTTTCAAAATATATCCGATCACCCAAAAGCCCTTCTCAACACTATAAAAAGCGGAGTTGCTGCTTTTTACTTAGCGCTGTAGAATTGGCCATGCAAGTTTTTCAATTATTTCTTTGTATCACAAAAAATCGTTGATACTTTCCAATAAGATTTTTGCAAAATTCAAGTGTGATGTGGACTTTCATCGCCTACAAAAAGAATCATAAAAATTCTCGTCATTTTAGGTCACCCTTTAAATCACAACAAACATAATCGGAATCAGAACATTTCAAATTATGGGTCCTGTTCTGACTTTGTGTTCTAAAAAAATGTTTTTTCGCGTAACGTAAGGTAAAGCTCTAAATTTACAAAATTTCGGTTTAGAAAAAGACTCAGAACAAGCCTTGCTTACCCTCACATCGACTACTTTTTGAATGTAATTCAGAACTTGTAAAATTTCATTTCGTATGGAATTCAGAACAGGGCCCTCTTTAATTATTTTACAAATCCTTTCTGAGATGGAAATCTGTATCCATATGTACTCGAACAAAAAATAGTTGTGTAAGTAAGAATGTTAGATCTAGTTGATTGAATACTAATTCAATAAGATATTCCCTTCACACTCACCGCGCTTTCCTTTGTTCCACAGTTAAATTATCGTCACGTTTTCCTCTTTTCAGATCTGCTTGTTTTTTTTGATTTCGTTGACGTGCCAGATCTCTTTGGTTTCCTCCTACGAACAAAAAAACTCACCAAATTAATATACTCTAGATATTAGATTTGGTGCGAGAGCAAATTGACCCGACTAGCTAAGATACTATTGTTGGTAGCACTTCAACAATTCACCTATAAAATATCAAATGATACTATAGTTCCTATCTTGTCATAGACTTAGTTCAAAGAGATATAGAAATCTTCCTACTTCCCTCTATAACCTAAGGCCTCCCTTGGTCGTGGTATGATATTAAAACATGCAGAGCACTAGAATTTAAACCCCACAGAAAATCTGATATTCTACATTTTTAGTACAGTCTATAGTTGTCGATTATATTTAATAAATTTTCGGTTACCCTATGGCCTCTCGTCCATTGCGACGAGGCAAGTCTGTTATGAATTCCCTCACTAATTGCTGCTCAGCTTTAAGTTTCCTGATAATATTTTGAATTGGCCTAGACTTCAAACAACAAACTTGATTATGGAATTAAAAGGATGCTCTTCAAGAGAGAGCAATTTCCGGTTCACAACCGTGAACCGACGCGCATCGATAGATAAAGCAGATACTTTGCAGTTTTCGTGCCTTCTAGGCAAGAGCGATCGAGTGCTATGTCGGTTTTCCCAATTTTATTATAGAGGATACCTTTAAGGCCCTGTGATTATTCGAGACAGCACTTTGTTTAGAATGAGGAACTTTACGGCTTTATCGTTTGAGAGGCAGGGATAATCTTCATTGCCTGCCGATGTCCCTGAGAAGTATTCCAGAATGGGGCTTGTGTTGCTCTTCCTTCAGTCTGAAAGAGAGAGAGATCGCATTTGAATTTATCACCGTCCGTAGATATCATACACAATATCTCGAGTTATTGCCTTATATCCCAAACATACAAAATTTGGTCGTTTGTGTGTCGAAATTATCACAAAAGATGCATCATACATATAAGTGCAAATTTTAAATCTTAGTTTTGCAACATTCGCATATGTATCCAAAACGACCATACCGGTATTCAATTCACTACCAGCGGAAATAAAGGACATAAACAACTAACAACCATTCAAGAAGAGACTTAAGGAATATGCGAATAATCAGTTGCACTAATCTAAAAAGATTTAATCCATTGGAGTAGACATTATTGTTAAAAGAATATATTAAATAAAGAGTCCACCTCCTCGCTAATATCAGCCTTTAGCAATTACAAAAAGCGTATAATTACAAGCTATTGGGCTTCGTAAAACATTTCAAATGTTGCAAAATGCACTTTGGGCCTTCGGCATTATGCTCATAAACGTAAAAGATTTACAAAGGTTAGGATGTCTGGCTGCCCAAAGGCACACTTAGGTCATGCCTGGCCCATTGTGGTAAATATTTGCAAAGATTTTTAAATTTGGTGGAATTTGGCACACAAATTTAGCCGAGTGCTTTCAAAAAACGGGCTCCCTGATTTCAAATCGAGCGATTCGCGCTTCTTCACAAAAATTAAAAATTTTATTCTCTTTTTATAAGCGGTTAACGCTTAAAGGGTAGGTACACAAAAAAAAAGTAAGAGCAATATGATTAAAACTAAAAGTTTAGAAAACGGAACCCCTTATATTTTGTGTAATTTTTAAAGATTTCATCCAGACACACCTCCCCCGTACTTTTGGAGATATTTAGACTGTTATGAAATTAATAGGTACTATCAGCGGCTGAAATATTTTAAGATTGGTGTAAAAATATCAAATAATGCAATAATGTAAAAATATTAAGAAAAAATAAAAAAACATATTTTATGGTTTTGTTACCTGACACCCCTTCCCGGGAGGAGTGAGACGCATCCGACAAGAGAATTTGCCATAGCAAATTTTTCTAATAGAGAGGAAGTATAATCTTTTAACGTTGCGTACCATAATTTTCATCAATACATATCCGTGATAACGGTAAAACATTTTTTTAACGAGAATTTAATTAAAAATTGTTTCGAACTGTCGTTGACCTAAGACCTTAGACGATTGTAGTTTCGTTGATTTATGTGCAAATCCGCAACAGATTTCAACAAAAATGTGGGGAAAGTGGGTCAAAGTGGGTCTTACACTTAATTTACATACTGATGACTATTTCGTATTTTGTGAATGTGAAACTGGCTCATCAAATCCTTGTCGCAAATATCGAAATAAAAACCACTTGGAGATGTCTACTAGAAACTGAAACTATCTGTATAGAATGGTATTATTTACCCGCTACGCAAATGGTAAGTAAACATGCAGTTTATCTTTCTGCGTAACAAAAAAAATCCATATTATGGTCGCACCAGCCCCCTGCACAGCCATGAAAACAGGTTTCCCTTGGGGTTAGAGTTTTGTTGACTATGGTCATGCTGAAATCAAATAGGCAAACTTCTCACATGCTGCATTTCGCCGAAAACAACAAAGGCCCATTTCAAACCTTGCGAAGATGAAATCTACGATACGTGATAACTGTAGCCATCGTAATTTCTAGAATTTCTATTTTTGACATCATCCTCGTGTCGCCTGCGCCTAGGCCCTTTTTAGCGCCTTGTTAAAAAGAGTTGCACAACAAATGGCGAGTGGAAATGATTACACCCTTACTTACGAGTCATTTTGTTTGAAAATAAGTAGAAAAACCCAAGATTTTTGGTTGTCAAAACAAAACACTGGAAACTCTCCTCCTTCCCAATTTCTAGATACTTCGCTTTTCTGCACAGTTGTTTTCAATTTGTTTTTGTAGCTTGGCACCATATGAGTTTGGTAAGCTCGGCGCTAGTGTCTATAAAGGCAATTTCACGTGGAAATTTATCAACACCATTAGCCGTTTAAAACAACGAAAAATTTGAAGAAAGTCAATCACAATCTAGTCTTAGTTACGAATTAATTGTGTTCATCTTTATTCTAAACAAAAATGGATTAGTAGGTATGAAAGCAACGTATTTTTATAAACGGTAGTAGAATCATTTTAATATAGAGTAGGTTTTGTGTTCAGTGTTAATTTTCAAAGTGAGAGAGTCTTAAATCGTGAACTACAGAGAATTAGAAAAAAAATTAAGAAACAATTTTCTCAGCGAAGACAGTAGTAAAGGCTATTCAATTCAATCCATAGTGATTGACACATTTGGCCGCCGATTTCCTTGTAGAAGCAAACATTGAGATCTGATCTTATCCCCATGCCCGTTACCCGGCTGAACACTTTGGATAACAAGCTGTTGCTTTCGGAACAAATCACTTTTTCTTTTTATAATTTTTGGAAATAAAATCGCCTCTTTTATTCGAAATTTAATAAAAACAATCAAAGTCAAATGTGAACATCATTTTCCAGCGGGGATCAGTAAAATCAGGAAAATGTGCACGCATTTCAATCGTGTGTTTCATTAACAACATTATGCTGCACTAATGCTGCTTTGTATCCAGGCCAAATACGAGAGCACATTCACGTAAGCCCCAGGTACGCCTCCAGTGGCACATCCAATTCCCCAAGCCACAAGTCCTGCAATGTACCACTGGCTGTTCACAAGGCAAACAAGCGGGGAACCCCCATCGCCCTTAAAATGAAAATTTCATGTTAACAATTTCTGGTCACAAAACATTGGATAAGCCCACCGTGCACGCATCCTTCCCACTCTCACCGCCAGCGCAAATGAAACTCGTGCTGTTGAAGACAAAGGTTGTTCCAAGTCTAGTGGTTCTGAGGGTGGTTTGGCATTCAGCAGCCGTTTTGATCGGAACATCGACTTCTCTAAGAATGGCTTGATAAGAGCCGGTCGCTCCAAACGCGTTTTTGCCCCATCCGGACACATAGCACCTTTGGTTAGTGTAAGCAGCCGTTGGGAGGCACACTGTTCCTATAGTGGGCACTCTGCCTAGTACGACATCCGAAGACAACCTTAAGACAGCGATATCATTCTGCAGGTTGTTTGCATTGAAGCTGGGATGAATAAACACCCGAGCAATTGTGAAATCTTGAGCCGCTATCGGCTCTCTAGTGCTAGAAGCATCCCACTCTCCCAGTCTAACTTTAAACGCAGTTGTCCTGTTGAGAAACAATTAACATTTAAAAGAGGATGAATATTTCTGATTGGAAACTGCTTTGTTTTTGCTTTCCCACCCCCTGCCCCACTTACGCCAAATTATTAACTTTATGAGCAGTGGTGAGGACATGCCGACGATCAATAAGAGCTCCTGAGCCGAGATACACGTCCGCAGTGGTTAGAATAGCTGCTTGCCATGGGTAGGCCCCAAAAGCAGCCTGCCCAGGTTGTGCAGCTGGACTTCCTGCGACAGGAGGGTATCTTACACCGCACCGATAAGGTCCGGGAAGGCAGCAAAGCACTAATCCTGCTTGGCAAGCCGCTGGCGGACCAGTTGTAGGTTGTGGTGGCTTTTGAGGAAGACTCATTGTTAAAGCAGTCAGCATTTGAGAATATTGGAGGGTCACTTACCGTATTGACTATGCGGATGTCGATTTGACCACTACCGTCTGTAGGTACAGACGGATTAGGACACTGCCCCGTAGGGACGCATATGCAAGTTGATAGAGCACTTGTCGTGGGTGGTACTGTTCCCACAATCAATTGGCGCGCCAACACTGCAAAATATAACGAATAATTTATCCATAATACATTCTTCTAAAATCCCAAACAAAACGTAACGAATCCCAGAGGTTGCCGTAGTGTATAGTGGAGGTAAAAAGTCGGGGTTTTAGCGAAAAAAGACAAATAATTGCTAAAGTCGTCAAACCAACCGACTGCTCCTCCTCAGATATGCCGGTATCACCAAATTACGCTTAAAAAGTTTGGTCATCCATCTAAGGCAAAACGAAAAACTTACATCCATCATCTCCGTCCAACGGAGGCGCAGGTGTCTCCTGTGTATTCTCCGGAAAAGTAAACTTCCTAACGAATTCAAACTTGAAAGTTCTTACACATTTCACTGTGAGAACTAGCGAGGTGAGAACAAGTAAAAGTTTCATGTCTCCACGAAAACACTACTTCCGCACAATCCAGCAATAACAGTCCTTTCTCCTCGTTGCGCAAACTACCAATGCGACCTAAATCAACCCTCTATATTATTTACTAGTGAAATTACGACAAATTGCATCAATTTAGCAATTTGTTGTCTCGCAGTGTCGCCGACTTGGCGGGTTTATCAAAACTAGCAGAAATTACGTGAAATTTTTAGTGTTTAAATGATTTCCCGGGGTTTTCCCTGCCCTAAAGTGGGCTGGATCATGGGTGGATGACTGAGCTCATTTCTGAAAAGAGCGCCTAATCGTTCTGTGTGGTTCTATATTTACAAATCGACCTGTTTTCCAGCAAAAACTTCACATGCAAGAGATGAGGAAGCTATCAATTGTCCGTGGAGTAATTTTTAAGTGATAATTGCTTCACACCGCAACAAGCTTGTTAATTGTAATTGTTCATAGAAATGGAGGTCGAACAAATTAAGCCTTACAACTCATTTTAGTAACAAAGGGAGTTATTAGGTAAATTATTGGGTTGAGTTAGTCGGTTATAGGGTTTTCCTACGTTTCACTATTACCTCATTGAGGCCAAGGAAATTTTTAATCTGATTTTTTGAGGGTATACTTGATACGCTATAAAACTGTATATGCCACAGGCTGTCCAAACAATATAAGCATGGAAACGGAGCTCTAGAATCCTGTTTATTTTCCGTCTTTTTTTGAACATTCGAGCGGTGGTAAACGTATTCATGGTCAAATTGGAAAATAAAACAATTAACCATTATTATGATTTATATAAGTGAATTGAATGGTACGGGGTCAAATTTACCCTGCCGATTTTTGCCCGGGCCCCTGTTTCCCCTTAGCCTTTTCCCAGTGGTTAAATTTGCCTCGGTCATTATTCTCTTTCTAAGTTTCGGACTGAAATGTGCCTTTTACAAATTATTTTATGCCCTGTTTTGTATACTGTACAAAATATCTTATAGACCTGAAATGTGCTTTTTACAAAATATTATATAGACTGAATTACAACAGGGGGAAAATGCCCAGGGGAAAATCGGCAGGGTAAACTTGACCCCCAATCTTTTATATGGATGTAATTATTCATCGCTGCGCTTCACGGTTATTGATATTCTTCTGAACTGCGCGGTACCCCCGTGAATAACTGTTTTTGGTTTAAAAACACGTTATGAAAATATTTTTTGTGGAATACTTTAACGGCTTCGAAATTAAATGGCTAGCTACAAGAAACAGCACCAACTTCATTCCGTCTACGCTTGAGTTGAGACTTGACCTTGCCGGCATTCGGATGTTTTTAGTTTGGAGATCATCGAACGTTCTCCGCGGAATTCCTCTTCTGTTATTGACTACAACACGAAAGTTAACCATCCATTGCAAGGAAATGTCGAAGACTGCCTGTGTAATTCTCGCCCCCGGGGCTGAAGAAATGGAATTTACCATTGCCGCAGATGTTCTACGTCGGGCTGGGGTGAGTTTCTTAAGGAATTAAGTTCACGCTAAATTTTCATTGGGCTGCATGCCGGCAGGTAGCTGTCACCGTAGCCGGCTTGCAAGGAACCGAGGAGGTGAAGTGTTCAAGGGATATTATGATAAAGCCGGATGAGGCTCTAAAGAAATTGGCAGATAATAAATTTGATGTGATTGTCATGCCGGGCGGACTTGGGGGATCCAAGGCGATGGCTGAATCCGCCCTCGTAGGTGATCTTCTGAAAAAGCAAGAATCTGAGGGACGAATTATTGCAGCTATTTGCGCTGCTCCTATTGCTTTGGCTTCGCATGAAATTGGAGTCGGAAAGTGTTTGACCTCCTACCCCTCGGTGAAAGACCAATTGGCTTCAAAGTACAAGTAAGATACCTTTAAAGCCAGAGAAGCTATTATTGAATTCAATTCGAATCACATCAAATTAATAGCTTAAATGAGTTTTCTTTCTTAAAAGGACTTGCATGCTTACTGCTAGATTCGTATCGATTTTTATAATAGGAACTCTGGCATTGACTGGCTTTGTTGCCCCTCCGGTAGTGGTGCTATATATTATAAAGATCAAGGGCAGGTGCAAATTGCCAGTCGGTTTATAACATGTTTGAGTTCTTAATTAACTATATTATATCAAAACTTAGGTATATCGATGACGAAAATGTAGTTGTCGACGGAAATCTCATCACCAGCCGAGGACCAGGCACCGCTTTCAGCTTTGCTCTGAAAATAGCTGAGATTTTGGTTGGATGTGAAAAGGCAGACACAGTTGCCAAAGGTATGCTGTTGAAATGAAATCTTCATTTGTATTCTATGTTTGTAAAACTCTTTTAGTAATAAAATAAAGATTCCCTTTTAAAAGCACTATATAACTTTCTTGATAAAAGCGCTACACTAAAGTACTGCTTTTAGACCCCTGAAATTACGAATTCAATGCTGCAGTTATGAGTAGGCTCATACCTTCATCAGGGCAGGCGACATTTCCTTTCATTTTTTTTCGTCCTCAAGCTGCATGCATAGAACGACTTGAAATGGCTGAATTACATGTTAAAATTACTATAAGACATTCAAATATTTACGTCGTTTCGACTTAACTCGAAAAAAGTTTCATGCAGCTACGCCTGTTGTTCTGCGGCGGATCTAATAACAACCCTATTTCATATCAATACCAATCGATTTCCAACCACGGCAATCTAGAATTTTGGTGCAGATGATGAATGCACGAGAATGTATTGTCAGTTAGTTATTTAGTGTATTAGGGGCATTTTTTACTTCGCCTTCTGCGAATCAGACACCAACTAGGCGTAACTTTTCGAACAAGCAAAACTTATACAATTCTTCGTTTGTGTAAATTTTATTTTAATTAGTTATTACAGAAAGTTATAGCTATGTACGCCACGATCTTACACGCCTAGCTTACTGATCTTTATACCTAAGAGTCTTATCTGTTAATGTAACAGTAAAGGGATATCTAAAAAACGCCTCTGACTCGCTCCGTGCCTCAACAAATACAGCAATAATAATATAGTAAAAAGTTCCATAGTAATCAATTCGACTTAAGTGGTACGGTCGCTGGTGTATGAAGTTTCCTCAACGCTGAATCGATTGTTCGCGCTAGCGTACAAAGAATATTTACAATAAAGTAGTGTGTACCAGTGTTTATATGTTTTTTTTATACAATTGTAAGTTTAATAGGCCATCAACGATCTCAACTTATCGCTCGCTTAATGCATAATATTTAAACATTTGTTACAAGTCGGCTTTTTAACAAAATATACAACAAATTGAGAAAAAAACAGAAAAATGCTGCCGGAGGTAATCGCAGGAAGCCAATAGTAGCTTGGTGGAAGTCTAACATAAATGTGAGGTCCTAAGGATTTATTTGATTAATCCATTTGGGGCTCAGCGGCATCCTGCCCAAAAGAGGGAGTAGCTTCACAATCAAGAGGGTGTGATGCTTCAAAATATCACGCATTTGGGGGTATTTACAATTAACCTTCCTCCCTAAGCTCTGAAGTAACTTCGCAGCATTGCTTCCTCAGTTTAGTCGTAGTCCAACTTAAGGGGGCTTTATGTTGCTTCCTTCATGTGTATAACTTTTATTGCATCGACGTCAGTCCCGCCGAACTGCTTATATGCGATGAGGTTCCTAGTGTTGAGGCTACGTTCTGATAACTGAACTGTTGGGTTAAAGATTTGTAAGGAATTTGATCATTAAAAAAATGGTATTCCTACTTCAGGGAATAAGGGTTCTTCTTGAATTGCTCCTAAAGGTCCTGTTGGATCAGGAGGAGTTAGCTCCACACTTTCTCCTGTGAATTCCGAATCGAAATACCGTGTGTCTGTGTCAGAGGTTACTTGCGGCTTGAATGGAGGTGGTATCTATAGGAAAAATAGTGCTCTGTACTTCCATTAATAGATGGTAAATGTTCTTACTTTTTTCTGGACTAAATCCGCCCAATTTATGCTGGCAAAGAACGGGTGAATCTGGATTTCCTTAACATCATCCACACCACCACCAAGCCGCTGTGAAGGTTTCTTAGCCAGTAAGCCACTCAAAAGGCTCTTTGCCTCGTCTGATATATTTCTAGGGAATTTAACGTCCTCCAAGAGGATCAGTGTAAATAGCACATCGTGGTCACGATTATAAAATGGAAGACGGCCACAAATCTGTAAACGATCATTATCACATTAAAGTGGGTATTTACAGAAACGATTAAACTACTATAGAAATAAGAAAGCAGATGCTTATTGTTCCGAATAGAATTGAATTATTACCAATCAATGAATTTTCCTGCACCGTGCCTAAAACAAGCAATACTTACCATTTCATACATTACAACTCCAGTGCCCCACCAATCCACAGCGTGACCATAGTCATTATCCTCGAGAACTTCGGGCGCCAAATATTCGGGTGTCCCACAGAACGTCTTCGTTGTCCTACCGTAAGTGATATCCTCTTTGCACAGACCAAAGTCGGCTATCTTAATGTGTCCATCTTTATCTAACAGTAAATTTTCAAGTTTGAGATCGCGATAAATGATACCCTGCGAGTGCAAGTATCCGAGAGCTGAGATTATTTCGGCACCATAGAATCTCGTCCTGTCCTCTGTAAAAAGTCGCTCTCTACTTAAATGAAAGAATAGCTCGCCACCGTTTACATATTGCATCACGAAGCACAGACGGTCGGCAGTTTGAAATGAATACTTCAGTGACTACAACGGTAAGAATTAGTTTCTATAAAAAGCTGCCTCCAAGATGAAATCTCACAATTAAAAAAGGATGATTAGTTATCTGAAGTACACGACTCTCGGTTAGCGTGTGAGCGACCTCATCTTTCTGGATGATAACTTCCTTCTTTAGGATTTTGATTGCGTATAGCTTTGCAGTTGCCTTTTCTCTGCATAAAATCACTTTACCGAAGGTACCCTTGCCGAGCACTTTTAAAAATTCGAAGTTTTCTAATGTCTGTAAGGAAATACTCAAATAGTTATATTGAAAAAAAAAGATATACATATAGGGATTGGCCAACAGTTCCGCACGATTTTGCTCTAAAAATTCAAAGGTTGTATTTCGAAATGGACACACATTGCAGTTTTCGAATTATACCCTTGACAGACGACGTCTGACGTAGCCCAGGTAAAACTCACATTGCCGAACTAGTTCAAGGATCCGCACAATTGAACTAGTTCAAACTGAGTTTGTATACCTGTTGTTGCTATTAGCACCTTTGGCGGAAAAACACGGCGAGTTTAACCAGTTCTCAGATGTCAAAAGTGACGTCATGAACTAGATCAATTGCTGACGTCTGTCTAAGCCTTAGACAGACGTCAGCAATTGATCTAGTTCTTAGACTCTAAGGCATTAGGATCATATCAAGAACAAGAAGCTGTAATTAGCCCACGGCCAAGCCCTAGGTAAGACAAACTGTTCGGCTACTCTGTGTATATATATATTCCTCAATTGTTTATGAAAAGTAGTTCTGAAGCTTGTGACTATACAGAAATAAGTCGGCGGAAGGACAAATACCAAGCTAGTTCAACTTTTTGGGTATTTTTTCCAGATTCGATTTTGTGCATATTTATATAAATACGTATATATATATATAAACATTTTCTTTTACGGTATGCTTGCCAATACAATGTATTCGCCAATAGGGTACTTACCACTTTTTTCTTTCCACTAAGTTTACCAGTCGATGTGCCCTGTACTGAGAATTTTTCAGAAAGTTCAACTTCTGCTATAGACGCCATATCTACGTCGGTCATATCTGTCGATGTTGATGGAGACATCGCTGTTTCTCCCATTTCACTTAAACGATTAGCAACATTCCTGAAAGGGCCAATTTTAACATCAATCTTTCTGTGGAGTTTGCGACTAACATACCTAATTGCATCAGTCCACTCGAGTCGCTCCCGTTCCGTTTCAACGTGAAAAGTTCTCTCTATTACTGTTGTCCATTGGAGCCCTCGAATTATGAACGTAAAGGGTTTCGGGCGATCAACAGACATAATCTGGCAGCCTCGGACTGTAAAATTGTTAAGCTTTTCTGGTGGCGTATTCTCATCGGGCCTATTTCTATAGCCCATCAGTGTACCATCATCGCGGAGTATAAAGTAGCGCGGTCGCCACGTCTTGATGTGTTCACCTCTCTTGAAGAGCCATCCTTCTTTAACGATTGGTGCCTGTGATGCGCTCAACACCTCAAAGGACATTTTTGGTTTAAATCACAATCGCAGAATTTTTAACGTTTATCTGAAATTAGAGAAGGATCATGTTAATGTCTGGATGACTCAGTCAGTCGATTGGCGAAATGACGTCGTAGCAAGCGAAAAACGGAAATCACCACACGTTTTCTACATCAGACAGTGACAATGAGAACGTTATTTACCAAAGATGCGCCAAAATTCTTGCAAAATACTACTTCGTTGGCGAAATATATTTGCCCGCCTTTCAGCTAACAAATATCTGGTGTTCGCGCACAACCTGCAGAGCAGTGCAGACTCACTGATAAGCAGAAACATATGTTACACATCAGGTGTTTATTTACACCTTCTCGTAACGTCGGCTCGTGTGGCCGCAATTAGATCACTCGGTGGAATTTTGCACGGAGAGCAGCGGGGCATTCGTATTTCGCCACATATACCATACGATAAGATCCTACAAAAAGCGCATAGTAGGGTCCCTACTGCCCAGGAGGAAGCGACCACTTTCCGGACCGCCTGCTGCTGGCTGCGACACAACCACCATCATCCGCCTTACGCAATTAATTAGTGCAAATAAGAAACGACGTGCGCGACACATTTCCAATTGAATTATATCTGAAGGCGGATCATGGGCTGTTGTTTGTGGCTTGATTGTTTTTTAATCAAAGTCGGAGGCGCCATCGCCTTTATCTGCATCGACATCGAATAGTTCAAAAGATGCCGAGCCAGCATGAGACAGCCACGTGATATATTCCTGGAATAACGCAATATCCCCGACCCCGTTCAAACGACACACACAATCCGACTGACTCATTGGCACTGCGCCTGCCAGGCACCGACTTCTTTTTTTACTTCTCTTCACAAATGCAATTCAGCATTACCCCAGTCGCCCCAAATATTACCCTGCAAATTTGTAACTGCAACCGCGCCTCCCCCAACTGTTACCTTTCTTCTATTGATAAACAGGTCACAACAAATGTTGTGGGAACCAAAGAAAATTTTCCCATAAACGAACACTACACAGCAATTGGGGGTTTCTTCGCTCAAATCAGCGAGCAAAACACCTCTTCTATACAATCAACGGTGGTAAACACAAACAATATTTAAATTATAACAATTTTCCAGTTCGTCCGCGTTCTTATGGGTCTGTTTATGTCTTATTTACACACAAATTCATTGCAATAAATTCACTTTTTAACTTTCTTACAAAATCAGCTCCGACTAAATCGCCATGTTGTTAATATTCACTTTTAGTTTTGTTATGTTGGCGATTATGTTTTGGTTCGACATTTTTACGAATGGTGGGTGGAAAGAAAAGAACTGTAAAGGCTGTTCAGACAATAAAATTGTATTGGAATATTTGTTGTTTTTTGAAGGAATCTTTTAAAAATAAAATAACATTTCGTTGGATTACTTGTAGTATTATAGAAAATGAGATTTTTTATTTATTTACATCCCATTTCCAAATACTATCGATTTTCCGAATTCGTTTTCGGAACTGTCCCTCAAACTGTGAGTTTTGTTGTTGTTACATCCAGCAGACGTGTAATTGTTTTGTTTTGGTAGTGGCAAGTTATTTCGGTGTTTTCTAACTTAATTAATTACTGCAAATATGGTAATTTTCCTTTAAATATTTACCCTAATTTAGTTTTGTAATTTTTAGTAACATTTGGAGCTTATTTCTTTCATAAGGCGCTCTTCCTTCGTGACAGGTTTCCTTCATGCCGTTTAAAAATAAACCGAAAATTGTTAGTAGCTGCTAAAGCGGAAGTAAACGCTCCGAAAAGTAACGGAATGACTACAGAGATTACAGCGCCTTTGGATAATAGATAGATGTGTATATTTCCATCACTTTATTGCTCCTAAGCTTTTATATTGATAAGCAAAAAGAACTCCTGCATTTACTCTTTCCCCAAAAATGTTCATTGCAGCTGTTCTTTAAGTTCTAGTCTAGTTGTTGTGATTGAGACTGATGTCCTAATGGAATTTTACATTTCAAGAAGACTATATTTAGGAATTACTACATGAATCCAAAAAGTGGATAATGCTTGAGGGAATGGGGTCTCTTACAGGTTCTTTAATTGGGCTATGCAACATATACAGGATAAATGTACATGCGTTAGGCACAAAAGATCTTCAAGTCTCTGTGTCCACCATATGGTTCATCCCAATCCATATTAATAATAAAAATCTATCACAATTTACGGGAAGAATATCGACCTGCCTAAGCTAATACAGACAGTATGGATATTCGGATAATCGAAGAAAAACACAAAATATCAGTCGACCCAAACTGCTTTAGGGAGGTCGTATCGTGGCCACAACAAATGCTCTTTCCAAGATCTACAGTATTTTAAGAAATTTGAGTCTTCGAAGGCCTGTGCGATTTACTCAGTTTTAATTTTTTATGGGTGCGATCTTTTATTTATTAGTAAATACTAGATCGGTCCACCCTTGAGCCCGCACCTCAGTCAGCAACATTTACACGGGATTTGTTGGGCTGGTCTATATCTTCAGTCCTCACCACGAGCTGCGTGTGTCACCTTTCGCATCCTGGGTTCCGCACAGATCTGCCTTTTGAACAAAAATGGAGTAAAAGTTGACCGTATTAAGATTGACTTGTAAGAGACAGTGGGTGATATTCTTAAATACTGAGACAAAGCTCAGTCTCAATTTTTACATAGAAAAACCGAGCTCGAGCAGTTGAATTGAGACAGAGCTCGGTTTTTCTATGGCAACATTGAGACTGAGCTTTGTCTCAGTTTTTTAGAATATTAGCCTCTTTTTCCTCGCCATACCTCAGAAACTATTAAAGTAATTTGGTTTTGTAGGCTATGACTAATGTTAACTACTTTACTAATTCTTGTAGATATTAGTAGACATTTGCGATTAGTCCTTTTTACTTATACATAGAAGTATAATTTTCCCGAGATGGGTTTGTTTCGCATTTTGATTAAAATATTGTTTTTATGAATACATGTATCTTCTTTAGGAAACTGAGGATTTGTACAGATTATCTTTTATCGGGGAATGGTTTCAGGAAGAAGCAGGAATGGAACGAAAATTCTGCATATTTTACTTTCCGGGTGAGAGCTCCATAGAACTGGTATGCAGTAGAAATCATTTTAATCTTTTGTAATTGACTCTTCTTTCTTAGTTTGATGTTAAAACTAAGAAACCGTTCCTTAAGAGGACGAAAATGAAGGAAATTACCAAAAATGATTTCTATATCGGAGCAAAACTGAATATCTTTGGTCGACAAATTGAGATTTTAGACTATGCAGATAATCTAACCAGAACTAAACTATCAGCGGCAAGGACAAGGTAAATTGTATTTAAATCAATTGCAACAGTTCACGAGACTTCGGCTTTAACGATCGCCTAGAAATTCTTAAACGCGCCTACGGCATAATATCTTTCTATTAAAGCAAGAATTATGCAAAATGTCTCAGTGGGAATGTTCGTAGCCTTTATTGTTGAATATACATATGTATATCGAGGACTACTATTATTTTTAGAATTATAAATGTGCTATATATATATATCTTTAGAACATTCATAATGCTCCAAGGATTTATGGTGCATCGGATGGGTGAAATTATTACAGTCCTAAACGATAATGGTATCGTTGTAAGCAATGGGAGGATGGTGAAATTTACAATTGAAACAACCCAGAAATTTCTTGGAGGTAGCGAGATCGGTAATGTGGAACTTACGTGAGTATTTAAGTTTTTGAATATGTGTGACTTTAATGTGCTCTTCAATATTCCATAAGGGTCTTAGTGAACAAACTAATCCAGGCACCTTGTGTTGGTTTTGAAATAATGGCGAAAAACGTCCTTGAACGTATTAAAAGGTGTATAGGTATGTTTTTTACCTCTAACAGGTACATTTAACAGATCAAATATTTTACTTCTCGATTTAGTCCAAGATGAAGCATCGAAAGGAGAAGATATCGCTTTAAGAACTTTCTTTGAAGACGAAGATATTCGAAATAACTTTTACTGTTCAAAATCTGAGAATAATGCAAACAAAGTAAGCTCTACGACCTCGCGCAGATAGAAAGTGAATTGAGCTTAGTCGAGCTGGGTTGACTTCGGGTTTACCGGGAATTTATTTTTTTATATGTTGCCTTTTGTTAATAGTAGATGCAGAGTACTGCCTGTGATGGTATTAAAATGACGTGGTTAAGAGATTTTGGCATCATTCTTAGTGAATTATTATCAGCAGACCTGTTGTGACAAGGCCATACTAAGCGTAATCTCATATCTTGGAAGTTGGTTCGAGTTTTATCGTATCGTGTGTTATAGCGTGTGACATGAATTATAAGCAATTCACTATAAAAGTAAAAATGATGCGATTCGAGTTTCCTGATAGAGCCCATGATAATATCCACTATCCTCAGTTTAATACGCTTCCTATTTGCGTGAAGCTTATATGCTAAATTATTCAAATCATTACTGGAATTATTACTAGGAGCTTGGATATTTTTTCGATTATAAAAACGAATTGACCAGTACAGTATCCCTGATGCATACAACCTTAGCTATTATAAAGCCCCATGCCGTTAAAGAAGGTACATTTTTTTTATTTTATTGATAGGGACAGAGAAAAATGGTATTTTTGTTCGTAGGAAACGCAGGACCGATCATAAACGAATTTTATCAGAATGGCTTTCGTGTCACAGGTCTACAAATGTTACGAATGGAACGAGTTAATAGTGAAGAGTTTTACGAAGTTTATCGAGGTGTCCTCTCAGAATACATTGTGAGTATCTTTATTGCTAAATTAATTTTCTCCCTCTTGACTCCCAATGTGATTTCTATTAATGACAAACACAATATTTGATATCAAAAAATATTTTTATTTTGTTGTTTCATTATAGCAAATGGCAGCTCAATTAGCGAGTGGAATATGCATGGTTGTTGAGTTAGAATCAGTGGATTCACAAAGGGATCCACATGCTGAATTTCGGAAGCTTTGCGGACCAATGGATCCAGTAATTTTTGTTAATTTCCTTTTTCTAATACATTTAAGTTAAAATATTGACAGGAAATTGCCAGACATCTCCGTCCAAATACCCTAAGAGCGAAATACGGAAAAGATAAAGTTTTAAATGCTTTGCATTGTACAGACTTACCTGAAGACTGCCGAATGGAAATTGAGTATTTCTTTAAAATCTTAGTGTAGACATTTATTTATATTTTAGATGAATAAATCTAGTCTTGTCCGCACTGAGGCAGTATCTCTTTCTTTAAGTACCCACACGCCATATAGGTGAATATTATGGTTGATAAGAACATTAAAATAGCATAGGTGAAGTACAGGGAGCTCTGGGATTAATCGATTTAATAACTTTGATCTCTAAATTGTACCATGTTGTTATGTTCGGTTTCCATTGAGTTGACTATACGATTTACCTAAGTGGACATTCTGTACGTTATTATTATTTAACTTTCCTACGAAGAAAAACAAAAACTATCCATGATCTAGTGGATAAACACGATCTCTGGTATTACGCGGTAACAACAATTTAATAGCAGCAAAAAAATTCGGAATCTGAAATGCGACCAAAAGTATCGTTTAGTGTGAAAAATTTTCGAGTCGCGCCCTAGGTTATTTTTTTTTTGAAAAATAGGAAAGCAAGTCGAGTCAATTAAAAACCATTATCACAACGGAGCACCTTTCAAAACTAACCTGGTTTTCAATCAGCGCCAATTCAACTACCACAACAACGATAAGGTTCCCGAAAGCCTGATTCAGGAACCACACGGCAGTCAGGACTGATTTCATAGAAGGTGGTGCCTATTCTCATGTAAATTAGTGCTAGTAAAAGATATTAAATTTATGCAATTCTTTTACCTGAGTGAAAGCAAAATGAAGCCCAGGAATTGATACAAACACTTCGCCAAGCATTAAAAGCAAGAACTGAGGAACTTGCCATAAAACGCTGATACTTTTCTCGACTGTATTGGCCTAGATAAAAGGTAAGTCTTTATTTAAAAATTGTTAATTGTATTCACCTGAATCGCCAGTTGTAATAATCCAGCTATAATAAATGAGAATGCTGCGCACATACCTCCAGTAGATATACTAAGCAATGGGTGAAAACCTACCCAACATCGCTCCAAGAGGGGTACACAAATGTATTGCCATATGGGGATCATTGCAAACATAAATATGGGCCCTATTGCTTTTATCTACAACTAACTAACAATAAGATTTTGGAGGATCAAGTTATTGGTAATAATTGCAAAACCTGGTCTGGCTGAAAGTTGATGTTATAAATTGTGGTGTTTAGCTGCGACGCTTGGAAGGTCCAGGTTGAGTCTTGTTGTACCAATAGCGCGTAAAATATGGGAAGTGGTATGAAAAGTTTTAGGACCTTTTAAAGAGAAAAAACCATAAATCAATTAGATTAAGGAAATCATAAACCAATCATATTAAAGAAAACAGAAGCACAAAAGACAAAGACAGCTACAGTAATATCAAAATGAAGAGGTCAGCTTTTACGCAACTTTTTGTTCTACTGGTGCGACCTAACGTGTTCTGCTTTAAGCAGTATATACCTTAAGGAATGTTCTGACGTCATCAACAAACTCCTTGGTGAAGAGATCGTTTGAGTAGCTCAACCAATCCCTCTTACGCGTTTTATCTCTATTTTTAAAACTTGTAACGACTCCATATTGAATACAATGGTAAAATTGCAAGACGATGCTTTTCCCAGTCGGGAGTACCCTTTTGCAAAAAATTATTCCTATAAGGAATATAACTGGAAAATTATGAACGTTTTACTTATTTATGTTGTATATTAAAATAAAAATCGTAACCTACACCAACAAGTGAGAAATGCAACACCCAAAGCAGCGAAGACTTTAGTGTAGCAGTTGGGTTTGTTGAAACAGTGAGTGTTCGCTCGTATGAATGGAGGGATTATTTCGGACACCGCAACTCCCAGGTAGAAGAAGAAGTAGTATAGGGAAAAATAGTTTCTTAGCAAATTATTTTGTTGTGGGACGATGAACTGTGAAGCACCCAAAGATGCTATGCAGGCCTTGACACTTCCATTTCCCACTGCGATGAGTAGAAGGAAAATGCATATAAGAACCCTGAAAAGAAACATTTTGTAAACTATAGTTCAAAATAATAATACGGTAATTATTTTGATAACGTGAAGTGTCCAATCTCCGACCACCATTTAACAGATTTTAAATTTACTTTGTCGTGAGATTTCATATTAGTCGAATATTTCAAATGCGAATTAACCAGGAGTACATCCTTGTCCACGAACAGTGTAATCTTTTTGAAACGTCGGGTAAACAAATTAGCAAAATATTGCGGGGCTAGTTCAAAATTAATATACTAGTATATTAATATGAATTCCCGAGACCAAATAAATTGGAAATCTGTTAAGGAATATTGTCATAGAAACCTATAAAAAATTCAAATGAAATGAGAATCCCTCTTACGTGCTTGGTATGTCGCTCCAAGGTATCGATGTCACTATTAAGCCAAGCCATCCAACAGCGTATAATACAAAAAAGTAGGAGACAGCCTTGATAGGCCCGGTATAGTTATCAGCTATAATAGCACCAATAATCGGGCAAAACTGGCCAAAAAAATTGAACACATGCAAAATCACAGTTGATGAACTTTCAGAGAATCCCAAATTATCGCGCAAATAAAGTGCTAGGACAGCTGTAAAATGTTCCAATCTTAGCATATGTTCGATTTTTAGGATTCAACGACACGATAGAACACTCACTTCTTATACCATTCGCTGCAAACGCTTCAAAAAATTTCACTACAAGCACAAAAACCACTGCGATGGGATACTTCAACTTTTCCTGCTGTAGCAAAGGAACTTCTTCCGGTTTGGGATCAAGCAAATGAAGTGCTGGAGGAATACAAATGATATCTTGAAATTCTAAGGATAATTACTATTGCTATTTACTCTCAATAGATTGAAGCTTGCTGTTAACCATCTTTCCTTGGTCCTACAATCATCCGTCCTGGATGAGCGCTAGTCGGCGACACATTTCCAAATGCCCCGAATTGAATTAGTTCTCCCGTCTTTTCCTACATTTGCTTATGGCTCACCCACATTTTGAGATTAATTACGAATAAGATTCGGCAAGACGGCTCACATAAAAAGATAAAGAGAGTGGCACGGCACGGAGTTGTCCTATAATCTTCTTTAGGCTCACGCGTAGCCAAGGGGCATCTCAAAGGTTATTGAATTGCAATAACTGATGTTTATATCCAGACATCCAGAAATCTTACCTGTTTTGGCTAGTTAAGCGCGAAAGAAGTAAACATTGATAATAATTGTTATCAGTGCGAAGGCGTGGGAATAGGAATTCAGGCGAACATTGCTCAGCCTTGTGTCTGGAATGGCTGATTACTCACTGATTGTGGTCACATGCCTATAGGTTAAAAGGTCAGCGCGTGATGCAGCGATTACTTGCTTTTGATCCAAACAAAACAATCGAAAAAACAGTGATATACTGTATCTGTACAGCTTAAGAAAAACAATGACTTTAGAAAACATTTTATTTAAAATAAATATAATAAATAGTTTTAACAGACAGGAAACAAATTTGGTTGCGTTACTCCTTCACTTGGCGGACAACATTCTCATCATAGTCTTCAATTTCTTCATCATTTCCTTCATCTATGTCCACATCAGTCGGCTTACTAGGATACCCTTCCTCTGGTTTAACAATGCGTACACCTCTTGCTCCCAGTTGAAGGCAATCGAAGGATCTTTTAAGTACATTATGGTTAATTCAAATTCCGTTTCAAATCAGCAGGGCAGAACATTAAAAAAGGCAGTGCTTATGTGCACCTTACGTTTTCAGACACGGACTCGGATTAGTGCCTTTTGCGCCCCACGTGTGTCCATGCGCACATCGGTGCAAAAAGTCAAATTTCAGTCCATAGATATTTTGTAAAAGGGTAATTGTATTTTTTACCGAGTCCGTGTCACACGGATTTCACACGGTGAAACGCATAGAACAAATAAGCACTTCCTTTAAAGCAAAAACACGTTAATTATTGTTCTACTTCTAACCGCGAGTTTTTCTTCAGAATAAGTCACGATTGGGAGAAGCACAATGCCATAGCAGAAGCAAGATAACAATAAAAAAAAGCTTAAGAATCGGTCCCTCTGCTTTTGCGGCAGCTTGTCGCTACTTTTCTGCTTCTTGTATGCTCAAGAAAGGCACATAAAAAGCAAAAGACAGCGGTAGTGGAAGAACAACAAAATTATCACAAAAGGCGGATCAGAAGCCGCGAAGCCTTTTAACAAAGCATCAGTTACCTCGAAAATAGTTCATATCCTTGAAAGAATGCTCCAACATCCATGCAGACGTGTACATTCTCGCCGAAGAAGTAAATATCGTAGAATGTGATGCAGGCCTTAGCAAAGCTGAATCTAGGTGGACGTACGCAAATTGGGGGTGGATTTTTACCGGATACTTTCCTCTTGAACAGGACACGATTATTCATTTTCATTCGGAGTTCAAACGAGAAATCCTCTGGTGAATATACGACCTCCGTGCACCCCTTCATTCCAAAGGCTTGTAGGGCGGCTCCTAAATAAATATTTGGTTGTTATTGTTTACTAAGTATTTAATCATTTGACTCGATTTCTTATAACTGAATTTTAGTCAAGGTAGAGACCAGTCAAGTTAATTAACGTGTGTCTTCAAGAATAAGAGAGACTTTTGGGCCAATTTACCTGTGCAGCACTTGCAGATGCCGTTTTCACACTCGCAAGGAATCCGAGATGCCAGAGATCCAAAGGATGGTATACCTACCTGCCTTGGTGCCAGTTTAGCTAATTCGCTTTTGAGTTGTAGCAATTCGTTCATAGCCTCAATGGTAGTAGCTAGAATTATAATTTGAAACTTTCAAATTAAGGGAGTTGTTAGTTTAAATCAAGTCTATGCGGTGATAATACCTTAATTGTAATTGGCTATTATAAATCGATTTATGTAAATTCAAGGCTATTGTATTATATAATAAATTCCTTATTTAAAACTTAAGTTAAATAAATATTTAATTAAAAAAAAACAATCAGCATCTTTGGCTTTCTTTATCTTCTAACATATATTTCTGATTGATCAACTATTGGAGACTGTATCGGGGTAGATAGATATTTCTAATTTGTCAATATTGCAGTATCAAATAAATAATTAGTGTGTAATTGTAAGAGCGGGCTCAAAAATTAGGTAACTAATATAAAACAAATATAGTAGCTACATTTATCATAATATTCAATACACATGGTGTGAAAGATGGGACTTTACTGTTACTGTGACTTTAAAATTTTAAGCTGTAATATAGTTCAACCTCTGAAATATAACTCTAAACCAATTACACGGAAGCAACTGATCACCTTCATTTTTACACACGAGTCTTGTCAAAACGCCACAAATAATGCAAATCTTCACGAAACTTGCGGCTTGCATTTTCCCACTTAAAAAACTTCTTATTGCAAAAAAGACTTTGGTCTATGCACGCACAATATTCCACTGACCTTGAACGCGTTACCGAGGTCTTTCTAAGATCAACTGATTGCCCGTATTAACCGATCATTCACTTTCATCGAAGACCACTTCACAAACTATCCCAATTTTCACTTTCATTTCGCGTAAGTGCATCATCGGATAGGTATCACGATTGCGAAGACTCTTCAGTTATTACAGGTGGCTGTTGTCGCCGATACAGCAAGACAAGAAAGTCACAACGGTTGTGCTGATCTGTCTCGGAGCATAGCGTGCAACAGTGTGACGACGGTCGGAGTTTCAATAAAATGTCCAAAAAACTTTCTCATTTCTTTTCTGGGTGCCTTTCTTATTGGCGTCTTTCTAAGACCAGTAGTCGCCTTTATTTACATTTCAAATTTTCGCACCTGTAGTTAAAACCGAACATGTTAAATTAACATTTATTTCGGTAGAAGGATAAATAGTCAGATGCGTACAAATCGCTGAATGAACAAATCTGCGAAATTCGTTCCAGGTATTTGCTGATTGGGCTCCAGATGTCCAGAAAGAATTGATGAACATGCGCCTCTAAACCTATTTTATTTTATGTCTTCCATTAAAGGGTTCTTGGCATTAAAAATTGATTGACAAATGTTTTTACTGTATAACAATAATACAATATAATCGAGATGACTATGTGCAGGTGGACTTCGACTTGAAATTCGGAACAAAAGTTCTAAGGAGTAATAGTTATGATCTGAAGTCGATTTTTCTCAACTCTATTCACAAAATATAAATAATCGTAAGGTGGAAAAATCGTTTAACAATTTTATTCATTTGATTTTTTTTCTTACAACTGAGCCATAGTAAAATTTACTACTAAACCTTATCTGGAGCAGATTGTGTACAGTACATAGCACAGCTTATGATTAAAAATTTTAATTTTCTTTTGTATTTCTAACTAGTCAAGTGACTGGATCGTGTAGGCCAACGCTACAAAAAATAGTGCAAGTAGAATAGGATAAATAAATTTTCCTGGGAGACCATTAATTAATGATCTTCATTCATAAATATATCCTACGCTACCTCTTGGGTTTCGCTTTGGCAAGAACGCGGAAGGCACATTCAGCTGTAAAAAATAGTAAGGGAATATGAGGGAATCTCTGTCATACACGTACGTCGCAGTCGATTATTCTGCACTGTCTGCTCTTGTATTTTCGCCTAGACAAGAATGGCGAAGACGTTTTCAGTAAAAAGCCGTAAGGGAGTATGAAGATATGTATCTCTTTCACTTACATAAGCCGGGGTGGATTTCCCTCGATCCGTGTGCGCCGCACCGTAGGCAAGGCTTGATTAGAAAAGCCGGAATTGTTATCCTTTTGGAGGTAGTCAGAAAAGATCCGTTGAGTCAAAAGGACTAGGAGCCTTTCGAAAATGTCCCTAGGCGGAACATAACAACGCGTAAATACGTCCATCGTGATCGTATTGGGGGAATAGTTTATTTATGTAATTACGGCCGGTTCACAGTAGTTTACTTGATTAATTTTAGTTCAAAGCATAAAGTACTGACTAAATGCCCACAGTAGTCAAACCACTTTATACACTTGTATAATTATTTAAGCCTCTATTTTAACATATTTTCTTTACATACATACATACATAATGAAATAACTGTACACAGCACAAATTGTGGCTGATTTAATTAAGATTATCACTCTGTGAATTGTTCTCTTCATTCTCTTTCAAATCAAGCTCATTCAAGGTCTTTTGTACTAAAGCAGCTAATTCAGGTGGCAAATCCTTCAGGTCATCCCGCCGTTCCCTGCTAATGGTCTCATTAACCTCCTTCTCATCGTTTGGGACAAATATTGAAGCCATTTCGCCAATACTGCAAGGATTTCCATATTCTGAGGACAGTATGCTTCGATTTGACTCCGAAGACAGTGAGTCCATCCCATCGTCGGATACCCGAGAAGTTTTATTGGAGTCCTCAGAGGACATCGTCCCTGAGTCCTCTGTAACATTTGATGATTTCGGCTCACAGTCAACGCTAGAGGAACAGTAACCACTGAGTAGGATTTGGGATGGTGAAAAGCTCTGGGAACGCACCTCACCGGAGAGTAGTTGAATCCTTTGTTCTAATTCGGCGATTCGTGTAGCTAGAATCCTAGAAATCATGAAATTGCCGAGTTTCTCTAGAGAATAATAAAACACGTTTCATACTTATTTGTTCGCTTCTGGTGGCTAAGCGCCAAGTTTTTGTCATTCAAATTGTCCAGCAAGCCCAGGCATAGCGACTTGAGATCTGCAATAGTTTCTGTCTTTGTGGGAAAGTCTGCGTTGTTTTCTAAAATAGCTTTGACTGTGTGAAGATTATTATTATTATAATATATTAAAAGTTTAGTGGTATTGAATGCAAGGGTCATACTTTGGAAGACGACGCGAATTATCTCGTTTTATCTATACTAATCAAAGCAAAATAAGGTCACCCATTTCTTTGTTTACAAATTTATAGTAACTTATTTAAACCGTATCTAAACACTTTTAAGTGCCTCATAAATAAATTTTAAACATAGCTCCGGGCACAAAGGAAGCAGAGTAGAGAGCAGAGACGTCCACGTTCTAAAACCATGACAAAATTTACAAAATTTAATACTTGCGACGGTTTTGTGATTATCTTATGTTTGTACGCCAACTTGCCCACACACGATCAATATTATGTTTGAACACGTGCTTGTGCACATAAAGCTATCCCGTGTGGGGTTGGTTTGGTAATATATTATACATTTTGATCGCATTCGTCTTCCAAACTAAGACACCGTAGTTTAAGTTACGAAAATGGAGAAAATGCACCAGGTGCATATGACCAGAGTAGAAATCAATAAATTCGCTTATGAACTTTCCCATTTTCGTAGAAACTGAATTTATCAAAAGGATGTATAGACATTCAAGGATTTAGGGGTGCAATAAATAATATAATAAAGAGTTCCTTAAGCTGAAAAGATATAAAGCTAACCAAAACATGAAAGCAAGCAGGGAATGTGCTCAACTGCAACGGCGTACAACAGTGTTATAATCGGCAATTTTACCTTGCTTGTGAGAAACAATGCTATCAATATTGTTAATTCCTAGCTTAATTATTCCTTTTTTACGCTTACTGTCCAGCATGCTCTTGAGTATTTTTGAGTTAAGAGGAGTATTTTGAGTTAAGAGGAAACTGAGAAAAAGATGTTTTTGAATTCTTACCTTATACTTGTTGCTACACTGCTGTACGAGCTCCAGCTCACTTTCGCAGTTCTTAAGCTTCTCCTGCAAGTATTTGTTCTCCAAGATAAGGCCGTCTATGTCTACTATCTGTGGGAGAAGAAAAGAGCTTACCTATATGACAGTAATATATATGCAATATTTGAGATCTAAGATTGACGTGGTTTTGTGCAATATAGAAAGGTTGAACCATTTCAATTTTACAAAGTTAAAAAGAGTTTAAATTTGGATGGTCTTTTACCCTGGGATGTGTTTCGTTCGCCTTAAGCGCCACCATTAGTTCGTGGTTTAATCGGTGTGCCTTGCACTTATAGGCATCCCGTTCTGTAACCGCTTCCTCCTTTTCGTCAATGACAGTTTTCAGATCAAAAGATAACTGAGCATTCTGCAAAGCATCAAATCAGACTTATTTAATCCGCAGTTCAACTCTAGCCAAAAATCGTAACCAACCTTATGCTTTAAAGCCTCCAAGTGCTTTATAAAGTTTGCTTTCTCTGTTTTCCATTCGAAGTCATCTCTAGTTAGTTGTTCTGAGTTGTGCACCGCCTTCTTCAAAGGACATTCCCCAGCGGCCCTCTCCCTGAGCAATTTCATATCGCCTTGAAGTTCAGCTAATTTTTGCCTTAAAGATTCCACCTCAGTGGTTAGTTTAATGTTTTTCTCCCTCGTCTCGTTCAATATTTGGGCCACGTTAGACTTCCCAGCACAGCCCAAATTGCTGAAATCTGTGCATCTGTTTACGGCTGTGTATCGTAGCTGCAGCGTCTCGGCCATCAGCTTGAATTGATCCCTTTCCGTACGGAACCTCTCCAGTTCTTCCCGCATAATTTTCAGCGCTTCAATCTTGCTCTGGAGCTTCCGGTGAATCGCGGAAGTCTAGAAAAATCAAAAAGTATCACGTAAATTGAATTGTTTCGTGACTAGCCCTTCTCACTTCTATGTTGTAGTTCTCCATATGTTTCTCGAGCAAATCCACATGATGGTGTTGATTTCCCCCGGACATTTTGATTGTTTGTAAATTGCTTATATGAACAGAAAGTCAACTCTTTCCATTTTTACAAAAGAAATGAGGCGAGCGAAGTGTCCTGTTCAATCGTTCACTATAGTCCTTGAAAATGATGCTTCAGCTGATTATTGACAAATGACATCTAGCGGAGACCCACCGAGGAGACTTTTTTGTTTGGGAAATTCTTGTAGTTCGTGCACATTGCACTTGCGGTTTTCATGAATAGCAGCGGAAATTGGTGCCGAAAATCGAACCACTTAAAATTTTTCAAATCGTAAATTATTACAAACATCGAGATATCTGAGTATAAATATCTATCGTATTTTTATTATTTATAAGTATTGTGGTGATGGGGCAGTGGTAGCACTATGATTTGAAGGTTTTTTTAATACCTTTAAAATATATATATAACTACTTACGGAAATATTCTCCAGGTCGTAATTCTTGGTAGCTCTTAGCTTCATTTCGTCGCTTCGTATATTATCAGAATAGAAACTGATTGAGATTCATTATAATCTAACTTGTAATTGTAATAAACACTCTCTCCCTTGGATGTCGCAAGGAACCAATTCATTTATGGAGGCATTGAAAGAAACTTCCTAAGAGTGAATTATACAAAAGTTAGTAACAAAATGTATAAGTACGATTCCCTGTCAAGGACCACAGTCTCTAGCAACCTGGGGAGACGTGGACATTCTTATCTAACTCGTAACGGCAACATGGATTAAACCAGAGGAAGGGAAATTATAGAATGAACCAGGATGAAAATGAAGATCCTAAAATATTCCTTAATACATACAGGGTGTTTTGCATAACGCATGCAGAAATGAGAAGGATATGATAGATCTCACCTAGGCAAACAAAAAATTGTATGGCAAGTAGGGGGGTGTCTCAACCGTTTTCGAGTTACAGAGAGCCTCTTATTTAAAAATTGTTAACTCAAAAGAACCTCAATATGCTTTTTCTTAAATTAAAAACTTATTAAAATTAATGGTAGTACGTTACAAACGTTTAATTTGGGGAAAAAATTTAAAATTCATTTTTCTAATATCTGCAAAAGGTTTATACATATGTTGCACTAGTTGCTGACAAGCGCAAGTTCAAGAACAGAAACTGTTTAAATGCGTCCAGTGATAGGAAGGAATGGATTCTAAATTTGTATCACTATTACCCTGAAACAATGAACTCCCTCATATCGTTTTAAAAAAATTTTATTTTTCAAAATGGCAAAAATACAAATTTCTTTACTCCATGTTTTTAAATTTCATCAATAAATCACAGTATCGGTTATCTTCCCACCTAGTACATCGTCATAGAAGGGACGCCAGTCTAAGGAAGAAAGGTTTAGTTCAGGCAATAAGTAAATGTTCAAGCGATTGAAGAAAAAGTGCACTCAGAAATCAAGTAAATACGAAAGAAACAAGATATTATTTGTTCTCAATTTATTGTCGTGTTATTTTCGCAATCAGTTACAATGAATAAATCCAGTAAAGCTTATAGGATAAACGGTAAATGTGAACAATTAGTTTGAGCTATTTACGAATATTTTAATAGATTAAATACACTAAGCCTATATGTATGAGCGATGTATTAAATGCATTTAATGTTTTGTTGCTTCTTTTAAATAAAACACTCGAAATGAACAACGTCTTCATCTCAAAATACACAAGACTAGTATCAGAAGATAAATATTGTTTTAAAACGTTACCGAAATAAATAAATAATTATTTCAAAACAATTAAAGATAGTATTAGAGCTAAGCACACAAGCAATGAAATGAAAGAGGCAATGGGGATGGATGTGAGTCTTAAGTAATATGGTCTCGGCTTCAACTAATTGATGAATGACATGAAGTTCACAAATGATAAGTAATTCTCAACTAACCGGGCGCACAGCTCTCTTCTTACAGTCGCTGTAAATTTATTTGCTATACATAGAGCCGTCGTGGTCCCGAATATTAAATTATAAAGTAAAACTATCTGAAAATTGCCGAGCCACTCGATTGCTCCAAAGTCACCAAGCAAATCAAAATTTGTAATACCTGAAAAAATATATTTGCATTATGTATTAAACAAAAAGCATATTCCCAAGAAATATACCTAATATTCTAGACAGCAGCGGTAAGGCTGAACTTAATATAAGTACTAAAGCGCAATTCAGGATTAACTGCGGAAGAGATGTTTTCCTCTTTTGCGGTTTCACAATGCGCATAAATGGCATGCTGTAAAGGCCTACAGCTGATGTGGCGCCTAAGTAGAATATAATAGATACTTCAAGGGCTGCACCAATATGTCCCAGCTTGGAAAGAGATGAAATGCCCAAGGTGAATTGCTGAAAGTAAAAATGCATCATATTTTGCACAGTTCCAAGATGGGGGCAGTTTTCTTACCCTGGTACTTAAGGGTAGTGCCTTTATTCCTATAAGTAGTTCTAAAGTATTTTGCACAACTAACAAAACTGTTATTCCTGTTAGGAATAGCAGCAGTAGCATGGCTAAAGGATACACAAAATTTCTTTGGAATCCTGATGAAGTTCGTAATTTATCTGTAAGGACATTAATTATTTCGTTAATAGCAAATGTGTGTGTTAATATCTTACCTAATTCACTCCTCTCAGCCTCTAATTCTCTCAGTCTTTCGTAGAGTTTAGCGTGCTCGCTTACACTACCATTTAATGTTTTGCGCTGATAAACGCTTTCAAAACCTGAACAAATTCCTCTTCCATTTGATTCAGTCACGCTAATATTTTGAAGCTCTGCAAAGATAAAAAGATTATATACGAATGTTTAGTATATCAGCATAAAAATAATATAGACGAGGTCCTATTCTTCAACAACGATATTATATGCATAAAGAGTTATCCATCAAGTTGGGTACATTTTCCTTAAAAATAGAAAGCGCACGAGATTGCCGTAATCGAAAATTTCAGATGATATTTCGAGCAAATGCCTTTTTTTCTAAAAGACATTCGCTAAGCGCATTCTTTTATTGCACCGTCTAATTTTAGTTTAAGGAAGACAAAAGGGATAAAATCTTACCAATATTTGAATTCATATTAGCTAGTTTTCTCTTCACGCTAGCCTCCTCTAAGTGGAAAGCTGCAAATTCATCATTTACATCACGAAGTAAGTGGGGCTTGACTAAGACTTTCCCAACCACACCGAACAGTTGGACAAATCCAAATGGTGTGCACACTGAAAATAAAGTTCATAAACGTATTTCAAAGTATTCAGATAAAAATGTAAAACGAGGATTTTCGACTCACACCACAAATAACGGACTTTTTTTCTTTTGGACGTACAAACCTAAAACGAAGGCACCCATCCGCACTGTTCTTAATCAAATAGTTAAAGAAATAGTGCAAAGGGTGCTGTCATCTCACTGTCAGCCAAAAATGGAAATTATTGCCTTTTCCAATAAAATATAACGACTAGCAGCCACAACCTAATGAAGCTGGGCTTTGGGCAATTAATCAAATAACTGTTTAAACTGTAAATTTAGCCTTCCCGGAGCACAACGGGACCTCCCCTCGGGTGACATTCACTCCCGTACTCGTGGGTTTTATATTGATAAAAACACAAGTTTACACAAGGGGAATACTACCTCTGAAATGCCAAAATCTGTGGCAAATGTACCCGAAGAGGAAACCTCGAGTTCCTCTTCAGACGTCACCCTCATTCCCGAAGAGCTGGCTGACCTCTCTGGGACAGAGGCGCTCGACGCCTAGGCAGGTCAGTCCAGACAGAGCAGCGTGTCCCCATGAGGAGACGCTCAGTACAGGCTACTTAAAGGCCATGCAAGAGGCTATCCTCCAAAGGTTGACGCACTACGGAGCGCCCATCATTGCGCCGAAGGATGAGTTAATTGCGGCTCCCCAGAACGCTATAGCCTAATTCAATTATAATAATAATAATTGGTTATTAGCAGTCCAGTACATTATTCTGTCTTTCCCAATAGTAAAAATTAATTTTCTCATAATCTTGCAACCTTTGCATCAGTACACAAATTCTTCTACACTGTTTATTTAACACGTGTTTTACAATTCAAATACAAATATAATATTTAATTAGTACACAGCATATACAAATAAAACTCGATTTCTCGCATACATATATTCCTTGCAATTCTTGAAATGAATGAAACCTTTCAGTATTCATAAAATCAAGAAATCCAACCGGCAACACACTGTAAACGTAAGCACATACGTGTGGATTGTTTGCATCGTTGAGGCATCGGCACCGCACCGGTAGCAACCGGTAGTCTGCACCTGCTCTATACCATATGTTCCAACAAAAGTCAAAAAAAAAATGGCATAAAATTCTCGAGTTTATATATTTTTTAAAAGCGGGAATTTTGTAGTTTAATTGGAATCTTTGAAGTCATTTATAAATTTCTCAATATATTCCACTTCCTTTGAATTATTTTTCTTGACCATTTTAACACTAGTTTCAAAATTCTTCTCATCGCCAAGTCGATAGTAAGCCATTGCTCGATAAAGCCATGCCCTGAGATTCTTTTCGTCAATTTTGTTTAAGACAAAGTCGCAATCAATAATTGCACGCTTGTATAACTGCAACCTAAGAGGGGTATCAACATAATTTATACTTTCCGTAGAATGCACAGAAATTTACTTTATATAGCTCAGAGCACGATTATTGTACAAAATTGGACTGTCCTTAACATGATCAATCGCCTTCGTGTACATGCTTATCGCCTTTTCATATTCCTCCTTCCTAAAGGCGTCGTTTCCTAGCCTACCAAAATGTTTAGAGTGTGTGTTAATTCTGCACCAAAATAACATATTTTTAACCAGATTTACTTTCTAAAATTTTGAGATATCTTTTCAAGTTCTTTTCGCATCTCAGTCCTCTTTTCGGCATCCTGCTCTACTTGCTGCATAAAAGTAAATTTTTCCATTTGCTGGGCGTTTTCGTAAGACGGTTTGTTCGTATTAATAACTGTTCTATTCTCCCGGACTTTTACTACGAATGATGTTTCATCTATTTCATCACCGGCGTCTTTCAGCAACCTATAAAAGGCTCACAATGTCTAAACAAATCAATTTCCGTCAACAGACGAGGTTCTAACATACCTATCAGCTGCTTTCATTCCTTGTTCTTGAGTCAAGTTATCAGTACTATTCATGTTTTGTAGGATTTTCATGACGTTATCAACTTTTGATTCAAATTCTTTAAACTCACTTTCGCTGAACGAGGACATTTTCACAGAATTAGAGATAATAAGCACTGCGGCAAAGCTGGATTTCTAGGAACTGGGAATATCAGATTTGCGCGATGATTTGTTTAATCAATACCTACTGTGGCTGGTATGGCTTTAAATAAACAAGTGTGAAATAAGAATGGAAAAACTAAAGAGGCCTTTGGATACAACATAGAATGATGAATCGGTGCCTTTGTTTATGAAGTTCCACTCAAAAAATATATTCTAAATTATCTTAAAAACCAGCGACAAAGCGCATTCTGTCAGTCCAAATTTGGGAGTAATTTTCAACAATCGAATAATACGAACAATGTCGGCTTCCAAATCCTCAAATTGCTGGCTTATCAGCATAAACAGAGTTTTGCGATATAAACGGGTCAGCTTGCAACTGTTATAGGGGCCAATCAGCGAGTGAACGACGTAATAGATGTTCTTGTGGTTTTAGTTTCTGCACCAACTCGATCTTTCACGGGTGTAGACCAAGATCTTTGCAAACAAAAATTTCCAAGTAGGAGACGAACAGATTTCAAATTTCCATATATTGGCAATCTTTACGACGATCTCTCCAATATACATTATTGTCAAAGCGCACGTTCACAAGTTGAAACACATTTCTTTTTTCGTAGATCGATATCAGAAACACACATGGAACTAATGGGGTAAAAAGCAGGCAGGAATATTCCCTAAGAGCGAGTCTGTCAATATTTTTGGAACAGATGATAGATAGTATTATAGTAGTAAGGCAGTATGTTTATCTATCGAAAGCATATTTTGCTAAGATTTTTCCGTCTCATGTAGGTACCTATTTTGTAATTTAAATCAATGCTTTCACAACCTCCAAAAGTCTAAGTAGACACGGATGAAAACTCATAAATGATAATAATATCAATTTCGGGTGAGAAGCTAGTAAACAGCTTTAAATATCTCGGCTATATTTCATCTTAGCTCGGTTCGTATCGCCGCATATCGTAGTTGTGAGTCTCTTGTAAATGTTTAAGATTTAGAAAGCTGTAGCTATTTTTTTAACGTTATTGATCGTTTATAAATGCTGGTAACCTTTCGTACCTACCCGAGTACAACACACACTTCAGGAATTTTTTTAATTTCAACATTGTCTTTTCCCTAGACTAGGTTCATTTTCAAATTCGACCAGAAAAGATGATACGCCAAAGGCCTTGTCCTTTGTCAATGAAAGAGTGCAATTTACACAAAGAACAGTACTTTGTTCTTCTCCACTTCACCGAAAATGTCTTTAGAACATTAAGGAAATTAAATCTCTTTGTTGTATGTAGTCAACAAGGAAACGCTTATTAGAAAAGCTATTCGACCGGCAACCAATTATTTTAAGTTATTTGCTTTCATAACGTTCAATTGTATCGCAGATGCACATGCATCCATCAACATACCAAAGTACTATGTACATATACTCACCTAAAAGCAATAGCACTCCCAAAAACGATACACATGAATAGAGAAACGGTAAATGCACACTGCCCAGACCTGTGAAATTAAAGAGCATAAAATTGTAAGCAGTCCACGCTTGATTAGGCGTGCATTCAATTATATTACAGCCATTAAAGCACATCGTCACTGGCACTGATCATACTTACTAAATAGAGATAAAAATCCACTTTTCTCCGGATCAAGAAGCGCTGACAGCACATAGGTGAGGCCAAGTACAACAAATGCAAGCAAACTAAACACCGTGAAGGTTTCGTAAACCCGAGAAATTATTCCCTTTTTATGTCCATAAAATCCAGACGACTCCGTGAACAAATATGCGAATGGGAGGAAAACGAACAGTGATAAGTTTGAGAACAAGAACACTTGGTTCCACAGGCCTAAAAAGGTTTAGTTAGCTTTTAAAATAATTCGGGGCATACTTTAACAAAACCTTGAATAAGCGAGCTGTTGAGCCACTTTACGTAGTAGCTATTTGGATATAGCAGTAGTACCTCATTACTGGCAATTGAAATGGGGAGTAGTAAGGCTGCCCCGACAGCCACCGCTAGGGAAAATGTGCAAAGCCATAAGCTGCAAGGGAGAAATTACAGATTTTTTGCAGAAAATACAATTTTGTCAAGAGCAAGGTGTAACACTTACCTTATGCGATACACGAGAATTTCATCGTGGTCGGTTGAATAAAGATCGTCTCTATCTCGCCGACGAAAGCGAGTTAAGAGCGCATACGATCCCAAGTAGAGCAAAAGGAAAAGCAGTAAAAATATCTGAAATAAAAGTAAATTGGAATTCAGTGTACAAGAAATAGTGTAATTACGGAATATAACTCATTCTGGCGACTGTTTGACCCAACCAGCAATGGAATGATTGTATTGCTCAGATATCACCTCTCCACTTTTTCAAGTGCTTCAGATTAAATAACACCCATGCAGCAATATATTTGAGACCTTTGATATTTCGATTATTCTCTTATCGCCGAAATCCCCTTTCATACACTAGTAGTATACAAAGCTTCTATCAGGTTGTAACTAAGTCATTCATACTAGACTGGCTCATGTCTCTAAAGGCACGCATTCCGGTCTCACGGGGCTTCCAACGCAGTGAACAGCGCAACCTGCGCCGCGTTGATGCCAGCAGAGTTCATTATCGTGCACATTGCTTAGTATATACTTCCTCTATATTTATATCAATGTTTTCTCTTCAACAACTATAAATAGAATGTTTGCCTCGTGTTCCCGCGGCCCGCCAACGTCATCATCAATGTCCAAGAAGAATAGCGAAACGCAATGCCACTTGCTCTTCGGATCCACCACTGTCGATTTGCTAATGAACTTACAGTAAACAAATTGGTAAAGTATCTCCGCTCATTGTTCGGTCGTTAAAGATAAATAATGCGTTTATGACGCCAACATCCAGCATCCGAGGTGGTTCCAAAGGATAAACGACTTCAAAATGCTTTTTGCATTTTAATCGCATACATAAACATTCAACAGACATTTGCGATAAAAATTATCAGGATCATACTTTTTTTCGCTGGCAATTTGCTGCTCGAATAGCTAATAATGGCGTGCTTTGCAATTTCTTTGCTTTGGATTTGAATCAATGGTTTGAGAGCTCTTTCACAATACTGAATTTTCCTATCAATAGCCCAGCTCTTGTTGTAGTAACGTAAGGTCAAAAGTTTTTGTTGCAACATGTTATTATTGATGTTAGCTTTAGTGAGTCTCAGAGATGGGTGGCCTTCAAATATATCAGCTGAACTTGATACTTTTCTCTACGTGATTGATTGCCTTTTATATTTATAACCGTCCAACTAAATACAATTCCCACATATTCCAATTATCGCTTTTTCCACCTGAGTGGGACAAAGAAGCAACTACACCTCTTTTTAAATAACTTTCCTCGGAAATTAAGCAATTTGTCTCTTATTCCAGAGCACGTAATTCTTTACGTTATTCTCGGGGCCTCGTGTTTTCAAATAATACTTGAAAGAGTTTGTTTTGCAGACAAATTCGCCACACTTGCAGTTACAGCGTGATTCATTAATGAAGAGGCGGATGGAAAGACGCATTTAATGATGTTCTCTTACACAGAACGCTTTTTTGAATATTTGTTTGGTTTGTTAAAAGGCATTTTCTCTGTATGTTTAAGTTTATGTTACTCTTTATTTCTTCGCAGCTTCTATTAATTCCGTAATCTAAACACAGTTTGTTTATGAATAGAATCAGTTTACAGTAATACTGTTATGAAAGCAAAATTAACGACTGACGTAAATATAATTAAAACTTAAAAGAAAATAGAAACTTGCTAAATTCCCTCAAAACAGAAATTTATTTGTAAGATGTATTAAAATATTTTGAGACATTGTTGGTCGATGATTTAAAAAAAAAAAAATTTACAATGTACAGAAATTGAAGTGCTAGAAATGCGTTCGTTGAGACTAAATAACAATTATCTCTTCATTTAATCAAGTGTTTATCCATACTTACTGAATTGGGCAAAACTTTTGCTTTCAGTCGGTAGTCTCACCAAACATAATTTTCTTAGGGTGCAGATGTATGTATATTTCGAGAGGCGGGCGGGTTCACCTAGCCCTAGCCCATGGCGCCCATTGCATGTACATACCTCGGAAGAAGGTCTGCCATCAATATTAATCTCGTTGCCCGTCATTGGCCACTAATCCTTTGAATTGCCTAACATAACTCAGTACTTCGGGCAACGTAATATTGGCTAGCTTCGTAGATGTGCTACCGTTTGTGCATGAATATGTCTGCTTCTGCTCTTGTACTGAAGTAGCGCAGGCAGTAGCACAGGAAATAGGAGTTGGTATTCTTAGTCCAGTCAAATCGTTATCGTTGCGTTAAATCGGAGCCCAGCGCAATGCTATAATGGAAGGTGTGGTGGGGTTGTCACTCACATCACACACTCCATCTAAGTTTCCCCCCTCGGATTCCGAAAGGGGCGACCGCCTACTTGAATTTTAGAGGTGAAGTCAATTATATCGGTAAATATTGATTTTACATGAAAAATGCTTATGTCAAAAATTGTTAAGGACAAATATCCAACAACTTTTGTATGAAACTATTGAAAGTTTCGAATATATAAAAATTAGTAAAAGGTAAATAATTTCAGCGAGTAGACAATTTGTTATTAGGATAACAAAGTGCCTCGAAGCCCGACTTCAAATTTAGGGGCCTGACCTAAAAGTATGTTCCCCTCTTTTCATCCAAAGAACTCCTTGTAAGCACAGACAATATTTGGTTTTGTACGTACTTTAAGTTTTTCTATAATACATATTAGCAATTGCGGCCGCGCTCTCAATCTCGATTCCGATCAAGCAGATTCCGACATCCAACTCGATCTCGATTTCATTCATCATTTAGCCCCAGACGACATTTTGCGTTGCGCTCAAAGTACACAACGCACATACTAGCAATGTTCAAACTTTAGCACATTGTGGTTAATTTATGTCAGCTCCATCCAGTTTCATGCGTTTCTTAGCAGATCAAGTGTTCGGTCGTTTCTGTGATGAAACATAAAGACTGGATATTGGACACAATTATTAAAGAGAGTGGCACAAAACAGTAATGTAATTTTCCAATTATCGCATTCATATACATATGTACATAAAATGGTGAAAAGATCATTTAGGAATTCAACTTGTTGCAAATTTAAATAAAATTTGTAAAATAACATAACACGGGTTTCTCATTTTGAAATAATAAGTTGTTAAAAACATGTATAAAAAATATGAATTTCTTATTATCACAATCATATGTAAATTCAGTTGCCAGAATCGAATAGCACATATTTAGGTACGTGCTGCTTTTGCAACTGGAACATAAATAATGAAAGGCCACAAAAAATCGGGTCAACAAACAATAAACAAAAATAGGTATCTAGCGCAACAATTGTTTGCTAAGATAAAATTTAGTGTATGCTGTTCTTTGCTAAGTAATAAATTAAATTTACTTTATTTTAAAAAAAACAAGTGGTTATTATACCTATGGCTCCCATTCAATAGTACGTACGCAACGTTTGCAACTTTTCTTTATTGCGCACACCAGTGATGAAATTAAAGGATTTTCTTTCTAATTACATTATTTTACCCTCTTTGCATGGACAACCAGTTTGGTTTTCTCAGGCAATGAACATTTTCATTTTAACATTCCAGATTCCCTTTTACGGCAAAAAGGAATGAAGAAAATACGTGTAAAGACCCTGAAGAGGTTCTTCGCCCAAGTGAAACGAAGACGAAGCAGGCAAGCAGAGTTCACCCTAGCACTTGCTGTCGTTTGGCAGTACGGCCAAGACAAAAAGTGTAAAAAAAGTTTACCTTATCAGAAAATGAAAACAAACAGCAGCTGACATGGCACTGGTGGAACCGATTCGGCGAGAAATCATTCTCAAGAGTGAGCTTCGCCAACTTGCTATTGCGCTACAAAAGCCGTAATCGATGTCAATTAAGATGCTGCTCTCTACTTTTGGGCAGGGGGAGGTGGGCGTCTAGATATCTCTGGGATCGCCTTGTGCTTGTGCATTTATTCGGATTTGCCGATTGCAAAAATATTAAAAAAAACAGTGCGCTGGGCGGCCAAAGTTTGTTACCCTCCTGGACTGCAGTGACCAAGATAAATTTCTGGTTTCAGCTGCGAACAATTTCTATGCGGCCTACTTTTTGCAATTTACAACCCAAAGCAACACACTTAGCTCGGGTGCTGGTGTTTTTTTCCTCACGCACAATGCTGCTGAAACTATTTAAATAATGACAAGGCCTGTGAAGATGGACACAAGAGCACAGGTAGGGAGAAATCTCACTGAGATTTATTTATATCAATCTCTGCCCCAAAATAAGTCTAGGCCGTGTAAAAACATTGTTTACTTACAATATGTTCCCTAATTGTATTGTGAAATATCTGCAGCCGGATGTCAACAATTTCGTCCTCCTCATCCATTTCTAGAAGGGATTTATTAATTTTTCCTTGTCGAAGACTTGCTGGACCCAAATCACTGGCACAATTAGCCGCCAAACACTGACTTGTAGTTCGATTAGGACATTTTTGGAGAAACTTCAATTAGATTTGTATGCACTTTAATTAGGGACTTTATTTGTTTCCCTAGTTTTCATTCAAAAATATTTGAAAAACTTTCTGAGCACACATCACACACAGCACTCCGGTTATACGACCCGTCACCGTCCGTCCCAATTCTGACATTTGATTTACTAAAGCCAACAGAAGCGACCCCATCGCATCGCAGCGCAGGCAACCGATAAGAATACACAAAAATCAAAGCAAGGGAAATATCGATTGTTTTTAATCGATTGTTTGGCTTGAATGTTCATGATCTCGAATTAGGGGACAGGAATGAAATAAATGATAATGAGTTAATAGTCGCATTCTTTGCAATAAATGTTATAACCAAATAAGTTCAAAAACTGGATTAAAATATTTTTATCCAAGTGCAGGGCTGACTATTAAACTGGTTAGGTTTCCTTTGAAAGGTCGTATTTTTTTATAAAACATGAAGAAGATACTGGTTGTCAAAAGGGTTAGGTATGGATATATGATGCTGTGTCGTGATTGTTATGGCTGTTGTAATCGAAACCACTCTGGGTGATATTACCGTTGATTTATTCCTCCAAGAGCGACCTAAAGCTTCCTTGAATTTTCTGAAACTATGCAAGTTGAAATACTACAACTTCAATCTTTTTCACAATGTGGAACATGGGTTTATCGCGCAGACTGGGGACCCAACAGGCGTTGGAGATGGCGGAGAGTCGGTTTGGGGTGTCGTGGAAGGACCGCATAAGCGATACTTTGAAGCCGAAAGCCTTCCTAAAATCAAACATTCTCTATCAGGACTCTTATCGATGGTCAGTGTTGGAAAAAATATGGTGGGCTCCCAATTTTTCTTTACACTTGGCGAAGATTTAACATCGTTGGATGGGTTCCACTGCGTAATAGGAGAAGTTACAGAAGGTTGGTACCGAAACAGCCAGTAAATAATCTAGTAGAATTTAGATAAAATCTTTCAGGCCATGAGGTTCTCCGGAAACTAAATGAAGCAATCGTTGATGAGAAGTACCGTCCGTACCAAGATATTCGCATCACCCACACGGTTGTCTTAGAAGACCCCTTCGAGGATGTAAGAGGTTTTCAAATCCCAAGCAGGTCACCATCCCCAACACCGGAACGCCTCAAAAATGGAAGAATTGGAGCTGATGAGGACATTGACGACACAGAAGGCAAGACTGTCGAAGAAATACAGGAAATGCTACAAGATAGAGAGGCGAAGGCTCGTGCAACAATATTGGAAATTGTTGGAGATTTGCCGGATGCGGAAATAGCCCCCCCGGAAAACGTTTTATTCGTTTGCAAGCTTAATCCAGTTACAACTGATGATGATCTCGAGATTATCTTCAGTCGCTTTGGAAGAGTTAAAAGCTGTGAAGTAATTAGAGATAAAATAACCGGAGACTCCCTTCAATATGCTTTTGTTGAATTCGAAGACAAAAAATCGTGCGAAAACGCATATTTTAAAATGGACAACGTATTGATCGACGATAGGCGCATTCATGTCGACTTTTCACAGTCTGTTGCTAAAGTGAAATGGAGAGGGAAGGGGAGAGGCGTTGTGCATACAGACTCTGACAATGGAAAGCTCGATTTTAATAATCTGAGGGATAACAGGCGTTCTGGTCAAAAGTCAGGCCGATATCGCCAAAGAAGTAAAAGCCCTATGCAAAGAAGGGATACCTCTAAATCTTATAGAGAGAGAAATTATTCCCGTTCCGACAATTACAGGAATCGTGAAGGAGGTTATAGAGATGAAAGGTCTCAAAGCTATAGAGCCGGGAATCCACCTCAAATGGGCAGGAGACATGAAGTAGTGCACCCGCGGGACGAAGAAAGGCAAAGAAGGGACAGTAAGGTTGCAAAAAAACTGAATGAGCAAAGTCCCAGTAAAGACAAGAAAAAGAAAAAGAAGAAAGAAAGGCGATCCTCCAGCTCAAGTCCGGAAGTTAAGAAAAAGAAGAGCAAAAAATCTAAAAAGCACAGGCGGAAACCCAGTGCTACTTCCAGTGACTAATTTCTGTATTTTTAAGAAGTCAATAAAAAGCTTTTTAAGAGAAACTTTTACTCATAAATGACTAGTTAACAAAAAATATTTTACATGTCTACCCAAATCCAGATCTGCACTGTAATGACGAAACCATTTCCAGGATTAGTAGAAGACTGCATTAACAGGCTCAGACTTCGATTCATCTTGCTGTTATTCTTGCTTAGGACCACATTTTGGTCCCTTAAACTTTGGTATCACGACATCTTGAAATGGCATGTTGTCCAATAAAGGGGTATCCGGTGTTATCCTCACTTCTAAAATGAATTATGCCATTAGTCTCAATATAGGATAGGCTTGGAATTTTTACCAAACAACCCTGGCTTCTTTTCAACTGCCTGGATGACATTAGTTCGTAATTCAACGTCCACATCTTTGGCAACGTTAACTAACTTGTGGAAACCTTTATTGACAAACAAGCAACATGATTAAAATGTAGTTTACCTTCTCGATTTCAGCCGGCTCTGTGACGTTGCGATTCTTTCGGAACTCATCGTTGATCCATTTTCTAGCTTCGCTAAGAGCTCTTTCATCTCCCTGAAACACGAACAAGCGAGTGCGGTGGAGCGTTTTAAATTGTTTGAGGACCTGAAAATAACAATTTGTAGACCTTCCATTGATTTTACTTAAAAATTGTGTTAGCAACCTCAAGCCGTAAAAGTGACATAATTGACAGTTTTATTGGAAGTCACATTTCAATTTTAGTTCAGTGCTTTAATTACAATGTTTATAAGACGTACAACAAGAAACGAGATGAAGAACATTCTTTAATTTAATTTACTTAAAGTCCATCAAGAAATACTGATAGTAATTACTAAACAAAATATTCTATCAACTCCGCTATAAAAATGCTTCAGACGATATAATAGTAGCAATTCCAGATCTCCAATAAAAATTTAATGAAAAATGCTACGTACTAGCCGTTTTGTACTCAGTGACTCGAATTGTTTGGTAGAAATAAATGCATAAGCTAATCAATGTCCCCATGGTAAAAAACAATTACAACACGACAATGTAACAAACGGCTATACGAAGACCAATACTGTGTTCCCATGCACAGGGTACAGTTATATACGAGAATTTAAACATTTAATAACATCTCAACTTCTTTCTCTGTCCAAAAAACTCGATCGGACGCTAATTTTAATATAAAAGTAAAGAGCCTACGAAAACATTTACGTAACTCAGCCAAAGTAAGTCTTTTTCGTGGAGTTAAGCTGAGTTTAACGAAACTCAACTCAACTCTAGTTTCTATATGGACTCTAACTCGAGCTAACTCGGCCTGGAAACGTACATAATTAACTGATCGAGGAAAAAATCATAAAGAAGCTCTAAAGCTTCTATACGTTTACCCAAAAGATAAAAAAGGCACACACATGCATATGTGTATGTAAATGGAGAAGAAAACCATTTCACATCTATAAAAGTGACTAAGATCTTGAGAAAAATAAAATAACTCCGCGCCGCGTATTACTTACTGCAAATATAATTTGGGTAACCTACTAAAGAAAACCCAATATAATGGGGTTCATACATAAAATAAAATGCAAAGACTGATCAGCCACATACACCCTATACACGGGATCACCATTCTCAATAAGAATCAAGGAATTAAAAAACAAACCACAGGGGCGGGGAATTACAGCGTTTTTAAACATCTCACTGAAAACAATCATTCCTGTGCTATTAATGAAATAATTTAGATATATATACCAAGGCCAGAAACTAGATAGTCTAAAAACTCTAGAGATAAATATAATATTAAGGTAAGCAGGGACATTCGTACTAAATGAATTCCCGGTAGTTAATTCACCGCTATTACTACACTGGCCAGTAAGTAGAACAGCAGGACGGACCGCAACATAATGATAACCGATTCGATTGGCGAATCAGTTGGAGTACCTATATGGAAGCGGTCGCATTTAAATGAGTTTAGTAATTTCTCGGGGAATTGACAATTTTAATAAAATCAAATATCGTAATTGCGATGTAATTCCGCTAAGTACTAACTAACGGTCGAAAAAATTAATTAGTATGAATATTTTTCCTTCGGCATTCGGTGAGAATTTTCTTATCTCTATAATTTTCTAGACAGTCATTTCCTGAAAAAGGATAAAACTTGGTATTCTCCTGATAATTTGAAATGCCCGTGACCGTAAGGTGCAACTTTATATATGCATAATAGCAAATTACAGGGTGATCGATAGTTCGTGAAACTTTATGAAATGTTAAACAGGTAGTGTAGTATTGAAAATTTAAAATGGTAGCCACTTTTATTGTTTGTACAAAACAGAAAAATCACATGTAACCAACAAATTGTGGGTAATGAACACAATCACTGATAAATAGAAAAAACATTTCCATTTCTTCATCTTTTAATAATTTTTCAATAAATTCTTTAAGAAATCTTACGCTAGTTTGATCCTCTAGTATGTACATAATTAATAAATATAAATACATAGTTGCTTGATAGCTTACTTAAGCAGTACTTGAAACGCGAACAATTAGGTCATATCATGTTTTCTTGTGTAATTGCATCGACTAACCTGCTGGTTTTCGTTTGTTTTTAATAAATTTCGTTTTTGCTTTATATTTTAGCAGCTACAAGTGATTTTTTAGTATTAAGTGTGGTTCTACTGGTTGCTTCAGGTTACAGCGTCAACCGATCACTTAAAATTCACTTTCTTTAAATTATTTTACCACAAGAGGCACAATGAAGGCTTTTTGAATGAGTTTTTTATCGCCCCCATTTCATCATTATTTTTTCTGGCATCTGCTGGGTGTTAAAAAACTCACTTTAACATGATGTTGCAATCGTTTCTCAATTAAACTATAACTTTACTGCATTTGCCGCAATTATATACGCTGCTTTCTTTTTTCGCTGGCATAGAAATCGCAGTGCGACAAGTCGAAGAATTTTGCATAAAAGTTTCTACATAATAAACCGCCCCAAAATGCAATTAAATAACGTTTGCTTCGCTTTTCTTGATTAATAACGCTTAACTGCACAATAAATACTGAAAATTTTGTTCAATGCCACCACCTTCCGCGGTTTTTAGTGTTCTCGTATAAAATATATACCTTCTTCCCAATTCCTATCGTTTTTTTCCTTTTCACAATAAAGCTTCAATGAAAAACAAATATTTTCGATGTCGAAATACGCATTACTAGCAGATCTGTCTATTGAAGAGCTATATATAATGGGGTGATATGAAACTTGTCTAAAAAAATACTCCACATCTCTCCAGAAATTGACAAAATTTTAACAAGAACAGCGACTGCCTTCGGAAATGCTTCCTAAGGTGAACGGGCTTAATCCATTCGAACCTGGTGATTTCTTTTCTTGAGCCTTGTCCTCGTTGTCAAAGTTTTCACCCTGAAATAGTGGGGTGTTGAATTACAAATCACACTTTATTTTATTTAAATACGCATAAAGTTGTGATACTCACTCTGTGCTCCCTTTGTTCCCTTATCTTTCGTGCAAGTGTTAAAAACGCTTCTTCAATATTTATGTTCTGTTTGCAGGACACCTCAAAGAAAGGCATATCGAAGTTTTCTGCAATCTGTGAAGTAAAATCGATTCTTTATTTTCTAATTAAACGAAATTTACAAAGCTATAAAGAAAAAGTGCAACGATATATTTGCTTAAATAAATTTTACGAGTATAGTAGGAAAATATCTGAATTTGAACTAGATGAGTACAGAATGTAGCAGATACTAATTAATAATAAAACAGTGCTGGGATGCTTAAACATTTTTTTAAACTGATCCTGAGTAACTCCATGTAGTGCACTTGTCTTATGCATTTTGCTTGGCATTTATGCCTGCCGTATTAGCAGTTCAGAGAAGCATTAACAGCAGCCATTAACACATTTTCCGTAGCTCCTATAAAGAAGTATGATACTCGTGTTCCAATTGTGTCCATCTTCAACACTACCAACAAAATATTGTGAAATCGAGAGGTTTTAGAGTAATCTTCAATTTCTGGTCAAGGAGGAAAGCACAAAACGATATCAGATAAAATATGAAGCACAAAAATATTTTTTTGCGGAAAGAAATATGTAATTGGTAAATTTTTGGGTGTCTAATTCTCTTCCTATCGAAATTTATCAAATTTGAACGGAGATGTTTCTAAAACCTTTAATTTCATCAGATATTTATTAGGTAGCTATAGGAAAAGTTAAAAGTAATTCAGATTGAATTTGTCGTAATTTCGTTCATTTGTTTTGCTGGTACATAGGTTCACTGTCCCAATAGTTTCATGTTCGTGTGCGACGAAGAGAGACACAGGAGCTGGACCACCTAATATCGAAGAATATTCTTAAAAGGCACCCGGCGTAAGTAGCGAGACGTCATTTTTGTTTTTAAAACATTTGCGTTTAAACACTACAACCATATTAATTTATTTTCCTTGGCTATTCCTATTCCTAAAGTTCCTAAAAATTGTCTACATTCTCTCATTCAAGTCAATTTTACAATAGGTACCTTACAGAGCAGTCATTTTCACTACTTAGTACTTCGGTACATTAAACTTGTTTTTATTTCTTAATCCTTCGTCAACAGTCTAGTTATTATAAATTATGCTAGAAAAAAGAAATTTTCCTGGGAAAGCGATGCACTGAGAAATTTTAATTTTTAATAGTTTTATTTGTCCTTCAAATCATAACTTGCGAAGCTATTAGACATTATTCTAGAGATTTAGAAAAAATGGGAATTTTGTAAATTTTGAAGCATGAGTTTGGTTGCAGACGATGTTAGCATAAACATGGTAACAAAGAATTAACACACAAATATATCTCTCGACCGCTTTTAAATGTTATCAGCACTTCTATCTATAACTGCTGCCGACAGCAATGCATTTTATGAAGTTTTTTGTACGAACAGGGCACCGATTGTAACGAAACACGATTTATTTTTATGAATCATCGTGCGCTATGAATCATCCGTCAACGACCTTAAAATTCTTGAAATTTTCCTTTTTTTACCTTTTCACCCCGCTCCTTGTCAACCATCCTTTGAGATGGTGAGCATTCGCACTTGTTTCCAGCCAAAACCTTCACAACATCTGGTGATGCATTCTGCGCAAACGGAACAATCGGAACAGCTGAGGGAAATTTTCTCAAAGAGCAGATATTACCTCTTGAATGTTTCTGAGCCAGTAGGATAGATTATTGTAGGATTCTAAATTAGTTACGTCGTACATCAAAAGAATACCCATAGCGCCCCGATAGTATGCCGTCGTCAATGTCCGGAAACGTTCCTGTCCGGCCGTATCCCAAATCTGTAACTTTATCGGCAGGCCATCCAAGTTGATCAACTTCTGCTTAAAATCAATTCCTGATGAGAAAACCATCAAGAATACGAGTTAGTTCAATGATAGTTCCACAGCTGGTGTCACACTCTTTGATCCACATCTCCTCAGTAGATCAATATGCGACCGAGGAGTTGAGCAGGAGTCTATTAATAAACAAAGAGGTTCCCTTACCTATTGTCGAGATGTAGGTGTCGTAATACTTCTCATCGCAATATCTATGCACAATGCAAGTCTTTCCTACATTCGAATCCCCAAGAACCAGGACTTTATATGTCGCGACGAAATCCAAAGCCATCTTAATCCCAAGGTGTTATAGGAGAAAACTGGAGAACTTTAAGAAACCTTAAACTGCTTAAACTTAAAGAAGTTTGTCACCACCGCAGAAAACCACTTTAGCTGCTCTACAATTTTTTGACAAACATCGGCACCGCTTTCACTGTAAATTTACATAGTAACACGGGAGGAAGTTGTTTTCTCGAAATATTGGAACAAAGGATCCAGGCTCTGTGCTCTGCTCGGAAGAACTAATTAGGGATGCAGCACCGCGATCCTATCGACAAAAATCGTATTCTAGCGCGATTGTTCGGCACCAACGAATCTGCTCCTCCGAATTAGACAAGAAAACGATTTCAAGCGGTTTTCTTTCAATCCACGATGCGAGAAAAATTTCCTGTTTTGTCCCGCGAGAAGGCAAACTCGAATGAGTCCCGTGTATGATTCAACAAACATGAAAAATCGATACCCCACTGTCTGAGGCTTGCGCACAGGAAGTGCTGCCGTGCCACCTGTAGCCAAAAATCGTGTGCTACGCGAACACCTAGTGATATGCTCACAATTTGTCCAGAGGGATCATAAGCATGCACTTTCGATTTGGATTTATGTAAAGCATAATTTCTTTGTTTATTTATGAAAAAGGCCAGCGGAAGTGATGCGTCCATGGACTTGGCTTTGAAAACTTTCACTTTATAGGTTCTGGAGTAGGACGGGACTACAGTATGCTCACCAGCAGCGGCGGACCTAGCCATCTATCAGGGTAGAGCGATATTGTCTTTCGGCGCCCTTTGGTCGACACCTTCGAATCAATAATTCAGTTGACTTGCAACGTTTTCAATAATCAACACTTTTATTGAATTTAAATAGGCGCCAGTAACCTTTTACTTTTCACTCGCGGTGCTATTCGGATTTTGGGGCCCCTTTCCAACTTGCGTCTGATAGGGCGGCCGTTACTCTCGCTCTGCCATAGAAATATGGTTGATGATTTTTTGGATTTCTTCTGTAGGTGTTTAGCCCCTACACCCGAAGAACGAACATCGTCGAGCCAATTGAATTTCGGTTATTTTCTTTTAGCAGTTTTCAAGTTTACATTTCCACATGATTCTTCCCATTTGGTAGGACTCGAAGTATCAATACCTCCCCATAACAAAACTGGCTTTTAAAAATATATAAAAATATTCTTTCCGAGCCTAGCTCTAACTATATAGACATCATCAAAGATTGTTGACCTACATATGTTAGTTTGAAATTTTGACTTTTGGTCAGGTTTATGTACTCCGGTCGCCTTGGCGCTTAACTAACCACAACAAATAGTTCTCAACCGAAAATAGTCAGAGATGCAGAAAGCAAATACAGTGCCATTATTTTCGGGTAAAATTGGGGTAGCAGACATCAAAAATAGAAATGCATCTTGCCATCCGAAACCGCCCACAATAGAATTGTATACACTAAAACTTTCCCAACCTACTATAACAATCCAAGATGCCAACAATATAGCAGACCTGGAGATCCGTAACTACCAACGCATTAAGATTGTTGGTCAAGGAAAGTGCTTTCGAGAAGCTTGAGTGTAACGTCTTTAATATCTAAAATCTCCTACAGGATCCTTCGGGACGGCTGTACTGTATAAGCGCAAGCATGACGGATTAAATGTTGTTTTCAAACAAATCAACCTCGCCGATCTGACTCTTGCGGAACGAGAGCTCGCTATGAACGAAGTGGACGTGTTTTCTAAATTGCACCATCCAAATATAATAAGGTGGGATTGCTCTGCACAGTTTCCATATAGCTCCCTTACAAAGGAAGACTTTTATTGTAGCTATCTCGGAAGTTTCATAAAAGAAAATGTTCTTCTCATTGAAATGGAGTACGCAAATGGTGGCACATTGGCTCAGTTGATATCAGTGAGAACTAGCCATGAATTCTTTGCGGAAAGATATGTGATGACTATTTTTGAGCAGACAACAAGTGCAATTAATTATATGCATTCGGAGAATATTTTGCACAGGTAGGAAAATCAAAACGTTCGTGCGAAAAATATGCGACTTGAAACTTAACAAGTCAGCGTTCAGTGAATAAACGAAAAAAGATAAGTTTTCCTTAAGTACCTACTGTACTGAAATTCTATCTTTAAAAACAGTTTAAGGAACTAAAACCTGACTACGCAAAAGCATTTCAACCAAAAAGTTACATACATCCAAATAGTGCGACTTAAAAAAAGTAAGTAATCGAACTTAAACCAATTACAGGGATCTGAAGACAGCAAATGTATTTTTGAGCAAACAGGGCTACGTAAAAATTGGCGATTTCGGAATTTCAAAGATAATGGATACAAAGATTCACGCTCATACTGTTTTAGGAACGCCGTATTACTTTAGTCCAGAGATGGTATGTACTACCCTAAAAAATTATTATATTTTCCTTTATACTAATAATTGCTGCTCCTGCAGTGTGAAGGAAAGGAGTATGATCATAAGAGCGATATTTGGGCACTAGGATGCGTCCTTGGGGAAATGTGCTGCTTGCGAAAGACATTTTCCGCATCTAATTTATCTGAATTGATATCTAAAATTATGGCGGTAGAATGAAAAGGCTTGGCAGCTTGTAAAATATATTCAAGTTTTTTTTATTGTATAGGGACAATACACTCCTTTGCCCGCGGGGTATTCGAGCGGCTTAAGAAGTCTTTTGAATATTATCCTTCAGGTACTAAACAAGTTATTATTGCCTTTAAATTGTCCTAATCTGCTCGTATATACATATTATCCAAGGTTGATGCAACCCGTCGTCCTGCTGCTTCTGAAATATTATCATACTGGATTCCTTTAGTGTACAGAAATTTAGGAAAACAGAGAGGGTGAGAAAGTGTTCAGAGCTTGATTTGGAATTATGTTGCTTTGATTTTGCTGCTTGTTTCTTCTCTTAATTTTAATATGTCTAGGCCTTTAAGCAACAATTTTATTAGCAACATTTGTTGATGTTACAGCCACACTTACGAGCATGAATGGGATTCCTCTGCATACTCAACAGCATCATCATCAGTAGCTGAAGCTGAAACGTATACAAAACAGCTAATGGAGGCAGTGACAGCAACTCCTGATGGGGCCCTGCAAAAACGGTAAGACCTTTTGAATTACCTGAAATAAGAAAAACTTAAATCGGTTCCTTAAAACCCTTCAGATCAGTGTTATACCAACTTAAAGCCTTTGGAAGAAGTTTTTCTTTGGATCCTATTCAACTACCACCTGTAGCTAGTATAAAAGCAGTTGCTACAAGTGGGTCACACTTTGTAGTTGTGAATGATGGTAGTGAAGCGCTTATTTATAAATTGATGCATTTATCACTTTATTTAATCTGCAGATGGATCAGTTTATTCATGGGGTGAAGGAACTAGAGGCCAATTGGGATGTAGTACTTTGGAAGCTTGGAAGCACTATCCTAGTCGGGTCGAGAGCATAAGGAAATATCATGTAGCAGGGTAATTTCATTTTAAATTCAAATCGAAATAGTATTTAGGTACCTGAAAAGCATTAAAAGCACAAACGGGCAAAACCGGCTCTTTTGACTCCCGCGTGCTCCGAACGCAAGCGAGAAATATTACCCGGCTCTGATTAAAAGGATGTTTAACACGTGCGAGTATATAAAAAAAATGGGATTTCTTGAAGAAATATTCTGAGTGCACTAGCCTTAACCGTCGAGTCGAGTGCTCCTCAGGTAGATTTCTAGAGCTCCTCATTGCTATTGCAAGTGCAAGCGAGAAATATTTCTGGAGTTCCTCATTGCTCCTGCAAGTGCAAGCGAGAAATGCATACTCATGTCCAGTGATCAGTGATGACCAAATGCACACAGGTATACGGCTCCCATGAAGGATTTCTTGAAGAAATATTCTGAGTGTATTTCCATTTCAGGTACCCGTGCGTTATTCTAAGTCTCGCGTGCGTTCTTTAAAATTACCAGTGGGTTATTCCCAACAGGCTTTACAGTGGGCAATCGGCGTGTTTCCACACGCAAACCCGTGCGGAATAGTAGTGGTTTCCGCGCACGTGTGATGAAAAATACTATTCGTGGCAAGCAAATTGCTGACACTTTAAAAACATTTTTTTTAATTCCACGAGAAATTTTTTTTAAATTATCTTAAGCTAAAGTACAAATTCCTCGATTATACGTATTATAAACAATAGATTATATTATTAGATATAATATCTGACAGTGGCCTCCTCGAGTCTTCTTACAGACAGCCACTTTTTCAGGAAATTTTCCTTGCTCGATTTTTCTAAAAGCGCGGATATTTTCCTTAAGTGCTTTAATCGTTTGTGGAGCATTACAAAGACATTATCTCTATCATAGCCCCAAAATCTAAAGGTGTCTGTCTGGTCCGGGACACGAGAACTTTTGAGGGACTAACTCCATTGATTTACGACTTGTGTGGAACGTAGTGTCATCTTGCTGCAAATAAGACATACAAGTCCAATGCGTCAATGCGCCATAAGTAATCAGTTGGCATTGTGTGGTAACGCAATTCATTCAGTCTAACAGTGACATCAGCTTCGAGCAACAGCTTTGTATGTTACGTAGCCAAAGAAGTGAGCATTGTCGCTGAGAATGATTTTCTTGAAGTCATTATGGAAAATTTCCCCAGAAGAGTGGACATATCTAAAAGGGTACGAGGGGGTTCGACAACCCTTTATTATTTAAATCGAAGCAAACTTTTTCACTTTCGAACTATTTCTATTTCTGTTCCAGCTTCATTTGTGTTTTTGTTATTAATTGTGATAAAATATTTAAGAGCCTGTGCTGGAGAGGGTTTCTCAATATTTTGGACCAACTTTGGAGTGGTTCTAAGTTGTGGAGATAATTCAAAAGGTTGCCTTGGCCTTGGAGATGATCTTTCTGTATATTCTCCAAAAATTATTGGTAATACCATAAATTTGTAACTGTCGATTCTCCGTCTAACTAAATTTATATCTTCTTAGAATATTTTGAAAATGTGAAAATAGAACAGATTACTACAAAAGCGCATCATGTTTTGGCACTTGCTCAGGACGGTTCCCTCTTTTCGTGGGGTACCAGCAGCCTTGGTGCTTTGGGATTAGGCACCCAAGTATCTAGCAAGTATGATTTGACTTTAAAAAATTGCTCTTATATGCATTGCACTAATTTAGAAGGACCCCAGCAAAAGTTCCCAAATCAGCAACTTCTGATACTATCAAAAAACTATACTGTGGCCCCGACACATCTGCTGTATTAACGGCAACAGGCGAAGTGTACGCTTGTGGAAGCAATAGCTTCAATAAGTTGGGATTTGGAAGCAAAGTAAAAAAAGTGTTTGAATTTGTGAGACCTTTTAATGTAATATAATAATTGTAAGTGATTAAGTGAGAAATCGAAATTCCAGAAAAAACTTAATATTACTAAGAAAGTCGTACAAATTGCCTTAGCTGGAGAACACTCTGTGTTTCTAATTGAAGGAGGATACGTGATTACTATGGGGGACAATGCAGAAGCACAACGTGGGCTAGGTAAGCGTCTTAAAACTACATATGTACATATAAATTATTGCAGTGCATTATTAAGCAACTGCAAAACATTTTTAAGGTCATTGCCACGCTGAATTATTGCCATCAGTGGTAAATGGAATAAAAGACAAATTTGTTACGGTAAGAAAGTAGTTAATATTTTCTTTTAAGCTTTCAAGTTTTCCGTAGAGTGTGACTTGCAGTAACTCATACACAGTTATAAGTACAGAGGACAATGTCATTTCAATGTGGGGCACTCGATATGGAATTCCCGAGTTAAATTTCGAAGAGCCGCCAAATGGAAATGTGAATGAAATTGCTGAGACAGCGCACAATAGTATGGTCCGGGTTAGTATAACTTTCGGATAGTAGATAGAATCATATACACATTTCGTGTACTTACTTTAGAACGTGACCGAAGAGCCCTGGAATAGTACAACGGCGTTCACCAATTTTCTCACTTCTGTGTACAAAACCGAGTTGATACTTGAGCCATTGGATGTTTTGGCGTGAGTTAAATATTTATATAATAACAAAAGAGCAAAGCAAAAAAACACCGGACGAAACAAAAGTAGACATTTTTAAAAAGTTCGAAATGCTTTTTTTATCTGCTTCGACTGCTTTCTGTTTTTAATGAATCTTTATACAATATTTCAATGCCTGATTAATTTTTCTCTTTAAAGGTTATACTCATCAACGGAGCAACTGGATAAAGGATGTTATGTGAAATTAAAAGGGATTTATGCTCTATCTTACAGTATGCTTGTTTTGGTAGATACAACTGCACCGATAACTTTTTCAGAAGAGAAATAAATGATCGTGATATTTATTGTGTGTTGTGGTTTCGAACATTTTTAAATAAATTCGTGGTGCTTATTATGCAAACTAATGCAATACTCTTCCCACTTAAATTTATATTAATTATGTTATAATACTATCGAACGCTAACGAACGGATTAGAGTATAAATATACATAAAGCACCTAAAGCTTCAAAAATGTTATATGTAAAGTATTCGCCTTAAAACAAACGCTGAAATGCATTTCTTTTTTTAATATGCAGAATTTTTTCATGGAGACATCGATTCGAGGAATATCTTTTTCATTTATGAATGTAAAGCATCAAGTCTGTTTAGTATCTATTTCACTTTATCTGCATAAAGAGATTAACTATTTGGAGATAACTCCTAAGGCCATTATATGTGCAGATTGAGAACCACTGCTACGCGGCCAAAGAATCAACATCAACCTAGAATTGCCTATGGATGAAAATCCAGCGGGCCAAGCAAACAACTACTCCAGCAATGCCGGTTCCATCCAATCCACTGTCACTGGCCACTGTATACTTTGATTCTTGTGTTGTCACTTGCCACCTTTGCTGCTGTTCTTGCATTGCTGAAGGAATTGCTGCTTACTGTACTAGGGGAAGTGGTGGGAAGCAGAGTCAATTGAAGGATGCTTTTGGAAGTAGATCGTCGGCCGAATTCTTCAAATGAAATATACAGTAAAACCTGAAAGGAGTAAATTGTGGCAATAGTATAATACTTGAGGTGCCTGCATGCACTAACGAAACCAACACGTAATCTCTGGAATCGACCCGTGAGTGTGATAACAATTCCGTCCCCGTTCCAGGTAAGAAGTGTGCTGACGTTTGTGTTTATAACGGTGCTTTTTGTCAGCTGGAGTGAAGATTCAGGTCACAAGTTTCCCAGAAATTGGTGCATTCGCGAATTGTTTTCACTAGCTTCCGGTGTTAGTAGGTGTTTTTTGTGAAATTCGCTTTTATTTTTAGACATAGGACTATTGAGATGCCTACAGTAGATTGCGTAGCCTCCAGGTGATTTGTTATTTGTTTAAATTTTTTCGTACGCGATTATTGCCGACTTGGCAATAGCTGAGTAATATATTCGTCATAAGGCTAGAACTTAAATAAACATTTACTTAATCATTGCTTATGTTAAATTCGGAGTTTTATAGAAATGTAGCTCGTGGAATGTACAGTGGCGGCTGAAATTGACCGACTGATTCAATATTTTCATTCAAGGGAAGTATTGTAAAAGTCGTTGCAAGCCACGCTGCTTTGACTTGCGTGAAAAGCAACGAGCTATATTAAGCGAGATATACACGATACCTATTTGTGCTGTTACGATATCGGTTCGATGGTTGGATTGAACCATCCACACGGTACGAATTGCGTGCAATTCTCATTTAACGAGAATTTAGGTATAACTATTCGCTTCTTAACAATTGAATGATTATGATGTCTGATCTTGAAATTCAGAAAAACGTTTTTAATGTAATCTGAGGATTTTGTTACTGTAAACTTTGTACGTCCCACAAACATGGAAACGAACGATATTTTTCTGTGAATTCTACTCAGAATGCTTTTTAAAATATTTTATCTTATGTTTAGGTTAAACAGAAATTGATAATGGTACAGACACGACCAAAGCCAAAATCCGTTCTGGTCACCTACTTTTTGTGGCTATTCGGAGGAATATTCGGTCTTCATCACCTGTATCTCCACCGAGATAGACATGCCTTTGTATGGTGGTGCACGTTGGGAGGCTACTTTGGCATTGGATGGATATCTGAGATATTTCAAATTCCAGAAATGGTGAGGGACGCGAATGAAGACCCAAGATTTATCGACAAATATGTGAGAAAATTAAAAAAGCATCCGAAGCCACCATTTTCCACAAAAAGATTTATGGGACAGATCCTCGTTGGTTACCTATATGGTAACCTTGTGGAAATGGCTATACCTGAAGAACTCTTCGGCGGAATTGATTGGAGTTACCTTCATTGGGTTATTCCACTCTTTATATCGATTGGTAAATTAAAAAACTTTTTACAATTCCTTAAGACTTCAAAATACTTTCTTTTTCAGGAGTTTGGTTAGTTGGAAATATCGGTCGAGAAAAAGGTGTTTTTTGGCACTGTCTAGTTGCATCTTACGTTGTTTATCCACTACGTTACTACCTTTACGACGAAACATACTGGATGACAACAACTGTTTTTAGTACTGCTTTAGCTTTCGACTCTTTTTCGAAACATTGGCGAAAAGAACCACCCAAAAGACATAGTACAATGCGGCGGATTTTGTACTTATCCCTAGCAGCATGCCTTTACCTTTCGCTATGGGGCAGCTACCTCTACTTCAATGGGAAAATCACAGACAGTGATGGTGATGAGGTCCCTGTTCATGAAGCTATTCGAAACTTTCTTTCTTCTCCGTTTTGGAAAGATTTTAAACAATCAATCTATGATTTGTGGATATATGGTCAACATCATGGATGGTACGAGACCTGGAAGCTCATGTTTGATTCAATGGACGTAGATGGCGAAAAGAACGCTTATGAGGTTGGTAAAGGTCTATTTTCTAAAACGAGTAAACTTAATGAGTTTCGTAAAAAGGTTTTAGGTCTATCAGCGACTGCTTCTCAAACTGAAATAACTGCTGCTTGGCGGAAATTATCAAAAGCGAATCATCCAGATAAGGTAAAGGATGATTCAAAACGTCGGGCAGCCCAGGAACGTTTTATGGATATTCAGCAAGCGTACGAAGTGCTTAGTAAAATTAAGGCGAAACGTAGACAGCGAAATAAAAAATTTAATGACGACTTGTAAAGTGAGAATGTATTTTAAGGACAAATAGATAACTTTTATATTTTGTATATTTTTATAAATTTATGATTGTATCTTGTAGGTATTAAAAAATAAGTAAAGGAAAAGTTCATTGTTTCATTTTCCAAGTATGCTAGGATAAATCCTTTTACGCTATTATTTGGCGTAAAATTTAAAATAAATAACCAAATACAAAAGGAAATACTTGTTAAAATTTTTTATAAGCACGGAAACCAAATATATTGATATTTGCTATTGTCAAGTGAATTCCCGATTGCACCAACTCCATTTAGAGTCTTGATAAATTCCACAATAATAGGAAGGTATCTTAAGTAGTTTTATTTGCGCCTCGCTCACATTGCGCATTGATAGGGGAGATGATGCGGGGTGCCGAAATAAATAAAAATCTCATCTACAAGTGTAAACGGCACCACATTGTGGCGTATCTTTTATTAAAATTAATTACTATATTAGCATTTTTCCGATTTTCTATATATCTTTTTTTCAATTGCTTCAAGTATCGAAGTTCGCGTTATACCTATAAAAAAGCTCATCTCTACGGATTTTCCACCAGGTAGATAGTTGGAAGCTTCTGTAGTAAGAGAAATTCTCTCTTGGTTTGGATAGTCTAGCGTTACTTTATCGTCTTCCATTACAACTTAATACATTTCTGATGTTAACGGATGACCGATGATCTTGTTGTCTGGGATGCCAGTTTTGCCTCATACTTCTTGATCAGATGTTGATTGTTGGCGGGAGTTACCTCCAGTCTAAAAGGAAAAAAACTCAAAAAAATTGATCCTATTAACACAAAATTAATTATCCTTACTCACTTTGGTACTTCCAATGGCCTTACAAACGTCGTCAATAGCTGAGATCTTCCATCTGCTGAAATCGTAGGACTGCTACCGCAAAATGTTGTCCTTGAGAGGTAACTGACACGCTCCTTTTTAGTAACTTCCCTGGTACTCTGTTTGTCCTTTATGGAGAATCCGAAAGGAAGGAATTTTTTGAATTTTGAACGAAAACTTTCACTATGACAGGGATTTGTTTTTGATCTAATTAATGTAATTTTTGATTGAACATTATTCGCATCACGTAGAGAGCTGGACTTTTCTAACATTCTTGCTTGGGTGCATTTATCTAACATGTCGGCACACGATTCTCTAGAAAATATAAAAATGATATTAGTTGCAGCTTGTCTTAAGTTGTTAAAAAAATTTCTAAATTACTGCTGATTACATACAATGCCTCAGAAGTTCGATCAAATCATCACCATTCGCAGATTTTCAGTTATTTCTGTGTTTAGAATTACCGTCAGTTGTATACTTCTTATTAGAATTTCGTACCAGTCTACCGTATTGCATTCTGATGAGATAAGTTGCCGTGAATAGTAATTTTGTGTGCCCTACTTGATCAGTTCTGTGAGTTATGGCACAGTGTTTTGAAAAGGTGTCATAAGAGCATTTTATGTTCGAATTTTTTATTAGATCTGATACTCCGGTGCTTTAAGTAATTTTATTATCTGTCTGAGTGGATGGTAATTACCGGAAAAATTTAGATTTGAATAGACCGTACCACAAATCAGGATCTCGCCTTATTTTTTCGGAAGCAATAAGCGTTTAGTAGTACATTGTGTTGACGTTTGCGTAAAAACCGTCAGGAGAGTTTTGCGTAGGTCTAATTTAAAAGGACGAGCAAATGCCCATTGCACACCGATCGCCATAAGAAGTTGCGCCTAAATTTTGCAAAAAGGTATATAAAAATTTCATGCTTTGGATTGACCAAAATTCATAAATGTAGATGTATTGTTAAAGAAAGTATCAAATTTTGAAAAACGCCTACGATGTTATTTTTCAACAAGAAAATAACCTCAAGCACACTGCTAAAGTGATTAAGAAATAAAATTTTATGTTTGTCTTCTTCGAAAGTTAACTAATTTTGAAAATAATCTTTTAGTAACTTTCAAGGAAACATTTGATCGAACCAGTGAGTCTTTAACTGCAATTGATTTGGAAGCTTCCAAAACTGTTTCAGATTTTTATGATCCTTTAAATGTACATGTTTCACAACAATGAGATATTTAGATAATAAATAATATACAATAATAATATAATATTGAAAAATGAATCAATTAACAAACAACGCCGAGCAACGTTACTTAATGGTCGATGTCGGTTAATTGAATATTCAAATGGAATAATGGACGAAATTGGTTATTTCAAACCTAGTTAAAATCGATTCTGTAATATTCGTACCTACCTTCCACAAAATCTGGCCCATTGTTCCGCCGTAAGTCCCCGGCCAGAATCAGTTTCCATCGGTGAAGCTCCTGTCAATAGACAACAAAAAGTAACACGTAACAGGGAATCAAACTACGGGTGCAACCTCAAGGAGGAATTTAAATATATGTACAATTGTTCCTTAATTTATTCTTTTTAGTTTTATTTTCTAAGGCAGACTTACCAGCGAATAAAAGCAACTTTGCACAACGAGTTCTTCCTTGAAGGGCGGCTTTCATGAGCGGTGTAAATCCTAAGCAATTTTTGGCATCCAATTGTAAATTTCGACATCGTGTGAGCAGCATATTGAGTGCATCTGTCTGACCTGAAAAAGGTCGGCTTATAAAATTCAAAAACATTTTTGAGAATACATATTAGTTAAATTCAGGGCAATTTGTATTACATCTATAGACTCGATCTCTACCTCTAAACAGGAATGGAAAGAGGGCTCCATCCAACGGCCAGTGTTTATATACACCGAAAACTTCAAGCTGGACTTGGGCCTAATATGGCCTAAGTGTGCCTTTTTATAAGGCCATTTGCGAGAATCTTAGCAAACCTAAACCGTAGACTCGATTTAGGAAAATCCACATTTTGCGCAACAATACGAGTATAATACTGCGGTTTCAATAGCGAACGTTACGAACAATTGAAAGCGATAGCATTGCTGTTGACGGCTCGACAACATTTCTATCGGCAGCAATAAACCGTAGACTATGATCGCAAACCTATTTGCGAGTACGGGAAACAACAGTTTTCTAGAGAAAGGTCTGAATGTGAACAAATTCACAACATTTTTAATTAGTCCCGTTGTAAACGACAATATGAAGAAAGTGTTTTGACGTGTCAATAGAATAGAGTAAAATGACTACCATAAAAACGAATGGATTTATTTAGGTCAAATTTCAACCCAGCATAATAAAATAGAATTTTGCAAAAGAAAAAAAAGAATGAATGTACTCACCAGCTTGAGCGGTAAAATGTAAAGGTGTGTTTCCCTCATTGTCAGGTTTATTCACATCAATTCCAGGAATTTGCAGTAATACGTCGAGAAAATTCGTTAAATTTGTCGAACAAATATACGAAATTGCGGTCTGTAAAAAGTGAGAACAAAGTGTAAGGCGCGCTGTAATATAATCGTTATCAATACAGAAAGACTATCCAAACAAAAGCAATTAAAATTAAGCGACCTTGAGGATATTGTGGCCATAATATAGGCACGCAGGTGAAAAAGTCTGTTGCTGTAGATGCATTGCGTTGCGATGTGTTTAAATTTTACGGCTCTTTTATTTCCGCTAATAATTATTGTGAGTAATATTTAGCAAAGGTCGGATTCATTTCAGCTGTTGATTTTGCACTAGTTTGCAACGGAAAGTGCAACTCATTATTTAAAGCTACAAAGCTTACCCTTCCACTTTTGTCTGTTGAATTTAAAGCTTCTTTGGATATTCCATCAATTAAGATCTTTTTTAAAACAATTTTCAGTAGCTGTTCGTCGGCTTCCCGCGCTGCTCTTAACAGCGTTGTCACGGAAGGCTCACGTTCGAGGCTCATTTTATAACAGCCAAATCTGAAAATAAATTAAAGCGAACCTCAAGTCATATTTGTATTACAATTGTTGTAAGAAAAAGGACAGTTGGTCCGATAACTGATCGTTACTAAATAATTGGACGAACAAGGTTTAGAAAAATGCACTGCAAGTTCGTTAAAATTAATTATTCAAGAGACCCGCGTGCCCCCATTTCAAAAGAGGCAAATCAAAGCGAGGATCGGTTATTTTTAAAATGCATGAGTTGTCTGGTTGATCTTTGAGTTATTCTTCGGTGAATGATAAAAACAAAAGAGCCGCCGATCGCGTCTATTCCCACACCTGCATTTGGCCTTGGTTTCTATCTTGTGCTTGTACCACCGGCAAACGAGAAATGCTAGTATGTACGAAAGTCTAGTGGTCTCTGCTAAAAACCGCATAAATCTCACAATTGCTTTAGATCTAAGTGCGTCGGTTCACTGCCAGCTTGAGTTATTGTCCCATTTCGCCTTAATTTTTCTCAAAAATGAATTGGGGTCAGCGAAGCCATAAATATTTTTTGCAATCGACAAACTATAGACAGTTTGTCATTGCTCAACGGCCTGTCGTCTAAAGAACTGAATGGCCACATATCGGCCGCCGGTAAAATTTTGCGACGGTTTTAAACTCGAGCACAAAAAATAGCCAAACAGGCTGTGGTAAACGAATTATATGAATTCTAGAAGTTGAGTATTCTGTCTGTCTTTTCAATTGCTGCAGATTTAGGCTCCACTTGCCCTATCTTCCCAATCTCGTGAACTTGAGGTGGTTGACCTGGCGATAAAACCCGTTGAATGAGTCACTTAAATGAAACTGAAATTTCAGCGAAAAAATTTCCACCAAAGTTAGTCGATTTGTCTGACTGTCAGCTTTACAGCATTAAACATGTCGGAAGCCTTAACAAGAGTGCCCCCTGCACTTTGTAGAAAGATTTCGTTGTCGCCCGTAAGCAAAGATTTATCTTCGAAGCAGTGCCAAAACTTTGATCGCATCCTCGTGCGATGAAGAGATTTTCGGATTTTCACTTTTCCCTACGAAAAATAGAAAAACTCAAGTCTTCTGCTTTTTTATTGCTTTGTTGCTGAGCAATAGCTCAAATTTGTTCTGAAATTTTGCTATTGAATGCAGCCAGTCCGCTAGGTGTCGAAAATAAGAACGAACTTATGACGCCACAACGGGAATCGCTGTTTTTATGGAGCAGTATATCAGCACCACACGCTCGCTCCGTGCGTGCATGCTGTACCCCAAAATAGAATCGCTTGGAAGGTTCCAACTGTGAAAAGGCAAAAATGTTCTAATGAGGGTACCGACTGCGTCACCGCTGCAGGGCGATTTTGAAATTGCAATGAAGACGTAGCGATCAGGGGAAAATAATCTTCCACAAGTCTGTACCCCATGCATACATTAAGAGGGTTAAAGGTGCAAAGAAAATTTTCTAAATATAAAGCGGAGCAAGCAATTGGTAGGCGCTGCAAAAACGATTTCATACGTTCTGATCGATTGGCACGGAGGCTCCTAGGAATTTTGCAAGATTCTATTTTTGGGCCGTTCAAGTCAAACTGCGAAATTTGCAGATTTTTCATAAATATGTTCAAATCCCAATTTATTTGTTTGTGCCGATCGGGAATCATTCATTTCAGCACCCGGTGGGCATTCAACAGTCGGCTTCGACAGCTCTTGCTCCATGTGAAAATCGTTTTAATAGATTGCGGCTCCAGTAGCGATTCAATTGTGCAATCCCATTTATTACGTGCACGTTACGGAGGGAAATTATGAACCGCTGGCTGCCAATGTCAATAGCAATCTTCTGAAATTGGCTTTGGAGAAATGACACTGGGCCCATAAAACGAGACTTCATATGAGCGGACAATACAATTGCGTATTCCACGCCAGCTTTGTGGGTAATTAGCAATTCCAAAGAACTCGAGTTTCGTTTGGGATTCAGTTGGCATCATCTACATCTACAGGTCATCAATTCGAATTTTGAAGGCCCCATTGACCTCTAACAAAAGGTCTGCTTGCTTCCTATGTTCAATGCGCCAATGAAGTTTTATGGTATAAACAATATTTCCGGGGGTTCCGACTTAATCACCTGCTTTCAGGTGTTGTTAACGCCTGGCATATCATGAAAGCAGTTACGAATTCCAGAGTTTGTTTGCTTTTTCCAGCGTTTGTTTTGGTTTTTATTAATTCTTAGCATGTTCTTGTAGTGAAGTTTATTGTCAGCGGTTTAGATATGCACATGCTCGAATAGAAATAAATATAAAACCCCAGGCAGACGCGTCCATTCAAACTAATTACTTACGTTACATCGACGTAATCCGCACCAATTACATAATTTTAACATCAGTTGAAATGCTGCTGCTGCTTATACAGCGTTTAAGTCGATAAGAAAAACATAGGAACAAATTGTTATCTTTTAAGTAGTCTTTCAAAAAACACCCCCAACATTTTTATTTGAAATAGTAGACCCGTACCAGCTTTACCTGGGCTTTTCCATACTTTTAATTAAAACTGTTGCAGAATAAATGAAACTAAAACAATTCTTATGTGAATTATGAGTATTGAATTTCCGAATTTCCCGTAGGAACCCAATATATTCCCGGTATAAAAAGTAACTTAAACCATGAAGGACAAAATGTTCTACCTTCCAGTACAGGGTGCCATGAAAATAGGTGCAGCCGTTCCCAAAATTATCTCAGACCAACAGGCAGACAGATAAGAAGTAGCCTAAATCATGCCAGACAAAATACTCCACCTAAATTGGTGTCAGGGTTAGTGTCTATAAACTGTGTAAATCTCGTATTAAGTTTAGTTTTCGAGTTAAATCCGTTCGTACAGACAGACAGACAGACAAACTATTTTTTAACAGTAAATTCGACTTAGTAATGGACGATGCAAACGAAAAAAGTATTTAAAAGCTGGAAGTTCGAAATCACAGACAGATACTGCAAATTTATATAATATGTAGTAAGTGTTGATACGTAAACATGCCATATATTCAAGAGGTCTGTTAGGTGGCTCTCAATGTCCTTCAAGCAATTGGATTCCAAATCACATGAGAATTATGTACTATTTATGTGCTCTTCATTCATGTGCACAAGCTGTCCAAGCCCTGAGATCGGGGGTTTCGCCCGGCGTCGAGCTGCACCCCGGACTTTGAGAATTTTAAAAAAGCATTTAAATGTGGAGCACAAAATTTTTTTTGCGGTATACATATGTATAATGAGCACATAAATTCTCATGTGGTTTCGAACCCAATTCGAGAAATCGACGGTGCAGCTCGCCGCACCTGTTATGATTTTATGACAAATAGTTTCCAAAAGATACACGAAAATTAGACACATCCTTCCTTCACCTATATTCAATACTACGTCATTTTCATCTTTTAAGTAACCTCAGACTAATTAGTAAAACACTCATTATTCGGAAAGATGAAAGTACAAAAACGACATAAATAAGAAAAACAACAATCCACCCGAAAAGACAAATCGATGAAAAGTTTCAGCATCATTCCTGGAAAATGTCTGTCGTCGTCGTACTTAGCCCACGATCAGTTTATGTAGCTGAGCTGGATAGAAAATTCAAATTTTCGGGTATGAATTGTTGTGGTGTTGAAATTTCTCCTTTGGAGCCAATTTGTTCGTTTATTTGCGGTTCGCTCCGATGGGTTTAAGAGCAATTTTATAACATCTGACGTGCGATAAAGTGTTTTTGATGAAAAATGAAAAGACATTTCGCGGCTGCCATATGGTCTGATTCTATCCAACCTGATCATTGCAATACTGTGGGATGGGTTTTGTTTACATTTTCTTCGGTATGTGACTTTGGAAAGAGCACAAGTTTAAAGGAAGAAGTGAAAAATGGTTTTCGATAATATTTGGTTGTTAACATGCTCTGCGGGAAAGGCGACAAGTAATATATGCTGAAACTGGTCGCACGGCGTTTGATATTTGGCTTTCAAAAGAGACTGAGCAATTTTCACGTCAGGGTTTTCGAAATATAGATCGATTATTTTGTTATGTGACTCCACCACCTCAACAAAAAACCGGATTTTGGAAAAACAAACCGTCTCCTAGCTGACTTGTATACAAAATGGCAATTCGGTTATTAGATACGAAGAAGTTAACTAATACATGGTTATTCAATGCTTGTTACAACTTTGGGAAATTTAAAATAGAGTTTTACACGATTAAGAAAGGCATTGGTTCAGGGGTGGCAGCATGCAACTTGTTCGACTTAAGACAGGAAATGTCTGATTTACATGTTAAAATCCCTATAAGAATCCTATACATGATATTCAGCTTTTTCAAGTCCTTTCGAAACAATTTATATGCTGCCACTCATGCTTAGTATTACACTGAAAATAAACTTTTCTTTGCAGAAGCAAAACAAAATTTGCAAAAGAAATCACTTCTCTTCCAGCATCACAATTTTCAAATTAATATGAAATGTGATACTGGCTGCGTTTTTGGCAAAGAGACTGCTCCAAAAATGCCAATTCGACGTCCTTCACAACAAAAAATAACAATGATTATGACATGATAACTAAAACTTCCTGATCTGATCCTTTTGCTTTCGCAACATCACGTGACATGCCATATGGGTCGTGAAAATGCGCATTAATTGTACTATGGTGAATGTCTTGACACTTTTTTCTTTGAACTAGTATACGCCGATAATCCTGAAAGACGATTTTACACAATGTTGGAAAATGTTATGCAAAACTACTGGAAACGAATGTTGGTTCGCAGAGAGGATAGGCTTACATGATTAATTAATTAATTTCTATTTTCTATTGGCACAATTTTCGGATTAACTATTGGACATACCCTTACAGACATACTTAAGGCATCACCTTAACTTTCGTAAATATGTTTATTTATTTAAAATTCTTAATGGCAAGACTCCTACCTTTTTGCGTACAAACGGTAAATAAGTACATATTTATTGACTAAATTTAAGTACAAGTAATCAGGAAACCCCTTTTTCGTGACAACAGTTTTCGAAAATCTTGCCCACTGACTCTAAAACTACTAAGACTGAGCGCCAATTTAAGCAGAGCTATAAACCAAAGTAACTATGTTGTAAATGAGTCTCCATATTTTTAATTATTTTTTAATTTAATTAAGTACTAACTTTGTCACAAAATTTCTCACACCTTAAAACTTTGCAATGTGCTCTTCAAGGCTTTGTTTTTGTACAAATTTTCCAATAAATATCTAATATCTAAAATCTCCAATTTCCATATAAGTGGGTTTCTGTTTGTAAAATAAAATTTACCCACAATAGCTGAATTGTGTATAAAACTTTATACATGTTGGTAATATTGAAATAACCTGGAAGGGATCGATTAATTTGTCGTACACAAAATAGAAAGCTTTCAGGCAAATTTATGTAGACTGAAATTTGACACGTCCCAACCAACAACTCCAAATCTTGAACTGCAAAGGGTAAAGGATCAATTCACTTATAGCTCAATTGCTTCCTAAACTTGGACCAATTCATAAATACATTAATATCGCCCTTATTACACAATTCAGCGTTCGAAAGTATTACGTTAAAAAGGGCATCAAAGCATTATTTAAATTAACATTTTCTAACTGAATCAAAACTATTCCACGTATAATTCAGCTATAAGACGGAAAGTTTATTTTCGTTAGGCAAATATTGGAATATGTTTCATGATCTTTTGAGTTATTATTACACAAAGGTCAGCTACAAGAGTAAAAAATAACTGTTCGTGACGATCAACACAATATGGCCAATATTTTCGTTAAAACTTAACATCCGTCCTTCGAAAGAGTTCCGCCAAATCAATAAAATCTCCTTTTATAAACACACAACGAGGAAAAGCGTCTCAAATTAAAAGGAAAATCATCGAAATTTACCAGATCTGCTTTGGTTTGTAGGGAGACTAGCTGTTGTTTATTCCTGGGAGATCTTATGCGATGCACAACCGACGGAATGGCTCTGTGAAATCGTTCGGCGCCACATGCAAACGCGTCAGCCAATAACTCAAAAGTCGGTTCACGATCTGCGCACTAATTGTTAAGGCGATCGATATTGTTTAACTCATTCACCGAAAAAGCAGCGATTAACATTAAGCATGAAACTAAAAGCAGATGCAACGAAAACAACGAAATGGGGGAAAAGAAGAGAAAAACGGCTAGTGAGCAACTGACCTCCTCACGTCAGACTTTATGCGATCTCGAAATGAAACTGTTTCGAGGGGATCTTTTCGGCCGGCGATCTCCTGTGAGACCGTCTTCAGCTTTGTCTCCTCCCTGTAGCGAAAGCGATTCCATCTCTGTAGAAGATCGTTAACTACGCCGGTGCTGTGATCGGCTGAGAATAACCGGTCCGAAACGGAACTTCCCGGCACGGTTGCTGTAAAGCTTTTTTCGCTAATCGGTTGTGCTTTTCGGATTTCTGCCTGTGCGGACAATTTGAGTGTTTGCCGCTTGCGCAGTAGAATGTCTTCGAAGATTCTGGGACGAGAAAACCTGTCGGCATTTATGATCTCGTCTTCCATTTTGGGGCGTGTTGGGCGGGTCGGTGCGGCACATACGAGCACTATATGGCGGGCCTTCAGCATTTTTGCAGTTTCTGTATAACGGTCTGGATTTGAAGGCACCACAATGGTTTGAACACAACGGTGGGGTTTTATGTTGGAAGACATTAACGTCCGGTCCCGGAAGTCGATATCAGACCCCCTCGCCGTTATTGGTCTGTATTTGACTGCTGACTCCAAAGGGAGTTTTGACACAATCTTGGCGCTAACCGGAGCGATCAAATCTTTTCTAAACATGGCCCTAGGTGGTCGGCTTATCAAAGTTCCGTTCACGTAGGACATTGTTTCGTGCTCCTTTAGAGTCACATCCTTCAGCTGACGCGATTCAGGCAGAGTGAATCGCACTCTCCTGCGTGTTTGGCCCAGTTCCATGACCGGAAGCGGCCTTTTTCCTTGACCTCATTCAACACTCTCCCTGGCGAGGCGCCTGCTTCTTGCTGCCTTGCATGTCACGAGTAAGTTACGTCAAGGAGTGTCAAGCTTTAGTGTGTTTTTAAAAACTTGCAAGAAGCTGCCGCACCACAGTCACGCGATTCTCTCCCTCCACACAAAACGGTGCGGTGCCGAACGATGATGACACTCATCCGCCCCTCCTGAAAGCAAATTATTGGCGTTAACTTTCGCTATTTCAGTCATAACAAGTTTAATGTGATAAATTTGCACGTTCACTTGATACTTGTTTGCAAACATATCGAAGGCGATGGGTTTTTTGACTTGGAGGAGGTTTGATAAACAGCTTTCCACTGTCTGAAGAGGACCTGTGGGCTTATTACAATTTTTAGGAATAGAAACTGTTAGTTAGTAGTTACCCGCCTTTGAAAGAACCGCCTGACGGAAACACTGTGCTCATTGTCGGAATAATAACGTTTCACTTGAGTCCTACCGGGAGGTAGGCCACTGCCTGCCTTTTTTTAGTTAAAATTCGTCTCTCAAAATTAATTTAACATTTTAAGCTATATTACTCTGGAGGAGAGCTAAACGCCCTTTAGAAAATTACTAGCAGAACAAAAGCAATCAATCGATCGGTAGGTGACCGATATACTCTTAATGTGTGCCTATTTGGGGTGTACCAGGTGCCAGTGGGAAAAGGCAAAGCCGGCTGAAATGGAGGTACCACTGAGTGCCAGTAGGAATCATGTTACGCTCAGCTGTCTATAGCATGCACACTGAATTACACCTGTGCTTATCACTCTCCGATTCTTATCCTGTCTTAAAAAATTGAGTGCCATGCAAATCGGTTAAATTGATGACGGCCTATTTGCGAAACCTTTTCGGTGATTTCACTCACAGCCAGTGTTACGAACTTTGCGGGAACTTAATGACTTTTTCATAACTTCTAAAGCCAAGCGCCATTTCCGGTTACAGGGATGGCCATAAAAAAAACTGTAGTAAAGTTATTCCCAGCATGTTGGCGAATGTGTGTTATTGCGCTGTTACACGCGCCAGGATAACTGCTGTCGAAATATTTCCACTTTGCGAAGGTCAAGACGATTTATACGCTTTCAAGTTTATTGCAGGAAGCAATAAAATTAGCGTAAGGAGAGAGACTCCTTCATTTGCGAAATAGAAGTCCAGTTCTTTTATGGCTTCGTACCTATTTGAATTAGAGGTCAATTACTTTAATTACATGCAGTAGCTTTTTTGGTCTGAAAATAGAACATTTGGGTGAGGACTATTTTTATAAGAAATTTATGGCAAATCAATAAGCAAACATGATTAGCATTTATTTCATATGTGAACACAATATTCATAGCGTGCAAAGTAAAATTTATGACAGACTAGAATCCATTTCAAGACTATAAAAAAACAATGAATGCATGAAATACAATATCTTGAAGTTGTTACTAAATGATTTGCTTTATACTCATTAAAATAATTAAGGAGCAAAGGTTTGATTGTCAACGACCGATAAGCACTTTGCCTGTTTCCAAACTTGAATAAGAAAGTATTTCGTCAATAGGTCAGCAAATTGACTTATGACCACTTTTAGCCAGCCACTTTTTTCAATTAATTTCAAATCGTATTCTTGAAAAATTATAGTTTCTGATTATTAAAGCACATCACCAAAATTCGATCGACAGTGAGTTGAAAAATAAATTTGCAGTAATTGACACTGAGCCTTTAGCATCAGCTATTTCTACTTTAGGGTCAGCTTTTCTGCTCGGCATCTGCGACAGAAAACTTATTAGGGGTCACGTTCTTTTATTTGATTCTAATTCTTTAATTTAGACTCCAGCCTAACTCAGGTATAGGTATACAACAGTGTTTGGTCTGCTTTTGAAAATAGAAAAACAGGACATTCTGTTCTAAGCTAATTGATGTCCGAAACAGCTTCACCTAGCACATGAACTGGACTGAAATTTGAAAAAAAAATGCTCGACAAAAAAGGCGTCTAACAAAAAACAACAACAAATACGACATCAAATTAGAGCTAGTGAATTAAGCAGTTTGAACAGGGTTTATCAATAGTGATTAGCTTTTCGACACAGAGCAGTGTCGTTTCATAGTTTTTATGGAACGAAATATGTATGCTGTTCTCAATCTGTGAACTCACTCATTTGTTATTATTACGTTGTACGGTGTAGAACAGTGTGTTACAATCGTGGAAATATTTGTCGAGTCGAGATCATACGGCGTACTCTGGCGAATGATATGGCTCCATTGTATAGGCATTTCGGAAATGGAAAAATCATGCTGAACGCTAAGGCCTACTTCGGCTTCGGTGGCTACGTCAGCAAGCGGAACTTGCACATTTGGGAACTGGAGAATCCACATAAGATTGCTAACAGACCGATGCATCGAGAACGCGTGTTTAGTGTGCATTTTTAGCCGCGGTTATCATCTGTTCTTTTCTTTTTCGAATACCATGAATTTGTTCTCGAAGAGGAGAGATGACATGACTGGGAACTAGGTTCGTAATAATGTCATTCTTTAGCGTGTTTTGTAGTATGGCGCGCCATCCTGTTGAAACCACATACACCAAAATGACCATGTAACTTGCAAATTGTCAAATTGTCTTAATTTTCCTAATGGGTCGTCACAATTAATAAACGTTCTTTCGAATGCAACATTTTCGTAAATGTTTCCATACGACATCTACCAAATATGACTGCTTCATGCTCTTATTGAGACACCCTTATTAATGAAATATGAAAAACGAAAAACTCATAGTTTTATACCACTTCAATCACTTCTCGAATACTATTGTATTCTACGAGCACAATGGCATTATTAACCTATAGGTGCGAATACTGTGTTATGTATACGGCCTTTGTTTTGATTTTCGCATTTATGAAATATTTCAATGCGAAGCGAATTAAACGTTTTTAATTTTATAATCGAAATGCAAAATCCCAAATACCCGATTTTGTATGAGACTAAGAATACGTCATGTCGACTTCTTTGGATGACATTGAAAACTTGTAAATGTTCACTTTCATGCGAATTTTAATCCGAACGAAAGTTATAACAGGAACAGGGCCCTAAATATAAACTTGAAACTTTAATTACGTCCCTGCTCAAAGTTCCCTTCAATCGAAAATAACATACATTTTTGTTTATAAATCTATTCTGTAGTCAAATAATGTTTACAAGCACAGATCCTAGGCGTCGTTTCGATATTGGTATTTTCAGTTACTTCATTTGATCTAATAAATGAAAAACCACTGGAACCAAATCACCCAATTCCTATCTAACAAACATTTTTTTAAATTATACTAATATAATGAATATGAATATAAAAATTAGCTCGGAGGTCTAATAAGAAATCGTTTCGAATGATGCAAATCTAGAGGAATATTGTAATATCAATTTATGAACATCCTGTACCTCCAAATTAACATCTTATACATATTCCACTCAATTGGTGTGCTCTATTCTGACAGAAATTTTCTTGAATGACTATCACATAAATATAGAAACACATCAAATGCTTTATTGATTCTCCCCCAAAATTTCAATAAATCTAAACTAAGCCTACGGAAGAACACATTTTCCCATAGCACTCCACGACGCACAAACCAAAAATAAAATGTTTCAAAATGTGCGACTCTCTCCCCAGTCACACATCTCTTTTTTTTATCTGGTTTTCAGGGATGTGAGATGAGACTATTGTAAACACGAACTTCTCCAAAAATAAAAAATACAGACGGGGTCGCTCAAAAGATGCTAAGCGTAGAAGGTGTGCGGTGATGAAAAGCTTTCAGGTGGCCGCCCGCGCCGGGGGGGACGATTTTTGTCCAAAACATCTCTCCGCCGACGGACGGGTGTTGAGTCACAACCAAACTTTTAAAGACGGTTTGATCACAGGTTTAATTTAGTCTTGAATGCATGCAAATATAAAGGAGAAATTTGTTGTTACGAGCCTCAGTTAACCCAGAAAACCGCCACCGAGTGATCGAAAACGAGAAAAATATTATCGAAAACGACTAAAAGTGAAACAAATGGCCACGAAATTCGAAAGAATGGTAGGTGAAAATATCTGTAGTTATCCTGTCCCGTAAAACACGAGTATAGTGATGTATCGGTTATATAAAGAAAAATATAATCCGAAGGAAGCAAAACGGTGTACTTACAAGTGCAACTGCTTTTAAAATTGGTCATGGCACAAAAACGAGGAAGGTCAAGTTGAGCGCAATGCAACCAATTATAAGCACTCCCGAATTAGCGCAAACGAAAAAACAGAAAATTCAACGGATCTATTATTCTTATTTTTCGACGGACGACAGTCGAAGCACCGGCAGAGTAAGGACACCGCGAACAATAGCCACCTGGCCAACAGTTTCGTTCGTCGTACAGCACAAATGTGTCGAAGGACCTTTCGTGTAAAACTGAGGTGGGTAAATTAGTTCATCGAATTGGCGAAACTGTGCCGTCATCATCCGCCACCGTACGCGAAAGCTATGCGAATGCGAGGAAATCTGAGGAAAATGTGCCTCGCGTGATAGTGTGCTATTGCTGTGAATTAATCAGCTGGTGCTGCTGCTAGGGGCAGATGAGAGGAGCTGTAGAGGTGCGCGAACACCTCCAAGTCCGCAATGATTTTTCCTGCATTCTTACGCTCTATAAAAGTTCTCCGAAACGCAAATAGATCGACTAGAGCTGATTTACTATTTTTCCCCATCTAGTTTGAACCGGGCTAGTGCGACTTGAGGAACTAAATGATTCGACGCTCGATTAAACTCCTTCGACGAAGTGATGGCAATATTGTCAACTAATTAGACATGAATTAATTTAAAATAGCACGAGTCTGAGCAAATCAAAATTAATTGACCCGCTTGATAGCGGAAAAAAGAAATTAATCAAAGGTTTGTCACTGCAGGCACGTATCTAACATTCCGGTGCTTCTGTACGCGTTTTCAACTGATTAATTTTCCAACATGACGTGTAACGAGTCGCAAGTGATAACAATTTTTTAATTGTTTTAATCAGCAGGCGGTTATGCGTCTACGGTTCGCTTAAAGGCATACACACCTGCCGTGAATATCCCCAACCGAACTGGCAAGACTATCACGTATGTTTACACCCCATGTTTACCTAACCAGAAATCAGTTCACAGCTGAAAAGCAGTATGATCGCTAACAGTTGAACTGAAGATCACCAATAAGCTGAGTTATCTCAATTGCCCGCACAACCACGATACCAAGCCTCCCCTGGGCATCAATCAATTTAGCCACCACTACTTGGATCGGAGGAGTGCAGCCGAAAGCCCAGCTCTCGAGAGGAGGCAAGGCAGTCATCAGAACTTGGGCGGCTGGAAATAGTGGAAACTGCGCGGCAAGATCACTCCGTGAGTTGAGCACCGCTGGGAATGTCGTCTTCAAGCGGGTGAAATTTCTCTACAACAATAAACAATAGCGAGAGAAACTCGAATTTGTTTGGCATCCTCACGCCCTGCGAGGATCAAGTTTAAGCTAAAACGTTAGTTGCTGTGCAGTGTGCATTTGTGGATGCGGTAGTTTGGTGCAGTGCCATAGTTGTTTTTGAAGAAATCCGATCATTAACACACCATGCCCGCGCTGTAGTGACCCAACGTCTCTGTAGCAGAAACCTGTTCCTATGTGCCAGGATTAATTGGATAAATTCTATTTATACGCACCTTAAAGGTACGTGAAAATACTTACCTTAGAAGAGATCGCTTCTCTCGCTGGCGCGACCACTGGCTGGTACGCTTTTCTCCGTTTCAATATTTCTCGCTGCCTACGACCGTCGGATGTGTTGTTAATGTTGAGTGAGTCAGAAGCTGTAAAGCTCTGGAGGCCACCGTCGCCGCCATTCGTTGAATATTTTGCATATTTGGTAATCAGACGACCTGTACTCATTCAGATAGAACTGGAGAGACTCCATAAATAATTACGTCCCGATATCTCCCAATTGGAAGTCACCTGCACTTCAGGTTGCCTCTTTAAATAGTATCCATTGTTATATAAGGCAAGTCTTGATCCAAAAGATGATAGAAATTGAAAGCAAAGTCCGAATAGAAATGCAACTTTCGGTAGTTTCTCTAATTGTAGTCTTCCACCGTTCCACCGCAAATGCAGTCGTTCTTTTTTTGTATGAGTTATTTTGGGGAGTGATTTCTTTTATTTTTTTATGGATTATGAAGTCATTATAAAAGCATTCTTCATCGATTGTAAATATTGTTGACTTCATTTAAAAAGAAGAAAAATCCATACGAATGAATGGTTTATACGAAAACGAATGAATACGCCTAAATGCGTAAAAGTAATTCAGCTTCAAGGATTATTTTTCTGGTTTGCACATATGCATAAATTTTAGATGCAGTTTCATCACACTTTTGAATTAACCAAACTATTTACATTGGCACACCGATAACGCCGCCGCCGTAGAAAGAATGAAATCAGAGTTTTACTACATAACGCTAATTACGTTTTCATATTACTTGAACGGCTAGAAGATGGCAGTCTAACTGATCAGTGATCGACGTGAGCAATTCAATTACTGTGTCTCTTATCTGCCCAAGCATGACTGAAAATTCCGAAAAACCGAACTATTCAATGACCTTGTGTTTTTCTTAGGTAATCATAGTTCCGCCGTTAAGAGTTTATTCGCCTCTTTTTAGGAACATTCTCAAAATTCATATTTCACGGTTATGCTCAATTTAATTTTGGGCAAAACGAATATTCCAGTTATGCAGTAGCAGTTCAGAATCACAGATGCTCGTTGCTAAAAAAATATTGGTGGTTAAAAAATTGAAAAATGTAAAAAGTTCATAGTATGTATTTTGAAAACTTCTGAACAAAACCAATTCCACTTTATGTACTATAACTAAGTTTGTATATACAAATTGTCAGGATTCAAGTGGAACCTCGTACCAAACTTTCAATCGCTTTCCATAATTGGTCTTCGTTTGAAAGACACTGCCCTGCGAAGGCTTTCTCCAATTCCTTCCATAAATTCTCAATCGGGTTTAGATCGGGCAATTGAGAAGGCTATTACATTAATAAAACGTTATGATTTTAAAACCAAACAAGGACTAGTTTTATTTCCTAAGCCTAAGGAAGCACGATATTTTACATAATTTCTTTATAATCATGTTCATTCATGTTTCCTTGACTTCTGTAAATCCACCTTGCCAAGAAAATCAGTCCCATACCATTAATTTACCACCACTGTTTCTTTGCACATATGATTCTGACAACAAGTGTTTAGGCTTATAAGCCTCAAATTGCTGAGTATGTTCCATTTGCTTTTAATTGCAAAATTAGTGCTTTCTTTTCCTCTGAACACCACCGTCTTTTTGACATTCCCAATCACATCAATTAGTATCCTGTCCTGCGAGATTTGACAACAATTTTATGGTACCAATAGCACTAAAAGTAAAATCAGTTGACCATGAGCTGGTTTTTTCCTCTTCGCTCTTCATAATCCAATTTGTCAACATTTGCTCCTTGCTAGCGAGTTTAAATAACTTCAACCTTAATTGACGAAATTGGTGCGATGTATTGAGCAACGACAGAATAGCCAGAACCAGTCTTTTCCCACTTGCAAATTTAAGCACTTACATACATACTTCGACCCATCTAAAAAACCAGGCACACCGTTAATTTCTAGTGCAATTATTTGCCGTTTAACCATGATCTGCAGTAGCTAAACGAAAATATAGGGGCTCTTTTAAGATTTTGCTATAAAATTACCACCTGTGCATTAATTGCTTGATAAAACCTGGTCGGACGCAAGTGGCAAAAACTACTTGCACTGCTCGACTAGCAGCACAACACGCCCGCTCCATGCAACCTTAAGCTGACATGGCCGAAGGTGCTGATTAATGTCATGATTAGGTGGAACCAACTCTAAGGACCGTGTGACTTTAGAATGAATTTAAATGAAAATTTCCCGTAAAATTCTCGACCTGTAGAAAACTGTGAACCACCTTATCGGCTGGAAATAGGTAAAATGCCTGGAATTCTTCAGATTAGCTTGTCTGCTTTCATTCGATCTCTTCTTCTGTGCCACAAACCCATGTGACCTCACTTTTTAATGCCTTTAATATCGAAGAAAATTTGTTTCGTTTGATATATTTATGTTCCTCCATTCACGATCAGTTATTTTGCGACTAGGGCTACACATACACTCTCGCATTTTTTTCGGGCAAAGGTGTTTGTTCCACTCTGTTTCAATAGGGCAGTTGATAAATGTCGTTATGTTATGTTGCACCCGGTGATTGCCATAGTTCATTGTGTGGAAGAAGGAGCTCGGTTGAAACTGAGACCGCACCAGATCAAATGCCTCAATCGCTGTTGCGCAGGTGAATGCTGCTACTAATGCGATCGGCAAACAGGTAACACGTAGTCTGCCTGGTTAAATAATATTTAAGCTGCGGAAATTTGCAAAATACTTGTGAGCGAGGGGGCTCGGTTCGACTGGATTTTGTGTTGCACAACCTAGTCGTGCTTCTGAATCTTACACAGCTATACAAGCGTTCATCTTATTAGTGCTTGGGACGAGAAACACAGCCTTAAATTAAAATGACTTCTGGGTTTAACCGCTAAAGACGATATTCTCTGGGAATTAGCAGTGTTTAGATTTCTTAATTGTTTTGAGGTAATATGCCATAATGCAACAACTCAAACATCTTCTAACTTCAACCCTTAGCACGCTATTACTGATTTCTTTCTGTCCATCTTTTAGAATTTGAAGCTCAACGAATAAGATTGAGTGCAGCAAATTGTTTGCAAACATAGAAAATACTGTAAAACATTTTTTCCTAGAAAAATCAACGATACTTTTAAAAATAACTGTAAAACAAATTGTTTAAAATTGATTTTTAACTTTAATAAAATGATCGTGTACAGCACTTCCCATACCTTAAACATTAAATCCCGTCGGAATAAGAAAACACCTAATTACGAGGAAAGTCCAACTCAGGTGGGGATTGCATGTCAATAGAAACAATAAAACTACGAGCACCTAATCTAAAAATTGACAGCAGTAATGCCTTATAAAAAGAAAAGGAATTGCAATCCATTACTTATTTTATACTGGATATTGGAATAAGTTTCCGCCCATTTCAGGAAGGTCTTGTTAGTGGTACCAATTTCGTGTTTGATGAAACGATTTCATTTATACTTCTGTTGTGTATTCCTGTGTGTCCCTATGGATGTGTGAGCGCTTAAACACAGTAGTTAATATTCGTGGAAAGCATAATGTCAGCATTTATATAAAAGTAGCATTTGCGGGAAGTTGTAGATCACTACTATATTTTAAAGAACAGTGCTGCCCAATATTTACAGAGCGAGTTATGCTAGGTGAACCAGGTCATTAACTCCAAAACGCAATATCCACGGTTCGAAGGTCATGTTGTGAATCTGGTGGTATCAAAAGGGTGTTGCTTATTATGAACTTCTAAAACCGTCACAAACCATCACTGGGAATCGTTATCAATTGTACATAGCTATAACACGTTTGAACCCACCTTTGAAAGAAAAACGGTCGGAATGAGACACTAGACACACCAAGCTGACTCTGCTGCACGACAACGGGTCCAATATTGCAAAACCTGTCCAAAAATACTTGGAAGGATTCAATTAGGAAACCTTGCCCTACCCGTCGTATTCACCAGACATTGCTTCTTCGAATTTTAACTTATTTCGGTCTATTCAATCGGTCCTTTCTGGAGAGCGGATTACGTTTCATGAAGGTATCGAAAAATGACTCAATGAATGGATCGATTCGAAAAAATCGATTTTTCTTTTTAGGAATCCGTCTAGTGTCCTACCTGAAAGATGGGAGAAAGTTGTCACTTCCAATGAGGCATACTTTGAAAAAATCGCTTTCTATGTTATGTTTAATTAAATCTTTGATGAAAACAAGGGGCGTAAACTAATTTCCATACCCAATATTTTCTTGAAAGTATTTTTTTTTATTTTGAACTGTGTTAAGTCTTTTACACGTGATGTTTGCTAACGAGTCATTAATATAAAGATTAAAAACTAGTTCAGTCGGAGTCTACTGGATGGTTTATCTGATCTGCTTTTCTTGTAGTATTTATCTGTTCTTCTATACATACATACTTTTATGGAAATATAAAAACATATTCATTTTTATATTTGTTTGCAGATGGGAAATGTTTTATGCAAAAAACGGCGAAATGATAGTCCCATGAGTCCCGTTGATCGTGTGATTGGACGTTGTGCACAGGTAATATTTGAATAATACAAAAAATCCTCACCGCAATCTAAAATTTTACAGATATGTCCACAAAGTATCGTGAAAAAGAAGCCATTTTGGGACAAGCAAGTGTAAGTACACTTTGAGAATTTGAAAGAGAAATTTCACAGAATGGTTTTTTGTCGAGCGTTTGCGGGTGCGGGAAGTGCCCGCACCCGAAAATTAGGATGATCACCAGACCAAGCTAAACATATTTCATTTGAAGTAAACAAATTTGTTCGTTAAACTGCGAGATATCTGACTGGTAGCAAATAAAAGCTCTCTCTCTTCAAACGTATTGATACATGAAGTTCTCTCATGGAAGCTTTTCTGGGGATGCCATAAATCAAACAAGAACTAGAAATTGTTAATTTAATTGTTTCCCTAAAAAATACTGGATGATGTATATTCCATCTAACGTAGTTTTGTATATGTTGTGATCCTTTTCTGGCACAGCGGTATAATGTTTTAGCCTCATTCACCAATAACCCACTCCCCACACATAAAGGCTAAAGCCAAACATTTTAACCATGTTGACCTCTTTTATTATAGTTTTGAAACATCACCCCCACCTCTAAGTCAGCAGCCAAAGATGAATAATTTTGAAAAAGAACAGCAACAAAATGGATGGGAAAATGCAACACTAAAAGTACCAGACGGTACCAGTGGTAGTCCACCCGTTGCACCTCCACGAAAAAAACGACCGTCCATGTCACCGAAAAACGAAACTCCTAGGAAACTTGAACAATTGTTAGACAAAGCTCAGACTGATGAATGCGCGAATACTTCTATTTCCAGTGAAGTAGACTCTTCGGCCACTACTAGCAGAGATAAACCGGAAGTTATTAAAAACCCCCCCAGTCCGACTAAAGTAGTACCCCACATCGGTAATAGGAAGTCAGATAAATTTTTTGGAGAAAAAATCGCTGACTCACTAGCCCCAGAAGAAAAGATCCCTGAAAAAGATCAGGTTGTGCCCATTGAGACACCTCCGACTGAAGATGCGAATAGCGATAAAACGGCTCAGAGAGATGAAGTGGATGCAGAAATTATGTGTAGAGTAGAAGATCCTGAAATGACTGAAGAAATGTTGAGAAAAATAAATAAGGAAACGGGTAATCTGATTTTCTCAATGGAGCGCCAAGTTAAAAAGGAATGTACAGACTACGACGGCCAGAATCCAGTAGAAGAAGATGTAATAGTTCCAGTGAAAAGGAAACCACGGCATATTTGTGACGATGAGGATTCGCTGCACAAGTTACTGCACTCGCCAGATCCGAAAGCTCCTAAAAAACCGCAGAGAGATTTTACGAAGTATAAAAAGAATTTGGATAGCAGCAAATCACAAGAAAAGAATGAGTCTAGTCTTGATCAGTCCTCAAAACAAGAGGTTCATAAAGGAAAAAAGAGAAGCTGTGAGCCGCTCGATTTCAGCTTAATCAAAGGCGCTGAGGTACTTGTGCATGCTGCCGCAGAGGATGAAAAATCACTGACAAAAACGCTGCAAGAAGAAACGTTTTCTGAAACTGAAACTATTCCAGCTGATGATATTACCGCACGAACACCTCCGCCAATCCCTCCAAAGATGAAACATATCAAGAAGACATCCTTAGCATCTACCATCAGCGAGACTACAGAAAGGCCTGAACCTGTATCTCCCAACATGTCGAATAGTGAGAAAATTTTGAGAAGATGTCTAAGTACACAATCCTATCTGACCCCAGACCTAGTCGACAAAATCGCCGAGCAGGCCAACAGTCTTTCTCTTTCAGCTCTGTACCTTCCTGAAGACTACGCCAACCAGAGCAATGATGGTTCCGGATCAGTGTCTCCAAACTGTAAATTAACGGAAAAGCGGAGAGGGCTTAGTGCACAAGTGTCTAGAGTAGACCAAGAAATTCATAAGATTGGAGAAAATGGAAGCGAATCAGAGCATGAAACACCATTGGAAATCCAGCAGCATGTGCCCCAGGCAACGATCGAAGTAGACCAGGTAGAGAATAAAGACCAGATAGACAAACTTGAAAAGCAAGAGGTGCAAGTAATAGTGCAGACCACTTCGGAGGATGACGCAAGCTTGAATCCTCCAGTTAGTCGACTCAATAGTGAAGAGGGCAGGAAAATCATACGCCACGTATCCATTACTCCATCGACTCCCGAGGAAATATCGGGAACAATACAGACGTTTCTCGAGAAGGAAGATCTAACTCCGAAAAATGTTCTTAAACTTCTAGAATATGAATTCGGTGATGTTATGCTTTCAAAGAATCTTCCAATAGAAGACAAAGAAGTCATTGAACAACTGCGCAAGTCTGCGAAGGCTCAAACTGAGTCAGCCGAAACAATCGAGGTGAAACCGAATCCAGACCACTCCAAATCTGAAGAAACCAAAATTGAGTCGCCAGAAACGGACAAGAAGTTAATCAAGTCACACCATCATTCGAAGATACCGAAGCTGAGAAATAAGGAGCTCGAAAGCGTTGCTTTTGGTGGAAAGCGGCGCCACAGCATAGACGAACTTGACTCATGGTTTTCCCCCAAATCGGACGTTGCTAAAATAAAGCGACGACGGGAGGCCAGTTTGCCAAATTGTTTGGATTCTTCAAACTCAACGGACACTCTGCTTAGTGTGGAAATCGCAAAATATGAGAACGGGCAGGCGATGGTTGCTTCACCTGTTCCAGATGTTGTTGAGGCCCGGTCGGACTGCAAGCATACTGAGCAACCTGCAACAACTACTAAACCAGAATCAAAGACTAGCAAAAAGCTTGACACCGGCAGTGAGCACTCATCACTGCTAAAATTCTTGGAAATGGAAAAAAATAACATATACTCGTGAGCATGATTCATTTTTTGTTTGTTTAGGTATTCTTTTTTGCAGTCACTTGTATTGTACTCTTAGCGATGTGGTTTGCATAAAATAAATCATTCCGACTTGTTAACGATTAAGATACTTCTTTCATTTATCGATCATCTTTCCAAATTAAGTAGAAATCGAGCAAAATAAGAATTAGATCCACTCCAATTAAGGATTGCTAAATGTTGTAGACGGTCAAACCTGCTTCAAAATTTGCTACGTTCCGCACGGATTTGACTCCCGTCGGATTCACCCAGTGGACTTCCAGATGTACATCTTTTTTGGCAAAAGGGTATAGAATACTACTAAAGACTGATACTACCTTGAAATAATCGATATTTTGCAATACATATTAACTTCGAATATGGGCACGATTGTTATATCCTTGGCCCCAATTTTTGGGGACGGGGTTCGAAACATTTTGCTGTGCTTTGCATTCCTTTGTAAAAGGAAAATTAACTCCACCGGTAGTTTGTAAAAGGAAAATTGGCTCGTCAAGTTTTAACTATTATGCCCTATATCTCGAAAACGGGTCGAGATAGAATTTTTTCATTATTTTTCAAATTGGGGCCAAGGATATAACAATCCCCCCCGAATATGCATTAAGCAAAAAATTCAATCCTTACTTTAAGTTGAAAGAACAACTCACACACAAATTTCTATAGGCCTAAAGTTTAAGTTTACCCATCATTTCTCCTTGATTTTTCTGTTCATTGTAAATATTTATCCAATTCCTACACTATGCGATTGGTAATCACAATTTATTACAACTGCCTCCACCGTTAATTTGTAACAGTTAAGAATAACGTCGATATTTGGCTGTAGCATAAGTATGGCACGCTAAAGGACTGACTCAAATGCCACTAACTTAACTCTAAATAATTAAATGCTTAAAACCGCTGTACCAATTTCCTTGAAAATTCATTATATTCAGCTCATTCAGCTTTCCGCTGAACTGTCAAATACTGACGGGATGGTAGTGCCATAAAGGTGGCCGATGGCTTGTTGTTGGTTTTTTGCTAAGATGGCTGCGCGTTGATTAAATTTTCTCTGCAAGCGAATTGTTTTTAATCATATCGTGCTAAAAGAAGCAACAAATATAAGGTATATGAAGTGTATATCGTTTACAATAAAGTGAACAACAATGACGCAATATCTTCCGCCAAATTTGTTGGCGTTATTCGCTCCTCGCGATCCCATACCATACCTTCCGCCGCCAGACAAATTGCCACATGAAAAGAAATCCAGAGGATATTTGGGTGTTGGAAATTTTCTCGATGAATTCGAGGTAAGACACTTACTAAATTGCCTAATGTTCAGAAGTTATATTTTTCTGATTTTGTTTTTAGGATCCAAAAGATACTCCGCCCCCGACAAGGGTTGAAACCCGGGAGGAGCGGCTTGAAAGACGCCGCAGGGAAAAAGCTGAACAAGTTGCGTACAAACTTGAAAGAGAAATTGCTATGTGGGATCCCATGCAAATTAAAGAAGCTACAGAGGATCCATTCAAAACGCTCTTCGTTGCGAGAATAGTAAGAAATTGCAGGTTAGGTACTAGCTGATCGCTTTTACGTTGTCTTTTTACAGAATTATGACACTTCAGAGTCGAAGCTTCGTAGAGAGTTTGAGGTGTATGGACCTATTAAGAAGGTAAGCAAACACTGCAAATACATCTAGGAGCTAAGAGGCACGGCTACGCAGAATAGTTTACACATTGCCTTTTGCACATGGTTTTTAAATGCGTTTAGATTAATCGCTGCACGACTACAAAAGACGACTTGGGCCCTGGGGCCAAATGACAAGACTTGGCTCTTTTCGCTTATTGGTTACAAAATATGATATTTAGCGACTATTTACTTTTGTTATTATACTGCTCAGAAACTCTTAACCGTTAGCATCTTGCACACATGCCTTTTTTTCCAACAAATTGTCACTTCAAGGGTGCCTGTTTACGGGTTCACGGGTTCAGTAAAGCAAATATGTGAGGGCGTTCATGGAAGTCTCTTGCAAAAGGAAAACCACAGTCCTGCCTTATGCAAGCATGGGCAGATACCAAATTTAAAGGTGGGCTCTTGTCCCTTTTTTTACAAGGATGTTTCATGAACCCCTTAGCATTTCGGAACACAACCATCTTTTTTGAAGGCTCAATCGCTTAAATTATAAGGACAATTTGTAATCTATCTGATCGGCTTGGGAATAACTTTTCTCAAATTTCAATTTTCAGATCATTATGATAACCGACTCGGAAACGGGCAAGCCAAGGGGATACGCCTTCATCGAGTACGAGCACGAACGGGACATGCACTGTAAGTAGCGTTTCTGCCCAAAGAATTTTGAAAAAAATACTCAATAAATTCGAAGCAAAAAAGAGAAATTTTTTTAGGACAAAGAAAATTAATTCAAAGAAACATTGTCCCGTTTTGAAAGTGCCTCAGGATTTTTTTTTTAATTTTCTTTGGCCACTAGGAAAAAATATTTAAGCATTACACAAAATTGAGACATTAACTAATGCGCGTTTTGTTCTGTTTTCAATACAGTACCTTGCCACAGAGAATGATAAATCTGCATATCATCTGTTGTTGCCTTAAACAAACATAATCAAGCTGTTTTGAACTAAAATTGTTGATCGATTAAACAATTCATAGGTTTGTATGTGTTTGGTAAGAACCACCATACATACAACAATTTGATTTTCCAATTTGAAGAAGAGAGAAAAGGTTTTGAGTATTTGCGGAGGAGGTTTGAAGTGGTAAAGATAAGTGGTACAGAGGACTGGCCTCTTTTGAACACTTAGTGCTTTTAGGTATTTCTTTAACGAAATTTTATTGGTAAACACAAAAGGGTATCATTTTACATAATCGAACATTATCAGTAAGTTAAAATTAATTAAAACTTTTTAAAAACAAATTTACAATATTTAACAAATGAAGAATAAGTATCTGCGCATATACGTAAGTATTGAGCGCACCAGGTAATGTCCTGTGAGTCCCCAAATATACCAAAATTCGGAGAAAACTTTCGTTTCGATCGAATGAATTCCGTTCGTGCCTCTCCCGTAAGTAGTGTCGGGGTAGGTATGCCTTATTTGTTCATTTAATAAACAACAACTTAACACTTAAGAGAGCATTGAGGACAGCGTAGGTAATTGTTCGTGGTTTTTTAGAGCTCTATCTGTTGGCTAGTTGACCGCAAGTTAAACGAGAATTTTGTTACTAAATCGGATGATGAGCACCATTCGGAAGCTGGTGAATTACAGATTTTCGTGGGGTCCTTTGTTAAGAAAAATATTGTTCAGGTTTCCGCTAAGTATAACAATTAAATGAAATTGAAACGAACATGTTGCTACTGACGCCACGCAAGTAATTGTGTTATATGAAAATGGCTTAGGTGGGTTAACCTAATTTTAACAAAAAGCCTAACAACGCTGTGAGCCAATTACTTTTCTTCTCATTCCAACAAATTACTTCCCTCGATGATCTATGGGGTTTTGTTTATAGTTTGTTAATAAAAATTCATTCAGATAAAAAATTTCTTGTGCCTTCAGCGGCCATATTAATGAGTATGTAGGCTGTTGTTTGTCTTCTCAATATGCAAAAACCAGTAACCAACAGCTACAGTTTGCTTTTACCAGCATCTCAATTTTCGCGTAATGTCAGTATAACCGATAGCTCTCGATCTAATCCTCCCCAGAAAATTGTAATCACAGTAGCTGCTCACATTTGAACTAGTGTCTGACTGAACGAAGTTCGGCAAATTTCGGCCAAAAGTAATGGTTTTATGCCAATCCAACAGAAATTATAACCATAAAGAACTTGCAAGACAAGCACCCAATTAAAGTTATCACCTGAGTTGTGTTCTATGAGAATCTATGACTTCATTTAATTCTGTTCACAGCACTTAATAATTTAAAGCATGACATCGTTATGCACAAACCAAGGAAGTTATAATAGAGAATTTAAGCAGTTTTTCCAAAATTTCGAACTATAGCTCTGCATTGTTTCAGTATGATATGTACTATAGCGATCGGCGAAAACTTTAATAAAACTTAACTTCGGGAATAACACAGTAGCTTAGTTGAATTTTACAATGTCCTACTTCTTTTTTTTACATAGTGGTAAAATCAATCCTCTAAAAGTGCCAGTGGTTTGAAAGTTCGCCAAGCCCATTTTCGGATTAAGCTTTTAATTACAAAAGTAAGATGCAAGCTGCCTTGGTCGCTGTTTAGATCGTTCCGATATATTAGGTATCCTTTGGACTCATCGGATTCAGATTTTGGTAATTCGTGTTTTTTTTGCTAATAAAATAGTTTCACATTTTGCTATTAAAATATCGTGCATTTGTATAACATTATACAGTCTTAAAAGTTAAATTTCTGAGAAATTTGTTCATGTACGATTTGGGACGGAAAAATCATCACCGAGTTGTAGATTGATTTATGATTACTTAGGAAATATGTAGCGCTTTCGTCGATTTTGGTTTTGGGAAGAAGATATTCTTCGTAGGATCCAGGAATAGTCTGTTTGCAGGATAAATATATTTTCTTGCTGCTCACACCCATTAAAACAACAGAGGAACCCTCATGCAACTACATACAAATTCATTATTAAATCTTAATTTAGGTACCATAAATAGAAACGCCAGCAAATTAAATTAATAGAGTGTTATCTACTTTAAGGTTATGTGAGTGTTGTCCTGTAAAAGGCTTATGCAAATTCTTTATAGTTTAACTAGAACAGAAACATTTGAATTATGCCACGTAAAATATTCTGACATGAAAAAAAGCCACCTCAATTTATAACAATTTTGAAACTTTAATCTACTGAAAGAAATATTTAGTATAATGGGGTTCCATTACATGGTCGGGAGTTCTAAAAAAAAAAACGTCAGAATTTCGTACAGCGTGGTTTATAGAAAACAAATGGGTAAAAAATAAGAGAATAAGGAAAGTTATTATTGTTATTAAGTATTTACTGGGCGGGAATAATAGAATTTCCCCCAATACAGTTGAAATTCATGCTGATTTGCCTGTGGCTACGACACATGAATATTTGTAGAGCTGTAGGTTTAACAGCCCAAACATATGTGCCTGCATTTTTTTACTGTTCTGCTCCTTGTTATACAAGCGCAATTCCATTTAGCTTCTATTTTCCTGTCGGCTTATTAATTTTTTGCAGCCCGTACTTTCCCAGTACTATATATTCCCAGTAGTATATACTATAAACTGTTATTTGAAATTTGCTCGGCCTAGTAACTTAATTTGAAGCAATAAAGTATAAAAACAAACCATTCCACGTTGGACAACAAAAGGTTCAACCCTTGAAAGTTTGGTGGAAACTGGTATAATATTTCCCTGCAAAAGCTAGTAACAATACTTAAGTGATTAAATGAAAAGCTGCTTACCAAGTTTTCACATTAATTTTGTAATTAGGGATGCTTGTAGGTCTTATTGGTTATAATATTTTGTCATACATTTATTTTCAACTAAGTGCACAGTCTTCCAGCTGAAAGAGCAAAAATCCAAGCTTCCAATGGTTCGCAAGAAAATTAGCCTTCCTGTCGAACACTAATTTGAGCTGAATCACGCCCATAACTCCTTTCTTAAGTCAGCATACTGGCGAAGCCTCCAGTTTGTTTTTAAAACCTTAAATTTCAATTCGGAAAGTGCCGTTATTGTGGCATCCAATGTAAAACCCACAGATTTGAAATAGAAGCAATTTCGTTTAATTGTTATACTTCCACGATTGAAGGAGATAAAATAAATGCCCCCCTGCATTCACACCTCTTAATAATTGCCGGTGTACAATAATTTTCAGCCGCCTATAAGCACGCCGACGGCAAAAAAATTGATGGTAAGAGGGTTCTGGTCGATGTAGAAAGGGCACGTACGGTAAAAGGTTGGCTCTCGCGGAGATTGGGTAAGTAGACTTTGCATGAAATTTAGGTCGATATTTTTCGATATCTAAATTTTTCCTTCCTGATCAGGCGGTGGATTGGGTGGAACTCGGCGAGGAGGCAACGATGTTAACATCAAGCATTCTGGTCGCGAGGACAATGAGCGTGAACGTGAGAGATATCGTTTGGAGCGGGAACGGGAAGACAGGGATCGCAGAGACAGAGAACGAGACCGTAAGTTGAAGATCACACTTGATAGGAATCAATCCTTAATCGAAATAATTTTGTCGCAGGATTCGATGGCAGGAGGCGGTCACCCTCAAGACCCAGAGAACGCAGGGAAAGGGAGCGATCACGTCACCGGAGCAGATCTCGGGAAAGAAAAAGGCGAAGAAGTCGTGAACGAGAACATGAAGACTTCGACAATAGAAGAGAGCGACGCGATAGGGATCGTGAAAGAGAAAAGGAAAAGAAAAAGAAACGGTCGAGGTCCAGGGATCGCGATAGGTCCGAGAAAAAACGCGAGAAACGCGACAGAGAGCGTGAAAAGGACAGAGATAAGAAGGAGAGGAAACCCGAGTTCAGAGAAGGAGAAATCAAAATCAAAGAAGAACCTATTGATGGTAAGAAAGCTTATATTTCCCTTTGACACCAAACTTACACCAGTTAAGGTCTTAGAGAGCCTCATTAGGAGGTACTGTAAGATCCAATTTATCAGTTAAATAATTATTGAAGTTGCGAGTATTCAAATAATATCTAACACGTTTTTGTATTTAAAATGTTTCGTGTTAACAATACTCGCGAAACTAACGGTTGGGAGTTTATCCCAACGAGCTGTCAGGGCCTGTGAGATTTGAGCCTTTCTTACGTGGCAGTATAAAGCTCACACATTTCTTTGTTGGCATAATTTAGAGTTCTACATTTTGCGCCACCCTGGAACTTTGTTATCTTCATTTCATTCTTCATTTGCAGATTATCCGGACTATCCTCCTCAAAATATTGACTACCAGCCAACAGCGATTAAATTTGAAGACGAACAAGAGACAAAGTATCGACCACCTGAAGCGGATCGTGAACGTGAAAACGGGCAGAACTACAATAAAGAGGGCGAGCAGAATAATCAAGATCATAGCTGGTGGCGCTGAAGACGAATCAATATTCTTCCTTCTCTTCTTGTCTTCTCTTCGTGGCGTTCAAGCTATCTCAGTAATACAATTAAAAGATGCAGCTTCTTTGCACATGCAATCATGCGCGTCCTCTGTGAATAAATTAAATGAATAAAAACGACTTCAAAAGATTTGAATGAGTTTCTAATTTCAATTTTGAAAATGAATTCGTAGTCGCAAATGAAAGGCGATGAAAGGGCGAAGTGAAGTTGCAATCTTCATTGTTCCTTTCACAGTAGTTGGCTAAAAGTAGTTTGCGAATTACCGATAATTTTATAAAAACGATTAAAGTTGCTGAACTTTTAATTGAAACTGTTATGTGCCTGTTTGATGAAACGACCTGTGGCCTATTTTACGAATCGAAAAGTGTGACCAGTAAAACAGGCACAAAAATAACAATAGTCAGTCTGCGAGAATTTCTATTGTCGCTTCGTAAGATAGGGCCCGGAACACACATTTATGTAGTTGTAGTATTTATTACAAGTTTCGGGTCGCAATAAGAATAACATTTACAAAATTTTGACTTGTAGCGATATAACTAGTCTTGGCACGTTCAGTGCAAAATTTTTAAGAAAGCTTAACGCAAAAATACGTTCCGACAGTTTTTTTTGTAATACAACATACCTGAGCGAGAAAGTATTGGTGTTTTCCTCCGCATCATTGCTTGCAGTGAATTTTTTTTTGCGCAAAAATCAATTGCCCAACTGAGACAGTAGGCATATTTGAACAAAATTCAACCATTTGCGTTCTAGAATTTCAAATTTAACATAAAACAACTCAGTTGAGAAAACCTTGGAAGCATGGATGATTTACTCATTAGTGTGTATGAAAATTTTTACTCCGAGTTTTATAAAGACGTTCAAAAATTTAGAACAAAGATGACAAAAACTTGCACGGTCGGAATAGTAGTGCGCATTTCTTTTTACGAGAGCAAAGAACGCAATTACTATGCAGTCGTCGGAAAACATATTCGCCATAAACCAGATCCTCTGAAAATCCCTACTGTTAAATAAGGAGATGTACCATATATTTAAGATACAGTATAATATATCCCTACCTATAAAGACCCCGGTGGGCATCTGGGCTTACCTCCAGGAAAGTTTGTTTATTAAAATTTGCGCATCACGTATAACAGCTGAAAATTAATTGGATTAGTGAATTAGAACTGCCTTCTTCCATTGTTTGTTTTGATTAAAATAGATTTCGCAAAGTAAGCAAGCCCTGCAAAAACTATATTCCTCTTCCCTTGTCCTTAACACAAATGTGTCCCAAAAAATCTTCATAGACCACTCCAATTAATAAAAAAACATTTCCTTGTAAAGTACAAACTTTTACTACGCGCTAACAGTACATTTATTTTGTATAACAATCCTATCAACAAAGGGGAGCCAGCTAACAGGTGTCCTTAGAAAGAAACTTGAAATTTGTTCGGAGAAATCAGTCCCCGCACTACCGCTTGAGGAGGTCGCGCACATTTTTGGTTGAATTACGAAAGCACCAATGAAATAGTAAGAAGGGCGGAGGATACCCTTGCCCAATCTCACAACTGAGACTCGAAAACGATTGCATCTTTCAGTTTAACCGTGAGCTCTTCTGCGGCAGTGAATGAAGTCCTTTCCTTAGGCACTGATTGGTCTTCCTCGGCATCGTCATCTTTCTGGTCCTCTTCTCCTCCGTGCGGTTCTTCTTGCGCAATTAAATTCTCTTGGCTCTCCTCATCCTCTATGCAACCGACAATACTGTTCATTTCGGAAAGTTTCGATTCCGTTACTTGGCTAATAAGGTCCCTAACTACACCGTCCTCGTCGTTTCCTAGCCTCACCACCATCCTCAGGACAATGGCGATCTCCGAACTGTTTAGAGTTGACGTCACTTCTGCGCAAAAAGAAAAATGTTCTCACTAAAACAGGTTTAATATATCGAAGAAGACACTTACCACCACTTTCTATAGATTTCACTAGATACCTGGCCACTACGAGTCGTACATTTGATATAAGATCGACGGACAGCCTCTCAACAATCGGCAGTACTAGGCGGAGCAATTCCTTTCGTGGTTTTCCCTTTTTGTGCCCCTAGGGAATAGAAAAACCATAAAATAAAAATCACCTGAGTACTGCAGTGAATACCCACATTGGCCAAGACGTGGACGTAACTCTGTCTTCGTTTGAAGCTATTGCTTAACGCGTACTCAGTTTCGAGGAAATGTAGAATGCCTACCATTTCATTATGATGGCAGACACGAAGTGTTTGAGCAAGCTAAAAAGGTTGTACACAATAAAATGGATTTCCTGAAAAAATTTTGTACCACCACTTACCACGTGAGACCCCAAGGTCCTGTTGAAACTAATTTTGTCCTCCAGAAGATGTGCAGCGAAGCTGGTGACGTACAAGAAACTCTCCAGGTTTGTTATAAAGTTGTACTCTTGGACAAGGGTATACACTTTTTTGGCCAGTTCGTTGATAATGTGCCAGTTAATCTCGTGGCCCTGATACAACGTGATTAAGACTCTTAAGAACAACTCGTCTTTGCAAAACCAAATCGTCTTACATAGAAAAGGAATAAGTTTAAATTTATTAGGGCAGTGTGGAATGAACGCCTCCTTACCTGCAGGAATTCATTGAGATTAAGAACAGCCTCATTCTTAACGTCATCGTGGTTTTTGAGGAAATCAATGAATACTGGCGCAAGATCCCTGCGAGCAACCTCCTTGCCGAGCAAATTAGCCAGTAGAGTAATGTACGAGACTATCGTCTTTGGCACTTTTGAATCCATGTCATCGCAAAGACATCTGAAGAACGGCCGCAGAATGTGCCAATTGCTGCAGAAAATGAAATAAACGGTATTACATTACTTTTTTAAGGAGCGCAATAATGGGACCCCTACTCCACCTGCTAAGTTTGCCCTCTTTAATATTTTCCCTTTTTATATTCCTATTCTAATGCTATATTTTTTAATAGTAACGCCCTAAAGAACTTGCAAAAATCTTCAAACCTGTTTTTGTCGTCTTACAATCAGAACGAAGATAACGTGAATGATTTAGGTAGTTGGTAACACGGCAATCGAATGCTACTTTAAATTGCAAGAACAATTCTTTAAACTTTGTTCAGAACTATTTGCCTAAAAAAAACACAGTTCAAAGGTTATAATATAAAAACAATCATTTCCAAAGTGAATTTTTCCCGTAGTGACTACAAGAATACATGGCAAACAAGATCGTTTTTTCGCGGTTGTGCTATTTTTCGTATTTCTTTGTTGCAGTAATTTAACGCAGATTTCTGGTGTCACAAGTCTCCTATTTTATTTCCTATCAATTAGAATATATATTTAAATTGTTTCCTCGACACTCATTTCTTGATTTTTCTTCATTGGTTCCCGTCCACAGATTTGTATTATTTAGAAAAAATATGTGATCACCTAATTAATTCAGAGTATTCCTAGTAAAAACGCAAGGTGGACCTTCAATGAATTTAGGACTCAGTTCTTCAAAGGTAACTGAAATCCTGCCAAACCAAGGTGTATACTACTTGTGTTATATTTTTATAAAGAGAACTTACCACCTTCCGAGCGTTATGGCAACTGCTGGAATATTGCTGGCGCATACCAGTTTCATGTTATCCTTCCACTCAAATGCGATAGAGGCGAAAAAAGTCTTAAGAATTTCAGGAGGTACTACACCCTGTTCGTAGCTCACATGCATCGCGTAATTCTCCTCGAAAATAGCCATATAATTGGGTACTTGGCCTTCTGTCCTCTCCCTCTTCTTCTCGATCAAGCTCAAATCGAGCAGAACGTCCGTCGCTGCAGAATTCCAATACCAATGCGAATTAAATTCCGGCAGATCTTCTTCTTCGTCCTCAGTGGAAATGTCTTCGTTCATCGAATCAAGGTTCACATCACGGTTATATTGAAATTGATTGATATTTTCTACAACTTTGTTGAACGCTGAAATGATGCTTTCCGTTGGCAGGGGTGAAGAATTTACCTCCTGGTATCGGCCATTTACACAAATTATTACATTGTCCGAGGGTCCCCAGTGGTTTTTCTTTGGAAATAGCTCTGTACCAAAAAACGTGCTTCCGGCTGCCGTATCTGAATCCGCGTCTGCTGAAGTATTTGTCTCGCTATCTTGCATGCTACTCTCTGTTGAGGTACACGTCCAGGACTTGTCATCATCCATAGCATAAGGCACAGGTTCCGAAAATGACTTACTCAAATCGAACAAACTTTGTGTTGACGTGATCTCCAAGCTATCTATGGAATAATTAAAACCGTCCGAGTGTCGGAAAATTCTGTTTCTTGTATTGGCTATTCGTTCTGATATTTGTTGTGGCGATAAGTTACACTTTGGCCTGTCCACTGGGGATTCCATAGGGCTTCTCTTACCGGTGCATCCTGGCAAGGAATATTTTTCTGCGTAGTACTGGTAGTTGGCCAATAGTTCCGGACTAGCAAACCGTCTGCGAATTCCGGAGCTCGATAAGTTTTACTTGTCCGAAAAGTGAAGTTTCAATCCAAAGTAACCTACCTGAAAACATCCATTGTGGGAGATATCACATGCAGTTCCTCCAAGTAAGCGTTGGGAAAGTGTAATTCATTGTGCCGCCCCGTTGTGTACACTAAGCCAGTGATACATGGCACCGCTAGGGTTGAAATGAACTTTCCTAAGTCCTGTAAGAAGGACAGGCTACTAAAGGGACGATAGAGGAAATAATTAGTGAAGTTTAAATTACCAATAAAGTCGTCGTAACGATCGTCTTGTTGCTATCTTTAGCCAAATCGAGAACAATCTGAGCCATCTTTGTCTTACGAACCTCAGGGCTACACATCAGCGACACGTGCACCAAATAACTGGCGGATGTATTCCGTACTATCCAAGATTTATCCTTACATAGGTTCGCAAAGTGATCTAGCTGGAAAATGCCTGCGTTAGAACATTCCAATCCCCTACAGGGAAACGTACACACTTACGAGCTTCTCCTCAGTGTAGGTAGTGCCCATGATGTAGCACATTGTTGGGAAAACCATCACACTAACTCGTCTGAATAAGTTGCTGTATATTGGCCATGTGCAGAATTCAAGGTAGGGCTGCAGTATTAGCTCCTCCGTTTTTTGGGGCCCAACTAAGAACGCCATATGTGCCAGCACCTTGAACAACTGTTTGGGAGGTTGTCTTAGCTTAGCACATCAGCTTTTTATGTTTTTTTGTATTTAAATAGTAAGAAGAAAATGTTGGGGGCTTTTTAGAAGGATGACATGCACGGCTCGTTGTTGTTAGTTATCCAAGCTCATCAAAGCTGGCTGTGATATGAGCTGTATATCCATTTCACATCCACTTTGTGAGACTCGGATAAGTAACTCGTTTTTGTTGCTCCATCTGGCTGTCGCACCTTTTCAACAAATATTTTTTGCACCCGCCGCGAATATTAAAATGAAAAACGTTCGAAAGAATTTGAACAGGGACCCGTACAAGTGCAACGTATTTAAATGCTCTTTTCATCCCGGATGCTTGATGGCAAGCGTCATTACGCCATTAAATTAAAACCTAGTTGGGTACAATAAATTTGAAAAAAAAATTGTTAACATCAACTCAACTGGGGCTCGATCGTATTTATTTGATAACTTCTAATACTCTGAATCACAACGCTTATGCTCGTTATATATTTTAAAAAAAATGTATGTCCCAAAGGACCAAACAAATACATATATGAATTGGCCAGACGACGGCGGGGCAAAGTGTACAGATCGTTTGGACAAAGGCAAGGCAAAGCCTTAACTGCCTGGGGGCGAAATGCCATAAAGTACATGGTCTTGAAAACCTACTTACACTCCAGTAGTCAGGTAAAAAAAAGGGGGTTTTAATGCATGCTTGGTATGAATGAGATTGATTTTAAAATTGGAAATAGTTGGAGGTCTCTCTCTGAGTGCAAATGTTAGTTGGCGCATCGAGAGAAGATATGCTTTAGGCCGTATTAGAAAATGGTTTTTCGCGAATATCTCACGAGGCAGCTGGACTACTTATATATACTTACTTAAAAATGGTAAGCACCTTTCTAGTACAGGATAAAAATTCTCCACATCTGTTTTTTTTAAATATATTTGCTAAAATTAATATTTTTTGGGAATTGCAGCGTATCAAAGTTTCCTATTTTTGGGTTTATGATCATTTACGGAAACGATTAAAAAGAGTCATTATTTATGTAAAGCATGAAATATATAAATAGAAAAAACTATATAGGTGTAAGAAACTTTAATACGGTACATTTCCGAAAATATAATTTCACAAAAAATACATTTTCATTTAAAAAAGAAGTTTTCTGTTTCCAAAATATTCGCACAAAACTTTTTCCCCAATATGGGGGCCGAGGCATACTCGCTATCTTAAATGTACTCAGGGAGAACCCCAAATAGCCAATTTGAACATCTCCTTCGGATTCATTTCCAAAATAAATGATAAGACTCCTGGACTATTAGTGCGTAGGTCTTTAACTCTAACCTGTGAAGATGGAAGTAAAGATCACAAGAAACAAATCATTCTTGAAGTTGAACAGCAAAATTCCATCAAAACTATCGAGTTGTTGTCGTTGATGTTGTTCTGCTGCTTTGAATTTTTTAGGTCATATGCGTACTATATCTCTCCAAAGATTTTACTCATCTTTGCAGCTCACTTTTCAAAATTAAAAGTTCTTTATTACCCAAGGGATTTCATACTGTAATATATTGTGGCATGTTATTGCCAGGAATTACTGCATTAATGTGGGTTTTATGTAACGTGGTCAACGTGGAAAATACGAAATTTCCCATCAACCTACAATCTTCACACTTATTTAAAAGTTTCGAAATTTCGAAAACAGAATAAGTGGTACTCGTGAGTAATAAGTCCAAACGAAAACTCTAGAATGGACGTTGGGGAAACAAACTTTAAACATCGCAAAGTAAACAGAATAAAAAAGTTAACGGGACGGAAATATAAAAAGCTCCACAGTAGAGAAAATATCCCTGCCTGGACGACTCTCGCAAACTCGTTCGAATTGTGCTTTCTAAGTAAACAGAGTGCTTCTATACTTTTGCATTTTAATAACGTTTTTCTTGTGTTTAAGTCTTAAATGGATCCCAGTTAAGTTATTGGCCCGCGTAAAAACACTGACCAAACGTTGAGTTTTTTTATCCAATTGTTCTACTGCTATTAACACAGTGATATTGAGCCTTCCCAACAAAGTAAATGCAAAGTTCGATAAATGACGTTTATGACGTTCCCGAATCGGTTCGTTTTATGAATTTCTTTTTGTAAATAGGGCAGGCCTGATTCATTTATCAACGACATTTTATGGCTTTTTTCTCGTTATATGTTAGGAAAGGCTTAGCATGTTGGAAATTTCTCGTTTTGTGTTGGATGTTTTGTGTATGTTTACCGTTGTCTACTTAATTTTAAGTAAAGACCACCACAAATGTTCCTCCTCTGCACTGCACAATAGTGTATGTTTTAAAAAAATCGTATCGCTCCTCAAAGCTGGCTGTGATATGAAACAAGGAGAACATATTCACAACCACTCTGAGGTGAAATACAATCCTAAAACAGGTCAAAGCTGGTGTCCCCGCACTTTTGTTGCTCAGTTCTGCAACCAAACTCGTCAAAATGGCTGTGATATGAATTAAAAGTACACACGGCACAACCATTTTTACGACGTGGTCAAAGAAAGATATGTAAAACTTACTTTATCGTAATAAAAGCCTTACCTTCAGAGTCCATTCTCCTCCGATGTACTGGTACTTCTCGCCGAGCTCATCAAAATGGCTGTGATATGATTGCAAATAAAATACACGTCACAACCCTTTTGTGAGCTCTGTGAGAAATATGTGTCCTCCGCAATTGTAAAATTCAAACAATTCACTAAACTTAGTTGAAAGCAATTAAGAACAGGAGGTATAAGACTGATAGAAGTACCGGCGCTTTACACTCGATTCACAATTTGCTAAGACAAGTCCTGATCCACCGTAGAATTGTACAATTATGACGCTGCGCTTACTAACTATAGTGCAAAGGTGAACTTGTTGACATGTGGAAAACGCATTGCTCATCAAAGCTGGCTGTGATAGAATTTGTAAAAATGAACTAAAACAGCCAAGTTTGATGCCAAAACACTTCCCATTTCCACCTAAATTTATGGTGAGACACTGGCCCCAACTTTGAACACACATTAGACAATTTTGCTGTACATACCCTGTGTGCAAACAAGTACAGCTTCTTACAGTACCGCCTGCTTCTTCTAACAAATTGCAACACTGCCGGTATCTTCCGTTCAATAAATTCGACATTTTTGCAGACCCTGTCTAGAAATTCACTCAGATATCGAAACGCCTTGTCCCTCAGCTGAAAATGTTCAAGCAGCTAAAAAACTTCAGTTACACGAGCTAGTTTGAACCTACTTACCTCAACGTTCTGATCCTCGGTATATATGAGGAGGGTATCGAACAGGAGGTCGGCCACAACATCTTCGAGGCCCTCTGTCTTCCGGAAGTTAATATTTCTCAATTCATTAAGGAATCGCTCCCGTATGTATAAATCTGAAGAGAAAATTGCAAGCAAATTAGTTTTAACATTATATCTACTGCTGGGCTGCGAGCGCCAAAGGAGCCAGGGAAAGGGAAAAAAATGACACACCCAAAATCAAACGCCAAGTTTTTCTTTGGATATCACAACACTGTTACACTTCGCCTTAGTCTTCCTCGGGGCTGAGGTCTGGGATACGGGGCAAAATACAATATTTGGGTCTCTTTGCTATGCAGAAGGCAGGAGTTTCCCGAGAGTCGAAGATCTGCGACTTCACCCATTCCAGGAAGGCATCTCTGAAGAAGGACGGCACAAGAAATTTAAGCTAATTGTTGCATTCATTATACCCGTGAGCACAAACGCACGTATACAGCAGTGTACGCGAACGGAACTTTTGGCGTACGATATACTCGTACAGGCGCCCCCGCGCCGCTCCTTTCTAAGCAAGAGTTTTTGCTGATAATCTGTGGAAAAACGCGAAATTGTTAGAAACGAAGACGATCCACAGCACCTATCATCGCCGTACTCATTTTCCCCACTTTTTTTATTTCATTTTACTCTGCGCTTCCTCCTTTCCCACTGCTGAGACTCCTTACTGGTGACCTGTACAGCGTTCTATTCCATATACGCTTCCTCCGTTGCCTGTCTGCCGTTTTACCCTAATTTACAGATAAAATTTCGCGCCGCCAACAGCCATGGATTATATTTGTGCGACCACCGCCCTCTAAAGCACACCACACATGCCGTTATACACCGTTATATAGCTATATACATTGTGGCTCTCTCTGTAGTATACACATGAAACTACAAAAAGAATACGACGGAAGAGTATGGCACACTGAAAAAGGAGCAAAAACCTCGTCCTCAGGTGCTTCTTGACGCATACACATCGCCACCCAGCGTTTCAGAAAATATCCCGAAAAGTTTCGCATATCCACCAGCAAATTAGCAACCTCCCCGCAGTGACAGAAAATAGGAACTTTCTGCTAAATCCTCTCATATATTCTAGAGGACCAGATTGTCACGTCCGCCATTATATTAGTTACAAAAAAATGGTACCGTTCACTGTGCCGTTCTCCAAATCCTAGCAGTTTCGATTCACCACAGTATCACATAAACAGCGTATTTAGGAATTTTGGAAATTGAACGCACCCACCACTAATTTCGTGGAAAGATATTATTTTTTGGAAAAATATCCCGGCGAAATTCCGGACGTCACACACTTCTAGAAAGGAAGCAGGCAGCCTAATAAGAGGAAACTTAAATGCTTTTCGAAAGCGCGCACACACCCTTATCAACAAGAAGAACATACGGGAGGCAGCACCATCGCAAGAAAGTAATATATCCCTCAATCTCTCAACAATCTTTTTGCACACAGGCGTGCCCAAAATATCTAGGGAACTTCGTTCCAAGGCGTCTAAGACTGTTGGTTGAACTTTAGAATGGACGAAATCGGGCAAAAGAGTGAAATTAAAAATTGGAAAATACGCAGATAAAATCAATTTTATTTTAAATCGGTCTAAGCAAGACAAAAGGGCGTGCATGAGGGGGTAAAAAAAAAAAAAGTCGGAAAGAATACATCAATCTACCCACCAAAGAGGTGGAAGATACAAACACACATCGACAAGGACCAAACCACCACCACCACCTTCTCTCAGAAAATCTAATTCAAGAAAGGAGCGCCAAGAAGAAGATAAAAAACTCCGAGGACAAAAACGGCAACGACCGAATCGCTGTCCGCGTCGTCGTCCTGGTCCTTCGCCACCCCTACATATCTTTCGTTCAAGTCCCGTTCCTTCATCGTTTCCCCTCTAAAACGCCAGTGCCTATAGTAGCAACCGAAAAATTTAAGTGTAGTGTTGACAGAATAAACGCAATTGCAGCCCTAGAGGAATGTGCCGTAGTTACTTCGAATGATATTCTGAAAATTCCTTCATCGGTCCTGCCTCAAAACGAGCAATTGGAGATTGAGGCGAAAAGGGACAAATACTTAATCACATAACCCTGCTCCCCTTCGCTTTTCCACATACGTATTATCCTCCTCCGCCAATTTCTCATTCCCAACCAAGAATAATAAGAAATTTGACTGTGATGAGCGGAGTGTTGATGCGTCGTCCCGAAACAGGGTTACCAGACTAAAAACCGTCACTCTCAACGTGAAATAGTCTGCAAAGTAATACTGATGCCTTATAGACCTTTTCTCTATAACTATAATTTTCAAACATTAAAAATATTCCTAAAATGGCACGATCTTAATAATAATAGAATAATCCTTGGTAGTAATACGATTCTCGCTCTACGCCACTGTATTTTTATTGACGGGTTCGGTTACATTTAAAAAATTCTACTATCGACGAGGAAAACGAGTACGAAAAGAATCTACGATAGGTACGAAAAGAAGAAGATGAACAAAAAGTGTCTGCCACATTTCCCCGTTAACCCCTAAATGGGGTGCGATAGGAGGTACACACAACATCCCAAGATTTCATTACATGACAACTATGCGATAACAGCGCAGGTGCAGAGAATAATATCAAAAATGTCCGCAAAGTGGCGTTGTATTCACTTGAGGGACATTGTCTTTTATTTAATTACAAATCAATTTCGTTTTGTACACAGAAAAAAAGCTTTCACCGTCAACGCACCGCACCGCCCAAAAACAATATCGAGTAAAACGCCTCACCGGTTGAAGAATAAAAATGTTTCCCCTCTCTGAAGGGCGCGTGACTCAGAAGCCGGGGAGAGAAGTAGTCTCTTCGAGCATTCAACAAGTAGTTTTTCTAATTGATTCTGCCACCTCTCACAAAACCAAAGCAGTGGTGCAGTGTATGTCATCATATCGTAAAAATTTCCTCCCCCGCAGAAGGTAAGTATGTACTACAAATACGACAGTAAATGGAAAGAATTACTACGACAAAAGGTCATATAGATGTTCAGTAATTGCTCCGAATTCAGTTTTTGCATTTTTGGGAAATAGAGTAATGTTTGAATGCTATTGCCATCTTGCGTCGAAAAAACAGTTACGATTGCCTCACTTTTAGTCGTGAAGACTGGAAAAACATTCAGTTTGTCTGGATTATTTATATTTATTGTTGGAGGAAAATCAGTCAGGTTTTCGCACCGCCTTCAAGTCTAGTAAAATCTTAGGATTCAATGTTGAAAGTAGTAGCAGAGGATTTTCAAGTGAAATTATTTAATACTTTTTAAGGCTTGAGATTTTTTGAAGTCTGTTTTATTTTTTTCACATTTTTTTATTTCAGTCCTTTTTAGTGCCACATCTCTAATTTTGTATCATATTTTTTAAGTTAAGAATCTTCCTTTATGAAGTCGAATCGATTGGATCCGAGTTTCCAAACTATGACAGGATAGCAGATTCGAAATCAGCGACCCCCAAGCCCCCAAGTATTCCATTTCATCACACTCACTCGACATTTGAAAATTTCGGTCGCAATATTGGATTAATATATATGTGCACACTGTTATATACTAAAATCTCCCCAGAAATATATAGATTACATCAGCGAAAGAATCATCAAAATCGGTTCAGTGGTTTTTGAGAAAATCGCGTACAAACAAACACACATACGGGGGGAAACACCGAGCCCCCTTTTTTCAACTTGGTTAAAAATTAATAAATGTGGTTCCATGATAGTCAAAACATTTGTAAAAACAAAATTTTTAAACGACATAAACCGAATTGTCTGTTTCACAAAACTTCTAAATCAACTCACAATAGAAACTTTCAGTTTTTCCTATAAATAGACTGAATTAAAATTGATCTGTTTTCCTGAGAAGACATATGGTGCAGCAACCAAATTGTAATATGAATCACTTGCGTCGTTATTACGTGAAAGCGTTACTGACTCAGGAGCTTTCAAGAAGCCACACAGCCAGCTATCACTTTTTAATGAATGAATCACGTCAGTAGTTGTTGGATTTACGTGTTTCCCTTCTTAAGGCAGATATGTACGAGTATGTGAGGTAGCGTGCAATTCTTTCCCTTTACGAAATTTGCAAACGTGCCTTTATTTATTTACATGGGTTTGCTAACCTAGGAATTCCGAGAGTATCAAGATTTGGTTTGGTTGGAGTTGGTCACGGAAAAACGGTTTGCACACTCATGCAAAGCTTCTTTTTCTTCTGGTTTCCTAATTTTTTTAAATTTTTTTAAATTTTTTTTTAAATTTTTTTGAATTTTTTTATTTTATTTTTCTCTTTCTTTTTTGCTTCTAATAAGAAATTTTAAACATTAAATTTGCCATCATTTTATCTCAAAAAGTTTACAGTGTACGTATTGCAAGATTGTAAATATTATGTATACGGGTTACCAAAATCAATAAATAATAATAATTAGTCCTCTTGAAAACTTACTGTTAAGTTATTTAACTTTTCCCAATGATTTACTGCTGCGAATTATTTAAACAAATAAATAAAAAAATGTATTATATGTATGTATAAGAAAAGCAAAACATAAAAACCACATTAGACATGGAAAAATTTGTAGGACAAAAGCAGAATAAATAGAAGTAGAGTAAAGCAGATTAAGTGGAATACGTGTGCAATAAAAAAAAATCCTTGCAGTTGTGCCTACCGAAACTGCTCTAGGGGTCATACATTACTGATGAAATTCAAAGACAAAAAATACGTACATAGGTATATAGAGAAATTAAAAATCAGTCACAAACACTCAATTTGTTGGGAGAACACGAAAAACAAGTCAAGTCAACAAAACGCATCTAGGACAAACCGCTGCAAAATAATCATCTGTGCCGAAATAGGCAATACACATCATCATGGAGAAGGTGGGGGCAATAAAACGGCAGCAGTAGAGCGCGCTTTTATTGGTGCTGAAATTCCAATTGCGTCACATTGAAATACTACGGTGGCCCCACTAGTGTTTGGAAACGAGAACGACGGCGACGGCGGCTGCGGTCGCAATGATAACGACAAAAACCAAGTCTGGAAATGGAATTTGTGCTTGAAGTGGGATCGCACTCCATGTTATCTATCTCTCGCGAAGCCCCAAGCCACTTAACTACGTACTACAGATTGCGTTCTATTTAGTAAACAGGCACAAAATTTTCGGTTTTTTTGAAAAACGAGAAATGCACACACTAAACTATTTCATACCTTCTCCGAGGCCATTAACTTCTGAGGCGCAGCCCAATAGTACTTATTCGATATTTCCCCAGCCAACTATTGCATCGAACTTGGAAGGTGCCGCTGCCTATTCGTCGCCGTCCGCTCGCGGGGGGAACACGAAATTAGCACGCGGCAGTAACAGCGAAAAGTGTTTGCATACCTAACTAGGCCAAAAGCCGCTTTTGTGTCGCTGTTGCACCACCAGCGACGGTAGCAGGCAGACAAAATAAAGCAATCAGCCAGGTAACATTGACCACCAGGAGGATAGATGAGCGAGACTGCTTTTAGTAAATGGCGAATGACGTCATTTAGTCCAAAGCGCGCGAGAGATAATGAGACTATAATTCAAATTGCATTTCAGTCATTCCAGTGGAGTGACGAATGATGGAAATGACAGCGCGAAAATTTCTTTCTGATGAAAATGTGAATTAAACGTCGCACAATAAGCACACAACAAATAAGATGGTGGTGACCACGACGGCCCACAAACTTCGCTCGCCCGTAGTGAGGAACATAAAAAAAAAATGCGAGGGGGGCTTCCTTCGACAGTGCATTCGGTCTACCGTACCCGTACCGATCTGTCGGGTGCTTCGCTCTCTGTTCACGTTCATTCACTACTTCTCCTGTAGGCGCAACACAACAACATAACTCCGCCACTGATTGACTGACTGATGATTGGGGTTGCCCCAAACCGACGACTGCTGTGTTGTTGCGACGGTTGGTTGCTGCTTTGCTTTTACAGGGCTGCATCTGCATCCTCCACGACTTCGCTAACAGTGAACCCGACGACGACAATTCCGACGACAGACTGCGCCGCAGAACAGGTCAAACGCGAAATTTTTTTAATCGGCGAAATGAATGAGAGGAAAAAGCAGAAAATTAAAAACACATTCATTGACCGTTATTCAATAAAAATGTTTGTGCGAATTCCTCGGCACATTTTTTCCTCTCATTGTCTGCTGCTTTCGATATGCGCCACCAAGAATGACAGTCCGGGCGGCAGAGTGAGGGAGCTCCAGCATTCGTATATATGCGCTAAAAATCGTTCCCTACTGAGTCAAGTGCATGCGACAGTTATGCCCATGTTAACAAGAATGAGGAGCAACTATCTATCCTCCTTGCAACCCTTTCGAGTGCACTGCTGGCACATAAACACACATACACACACACACACGTACACAAATCACAAAAGAATGACCCTTGGACACTTTCTAAAGATTTAACGGTCAATACAAAAAAGGTCGGGTGCTTTCTTATGGAAATTGCGTAGCTCATCTTAGAGTTCCAGCCAGAAACAGATGATTCATTTGAATTCACGCCCTAAATCAGGGAAGCAGATAAATAGAGCTCATAGGTCAGTTCGGAGCTTCCGGGTGTCGTTGGAGTAATTAAAAACCATACAGCAGCGTGCCGCAAGTTTGCGAGGACCAATTGAACAGTGACATCTCACAGAAAAATATCGTAACTGACTGGAACCGTGGAATTTGCAACCTGGCAACGCTACTGGATTCGAATCCCGGAAGTGGATGAAATTGGGAGTAGGTCTTTTAAAGTTAATAATTATTTGTAAACAATTAAGTTACCTATAAGTTACCTATATTTTAATAATATCTCGGTTTCATCTCCCAGGCTAACTTGAAAAAAGGACAACGATCTGAATCGTAAACTGACAGCGTTTATTGACCTCGTTTTGAAGAGATTCAACGAATTGGTATTGAAGCGACACAAAAGAAACTAGATCTGTGCATAGGCCTTTCCATAATCCATCAAATTATATGACGTGTTTTTGGTGATATTCGCTATAGGATTATGTGGCCTTACGTTGTGGCTTACTCAAACTGGTGGATCGAATGTGACGACTAAGTGTTAAAGTTTATAAGATTTCTACAGAAATTGGTACAGAGGATTTTCAGATGCACTAAACTGTAGCTAATCAATATACCTAAATGCAGCCATGTAATGTCACAAAAAAAGTATACATGTTTTGTAGCAATCCAATTTTGGTACTGTATTCACTGACCATTGAAGACCTCCTCATGTAGATATTCAAGATAACTAATCCAATACGGTGGTCCAAAATGCAATTTATTAGGGGAGTTTTTGAGACCTCTGATCTCAAACTTTTATTTTCAGTCTATGTTAGTAATACACTGCAAGTGAATGCACAGCAAAACGCTTTGGTATTTGTCCCGGCATATTATTCATCCCAAAAATGTTTAAAGAACAGTTTTACCTTTTACTATGTAACACCACTCCCTGAGAAAACTGAGAAATGTACTCATGCAGTGGGCAAGTTTCCCACAATATGCAGAGTAGTTCTTAAGCGCACGTTCCATTAGCAATTAGTCATCTATTTTAGTTCGTCTATTACATTCAGGCTACAGCTCGCAATTTAACGTCCGCGAAGTGGGTGCAAGAAAAGAAGGGAGGGGCAAGTAAATGCTGCGGGGCCAACTATCGTGTGGTAATATTCTTTCATTAGCAACTCTATGTGGAAAATTTTCTTAGATGTGAAACTAAATGCAAAGCCTTCGGGCACAAATTCCGTCTAATTGCCCTACAAAACAATAAAAGGCCGCAAAGGCAGACCAGCAGCGGCGGTGGTAATAACCTCGGCCGCAGCCATTCACAAAAACATGGCAGCGCACTATGACCCCACACACATAGCGTAAAACCCAATTGTTATGGAGATAGAGGCAAGGAAGGCCGCTGCTTTAAACAAAACTAACTACACCACCGCCAGGTCTTTACTACAAGGTAATCAGAAAAAAACGACCAGTTATTGATTTTCTCAAGGGGAAGGAGATTAACGGGAATTGAATCAGAGGAAAGAGTACAGGACCAGCTCGGAGAAGTCCCAAGAAGACAAACTTCCCCATGAGAAGTTATGCTATTAAAGCAGATCCTACGGCTACGCTGAAAAGGTTGTTTGGTCGATCGGTCGAGTCGGGTCCGTTCCCGTCGTCGACTCGTTGGGCATCACATTCTTGCCTTCTTCATCTTCTACAAAGGCAAGAAGGGGAGCGACTGAGAACCCCATCGCACTGCCTACGAACTACACGTCTCTTTCTCTACGGTGTAGAACCAAGTACAATTATTCAATGGGAGAATATACATGTTTCGCACGCACACTATATACTCGGTGGAAATATAGTATTCGTCCGATGAGGAGGAATACTATGAACACGACACGCCACAGCCCCAAAACTGCTGCTGATGCATCACAAACAGCAACAACAACACACCACCAGTGTGATTCCCAAGTGACACTACACAAAAGCTGCACTACTCCGAGGGGGACGGTGTATGGTTGTAGCACCGCCGCCGTTCGAAAACCGTAAAGCAGCGAGCCCGAGCGGCGTGTTTCCCTCTAATACTTCAACATTCCATCTAAACTGGATGCCTTGTAAATGCTCCCGACGTAAACATTGCATGGTGATTACTGCTGCTGCCGCTCTGCTGCTGCAGCAGACATGTGGGGGATACTTGCCGTAAACCAGTTCCGTGCAGCAGCAGTGCATTGCTGGATGTGTTTCACTGCTGCTGCCTATTCTGCTGATACGCTGCATATTGAAATTCCATTACACATTTTCAAGATGCATATACATATAAAGGTACTTCACCGAAGCAAGGTTGACCCCCCTTATAAAAAACAGTTAAATATTTGCTCCAAAAATGACGTAAGGCGTCAACAAAAGCCCTTTAAACATTAAATAATAAATGGGATGGAGCAAAGAGTTCCACGCTTCCTGCACCAAACCCTTATTATTCATTAATATTTGGACTTGTTACATTAGCAAACGTTACCGTATTATTTATTATCAAAATTCCGTAAAGTTCATTCCACTCAACGGTCCCAGCTTTTAATTTTCATATTTCCCTTCCTAAAAATAAGTAATGCATGCAATGTTCAAGTAGAGCTATGGAACGAAGAAATAAATGTATAGTCGATATAATGCCCTATTGCACATGATTAGCCGATATAATTACCACTAGGAATTGCAGGTATGCGGTTCCTCGCGACGCGAGGTAACTACTGGAAAGGGGGGAAGAGGAAATCGGGGCGTCTGGCAACTGTAGTTTGAAATGAAGAGTACCAACTCGAAGGGATTGAGAAATTGTCTCTGTTACGATGCAAACGAAATTGTCATTGAAAAGCATACGTTGGTCTACCATCTGGTTTGGAGTATGGGACTGTGAGTCATTGGACCGAACAATCAATTCAAAATGAAGTTCGCAACAACTCTCAACTTGCCCAAAGCCGGCACTAAAAAAAAAGAGGCCCGAATAAAACAACTTAGCAGGCAAGGCAATGAATGTCTCCCCCATCTAAGGAATAAGAATCAATCTCTCGACACTTTTGTTAACTGTTATATGGGGCCAATTATAAGCAAATATCGCGAAGTACATGCTGCCGACACTTCTTTGAAATAAACCCATCCACTAAACGGCGAGACGATGGGGATAGAAGAAAGGGAATGAAAATTTTGCTGACCACCAGAAGAAGCAATAAAAGTATCTCGCACTTAGAGAAAATCTTGGGCGCACAGACGAAAAACCAAGAAATGCATGAAGAATACCACACCAGGCTGTCGTCGACGGCGTCGTCACTGCAAGGTTCGTGTCTCGAGGAAGACGATTAATAAAATTTGAACGCTGGCACACGTTGACCGCCATCGGATTTTTGACTACCGCCGCGCCCGCCAGAAGAGGGAGCTGAGGAGACAACTCCGGTAGTCGTTGTCGGCTGTCTAGAAATTCGAAAGTATTTCAAAGCACTACACAAGAAGAACAGTAACACTCCATCCATTTGATTGGTTTGGTGTGCGCACTGATATATTTTTATTCTGCCCATTAAGTTGGCAGCGGTGCCAAGTTTTTGCTGAATTTCGCGCCAAAGACTCAGACATCCAGACGGATGAACTGAAAAAAAAAATCACCGCCGCGAACAAAAAATAAATGAGAACGTCTTCAATTTCGTCGGCAAGTTGTTGATTGATTCCTAAATGCACAAAAGGCATCTGCCTCCTAGGCAGTACATCAGTAGGACAAGCTGGGAAGATCTTCAGTGAAGATGTTAAAAATATTGACAAAACGTAACTGTGGTGAAGCAACCACCCTTTGCTAAGAAATTAAATATACAGGCAGTGTAAGCAGAGTTGGCGTATTTATTCAACGACCAGTTGCTGCAATGCAATGGAATTCCGAGGCATTCATGAAACATAATAATCTAAGGAATGTCGACGATGACGTCAGTGAGAGCATAAAACACGAAGCTAATTGTATTGCTGTGCCAATCGTCTCAACTTATGCGGCGACGTGACACGTGCGGGAGCTTCTTTAGATTAAGCCGTTAGGCGGCCACGCCGCAACAGTACACAAATTCCATCTCAATGTATTTCTGTGAGTTCCTTCTAATACTACCTAACTGCTAACTAAAACTGACGCCATCTTTTGATGGCAAAAAGACTAAGAGGGCCCGGTATGGCTTTTTATACCCTGGTTTAGTTTGCAGTTCTAATTAACTTACAAGTAGTCGGGAGCGATAATCGGCGGAATCCATGAGAAGATAATTATTTAAATTATTTTTCCCTCAAAGTAGTCCAGTGCATTGCTTCGTTGTTTGCTTTAGATGGCACCTGCATATTTCCTTCATGCATATTCCTGATCTGCTGACTTAACAAAAAGCGTTATGTTTGATAAATCCAATAGATTGCGCAAGAAATAGTAGCTAATGTTGATCGAGCAAGGACATTTAAATTTTCGAATCGACGTTGGTAAATTTGTTGAGCTAGTTTTGTGGAAATATTAAAATATTATGATGATTGAAAGGACCTCTAAATTGCCACACCAATTCAATATGGATTTTTTTTAACAGATCATTGCAAAAAAAACATACAGATCGATGCTTGTTTGAACAAAAATGTAACTGTTAGTAATTTTAGAAGCTATTGCAAAAATTTGAAGAATTTCTTTTCTTTTCTGTAGCACTTTGTAGATTCAGGTTAAAAAAAAAACATAAGAATTAAAACCCGTTCGTAGCATAATTTTCCCTATTTTTCTCTATCTTTGGAAACATTTCTTTTTAGAAAACAATTCCATCAGTGCTTGCCTGTCTCTACAGGACACTGAAGAAAATGAGTATACCGAACGGAAAAGAACTTTATTTTGGAGCGAATTAATTACAACGAAAGTATGCTTTAGAATAGTGTGAGAATTATTATAATAAGAAACAAATATCAACGCTGATAAGGAAAAAAAAACAGATTAAAGGAAGGGTGCCCTCTACGAATATGTCTTCAAAACTGGGTGGTAATCCCCAATTTTTTATGATCATAAAACAACTTACCATAATGACTCGCCGTATAGTGCATTAACTGTTTAATTTCCTTTATGTGGGGTAATAGCTCATCCAGTTCTCGCTCACGCAATATTTTATGGTAGAACGACGACAATCTGTAATACAAAAAGAAATATGAATTAGTAATACACTTAGCGAATGTAGTAATTTAGTACGTCAATATAAAAATCAGGTTTACTTGAATTCTTAAAGCGTCTTCTTTATATCCTACAATCTGATATAGGTCTCTTTACCTATTTTTAATTTATACATTTATATCAAAATGGTCGAGACAACTATGTGGATTAGGTATTACTTACAAGCTGTGTGCAAACAGTGATTGAAAAGCATTCGAATGCACGATTAATGCTATTCGATTCAATAATCGTGCATTCGAATGCTTTTCTGAAGTTAATCCGAATATTCACGGAAAGACATATTTTATTACACTTATATCGATGAACCAGCCATGCAAGAAGTAGATAGATTTCTTAATAACACACAAAGGACCTGTCTCAATAGACGGAGCCCCCCACGTGCGCACGACCCAAAATAAGATAATTTTCCGTCATTTTCGCAGCAACTTTGCTCATATTATACTTCTTCATATTTAATAAATAATAAGGTTGACATTTTTTCTACAAGCGGACACTTACGTGCCTTTCTTTACTTTTCTTCATTACTTTATAAGATGCATATGTATAGTATAATAAATAAGTATATCGGACGGGCCAGATGTCTAGCGGCTGGTTTTTATTTTTTTTAGTGCGTTTAAAAATTGGGAGATACTCTGACTTTAGCTTCATTAAACATTTAGAGCTATCTCAGTTATCCGGATCAACAATTAAAGTAGAAAGTATCAGATTAACTGAAAAGCCGGATAAGGCGATGTTGATAAGAAAAACCAAAGGAAACTCCATTCAAGAATATAAAGGAAGTCGAGTGGCAATGACCTTATGGTCCAATTTAATAGTCCGGTCGAAGGAAGGTTCGGTTGTAAGGGAAACTGTAACAATATGTTAACATGGTGAAGCAGAATATTTACCGCATGAGACCAATTCTCCAACTGATTTTAATACTTCCTTCTTGCGCGGACGTCTGTAGCACCTTTTTAAATGTTTAAAGCCAAATCTCTGAACGCATGGTACTACTGCAAATTTAAAAATTCCAAGAGGTGTGACCCCCAAGATTTATGTTTGGAGCTTGCATTCAGATACAATTGAAGAGAAGTTTGGAGCTTGCATTCCGATCCCAAAGAAGATTTCTAATAATATGGGCGGAATATTTCGAGGTTCCCGTAATTCCTCTTCTTTCAGATCATTTTTTAAAATTAAGAACGCGACATAAAATAAAAGCACAAGAGTACCGCTTGAGGAAGAAGAGCGCGTCGAGCGAGCAGTCTGCTCTGTTGAAGGAAGGAAATAGGCGACAAGCCACCGTGCAGAGGCGCTATACATACACATTCGAAAAATACATCAATGAGTATCATCGGTGTGGGAACGCGCAACGTAGAGCGCGCTTGGCTTAGTAAGGGCAATGATCGATTCAAAACACACACTAGACTCGAGTCTTTTAAAATAAGAAACATTTCTTGTGAGTTATACTCCTTGTTTGCAGCAATTATTTTAATTTTAATTAGGTCTCGGGTATTTTTAGGTCTTTCCCCCTTAGTGTCAAAGGTGATGGCACACTGGCACGGCACTCATTCGCAGATAATACAGACTTTAGAGGGAAAAGCCAAAAATACGTAGTCACCCCTGCTGGAAGTTATTAACATGTGCTTTTTCCAGGAGATAGTACTTCCGGTTCATGCTCAATACGTTTTTCCTTTCCTTCGTCTGACTCCTCGTTACAACAGCACACACAACCCATACACCCACATTGCGTCAAACTAAAAACGCAGCGAGAAACATGAAGGGGAGGTCTAATTTAATTTTTACGTATCAAAAATGAGATATATCTCAGCAAAGAAATTTGCCGCCGCAAAATATATATATATATATATTCGAAACATATCTATATAAAATGCCACTCATACTAAATTATCTCTCGCACACAACGCGGATATGAAGCTGAGCTTGTAGTTGAGCATGATACGCTCCTGCAGGCTTGGCCACACGAGTTGTACGAAGAGAGGCGTTGTGCGCTTGAGAGTGGGATGAAGATATGAACGACCTCTCAATGGAGAGGGAGCCGGATCACACCAAAAGGAAGACCCTTCCATTTACAGTCAGAGTTCAGTTGCCGTCACGCCGGGGCTCTGTGTAAAATAGAAAACTTCGTAGTGACGCAGATTCGAGTACGCCAAGCATCGCAGCATTTTTATCTACCCATCTCTATTTAACAAATGAGCGTCATACAAATAAGAATTATTCCGGCTCTTTCCGCCTTTTTCGTGTTGTTATACACTATTTTTTCTACATCAAAAGTCAGAGTGTGTGTTACCAGAGAGAAAACCACTTCTATTATGCTCATATGTGTTGCCACGGTACGTTGTACGAGGAAATATTGGCCCAAATAAAAAAAAATGCGAATCACAGAAAATTCTTAGAATTGCGTCTTCAGATGGCTTTTTCGATGAGTGGCGTTCCTGTGGCAGGCACACAATATCTCACTTTGCATCTGCGGAAATGCTCAAAATAGACACTTGACGGTTCTGATACCACCACTTAAATCAACAATTGCGCCTTTTTACTTAAAATATCACGCACTCTGGAAAAACCAACCAAAAATCACATTTGCGTGAACTGGGACACCGTAGTCTCAATATAACCGTTCATGCAAAGCACTTGCCAAACTTCTTAATTTCAAACATAAGCTTTAAATGGCACAACACTCCACCGGAAGTTTAATCATTACCCAATAAGTTCTAAGGAATTGTCCACACCTAGTTCCAATTAATTCCACAAAAATCACCCAAGGGGCAGCTTTCGGATGCGGCCCATTTGTTGAAGAAATCGTCCCGTTCTTTGAACTCTTGAATAACTACATTTCCCGCTTTTCGATATTGCAGGCTTACTCGGAGCGGCGATAAAACTTCCACGAGACGTGAGTCTATTCGGAACAGAAAAGAAAACCGAGCCGTTTCGAGGGCTTGTGCACTTGTGCAGCAAAAAACAATTTAATCGTCAGAGATCAGAAGGAAGGGCGGCAAATTCCAATAATTTTTTTCTCTTTTACGGTAAAAAAAAAATAACGAGTCACGGAGGAAATAGAGGACAAATCTATGAGTGTATTAAAAAGCCGTATATGTAACAAAATGGCGGTCGTGTAAACAACTAGCCAACCATGTTTCACACCCAAATAGCAAGTACCCATGGAAAACGATCAAGCGGACGTACCACTTTAACTCGAAAAAATTTCATTGAACGAATTTTTTCAAAAAGATTTTAATCCGCACCGAGACCGAGTCTCAAGTCGCGGTGCGGCGTCGTCTTCTTGACCGAATCCACCCCGCAGCCCTAGCCAAGGAGACGCAGCACCATAGCACGCAGTCAGCAATATCCTCTCTCGCATACAAGGCGTTTTCGTTCGGCAAGCCAGTGAACTCACTCGGAAAAAAAATTAAAAAAAAAAATGGAGAACTCGTAAAGTCGCTTGATGTGAACTCTTTGGGGGGAAATAAGAAAAATTCCAACAAGAACATAACGCATACGCACCAAGAATTTCCACTTCGTTTCTTTTCTTAAATTCCATCGTGATCACAACCGGGCGACGAGACTTTAATCCAATAAACATTTTTCGGGCGAGGGAAGCGAGAAATCCAAGCGGTGCTGCCGCCGCCAGCAGCAGTAGCCTCCGTCGCGCCACTAGGCAATCGCCTGCGGCTAAGGTAATTAGCAAGTATCTATTATGGCACAATTAAAAGAAATTTTCGCGCAATTTCACCTCAAACAAAATCCAATAATAGTAGCAAAAAGGCAATTAAGAAATTGAGAGAAAAAAAAGCACAGCGAAAAATCCCGCCGTCGCCACCGTATTCCCACCGTTAAGAAGAACGCACCAAGTCAAACTGACTTCTTCCGTCTCTTCTCATACTCATTCGCTACTTTTGCGCATAGAATTCACACACAGTTACAAAAATCACACACCATCTCCTTTACCCAACTGTACTGTACCCCTGCCGAAAATTATACCCCACTAACACACTCAAACAAGCGATCTCTTCGCCAAGCATCGCGCCTCGACGGGAGCGCTCTACTATGATATCACCATGGCGTGGTACTTGGTAGTTGCTCCACTCCACGAACACATATAACTAATCCACCGAAAACACTATAAAGTATGAAAACTAATTTCCTCCCCAAACATTTTCAGTGTGGCTCTTTATTGAGAAAATGCTCCCTAGTATTGCCATATGTCAGGCAAAATTTACGTCCTTAAGTGTGAGTGGACACCAGAGAATTTTTGTTGTGTGGTGGTGGTATGAGCGGCAAAAAAAAGCAAATGGTGGATAAGAAAAATGCCCATGCTGTCCATAACTGAATATTTTCAAAAATTACGGTACAAGAACCATCAGTGGAACTGAAGAAAGCGAAACACCGCCTTGGCAAACAGAACGGGCTCGGCATTTTCTCGGAGCATCCCTCACTAACATTCGGGAAAATTGCTGATTCAATCCTGTGAATACTGATGAACTTTTTGAGTGATACACCTGAATACGTTGCGATCAAAAATTCGAAATCCTTTACGGACACTAAGTTTTTATTGTGTTCACTAAAAATTCATACTCAAAACTAGTGAGGTGTCGCAGATGAAAATATACTAAACAACGGATGGGTCGAAATGGAAATACAGCGAAGAAAGTGGATTTGCCACGTGTATCGATGTCAAAACAATTGCAGTTTCACTTCGACTTAAAGTTAAGCGCACAGAGCACAACATACCAGATGGAGAAAGACTATTCTAACTAAAATCGCATTAACTGAGAAGTCATGGTCGTCATGGAGTGAATTGCAGGATATTCAGTTGGCCTTTCCTTGAGCAACCAAAGTACGAATATATAACCGATGCTGTAGATAGTAAAACACCACAATGTGCATCTTTACTGGCAAGAGTAAATTGAAGGTTCCAGAAATTCAAATGGTTTAATGGAAGTCAAAGCATAATATCATGGGAGCTTTATGTTTACCGGAACATCTATTGGAACATGTGAATTTTGTAGGAAGTTCGACATTGTGTGTAAAACTACCAATGCTTAATGAAAACCAAGTGAATTTAAAGAAGAACTGAATTTGTCTTAAAAGAAACCTCGGTGAGCATTCCGTTCGGGGCGCCTCTAAATTTGATAGCAGGCTTCGAAGCACTTTGTTATCCTAATCAACAGACAATTATTTAACAAATATTCCTCCCAGCCCCGTTCTCGAGATATTTAATAAAATAGTTAGTACTTTTGAAGTATTCAAAATGTCGACTGACTGATGACTTTTAAAATTACACAATAAGCCTGCGAAATTCACAAAAATAAGCGTAAAGCTTCTTGAAGGCTGACTTGTACGTTAAAGAAGTCCTACTTTGAGTACAAACTACTTCAAAGCAGACCCCGTGATCTGTAAGGCAAGCGAATTGCCTTACTTCTATACCTACCATTAAACATTGTCAAAAAGTTCCAGTTATTCACTGAAGATTTCTGTTTAGGGTTATGATAGAAACAATTTACAACTCCAACAGAACATTGGCAAACACGACAAAAGGTAGGAAAAGTGACATTTGAAACTATGATATCGGTATTAAACAAGTGACGCTTGGATTTAATTCGAGTTTATCGCTTTAGATTTCAGTTCTTATACGATAAAAGTTACTACAGAACCTTCAAATAGAACAAAGCAATATTTTAAACAATTTGAGAAGATTGTACCCAATAGTTCAAAACTCCGAAATATCAATTAGAAACTTCGCGAGATTATCTTCTTATAAAATGTGGGACAAGATCGGGACGCTATTATGAGAGCGACAAAATTCAGTTGAAAGGCAGTTACACAATTTGTTGTTTGGCAAAATATATCCCTTTCAGTTGACCCAGATAGGGGTTAAGAACTAGGAGAAGAATGTTGTTGGGACTTCTTAACGGTGATATACGTTTAAAAAAAATAAATCCTGTAAAATCTAAAAATCGGCGTAGAAAAAGAACACGAACGCCAATTTTTAATTTTGTAACCTATTTAAATTGCAAATGTAAAACTAAGTAACATGTCTAAACTTGGAGATAATATTCTTCCTTAGTTTCCACTCTGGTGGTAAAATAGTAAACGCAGTGCGTAGCCAGAGAAGCCTCGGCAGATAGTGGGTGTTAGGTTAAGTGTTATCAGTCAATATCAATCACAACGCTGAATACGAAGGCTTGGCATCTTTTAAGGAACGTTCTCTAAGTATTAGGTTATCTTAGAATTGAGCCAATGAACTGAGAATTTATTTTAAAGTATGTATGCAGAATGCTTTATTATTGCGAACGGTTAGGGCACGACGCAATTTTTTTTCTTCAAGGAAAAACGCGACCCTAGCCGTATAGACTTCCCAAGCGCTTTCTTGTTATTATTATGTTTTTGTATAATTTGGTATTATACTATGATTTTAATAAAAACAATTTACCTAAATTCACTTTGCGAATTTTACACTTCTAAGCCCTGAAGATAGATTCGGTTGAATATATTGCAAAATTTTCTTCAAATTGTTTTAATATCGGATCACTAGATCATTCAAAAATTGCAGCTGTGGTATATGTCGTAAAAAGGTAATATGAAAAGGCGTTTCGCCAAGACTTCGTAGGAAGTAGATACGCATAATATGAAATTATAGACAGACATATATTTATCTTTAACTTGTAGGTACACTACATATAAAAAATTTATTCGACTTAAAATCGCTGGACACTAGGTTTTTTTCGAAATCATTTCTATTCTATTTGGAAGTTCGGCCAACACCTTGAGTTCGTCACATTAATTTTTTTTTGGACATTTTCCAATTGAAATTAAAATTAAAATATGCATAATTTTCACTTATTATTTCCAAGACTTCTACTTTTCCCTTATAAAATTTTAGTTGCTAGTATTAACTTCGTAAAAGATTATAATACATATTTGGAATTAAAATTCGCAAACCTCAGAATTGTGGGCGTGTATTCAATTTGACGGTACCGATATTGTTGCCACGCTTCCTGGGTATTTTGAATGATAAGATTGCTTTCCTCAATATTTCGAATGTCTCCCCTAATAGGTATATTTATGGGAAAATTAAAATTCATCGGAAAACTGCTGGCAGCGATGATTCACTAATGGCAAAAAAGCAATAAAGGCTTACTACATAGTTTGTTCATAGAAAGAACTGTTTTACAACGAAAAGCCGTCACAACCTGTGGAGACACATGAATCACCGTATATTTCAGCATAAGGCGTCGTATATCCTAGTAGATATCCCCCAACGAGCCTGCGTTAGAGTTCATTATAAATTTAAACCATTCGAATCGCCATTCTGGAATACAATTGGAAAACATCAAAGGAAAGGCCCATTTCCTTCCCCAAAGCCATTTAAAAGACGAGTTTCCTAAAAAAAAATACGCCATCAAGGAATTTCGCATCGGGTACCCCTACAAATTTTAACTGCCTCACCTCGTCGCATACTTGCTTGCTGCTACACACAACCGCATATATCTCTTGCGCGGTACAATGTCGGGCGGCATAGCGGAGCGCTGGCTTGAGTAACGAACACTACTTCATACATACCACGGCGAGGCCCCAATATAAAAATACTCTTAGCGTAAGTGCACCACACTGTGGGGCATACGTTTCCATTCAATAATGAATTCCGTAGCAAAAGTCGAGCGCGCGAGAATATGAATGCCAGCAGACGGTGTTAGCTGAAAAGAGATGGCAGATAGTCGGTTGTGCTTCAGTCGACCCGTTCTTCTCCATTCATTTAAAGGGGAACAGCTTCTATTTGTTTAAAGAATTAATCCGTCGATGGAATGGAATCGATATTCGGATGGCGATAACGGCGCAACGCTCAAAAGCTAGCTCCAAGCTCGTCGCCAACGAAATGAGACAAATATTGGTCACTAATATTTTATGAATGAACTTTTGAGCTAAAGACTTCCGGTCCAAGAGCCCATTTCGGTTTTTTACTCAAATCGTCACATGCCGGCGCGCTCATGATGACGATAACGTTGCCACAACCGCTACCGGCGCGGTCGCCCTCTACTACCGTACCGACCGATGGTAATGAGCTCCCCAAATGCGCTTATTCCGCCGCCTTAGTAACAAAACAAATGCCGCGCCGAAAAAGGGTGTGATAACTCTGTCGCTGACGTGACAGACTCGTGATACAGCCGGGCAGTAGTAGTGGCAGCGGCCAGCCGCGGTTACTAATGGCACTAACGTCTAACGTACCGAAGATTTTCTGATGACTGTACAGGGGGCCACAAAAAACGGTGTAAGCTCATCGGACCGACTCACTTCTTACAGCAAAATTCGAGGGAAATGGCCGACCGGACCACAAGGCGGCCCACCGATGTAGACGGCGCTTTTAAAAATAACTCTGTGATTTCATATCGCCCAAGTGAGAAAGTCTAAAATAAGAAGACACCCAAGTTCGTCGCTATTTCGCAAAGTAGCCCGGCTGCGTGAAAATTTTCAGAAGTCCATATCACATGTCAGAGACAACCACGCTGACGACAGCCCCGACCAAAGGCATGAGGCAGGGCCACCGGCATTGGTGGCGCTGGGGTTGTCAGTGGCCAGCACGCTACACTAAATTTCGACGACTTCCCATCCATATAACGACCTGCTAACGAGGGCAGAGGGTGGCCATTTTGGCGAATGAAATACCAAAAATCACATTTTCCATTACGAGCGAATTTGAAAGGTGGTTGGACACCACAACTGCTTGTGGACAGACGAAAAAAACGATAAAGCGTGCTTTCTTATAAATAAAATGAAATCACGACCACACTCCGGAGCGAAACCATAGGCTCCTTCCTTTCCAATTTTCGCGAAATACACAGCACAGCGTCCCGTGCATTTCGCGAGAATGAAAGCTGCCGAACTTTGTGGCTCGCACACAACGTGAGGTGTCTCGCCGCGGTCCATTGGTATGGGTGTGCACACCACAGTTGCGGAGATAATCCGGTCCCATATGATCCAGAGATCGAACACAAATTAAACTCACCACGAGTGTAGTGGTTAACGTTTCATTGTGTGCGCCACTTTACGCATTTGCAAAGCATTTTCCTGTGCCGCCACTATGATGGAATGTGTAATTTAATGAGGGAACGAGACAAATACTTGCTCTTGCTAGTTGATTGGTTTTCAGCTCGACAGGAGAGTGCACCGCCTACAAAATAACATGAAGGAAGCGCCGATCTGCGAAGGAAGCAGAAAAAACGCTAAAATGCGCTCGAACGGAGCATGAAAGTCCTTCAGACATTGTTGAAATTTCTTATAAGATTTCGGTGTGTATCACAAAATCCCCAAATAGCCATGAAACAAATTTTTTAACTGCGCAATTTCACTGCGACTGCCGCGAAAACTTCCAATTAGTCCTTATAATAGTCGCCTCTGCTTATAGATTCGTCCGAGTGTGGCTCCTTGGCCCGCGTACTTTCCCTTCAGCAACTTTCCCATGAGTATTAAGGTCCTCGTCCAATGCCACTGCTTGCAACACTAGAGAGCCCATTGATAAGGGCGCGCACAACGCTGGGCATGAGGAAACCTTTAGCAGGCCCGCAAGGATGAGTTTCCTTGGAAGGACAAAGTCCTTTCAATTTGTTGTACCCTTTGTCGTGCTAGACACCGCGACACTTCAAAGCGGATAGCCGTGCAACTCTTGCGGCAAGGACTGCCTCGTTGTACGCAGTCCATTTCCTTTAAAATTTATTATTACATGGGTCAGGGATTAGCATTTTTTCTGACCTCTAGAAAAGGCAAAACTCCCACGAAAGCAATTTTCCAGGAAATAATTTTCGACGATGAGGCAAGTTTCCCGCCATTTTGCCTCTTCCTGTGCGTTACCGCTAATTTAGTTAAATAAATGGGATATCCCTAGCACGCTCCTACCACTAGCTTCAATAAAAAGAACCAAGAAGCATACTTTACACAAAGAATATCGCGAAAATTTGTTTTAAACAAAATCCCGTAAAAATGGCGGCTGAGACGGCGAAAAATTCCACGTTCCTCAATGTCATCATACAGAAGAGAAATTCTGGTGAATCGCTGCCGCACCACCACCGCGCGCATCGGCCAGCACCATCGGCAGCGAAGCAACAACAACAGGCAGCAGAAGTAGCAGAAGCAGCCGCTACAGCAATGGCATCACGACGATCATTGGGAAAACAAAGTTGAGACGACGATCTTTTCGGTCTGTTGTTTTGCTTTCGTTATGTTTTTCTTATTATTATCGCCTCGGGATTTGCGAACCGCCTTTTCGTTTCGTCCCAATGGTCCTATTTGCACGATTTGTTTACCAGAATCTGAATCCAGTCGCGTTTATGTGGGTGTATGGGCGTATCATTTTTTTTCGTTAAGTTTCATATTATGGTATAATGATGATCCTTTGACTAATCCTTTCTTTTCTTTTTTAATGCTCACTTTCATATTACGCGGTGTTGTTCAATCCCAAAAAAGCCTAATGGGCAACCAACAGCAGAGCGCAAAGGAATTGACGCACGGCGCTTTAATGACGACAATATCCGCAAATGTATACTTCAGAAGTGCAAATAGAAATGTCCTTTTTAAAAGAAACCCCTCAAGCAGCCCGCAGTCAGTATAGAAGACGATTTTTTCATCTATTTATACCGCAAACAGAAGGGTTAGCAAGGCAAGGCAAGATCATTGGAAAAAAAATTCACAGAAACTGCAGGGATAACACGACGACAGCTTTAATTAACTAAAAATACACGATGGCTTGAAGTTGGGGTGACTTGAATTCTTGAATTAAAATCATGTAGTCGCAGCTTAAGCGATTGAATTGTGATGTTAACGTCACATGAATGAAAATGCGCGTTTTTAAAATGTGTGAACATTAAAAAAGGGAAAAAACCTATTTGAATTGCTAAAGCAATTGAAAACAATAACAAAAAAAAAGCGTGTAGTTGTAGTTCCTTTAGTACAGCCTCGAGCCTATTTCTGGCCAAATACTCAAGTAAACGAGAGAGTATAGGGATTCATAACGGTGAAATTATTTAACTTGATTCATCAACAATAAGAAGGCGCTTAACTTACTCGACACAAAATCAACAGATAAAAAATTGCTAAGGATCATATCAGTTGGACTCCTGAGAAATGGCGCAATATACTGATGTCAGACGAATTTCGTTGATCCTGACATTAACAAGGAATATTTTCGAAGGCCCAGAAATAAAACGTGTGATAGCCTGATGGTGTACCTCATTAAAACAATTAAACATGGAGGAGGGAATATAATGCTATGGGCTTGATTTTTATGGAGTGGGGCCGATTTACTGGCTTAAGAAGACCACGGCTCAATTCACGTATGTGAATATATTAGATAATACTGTTTCCGTATGCCCAAGAAAATATGCCAATAATACAAGTTTATCAACAAGATAATGGCCCAAAGCATACGTCCAAGCGAACGAAACAAATTTTGTCATTAAATAAAGTTCGAGTTATGGGCTGGCCAGCACAGTCGCTAGACCTTAATCCAATTAGAGTGATAGCTGGCTGCAAAAAGCTGGCCTATCGGGCAACAGGATTAAATGTACTCCAAATACTTGTGGGCCTAGGCAGAACGATGCCCCCCCTCTCTCCGGAACAGTTTTGGCACTGCAACTGTACCAATCGAGCAACAGCTTAAAATTACTCTTAAAATTTAGCATTTACAGAGTCCTTAAATCGGTGGCCAATGCCTTGGCACACTAATTTTTTTAATAATACAGCACACTCGCGCTAGTTCGCCACCATAGTGTCGGCGAACTATTGGGCGTTTTGGGAAAAACCTCAATATTATCTAAAATAAAGCAAAAAAGAGATGTATTCCGTGTTTTTTAATAAAATTTATAAAGATTTGTTAGTAAGAACTAGGAGAGGCGCAAAGTTGCAAAATCGGTTCAAAAAGTCATAAATGCCTGCGATTGCAGTCCATAAAGACGGAGAAGTGACTACAAAAGAAGAAAGGTACCGATTTGGTGGACGATATGTTCAGAAATGGTTCACTATGCTCTGACAAACCTAAATAACACGAGTTGCCTCCCTCTTTCTGATCCGTGGAACCCCCTACCTCTTCCGACGTTCTGATGAGGATTGTAAAAGTTAATCCATTTTTTCTGAAAATAGAGGATCTCAGCTTTCGATTTCGTGCTTCTACTCGGAATGGTTTGTTTTATATCTAAACAAGAAGCCATAATTTTCGGGACCCCCAAATTCTCTTGGACTAAATTGAGCACCTTTGGTGAGGTGGGATTCATCACTGAGCAATACTGTTTTGCATTTATTTATGGACCAATTCCAAAATTCATGTTAAGTTAAAAGACTACTATATTAAATTCACCTTGTTTTCACGTGTTTGTTCTAAATATTAGCTTTTGGTCGGTCTGTAAGTTTAGGATTAGTTCGTCGTCGTTCGGAATTTCGAAGCGGAAAAAGCAAAAAGTTGAAAATGAAATAAAAACATCTGTGAAACCTTAAAGCTCTCTTGTTCATTAAGACATGTTTCTCCCAAAATAGCTAGAATAGAAAAACGGCATACCCCCTTAATCAGAATTGTGTAAAAAATCCGCGTACAAATAGAGTTGGGTGGATATTTCCTTTTTCTTCAAATATTACAAAACCTCATTACGATGATATTGCAATAAATTTATATTTGTAGGGAGGAACGAACAAACGCACGTTACTTAGCATTAGAAGCGGTTTCACACTTCGTTGGAGGGTCACAGTAACTCCGATTGTCCCTGGTGCTAGGCTTTGGTAGCAAAAACGAAAACGCCCACAACGTATCATTAAACGACCTTATGGGCGTGTCCCTAAATTCATCACATGACGGAAAATCTATCAAAACCACAGAAGCATCTGTGGCTGCAAAATTATGGTGATTTTTATGAGGCCGTTATTGCCGCTACTTAAATTTTGAGGAAAATTATTAATAAAGAGGAGAGCTATTTTGTACCCAATGTCGATAAAGACATTACGAGTTTTTTATTGGAGGGAAATGCAGAGAAAATAATCTATAAAGTAAATGCATATAAAGTAGCGTATTTGTGACTTCTGTCACATTTCAGAAATATTTTTGTATAATCTAAATTTAAAAAATGCTCCACTTAACCCAGTGGTCATGTTCCCAAATGCAAGATTCGTCCTATCTATACAGCTGAAGTCGTGTGTCATTCCACACGCTTACACTTTTACAGATTTCGCAATTCCCTATGTAAATTAACAACACGTCTATAGAATCTCGTAAAAAATAGCTACAGCTAGGAAACAACACAGTTTATAAACACATGTGGAGTTTGAAGTCCAAAACAGATTATTGCGCCTACTGTGATTGTCAATTTCAATCGACACTAGCTTCTCAGCTGTGAAAATGTGCCCTTAGTAGTTGAGCAAGTTGAAATCAACAAACGCAATATAAGCCATAAATTTGTGCCTGAGATATTTAGAATATGGCGACTCCACTATTAAATATTGGGTTTAGGAATAAGTTTCCGCCATTGTTTGATCAAAGATTTTCTTCAAAGTATGCCTCATTAGAAGCGACAACTTGCTCCCATTTTTCAGGTAGTAGAGACGGATTCCCCGAAGGAAGATCGGTTCTTTTGACTTGATTGAACCATTGTTCGATATCATCATGAGAAGGGCCGATTGCATAGACCGAAATAGAAGCAAATCCAAAGGACCAATGTCTGGTTAATACGGCGGCTGGGGCAAAATTACCTATTCAATCCTTCAAGTATGTATTTTTGGGCCGGTTTTACAATGTGTGGCCTGACGTTGTAGCTTGTTGTATCTAGTGTCCCATTCCGAACGTTTTTCTTTTAAAGCTGGGTGCAAACGTATTAGCAGCAATCGATTACTATCCTCAGTGATGGTTTCAGAAGGTTTTATAAGTTCACCCCTTCTGATCTCACCAGATGCACAACATAACCTTCAAACTGTTCATAATTCGTTTTGGCGTTTTGGAATCACCGAAACCACTTTTTACATGTTGTATTTAATGGAGTGTAATCATCGTAATTATTAACTAGCAAATGATGATGCGATTCAGCAGCACTTTTCATTGAAATATAGTAATAAACTAATATACTTCCTACAAATGCAATTTTTCCGGCACACCACTTTCACAACCGGAAAATTCCTTGAACATTTCTGTGGAACAGCATACTAAACTTAAAGGAAAGGGATTGTAGGTATAGGAAGCACGATTTCACAGACGAGCCAAGAGGGAGAAAGTCATGCTTCGCAATGAAACTTTCAAATGAATAGGGAAAGGGATATATGGCCTTTCGAAAACAGCAATTTAAAATTTTACACAATCATTTGGGAATAGGCAGTGCAAGACAGCTACGTAAGTTCGCCGTTCAAAATCGTACTCGTGTTTCAATAGCACCCGACCTCGGGGCGTCTGAATCTTTAGCCTGTTGTGGTACCACTACCGAAATGCAACATTCCGCAGTTTTAAGTAAACTAGAGATTTTGTAAAACTAGGAGTAGTAATCTTTTATATACACAGTGATCTTGTCACTTATAGTTTAATGTAGCCAGCCCTCAATGGCGCCTTGGGAACTGGACACGATTTTTATGTATCCATCGGGATTTCAGTTAATTTATCTCGAAAACTGTTGCAAAAGTCAGAGCTTCGATTACATTGAAGAAGGGCATTTAACTTTATTGAAAATTAGTTACTTTTTGAGACACGTAAAAAGAAAGAAGCTTTCAGCTTTCTTTTACTTTGGTCACTTTATCAAGAGTGGGTACCTACTGCACAAAACAATGTTATTAAATTCGGTTTTGAAGTAAGCTTTAAATGTAAAAGTAAGTAAAATGACGACTTAATGTTGAAGATGGCGAATGTTAGGGTTTGTTTCCTTTAAAATGATAACGGAAATTTTTCCAAAAATTTTCAATATGAAAAAAAAATTGAAGAATGAGATAAGATGAAAATTTGTCTCTAGGTCATAAGTTTAAAGACAAAATGGATTACAAGAAATTGTAATCTGAGAAAGCTAAAATCCATAACGTTGCGTTTCCACACATTGCAATTTGGCAGAAAGCACGACTAGAGACAAGACAAGTTGAATTCCTTTCGTAATTTTGTTAAATTCTCTAAGTAGTTATGCTGGCACAGAGCGGATGTTACCCAACACTTAGATGTCCACTAAGGCTTGGGATTCAGTCACACTTCGCAAATTAAGTATGAACAAGAAAGTACCAATTTTTAGCAGAATGTCGATGGTCCTCTGACTCGAGTCTAAGCAATAGGACGTGTCCCGGCTTTCAGCCTGAACGTGAATTCACGTATTCCTTAGTGCGTATGTGCAGTTTGCACCATTTTGAGCCGTGCAGTAATTCACTACCAATTCTGTGCGGCCAGTTACCGCAGGCGGTAGAGTTCACCCGCCCCACTATAGCTTTCATGCACTACAAGCGAAGTTATACAGTGGCGTGCTGTGCTGTGGAAGTAGCAGCAATAGAAACAGACAGTGCAAGTCACTCCAGCAGCAATAGGCGTCAGTGAACGTCAATAGATATGGCCATGCCCAACACTGACAAATCTGATGCCGAGACTGGGCACAAATTCCAACATTACTACCACTAATGTTTTACCGTTATGAATTAGCTTGGTGCCATTCATAAAAATATGAGAGGAATTTACACTTGACGTTGTAAAATTTGTACACATCGGCGTAATTATATGCGCACGAAGCCCTGCGACAATGATGATGACGATGAGGAAACGGAAATCGTTCAACATTTTTTTTCGGAAACCGTTTTGCGGCCGATTTTCGAAATCGCGCGGGTAACTTTTGCTCAATTAAAGCTATCGGATGCAGTTAATGAACGCCACGTTGAAGCAGAAAAGTGAACTGAGTCTAGAGGACTTATGGGGCTGGGAAAGAGGCACGAAGCCGAAGAAGGCCCTGATGCGTCCTCGCACCACGCACCGTGTAGGCGGACCGCGTGAAATCTGTAAACAACTTTAGTGTCACACACGGCACACATGCTTTTTCCTCCTCGTCGCTGCCGTCGCCACCATCATCGTCGTCATCGCCGTCGTCGTCAGAAACAAACGACAAAAACAAAAAATGGAAATTTTCTCATGAAAGTTGTACGAGCACGGCATTCCACGCAAAACAAGGCCTCTTTCATGCATGGACAGGCCGCGCCGTCAACCCCGTCCGCCTGTGTGGCTTTGGTACCCCGCCTTCGGAGGATTCAATGCACTCGCCTCGCCGCGTCGATGCACGCTGCATGCACACAAGACATCACACAATACTACAGCCGCGCAGCGCACGGCTCCGGTGATGCGTACACATGCACACAACTGCAACGACGGCGGCGACGACGGAATTGAACGTAAACAAGTGGAGACCGAACTGGCCGGGCCGGGCCGCCAGCGTAGTCGCGTAGTGCAGCGGCTTTCGGAGTTATTTGCATGAAGTGGAATGGAATGCAGTAGCGGGGCCTCAGAGAATCCAACTTTAACCACTTTGACGATATTCTTATGAGAAGGAAGAATGAAGGAAAATTCGAAGCAAAAAATATTGAATCAGATGAATTCAACGTTGAAAACACCTTCGTTTCATAGTCCGATTAATCGTTGCTCGTCGACGAGAGCTTTTATTAAGGAATAACTAATAGCTAAAAATTATGCCTAATCAGTTCACGGTTGGCGTCTAATTGTTCTGCCTCTCATAACTCAGTCGAAGTAATAAAACCACCCACCAGCAGAAATCTGAATATGACACTTTGATATGTATTTACATATAAGAAAAGTAAAAGTTTGTGGGAGGGATTTCCTCTCCAAAATCTTAGCTTTTCGGAACGAAAGTATACGAACCCTACCCACTAGCGAAAATTCGAAGACCTTCTTCTAGAAGGGCGTATGTCTTTAGAAATTTTTATCAGAATTGGGAAAAAGCAGGAGAAAAAAAATGGAAATAACGGGATAGGGAATGAAATTCTGTTGCAGTGCAAATTTCAGTCGTGTACTGAACTTTGTGCCGTGTCAAGTGTAAATACAAAATGTATTCACAAATACTATAATATCTTCTTAAATTTATATAAAGTACACAAGTTATTCATACTGGGTAATTACGCAAGCACCTCCTATGTAAGCCCTTCAATCTAATTGCATGGAAGACCTTTCGTCTACGGACATTCCTGAGCAAAAAGGAAATGGATGGTAATACAAAAAGGAGGCCTTGCCTTCTCCTTAGAAGACCTTTAACAGGCATGGTAGCAGCCTTCCTTTCTCTGATGGACAATGCAACTAATAACATAAAATTAGAAAATTAAGCCCTGGCAATAACAAATCTATCGCAAATGAGATACTGCAGTTGATTTTAATGAATCTTTCAATCAATACTATCCGCATTTCTATTTCTATCTCTCTGGATATGTGAACAAAAAAATTTGCGTTTCTGGGGAACTGCAAATCGTCGTATTATTAAGGAGGCGTCTTTACATCTAAAAGTCACTATTTTGTGCGACATTTATGCTGAAACGGCGATTGGACCCCACCTTTTCGAAAACGCTGCCGATAACTGCCACTGTCCACTGGTATAGAACCTTGTAGTAAACTTTCTCCACAATACCCAAGTTGGTTTTATAGGATACCACGTCCACACCATGTAGAATATATACAACACATATGTATATTATTAGATAATTGAAGGAAATGTTACAGTGGATAGTCACCTGGTGCTCTTCTTTTGTTTATTGTGTAGTTAAAAAAATATTATACCAATTTTAACTGCAGTAGAAGTTCGTTATTCAATGAATTTTTTATTTCAATATTGACCTTGCTGTGCTTGAAACCAATGAATCTCTAGGATTTGTTAAAAGATGTCTCGTGAAATTGATAGTTTTTATACCTCTGAATATATCGCATAAATGAGACTCAATTTCTTCAACAAGAGTTGGGATATTGTCCTTAAGTGCTTGAATCGTTTGTCGAGCATTGGCATTGAGCCATAATGTATCGATAGATGCAGCCACATTTTGAAGAATGCTTGCCTTGTTTCATGCTCCGTATTCACAAATTTCACCGCCTAATAACAATGGGCAGAAAAACAACATCTCACTGTTATGACCCTATCAAAAATTAGTGGTTCTTTCCATTTAATTTTTATTCCCAAGTGCCAGACATCAAGGGTAGAAGCCAGTTGGAGATTTTCTAACTGACAATTGTCAACTGGAGCAGATACAATGTCCACAAAGAATAGACTAATAGAGGTAACAGCCTAAAAACACCTTGCGAACGAACAGCCATAAATTTTCAGCATTTTCCGCAATAAATTTTGTGAAAGGACACTTTCCCTTCCTCTCTCTCTCTCTCTCTTTCTAATTTCATTTCTTTCAGAAGGAGCAAAAACTGGAATTCGGAGAACGATTAACCTCTTCTAGCACAATTCAGCAGGCGGACCCCGCACCAATCAGAGTTGTTGTCCTTCATGGGCCAATCGGCTGCAATGATCCCCCAGTAAGCGCAATAAATTTCTTACAACGTTTATGCGAATCGGAAAATTTCAAAAACTGCAGGAAGAAAAACAGAAAAAGGCCAACCAATGGAGAAGAAACGCTCTCGAATTTTTCAAAGAACCCGTCACATTACACTTACAAGAATTTTCCATCCACAATAGGATCGAGCTGAGATAATAAAAGGAAAAAATTCTCGGAAACTGGGTGAGCTGATCTTGAGGTAAATTCCTTCGTTTGTCATTAAGCAACCTCGGCTAGATAGGGGCATTAGGCGGTATAGCAGGCTGGCAGGGCTGGTTGAGCAGCAGCCACTAACCAACAAGAGATGCGACACTGCTCTCGCCCATTCCAATGGCCATATATCACCACCGGAAAGGAGAAGAACGTTTCTGGAGAATGGAGATCCCGTCCGACTTTGTGATCGGGCGGTGGGTCGTCCGTCTCGACCGCTCAAATTCCATCAGGACATTGAACTTGAGAGAAAAACACGTGGTGCTTCACGCGTTTGATAGAAAGAATACTTTGAGCAGACGGGCGCGAACACTCTTTCCATTACCTAAGTTCTACTGGGAGGTGTATTTGTCGCGATATTGTTGAACTGCTGTACCGTGCCGTGGATCCCTTCGTCTGCATTGCCTCTTACTAAATATTTTCCCTCTGCATCTTGGGTTGATCTGCGGCACTCTAGAACCGCCGCAGGCACGCAACAGCTACTTTTGATGTTCCCGTAGAGTCCGCGCGATAAGCGCACATTCCTTTGCCATCGTGGCGAAAACAATCAACAAAAAGCAAAAGAATGCAACAAACAAAGAAAACAAGGAGAATATGGGGATCGGGATACTGCTGCTGTTGTCCATGATGTTGGTTGCTTTTGCAAAAATATTGCTGCTCTTCGGCGGTATGGAAGACGGCTGCAAAATGGCAGCCACAACTGTATTGTACCTTTGCGAATGCTGCGGGCGCCAGCAATCAAAATTAAATACCGTGTCACTGTTTATCATTGGATGCAGCAATTGCATTTGCTGATCGGTGACACTCTCCTAATCAACCTTTCGTCCTCAAAACTAATAATGAAACGGCTGCGTGACATACTACTAGTCATAAGATTATTTAAAATATTATTAAACGCAATGAAGAAATTTTTGAAGTAGAAAGAGAACTTGGGTAATGGGAATACAGCATAATAGTTCTGTAGATCTGCACAGTGGTGGATTCGACAGACAAATGTTGGGCATGATATAAGACTCCTAGAACCATAAAGATCCAAAAGACTTGTATTACTTTCAAATTCGATATTCTGCACCAATAGAACTTAATTACGTCTCAACATCTACCTCATCTACATACACATGATAATGCAGATCTAAAGTCCAAACCGACCGACGATACGGCTTATATACATGGCATTTACACTTCAACATTAAGAACAACTAATTCAAAGTCAAGTGTGACTAATTCAAAACCATTTACAACCAAATCAACCAAGTAACTTTCTCAAGCAAAATAACAACCATTTAAATTTTTAAAGAAACTTTTCAAACAAGCTTTCTAAGATTAAAGCATCAGCATCATTAAAGAACGCCAAAGTGATTACACTAATTACGTAATGAATAAAGTAAGTTGTTTCCTGTTTGCCACGGCAGTTGTTGCTTTTATTTGCATGTGGAGACAGTCCTGACTTCAGATTTTTTGCAATTCTCCCTAAGATTCGAAAGAAACGTCTCTTTTCAGGTAATTTACAAAAATAATTTTTTTTTTAAATGGCCTCTTTTTAAGCCATTCATGTGTTTTACACGTGTTTTACCTTTTAAAAAATTCTTAACTTTGGCTGCAAATTCACTTTATAAAATGTTATCCCAACAGAACTTCACTTTAACTTAAACAATCCCAGATTAGTTTTGAGTAAGACAGTAACTTAAGGGGGTAGTCTCATGTTCGATCTTCAAAAAATCTTTTTTTTTTCATCTTCTCAAAGTTAAATAAGTTGAAAATATACTGTAAAAATTTTAGACCGATACACTACGTAATTTTAAAGTTACAACATATAATAGGGGAGAGCGCACCCTGCATCTGCATATATGAAAATTTTTTCTCTAAACTTTAAACGCGTTTTTCTCGAAACTACTTTTTTTTCGTCGGCACGGATGATTACAAAAGAACTATTAGACCGATTCGGCTGAAATTTTAACATAATATTCCACACATGAATGGTTCTGGCGGGTACCAGAATTAGATGTTTTTATCCATGTCTTTCTATTTTATGTCGATTTTAAACCGAAAAAAACCGTCGATTTTTGAATATTTTTTTTACAAGGCCGCCATTTTGCTATTTTTCACTCAAATCTTTTAAATCTGCTACGGGCCAGAATGACAACCCTACTGAATAATAATCATTTTGGAATTTTGATTTCGGATGATTACAAAAGGAACAATCAGGGGGGCGAGCCACCTACTTTTTTTTTGAAGAGACTTACTTCGCCTCACCAAAATGACCTTAAAATATTTCTTTTTTTATTTAAAAAAATGTTATTGTTCAATAGTTTAATAATAACATATAATTATCATAAGAAGATTGTATTTCATTTTCCACAAAAAAAAAAAAAATCCTTAAAAACCTTCAAAATTTAAGCTCGGACATGAGACTACCCCCTTAACTGGCTTTCATTTATATATGCACATTATATTTTAATTCACGTCGGGATTGTCGCTACCGCTATATTCTTCAGAAATGAGACCTACTACCTGCTGGTATATAGGTTATTAAAAAGTATTTCCTTTACTTCCAGAAGGTAGCCAGAATTCTTGATAACTAATTACACTACAGTACCTTCATAACCCAATTATTTTTCATATTTTCTGGAAAATATGTGAGTGATCATAATTCGTTTCAGTTGTATATACATGGTGTTGAATTAGACACACTTGAATTTGAATTAGGTGTGCTTGATGTTGGTTTGGTTGCTTTTGAAGTGTTAAATGCTATATCTCGCGAAATATTCACCCAAGGAAAAAAGTCATTTAAGAAGTTTTATTTCATTTTTAAAGACCTGTCCAACAATACTCCAATTGTGTGGAGGTGCACGAAAATAAAAATGTTCATCCCTCCAATACTAATAATGCTTTCTTCCCTTATTTAGGTTTTCATTGCGAAAGATTGCCATTATAAAAACGGTTATTTGATTTAAAAAAAAATAAAAAAAAATTAATTCGACCATTAGATTCCAATTTTAGAATTAATTCCAATGTGTATTGTATATTGGAATACATACTCGAAATATATAGAAATTGGAGATAATTAATCACAACACCATTTATTTAAGTCCATAGAAATCTGTTCTTGTTTGATGAGAACAGATTGTGAACTATGCCTTCAGGGGATGCCACGTACAAAAAGAGTGCATATTATGAAAAATTTGAATTTTACAATTTTTAAAATCGCGAAATCTTACGAACTATTATCAGTAGAAAATAAATGTAAGAATCTTTTTGTAGGAAATTGTAGGATCTACAAATGTGATCATAACTGTTTTTACGCTAAAACTAAATAGCAGTTCCCGTTCAACTGAAAACGATTGTATAATATATTGATACATTACTGATTCGACCTTAAGCCGAATTTTAATGGTTTAATGTGTATGCATCATAATTATGAATTAATGCTTGTTTCCACTAAACTAACTAGACCCTTTTATTGGTCAATAATTAACTTCATTTCGAACATTCGAAAAGAATAATCGGCAAATAGGTTATGAGCTGACTCCTGAAGAAGCTCAAAACATTGTAGCTGCATTACTGACCGGCAGCGCGGCGGCGTCAAATCTTCCGGGACTTCATTCCCTTTGCCAATCGGAGCACGATGGCTTGATAAGCATGCGCAGCTGTCTTACATGAATTAACTTCCGGTTTCATGTACGGACGTGCACGCAGAGGGGGACCTTTCCTCCAGCTCAAGTAGAAAAAGGTATACCCGTGCACGGATCACTGCTTACCTCTCCTCCCCTGGCCCATCACCTTCAGACACCAACTGCTATTTTTGTAGCGAACAATTTCAACTTCTGAGGGGAAAAGCCGTATAGTCTATTTTCGTTTGTTTTTCGGGATCAGTTCCGTTCGAAAGCATTCTTAGAAGATCCTCAAGAATGCTGGAAAAAAGGTGATTAAGTCACAACTGGAAATTTGCTTCTTTTACGACCGAAAAAATGCGTACAAGAGTGAAAGTTTTTGAACTGTCGAATATTGTGGTCGGGCAAGATACTTCCTCAATCCTCCCTTTCACGGAATTTTTCATGACGAGCAACACACGGGGCGCGCGGAGGCGATTTCTGTCCCCCTTTGTCTGTGTTTTTGCTTTCCTTCTTAAATTGGGACAATTTATTTTGAGACTTCTGTAAAAATAGTCAAACAGGGGGAGCGTTTACCACCAAAGTTGGAATTAAAGTGGCGGCAGTATTATTTTTTCCAGCTTAATTCATGCGGGTAATGCCCCACAGTATCTGATTTTAGCTCGGTAAGTAGTTTTCCTTGAAAACGTTAATATAATACCTTGGGAATGCTAATGCCTATTCAACTCCTTTTCCTCCCTCTCATCTTTAATCTATGTCAACAGAGATATGTAGCTCAATGCGATCCATTCTTTCTGATCTGATTATTCATTCCTTATTCCAATTCCGTTCCAAATTGTTTAATTCTATTCTTTTCAATTAGGAATGGAAATTAGAAAAGATAATTAATTGATATTCCGAGGAATGCTGAATGGAATGCGATTCCTCATATATTCCTCCAGAAGTGGCACAGGAATTGAAAAGGAATTGAAAGGAATTAAAAGCTGATTTTCTCTTTCTAACTCCAGAACGCTTTGAACTAGGAACTTGAAATTTGGTATAGGTATACCGATGGAATGCCACGTTCAAGTTCAGTAATAATTTAAAAAGGTCACTATTTTATAGTGTCGCCATATAAAAACTGCATCATCCTTATGCTGAATTTGAATATTATAGTAAAATGAACTTTTCCTTTAATTCCGTACATTTAGCGTATTTCATAATCAGTGTTCACCATTTATAGCTCTATTGTATGTTTTTATACCCTAGGAATAATCATAATTACATAGAAAATGAATTAGAGAATTAAATCAGCTTTTTTAATTCCTTTGCTGTTTTCTTGATGCAATATTTGAGAAATTGCATTCCATTCACCATTCCCTGGAATATGGGAATTAGATGGGAGTTACGTAATTGTGGAAAAATACAATTTTTTTTTTGTTTAGTGCGAAAGTTGAAGGTTTGAATCTGTATCAAGAAAAACGTGTGAAAAATTTGATGTGAGCAGATTAGAAGAAATGCAATTAGTGGGAATCAGAATATATTTCCAGAAGGAAGGTAATCATGCACTTAAATTCGCGTTCGGGAGACATTCTGAAAAACTTTTTTTTACGAATACGAGGGTTCCGAATTTGATTTCAACAGGATAGTGCAACATGCTACGCAGCTCTTTAACACGTTGAATACCACGCTAATTTTACATGACGTCAACATACACAGTGTGCCCCAGCTAAATCCGGACGGATGAAACAATTTGTTTAAACTAAAGATTTTTTTCTACATAAAATGAAATATTACCAAAAATTCTTGGTATTGTCTGATCCCTATAAAACAAATCTTATTTAATGTACCCCATCTTCTCAGTCTTTAGTCTTTTTTATGTGTGCAACTGAAAAAAATAACTAGAAAAATCGCAGGGGTATCTATGTCTTCAAGACAATTCAATAGCCATCTGAAATAGACACCTAGCAATAAGCGCTATAGCTAAAATGCACAACCACTTGACCTCAGATCTGGTATTCTTGCCACTTCGAAAGACCTAAATGGGAGGTCACATAACAAGCATAATCGAGTTTTGTGTTATTCCCAAGGAGCAAATTGCCTTTAGTCATTTAAAATTATTTTCGAACCCCATCGTTAAAATTACCGGCTCGCACGGCATTTCCAAGAGGAACATTCATTTTTCATTCTAGTAATGAAAGACACTTTGCCTGAACAAAATACGCATGCGTTCAAAACAACAGCGGCAAAATACCCATGCAGAAAAAAACGCCAAACGAAAATATGTTTGCAAATAAGAATCAAATTGTCGGTGGCGAGAGTGCGCACACATCTTGAACGCCGCCTATCAGATTCAGAGGGCATTCCGATTAAAACCAAAAATCCACTGCTCTAGCCGCCTGTGCGCAGCGCCATTTTCAGGAGCAGGATAAAAAATAAGGCAGTAACCCTGATTCCTGGAAAAACTTCTCGATCTGTATGAGAAGCAAAATAAAAAAGTAACCTCTCGAGGCGGCATGATATCTGCGAACAGGGTGCATACAAAGTCGACCAACGTCCTTTCAACTTGTGGTGGCCGTTGGGCAACTTGATCGTCGGACTGTACGTTGTTTTCGTCTCCTCGTTAGAGCCCCGAGAATTGAGGCTGGTTTGGCTGCTTTGGCTGGACGGCTCCCTGGACGACTGGATAGTTGGCTGGCTGAGGTAAGCTGCTGCCGCTAGTGGTGACTGCTGGTACTCCATACTGCAGTAGTACAAACTTAGGAAGGCTGACCGTCCAAGTCCGGCATGCGGTAAAACGGTGAACAGAGACCGAGGAGTGCATGGAGTAGGTACCCATCGCACAAACCAGACTCAGCCATTAATCGCTCAGCATTTTTGATGTAGCCGACTCTTCTCGGAACGGTCTTGCAAGAAAATGCCTTTCGATAAAAAAAAAAAAATTAAGAAGAGGAAAAAAACACCCCAAAAAGAGCACACGGACCGGCTAAATGCTTCGGTCCGATTATGTGCTTTGTGTTTTTGTATACTCATCACATCATGGTCAGAGAGAAAGGATGGCTGTTGGGGCAGGCGAGGTATCGCCATCACCAAGCGCCAAGAAATTCCTGATATTTGCGAAGATCAGGTGAATTCCCACTCCCAGGCTGTTGGCTGGGGGATCTGATGGATGCGAGCAGCGTCGATCCGCACAGATAAAATTGTGTCACGACGGGTAATCGCGATACTGCCTTATCGCGGTGGGCTTAAATACTTATTAGCTGCACCGCGATGCGATAGCCCACTACACCCGCCGGATTTGAGAGAAAGAGAAATTGTTCGGAAAGGAGAAAGCAGCACACGAATTCTGTTCGGATCAAAACAAACAACTTTTTCTGTAGGAATGCAAGCAGCCTGGGCTGGGACTGGGAGGCAAGCAACGGTCAGGCAGCGCGATCGCAATCGCGCAGCACACGATGCGCCCGGACTTTTTTGTGTACACATTTCAAAATGCCGTGCCCGCACAGCCCGAGGAGCCCCTTGCACGCAAGTAGTGGTGTCACTGCCTGAAGAATGCAGACTGATTTTGACCTAGAATGCGTCATAGTCCGTTTCAGTTCTGAGATCAGTTACCTCTGCTTGGCCACCGAGCGGAATTTTTAAAGTTTCTCGAGTTTGGCGCAATCATCCGATTCAGCGCGAGACCCACAGCTATTATTATTTACTTCGTTTTGTTTTTGTTTCCTCGTTCTTCTCCCGCCACACTACAGTGTGGTGCTGCTTCGGCAGGTAGTGTTTTTCACCCGTCGAATATTATTGGGAGCACAGGTGAATGGAATATTAAAAATTGGACGGTGGGAAACCCAAACGAACGGCCGAATTCATGAGCATAAGCCCAGCGGCTCATCGCTTCTTCAGATTTCTTCTACCTCATTCACGACATTTTTCTCAGAATTGATCAATGGAATTTATTTGTCTTTTTTGGAAAATATTTGGAATACTAGTATTGCCAGACGCATTTTATAATCTTGTATTGAACGAACTTCTTATTTTGCTCTCAGTAAGGGTTTTTTATTAACTCATTTAACTTTTCCCTTCACTTAGATTAACACTTCTTTAATACATCTTGCTAACAGACAATAATAAACCACAGACTGTAAAGAACTAGGATTCTAACAACTGTACACACTCTATTGAATTAATTGTACATATTATATATATACCAGCTTAATAACATTTAATAATAATAATAAAGTTAAGATGTGAAGTTTACCACGTTTGAAGAATTCAAAGCTTGATAAGATACGATTGATGATGCTGCCAGCACTTTCCGTCGACAATAACATGTAATAGTAAAGCAACCAAATAAATGAGCAGCATGCCGCTGAATTTGATAAAAAAAAATCAAAGTACCTATGGTGACCTTTAGGTGCGTTTCTTAATGATCCGTGTAGATCTCTCCACTATTCTCCCCATACAAAAGTGCATGTACAGATCCGGATAGATAGTAGTATTTAGCGTTTTTGTATGGGGAAAATAGTGGAGTTGATAAAATATCGTTCGTTCACTCACTCACGAAAATGACCTGTAAACTTTGGAATATTGTCCCATTGTTAATGACGCCACACAAGGAACTTTTGAAAAGTTTGGTAAATATCCATTCATAAAATTGCATCAATGTTAACAATCATTATTTAAATGACCTCTAGCAAAGCTTCAGCTATTTAATCAATTGCTTATGACAATGTTGGAAAACATCTTTCTATAATACTGGCAACATTCTAGTACTGCTGAAGAATTTATTACTATTGATTAAAGACTCAATGTTACTTCATCGCGATTGGTTTACTCTCGTTATCGCTTCAAACAGCAGAAATTACCACGAGAGGGAATAAAATTTAATAACAGTCATAAATCGACAAAAATAATTGCACCATTATGCTTGTGCTGCTTTAAAATAAATAATAGACAATTTACACTGAAGAAGTCGTCTGAAGAGCTGTTCTGTTAAAACACCTTGAGAGCCGTTTTAGAAGATACGCCATAAACCCCTCAAATACCTTCGATTCAGCCGCTAGGCTTAAAAAAATTGCGTTTCTGATGTGTCTTGAAGCTACAGGCCGCACCGAGGACAGAAATTGATAAGAAAGTGTAAACAGTTCGAAGACGGCAGCAAAAAAGGAGGCTAGAGCAGCAGAGGAATTAACGCGGCTGTGGATAATCTGTCACGACGGAAGTTTATATAACAAATTTCAGAGATAATCTGAAATCTGGATTCATTCATAATTTCATTTATACACATCGGAGCAGTGTCGCATTCCTACACATGTTTGTCGAAGTGTTTTCTCAGCACATCTTCTTCTTATATATGTTTTCTATGTTTTTTCCGTTTCCATTTCGTTTTTTTTTTATTTCGTCCAAACGCGTTAAACCTTAACTGAATGAATATGAGCCCCCCGTGTCAATGATATCGCATCATGTGCTTACATTTTTACTTAGGAGACAGAGCCGAGGCCCCGCGAAGACGTCGAACACACTATCAGCAAGTTAACTGGGAGAAAGGGTAGGCAGCGAGGCGGGACGATGGTCGAGGGCAAACAATACCCAGATAGAGTTCAATAGACTGGCTTACAGCAGAGCACGATGCGAAGAAAAAAGTCCATTTCGTTTACTGCTGGCGATGATATGAGGACGATACCACTAGCGCATGAAGTACGTCCACCACAGTTCAACATCCATCTACAATTGCAGTGATATGCTCATTAGATTATAAGCGTTTCCGGCAAAGGGCCATCATAGGTGATGTAGCTTGAGAGGTATTCTCGCAGAAACAAAATGACCAGCACTACTTTGCCTCATAGGCGTGAGAGTGCTCAAAGATTAGAAGGCCTCTGTGCGACTTTGCCGTATCTACTTTTTTCTTGTGGCTTCTGTTTGATCGGATAGTGTACGTTGTTTTTCCTCTTCTACGCACATTTCTAGTAAAAACAAGTGCGGAGGCGGCGTATGTGCAGCTTGAATCGTATTCATCGAAAATTTCATTCATAAGTTCTCCTCTTATCGCCTTGGGACTAATTAGTGTGAGCCAATCCAGTAATATTTGGAATTCGATTTAGAGCTGCCAAGCTGGCGATTTTGCCACTTCTTCGCTGAATACATATGAGGCTTTTCCAAAATTCATATGAGGAACGGGTAGCAGACATATAGCGCCCTTTTCAGAGATTTACTTATTACCATAAGCCATCGAGAGATGTTTCTACAGATTCTTCAAACAAATTTAATACTGCACATATTTTTTCTAATCTATTGACCTGTGCTGGAAATGAGATTGGAGAGATAACAGTTTGTCAAAATTATGTATAAAATATTGTTAACTCTGCATTTAGAATAAAATTATTTCGGTGTGAAGGAACTTGTTTGTCTTTAATCATTATTATTATGAGCCCTTAGCCTGTATAGCACATACATACATGCCAATATCTTTTTAATTATCGCCAAATTTTCAGTTCTAGATTCTGAGGGAATTTGCAAATCTCAAGATCTCTTAATATAACGTATAACTTGTCTGCAGCAGGAAACATATTTAGGCCTATTCCAGCCTCCCTCGTAGAATTCAGAACACGAAAAAAAGGTATATATAACAAGTTCAATAAGTAAAATTTTAAAGAGAGTCTCCAACAGCAATACCAAATTCAGCTCCCTTCAGATTGTTAAACACCATTTTTTTGTGCTCCGAACTTCTACGACGTAGGCTGGAATAGGCCCGATTTATTGGTGTGAGTGACTCTTTTAAGTAAAACTTTTTCGTCGAATAACAGACACTCGACAAAACCCTCGACCGGGATCGAGGGAGGTCATTTCCGTTTCCCAACCGAAGACAAGACTCGACTTCTAATGCTCTTCGTGAAAGTGCACCGAAAATAAGGAGATCGGAGACAGAAATAAAAAGGGTCATACAAAAAAAATATAAAAAAAAACGCCACTGCAACTCGCTTCGGTTCTCGTGTTTTGTGGCAATAATTCGAGCTAATCAAAAGCCTTTTGATTTTATGACTAACTCGAGGAGTGTGTGCACTTATTTCCCATCGCCCAGGGAATGAATGACCTGCGAAGCGTTGTTTGGAGCGCGTCTTTGGAGTAAAGTCATCAATTTCCGTTGCGATCGTGCATAAACAACATTCCAGAGCTGGCGAGGAGTACGCTGGCGATACCACCAGGATGGTGGCGGGCGCGGAGTCAACAGCGGTGACAACCAATTCTAATCTCTCGTTCCCTCGTGGTGGCCGTTTTCAAGTTTTAAACATTTTTCTTTCGGAGCACGGGAGAGGAGGAAAGGCGACATATACAAAAAGCCGCCTGTGCTCTGAGAATAAGTGAACTTTCTGTCCACAAATCACACATGCACACGCACTCCTCCGTAGTCGTACACCGCAACAATGCGGTTCGAAGTTCGAGCGACATGCATTTTATGACCGTGGTGATCTCAAGGCCTGTTTGCTGTATGCGCTTCTGGGGCCCTATACAACCACCACTTGTCATGACGATCGTCGCTAGCAGCGCCAAGCAGGGCTAATTCTCTTCATGCATACTATGCACAACGAAAAACAAACCCAACGGACGAACAGCTCACCGCCATCAGCCAAGCCAAGTCTAGAAAGAAGACATTAGAGACCCCACTAAGAGTAGTGGAAGATGAGCCTTCGATTTACCGAGAATAATAAAATGGCTCGTCCATTCATTGAACCTCCTTTAATCATCGCTACAAACAAATACAGTTCCTCGTCCTCTCGACGAAGATGACAGCGCGCTAGCCGCTACACACGGTGGGAACTTTTCTGCGTGGTTTGCGAACTGTGCGACCCAGCCATGGCATTGTAGTGCAACTTGCCAGCCAGACGCGACAATCCCGCTGCAGGGACAGGGATGCGCAGGCCGCAGACCCCGCGCTATATGTCTGCGAACCTGCGACTCCAGCCAAGCAACCGATTTGCATAAGAAACGCCAAAAACTAAATGGCCTATTCGCAAACATGGAATAAGAAAAGCCGTCGACAGCCATTTGATTCGGACCAAAATCACACACCATGTGCCGCACGGCCCGAAAGGTGGATCACCCCTGGATGTGCAAAAAAATGTTTGCGCTGCTCTCAAGGATCTTCTGGGAAGGGTTCTTTAACCTTCAGCGCCGTCAAAACAATGCAGACGATGGTCTCTGCGGCTACCAACATGGTTGTAGCTGAGCCTTTTTGCCCTTATTACGGTTCTCTCTCCGTCTTGGTCGTCGTCGTCCCCTTCTAGCGCGAATGTTTATCAGTTTTCAGTTTTTAGCGCGAAGTCGTAAGACGAACTCGTGTATGTTTACAAGTTTGGCGTTTTCCACCTTCGTCTACCCTTCCCTTCCCCTGACGAGTGAACCAACAACGAGCATAACTGTTTTTTGCTCATCGTTTTGGCATTCCTTTCCCTTTGGATCTCTCTCGCCTTTTAATACGTGGACGCCGAGAATATACGGTTTTCGTGCTCTTGTTGCAACATCTTCCTCTTTTCCCTGGACTGTTTTCTTTATCGTGTTTTTAATGCCATTCCTGTTGTACTCTGCCCTGACGCGGGAGGGAGAAGCGAGAAGAGAGGAAGCGCAGGCGCGGTTCATCAAACAATTTTATTTATCATGGCAATATGGTGCGCGAGCAGCTTAATTCCAAAATGGTTACAATTTTGGTTATGAGAAAATATTGCAAGTAATATTCATATTTTCTAAAATTTTCCTGCAATTAATTGTTACGCCGAAACATAATTGCTCAATGATCTAAAGTGCCTTCTTATGCATTCCCTGATCCTTACTGGCTTCGAACTTCATCGCCGACATTAGCTGCAAACTGCGCTGAGTATTCATGTATTTTACCCAGATCTCTATAGAGATTTGATTATTATATAGCATAACGCCTAAGACTTTGGTCTAGTCTAGTTTAAGAACTTAAGCACTTCAGGGGTCAATCTAGTCCGAAAACTTGGAAAAATCGAGAAGCTGTGTAGCACTTCGTCGTCGTGATATTAATGAGATAATCTAAGCCATATGCCTCAGTATTGGGCCATGTCCGTAAATTTATTACATAGAATCCATAATATATGTCCATATAGATATAGAGGATTTCGAAAAGGATCACCGAAAACAAAAAAGAAAACCATGCTGGAGTCTGCGTCAACTGAACAAATCATGTCTACCTGAGAAAAGCCCCCTGCCCTTTACAAACATCCGTGATTAGGACCGAGGTCGGGGACACAATCAGGTCTAAATTCAAAGAACCACAACTTAGACAAATGACGCCTAGCCAGATGGTTTTAGACTTCCAGGTAAAAATTTGCGACACATCTTGGTCGCGTTTTCGACATCGTCCTCGTCGTCCACATGCAAGCAGAGGTACGTAAAGTCAAAGACGTTTTTCGTTGCACCTGGTGCTGTGGCTGCCGCTGATGAGTTTTTACTTGAAGAACAACTGAGCAGCAAACGGCAATGCCTTGCTGAACCTAAAGATCTTGTGGCGCGTATAATATAGGGTTGGCGGGTTGAATGTCTGCTTGGCCTGGGCTGCATTTCCTAAATCCTTGAGGCGCGCCCCAAACAAATATGTATGACAGGAGCAAAGATGACTGACTTGGTATCTGTTGGAGAAGCATATGTTCGATTTTTTGAAAACAACAAATTTTCCTCCCTGTGTATTCAGGGCAAAAAATGCTTGTGCCTCGATGCGACGACATTAACACCTGCCCGAGCACGAGCCCTTACAAATGGGGAAGGCTGCTGCTGCCGGTGTGCCGAAATGGGAGATATAAATAAGCATATGTAGATCGTGGCACAGGCAGCTGTAGAAATCTTTTAAGCGATAATTCCTTCCACCGTCAACGTTCTCTAAAAGAGAACAAAAACGAAAAAACAATAAAAGTAAAAAATAAAATAAAAAATAACAATTCCGCCGACAGAATGTGATTTTTCTTAATTTTGGGAAGGATGATGATGAGGATGACGACATGACGTCGTCGGGCAGATGTACATACACATATGTACGTGTATTACTTAAATTTAAGGAATCTTTGAGCACAGACAGGAAGAAATCTACTTATGACGCTATGAAGGAGGCACGCAAAGCAGGATCGCATTATTGAGTGTGACCTGGAGTTTTTTAAAAAGTTAATATGCATTATCGATACTATATTTATTTTAGTAATTTGCATCAGCCAAACCCTACAAGAAGTATTAGATGGGTAGAGGGAGCAATAATTGTCACGCTCTATTCCCAACATTAAGTACCGATATTTAAATAAATGATAGTTTGTTCCCACATTTGTGGGATTTGTCTATATTGGGAATCGGCAGGATTAACGGTAAACGGAAATTTTCGGTGTATCAACTGGTAAAAAATTACCCGAAGCTACAAAATTTACCGACATTAACGAACATGTTTTCGTTGAGGCGAAGTTACAGGGCGATAATGAAGTATTTTAGAAGTGTGCGATTTCCTCAAAATTACTTCTTTCTTCAAAATAGAGGGAAAGATAAAAAAAACTATCGGAACACCTGAGCCATTCCGGGGAATTTAGTTATACAATTACCAACTAACCTAAACAAACTAAGAACATATTTAAAAAAACTGTCTTGAAAATAGTTGATGGAGAAATAAGAAACTTTATTTACTCATCACATTCGTTACTTTTTTCAAGTAATTCAATCATAAATTTTCAATTTTTATACATTATATGAAAGAGAAAACCGAATGTGAAAGTTTTCCATCATGTAAATGTATTAAATGTTCATCAGAAAACTTGGGCACATCTTATTTATGCAGTAAGTTAATTGTTAACAACTGACTACTACAAAAGTCATTATAATTAATTAGTTAAAGCTTTGTAAATGTGGGAAATGATAGTTCAAGATGTCCTGGGAAGCAGTCTGGCATAAAGTCAGAAAAAAAGCCCGACTCTCCAGGAGCATTTGAGCTCTGATATTAGAATGAGTAGTCAGGGTATGCACGTCGGAGTTTATGTGTGTGCATCACTTCTAAGTTGAGCTCAGAATTGAAGTTACTATAGGGTGGTTTTTTAGAGATATATAACTTTAAAATGAAATAAAACACATAAAAATCATGATAATAGTCATGGTATTGTCTTATGGAAAGATAATGTTATGCCATTAGGCTGGCTCTATTGAAGCGCAATCTGGATGTCCAATTTTCGACTCTTTTCTCAAGAAGCTGGGGCAATAACGTGGCGAATGTTGACTTCCAAGATGTCCAACGTGTGTGGTTTATCGGCGCACACTAGTGAGTTCACACATCCCCACAGAAAATAATCCATAGGTATGATATTACACAATCGTGGAGGCCAATTCACAGGTCAATTACGCGCTTATCGAATGTTTCCCGCAATAAATTGATTGTGTCGCGCGCTGCGTGGCATGTTGCGCCATATTGTTGAAACCAAAGCTTTTCCACATTACCGCTATTCAACTGGGGAACGAAAAAGACGGAAATCATAGATCTATAGCGCTCTCCATTGACTGTAACGTTCTGGCCAGCATCATCTTTGAAGTAATATGGGGCAATGATTCCACCAGCCCATAAAGTATACCAAACAGTGACTTTTAGTGTATGTAACGTCTCAACGAATTCTTCTGGTTTTTCTGTACTCCAAATACGCCAATTTTGTTTATTAGTCATTCAACCAAAAATCAGCCTCATCGCTGAGAACAATTTTGTGTTGAAAATTAGCATGATTTTCAAAATAAATTTGCACAATTTGCTAGCGTAGTTCAGGCGTAAGTCTATTCATGGTGAAATGGCAAATCATCTGTCACTAGAAACAGTGCTGCCAATTCGATAATCACCCTTTAGAATCTAGGACATCCATTGAGACTGCTTTTCTGAACACCTTAAGCTATCATTTCCCAAAGTTTCAAAATTGTTGACCGAAATTCAATTTCCATAGTTTTTGCGCGGGGTCCTTTTTACCAAAAATACCATTTATTTTTCAAAAATTAAAAAAATTTAGTGTTTATTGGATAACCCTAGGATTGGGTGGGTGGTAAAGAACTTTTGTGCCAATTGGAATTAAATACTGTGACATATCGTTTCCTCTACGAGAGCAGTACACCGAACCCAATTCTGTTCTGCCAATTTAATTAATTTTTACGGTTTTAAGGTGTGCACACTCCTTAAAGAGACTGGTATTTTAAACGACGCATTTTAAAACCACAATTATACGCCTTACTAGAATAACCGTAATTACTTGTAATTCCTGCCCAGGATAACTTGACCTAATTTGAATGAGCCTCCGGAGCTGCGCCCAATTAACGTTTTTAGTACCCAATCAACGAGAGGATGGGAATATATAATAACACGAGCCAAGGCAGAATTAAAACGACAGGTGTTGCTGGGAGTGCTTTCTTTTCAGTTTCTTTACTTTTTTCAAATCAAAGGGCAAAAAACTACTGTACTCGCGGTGTACACCGACAGACCGGTGCAGCCCCGCTGCGGCACGCATTATAAATGCATTGATATTTTTTTTCTCATGTTCGAAACAGATCTGACAATAGCCTCACTACTTCTCCTTGCTCGATCGGCTCGAAGGCATATGATTACTTTGCTGCAAGGACTTCACCTGGTTTATAGGCCTCGTTTTGTTCTTTCTGAGAGCACACGGCATTTATTAAGTCCACCGAAATATTGAAAACAAATTTTACGGAAACATAAAGAAGAGTCACCCTCGTTTCGTGTGCGTTTGCGCATTTGGGCCTTTTTTTAGTGTTGAAGGTGCGTTTCCCTTCTGACGCACTTTTAGGAAGATATTCTTTAACATCTGCCGCTTCTTATAATACCTCGCAGATGTTAATGACTCAAAAAGGATCCATGAAGAAACTTCTTCTTTTGGAAAATGTTTTTCTGGATAATGCCTACTTAGGTGGTAATGCTGGCGGACAGAAGACCCTTATGGGCATTTTAAACTTTTTACTTATTACTTGCATTTTAATTTCGATTTTATTTATTGCATGCAAAGCCACCTGTCGCAAGCAAACAATGAAACGTAACTTTATTTTCGAAGTGGAACCTAAAATTGACGTAAGACGCCGGCTAGCGTCACATTAATGTGGATCGGTAAGATGTTGTTATTAATTAGAAAGCGACTTTGAGGACAATTTGGAAAGAAATGTTTGGACACACACCAACTGATTTACAGAGCGTTGTTTTTTTATCGATTTGTGGAATTTTCACAGAGCAGAAATTTGCTCCTTTATAGCTCTTGTTTACCTAACTAACTTATTAGGAACCAATGCAAGAAAACGACCTCGCCCTTTTTAAGAAAATATTGTTTCAGGGAATCGGGCACATGTGTAAAATTTTTAAATAACGGCAAACATATGCTCCTTTTTTAAGCTGTTCACCTAGTTGGTTTGTTAGGAATCTAGAGGATCTACGGAAAAATGTCTGTTCTGCATTCCCCTTTCTTCTGAAAGTTCCACCTTTCTAGAATATATGAAAAAGTTTATGTAGATGACATGGAGTCGATTGTTATAACAGTGATATTCCGCAGCCCGAATACAATGACTCTTTAAATTATCTGTGCAAATAGTCAATGTGTTTAACAAAGAAGATTTAATAGAATAAACACTTATCTCACATCTCATATATATGTATATATATATAATATATATATATATATAATATATATATATATATAATATATATATATATATAATATATATATATATATAAATTTTGTATGGCGGGTCGTGATATTACAACCCGCTCTCAGCAAAATCTCTTTGCTCTTGAATTAGTACCAGTCATCGCGAGCGTGGCAACCCGCCGGCCGTGCCGAGAGAGCGTGATAACATGCTCTTCTTGTTAATAATTAAAACTCTTGCCTGTGTTGGAACCTACTGTGATCCGTCGTTGCTGTAATTTTTCTTATCATGAATTGAATATGAGGAATATTTCGAATCCATTTACAAATTACTTAGTAATATATTTGCGCTACTCTTTGGTCTAAAATTAAGTGCGATTATAAGACTTAAGGATTAGGGACATATAATAGGTGGTGAGGTGTTGGGGAAGAGTATGATATGGTAGCGGATATTGTATTGGAGAATTATAGAAGTATATGTTAGGGGATAAGAGAATTTCGCAGTAATGCACGTAAAAACAAAAAAAAACTGCGGCTATGGGTTGCGTCGAGGACTTTACACAGTCATGTGGTCATATGTGGCCATATGTAGCCACTAAATATTCTCTCATTTTCATTCACTATGCGCCCCCCACTGTCACTGTCCGCCTGCTTCCATAACTAAACGAACGGAATGCACAATTATTGGGTTGAGATGAAGCTTCTTGTTATTTAGAAGTTCAGTGAGAAAGAAATTCACTAAGTACTCAGGGAAGGACATTAAATTAATTATAACTATGATAACAGTAACACTTACTTACCTTCAGCTAAAGAATGATAATACACATTTAAAAAATCTAAACCCACACTTGTTGCTGCGATAGCACTCACCTATGTTTAAAAAAAACTTCTGTGTAACTCTAAAGAAATAATTGATATCTCTTTGGTATTGATTTAAATTATATTAACTTCTGGCAGAAGATGAGCATTTAAAAGAATCGAATTGCGAGTTGCGAATTTAGACCATAATTTCCTTCAAAACCCATAATTAAGTGTAAGTAATTTCTCATTACCGCATTTTAATTCTGTCGCGACGTATTTCCTCAATCCAACATTTCTTACCACTAGCAATTCATTTTTCCCCTTTTCCTTGTCCTTTTTTTTCTTTTTTGTGGTCAGCCTCTCTGTTTAGTCTAGTGTGTTATTTTAAACGCACGCACATTATCAAGTGTTCTATAAAAACACCTTCTTTGCACGAGAAATGTTACAAAAATAGAATCTACTGCAGACAATCTCCAAGATCCATGGGGGTACCAAACGAAAACTGTTGCGATTTTTGTTAGCAAAAATTTTTTTTGTTTAATTTCTTTTTGAGCGCGCCCGTACCCATTGCGACCGCTGCGTGAGATTATGCAAAAGCACATTGATTTAACGAGGAGAAATTCTTAAATTGACGGACTGGATTCGACAATCTCTAAAAATAAACAACTAGAACCAGGTGGAGTACTTACCCATCCCTATTCTGCGAGAACTCTTGCAGGACTTCAGATATGTCGCCTTTTGTAAATTCTATTACGTCCTCAAACCCAAACAAGTCTGTATGTTCCAGAGGAGTGACCGAATCTACAAAGAAGTAAAAGACTTACACTTTAGCATTCCATCTCTAAACGTTTGATCGAGTTTTTATACATATAATTATTCTATTGCAACAGACAGATTCAATGGATTAGAAGTACAAGCTCTTATAGATCTAACAAACCATTACTTGCACGGGCGAGTTTCAAATCCGCAATAACTTGATTTGTGTTTAAAATTAGCTACAGGATAGTAACTTTACACCCATATGCTCGATATGTGCTTTTCAATTAATAAAAAAAAATTTATTTGCAACGTCCCTTTATTTCGAAAGGTGTTAAGAGCATTTCAGCAATGCAGCTTCCCTTCTCGTTCTCACAAAGTTTTTAAAGGCTAATTCCCAAAATGTCCCAATTCTTCCATGAATTGGCAAAAAATCATTCGTGTGATCCCTTGGATGATGTCCCAGCTAATATTAAACATCTGCTCTGACTACAAGATGGTTGTTGAAGATATTCCCATAAATCCCGCAAAAATACCGCAGGAAAGTACAGTAAAGAGAAAATTGTTTGATCCCAGGTGTTTTCCCATTCTGGTTCATACCCCGGATAAAGTAGGGGCGCTTCTTATAAAATCCCAGCAAAGGTTCTAACCTAATTTTCATCCAGTCAACAATATATGGAATGCATTCGAGAAATTGCCTGTTTCAATTGAGACTGAGGGGAAGACTCTTAAACAGCTTGCATCTACGTATTTACGCCGATATGAGAAAACGGAAATATATGCCTTATTAATACAAAAGTAAAGTTTAAAATTAAGTTATGCATTTTTGGCATTTTGTTGCAATTACATAATTCTATTCAAAGCATTCTTCCGGGAATTTAGCAACCACGCCTATGAAGTAACTAACCAAAATCGGAACATTTCACCTCCTTAGAGCCAGCGCCAGAGCTACTAAATCAATGTATATTTCTATCCTCTTCAATTGTTATGTTTTTGCTTTGCCGTAGTGGTTCATATAAGTTGTAATTATATTTCAGACCTAGGGCATCTTGAAATTACATTTTATTTGTCAATCGGGAAACACGAAAATCATATTTTTTTTTCTTGGTTAAGTTGGTCAAAAAGGAGACCTTCACATCACAGTAGCTGCAGCTAATTCGAATTCGCATGTGTATTTAAATATTTATTTAATTATTCGTGAGTCTACAGACATTCATTTATTAGACTTAACCCTAACTTAGGATAAAAAAAACATTTGAATTTCAACTACTCCCCAAATAAATATCGCATTTGATTAATTGTATTTCTAAAGATTTCTCGAGGCAAAGCTATGTACATATATCAAAGAATTTAGGAGTTCTTGGGTAGCACTCGCTCTGTGGTAGATTTCGGTAGGTCCAAAGAGTTTGCTCCTATGACACAAAACCTGAGGATCAACCACTCCTATCATCCCTATAGGGGAGGGAGCGAATCTAAAATACTCGGGTGCTCCTTTCAAATAGAATGCAACAGCTTTAGCCATCTCATCTTCGATTTAACGAATTTTTAAAAAACGACGCCGATCGAACTACTCCCTTGGAGCGATGGTAATATATACAATAATATAGTACAGAGGTTTGAACCCTAATTCTCGAATAGGTGAGATTAGATCAGGTCTCTCCAATACAAAGTATGTAGAACTCCGGCGCACTTATTGTAAGCCAACGCAATCATTCAGCGGTTTAAGGACCTAAATAGAATCAGTGTGCACTGTGCAGCTGAATGCCTAAATGAACTCATATTCTAGGTAAACGCTCAGCCCGTTGAACAAACGCGCTATTCGAATGAACTTTGACCACTGTATCCACTGTTTGCCCCAAAGGTACCTAAAAAGCGTTATTCTGCGATTGTAACAAAATGTTCAACACAGTACATGCATCTGCTTTGCAGGATCATTTAAAAAGATTAACATTAACCTCAACTTAATTCTAGAAAGGCTCTTAATCCAAAGAGACCTATTTGGGCGAATATAAGCCCCACAAACGTCCTACGCGTGAATTTATAACATAAAGCCCCCTCAGACGACTATTTTTGTTTGACTTGGACAACTTTCAATAAGTTTCCCAAGGGAAGGGGTTGAGACCTTTTAGCTTTGGATCCAGCCGATGCGACAATTTCCTAAAGCGAAAATAAGAGCAGCCAGCGAAAGAACTCTCTGCCAAGTCATCACGATCGTACTTCCTATAAAAAGTTCTCCTTTTATTCGACCTGGCCAACACGCATCCGAAAAACGAGCGAAGAACTTGCAACCCGCCCCTTTCGAGTGAAAATTAAATTCGTTTCCAGATATTTAAGCCATTTGACAAATGACGGACATAACCAAACTTCCATTATCTCAGCAATAATTTCCGGTGGGCTTTGTGCGATCGATACAATGAAATAACTTTACTGCTTACCTTCCATTTTGGTTAATTGAACAATTTTCAGTATTTCCACAGGTAAAAATTGTATTTATTTCACAAAAAACAGCGAGATAAACTTGGGAAGTAAATTAGCCAAAACAAACTGTGCAGCAAAAGGACTTCACGAAACCGGCAGATGGAGTGCTGCAGTCGCTCTGAAGATTTTCCGAATTATTTTTTCGTGCACATTTTTTAATGGTGGTAATGCCTAATTGCGGAAACCTTTCTCACTTTGGTCTGTTTGTTTATAAGGATTTTACTGCAAAAAAATTGTCAGTGACAAATTCAACATTTCTTAAAAAGTATATGGGTTATAATAAACCATTACAATTACTGTCACTGGAAATTTGAATAATTAAAATAAAAAAAATACTTTCCTTACTTTTCTCGCATGGCACTACTAATATTTGCACGCAATTCCCCCTCTGAAAGCTCCGTTACTTCAAAAAATTCCGATTCAGCTTGTCCATAAATTGCTTTCGGTTGGTTTTGGTACACACGGCGAGCGCCGCGGAATTCTCGTTGCAAGGGTGGCGTGTTAAATTACTCTTTTCGGTTGCATTATTACTAAAAATTCAAATATTGGACGTTGCAAGTTTCTCCAACTGCGTGAAGGGCTGCAAAAAATGCAGAGGGACTACACGAGTATTTGTCGCGTTTGCATGGCGGAGGGATCGCGCGATATTTTCCCCAGAAATTTGACAGATCCAACAGCGCTTGGGATGGTGGCAGGCGATGGGCGCAACGCCAGCACGGCTAGCATCACCTCGACGTCCCCGCTCGACAGGCTGCTCGAGAAATTGCGATATGTGACGATGATGAAAGTAAGCAGTGCTTCCTCCAAAATACCCTGGGTGCTTTTACTCACGACCTTTGTTTACATAACAAGTGGGAGGCGGGCTGTGTTGGAATCTGTGTGAAATTCTGGTCCAACCGAACACCTGTTGGGGTAGATTGTGGTCAGGGTCAGCTCGGGTGTACACAAAATACGCCTGATATCTCTTCTGCAATTTTGGAGATTAATGCGCGCCAATCTCTGGCTTTTGCTGGAGTTGGTGTTTTTCTTAAATATAAAGTTCTTGTTCCCTACGCATATGGAGGTTTTATGTTACAATAACCTCTAGAAATACAACAGGGCATACTTTTGGCGAAACTGCAAAATTTCAAGCCAGTCAGACTACTTACGCACACAACAACGCATTGGCATGTGAAACAGAACTGAGGGAAAATTCGCAGTAGCTTACAAATAATTCTTCTAACTGAAAGGTATTCTCTTAATTCGCAAAACAGTGTTTCGTTTTCATTTAGGAAAAGAAGTCCGTTGTGAAAAACATGAAAAAATTTAAATCTGTTTAAACTGGTTTTTATTGTTTACCAGTTTTCCCATAATCTATTTTCCTCTTGGTGAAAAAGTATGTAAGTTAAATGTTTCAGCGGAGTCACTGGAGTGCAAGGGTTAATGATCATTTTAATACTTTCATCGGCATTTACGATACTTAACATAGCAACCTATTTTTATGGTTGGCAATTTCCGCGCGGGAAATGTTTTTCTTATACATTTGGGAATGTGGTCCAAAGTAATAAATCTTTAATTTCAGATTGATGAAAGCGATGATCTGCCCCGTCTTCTATGTGACCTCTGCATCGTCCAGTTGAATGTTGCCTATAACTTTAAAAGGCAGGCGGTGGAGAATGACACTAAGCTCCGGCAGTACTTCATTGAGAACGGCATCTCGTCCAGCCAGTATAATGCTCCTGTCGTGATCCCCGGAGGGGCGAGCATGCGAAGCTCCTTCGCTGCAACTCCCTTGCCCACGCACCAACATTCTGCCCCACGTCACATACCCATAATACCCTTCATAGTGAAAAGCGAAGCAGCGGAAATCGACAGATTCTCAGACGTTATAGAGACCAATCTGGAAATCATGAGCAATGACAATGGGGATAATCAGCTTAACTTGTCGAACAATACAAACTCATCCCTTAGTCAAAGTGGACATTTGCAGAACAATTTTGGGACGAGTTCTGAGGGTGGCACCAGCTCGTCAATGGTTTATCTGATAAATGGATGCAATGCGAATAGTGTTACGCCCTCCAGTGAGGTAGAATTCGTCCCCAATCCAAGAAATACTATAGTGGGTAAGACTAATTTAACGGAGAATAGGAAGTCTAGCAGAACCACCAGCTGCAGCTCCATTCGGAGGCAGATATCGAACGGTCCGCCTAAGAACAGCGCAGACTGCTCCAACTACAGGGATGAAAATCTCTCCCAGAGTAAGAAACAGAAGGTGCAACGTTCTTCAATCGATTTAGACGTCAAAGAACAGATGCTGCAGCCTTATGAAATTAAGCGATTGGTCATCGATAGCAAATTCCAGGCGTCCGATGCCCCTAGGCAGACTAGGCTGAAGACACCCCTCCCTGGGAAGACACATAGAATAGCTGGAACGCAGCCGGATAAAGGTGGCAACATCCCTAGCAAGCTGTCTGATAATTCGAATCCGAAAGCTGGCAACAATTCTGAGATGAAAACTCGACCCAAGAGAGACTGTTCCCAGCTAAAAGCAACACAGTTTGGAAAAATCACTAGCACACCCCATAAATCCATCGATAGCCGGAAATTGCTGCTAAACCCCTTCACCCCGACATTGTCAGCTACTGATAAGCTCCTTAAGAAAATCAAGACTATTCGGGGAAAACGGCCACCAGAGAAAATTTTTCGTCCCAAAATCAACCCGCCGACCGCCAAAAAGACAAAAGCACCTAAATCAACTGCACCCAAGTAAGGGGTGTTGGCGGCGCATCTGTACGAAGTACAATTTAATGTTTGCTGCCCGGGAGAGGACCGTGAATGCCACACAATTTTAGATGAAATGTTTGAGGGCTACGTGCTCTCCCGTGCCACATCCTCTATAGCTAATGAATTTGTAAATAAGAAGGCCTATCGAGCAAGATGAGTGCTGAGCACTACAGGGAGATATATTTTTGCATGTAGGTTACATTACAATGTTAATCGTTAAGGAATTTTTGTTTAAATCTATTACATGAGAAGTCCACTAGGATCCCTTGTTATTCTACGTCCGTAGAAGTGTCTTGTTAAACTGTCGAACTGTCTTCATCTCATAATAACAATTATATGTACAAATCGCCGCGTGGCTGATCTTTCAGCGCTTGCAGGAACAATCTAGAGATCTCAGAATTTTTTTAAATACTCTACTGTATTGCTATTAATAGGTCAGAGCATGTATCAAAAAGCGTAACTTTTAGAGAAATAGAACAGAGATAAGAGGACGATTTTTTTATTTTATTTTTCCCCACATAATCCCGTCGTTGAATTCGTTTTGGAAAAAATAACAGTTAGCTATACCACAGCCTTGTTATCCTTATGAAAGGTGGAGATGTACTGCGGAATACGTTGATTGTAGCAGAAAGATTTGCAATTATTTATTCAAATTTCTTCTAGGCCTTATCAATTGACGTATAGAGCGTTTCATAATCATAATTTCGAAACCACTATAATTTTCCTGTGAGGCATTCGTGTCTCTAACACCGCACGTTTTATTTTCTTAGAAACTCTAGCTTCACTACTGAAAAGGGGCGGGAAATAAGTATTCGAGCTTCTAGAATTTCTCGAAAAAGTCGAAGAACAAATAGTTCTGTGAACCTTAAACGGCCTTACACCCTACAAGCTGATACACGAGGCCGCGCCGCGTTTGTATTGTGTCATTTAGCCGATGTTTTTCCCACACCTAACTCCCAAGCTAATAAATAAATGCGTTGTGTATAATCAACAATCGTCTTTCATCTCCCAGTCCCGAAAATACTCAAACCTTTATCTGTTCTAGAGAAAATCGACTGTGGCAGACAAACAGGCGGACAAACGAGTGAACCTATAATGTTCCGTTTTTTTCATTTTGAGGTACGAAGGTCTAAAAAAAAAATGCTGTGCCCTGTGTGGGCTCAGGGTGCCGTGGGTGTTTCGAAAGAATTTAAGAAATTGACAGTTTTCGTATGCGGAAGGTGTCTGGACAGGAAGTTCTGGCGAAAATTCAGACGCGAACAATTATTTCACTAAATCTGCCTTTACCTACCCTAAAAATTACGAAATTTATGAAAATACAAATATTCGCTGAAAAAAGCACACGGAGTAAAAAAAATGTAAACAGCGTTAACCTTTCAAAGAACACCAGTCCAGACGAAACTCGTTTTAATCTCTTAAATGGAAAACAAATGTTCCCAGAAGTGGCTATTTTGCCAGTCGTATCAGTAGTTTTTGTTGATAACGACTTCCAGGTGGGGCGAGGACCAAACTCAAAAATGGAAATAGACAAACTCCCGTTAATATTAGTGGCCCCTTGTTCGCGGTGCCAGAGGAGGCTTGTTGTGATTATGGAGGAATCCCAGAAATAACCGCAAATTGATAAAAAAAAAAAGCTCCGTGAAGGGGAGTGGGGTGCTTGATTGCGAGGAATCCCCGCGAGTTTACGATGTAATCGTTATTAACCCAACTCGGCTGTAGAATTCCACAAATTCTGAATCAGCATACAGCCGCCACCACACATCTCTTGCATAATCAACACATGCAAGCCTCTAGTGTGTACTGTGTACGTAGCTGAAATAGCAATTAAAGTTCGGGGAAAAACCGCGACTGCCGCTTGTCATGTGGCTAAACCCTAGCCGGGGCTGTTTGTAGCGTCACGTCGTCGCAGCGTAATAGCAGCGCAAAAAGAACAAGTTTCATCCGCGGCCCCGATAATTCCGACATCTTCACGACTGTGAATCGGCTTGCTATCGACGGGAGAGTAAAGCTAGCCCCAGCACGTAGGAGGGAGACAGCAGCGAAAGTGTCGTCTGTGAAGTGTGAAGTACCCGGGGAAAAACCGTGAATATTTGTGTTGTCCACAATCACCTATCAGGTCTTTTGTCACTTGGAAATGGGTAAGGCGGTAGGCAGTCTTCGGCACTTTAGTTTTCGCAGTTGCAAATCAAAGTCGGTCGTGGGAATTTCGGTTGCTTATGCCCGCTAGTGACCACCACCAGATTATTGTTCAGAGTGCGTTTTACAGAGCCCCAAGTAGCGATTCATAGGGAAAACCGTGACACGGCTGGGAAATCAAGCCAAGATGATGTCCACGATTGAGCTGTTAAATTTGGACACCCAAGAAAATCAGGTGTACTATGGTAATTGCCCGAGTTCAACTTCTTCGTGGATTGGTCCCATCCAGCTGGTGTGGCTACCTGGATAGTGTCAGCTGATTCGGACGTTTTTTAAGTGCCCAAATCACAGTCACAGATGGCCAGTGATAGGACGACATTTTTTGAAAGAGCAAGCGTATCAATTTATTCCCTGTGATTTCAATTTGTCAATTTCCGCAGTGATAAGATAAAGACGCGATATCAGATAGTGCAGTGAGGCTGTGAAACACCCGCCTATTTTGCTAGCGCTCTTGGCTAGTGCTTCTGTGTGGAGAGCATCGAATTGTGAAATTGTTTGGCCCCAAATCCACAAGTCATTTCAGTGCTAGGAGGTGAAGGATGTTCGGTCCTAAAAGGCAACTTGGGTATTCCCCCACAAAATGTCCCCAGCTGAGTGTGCGCGATCTGAACGTCATGTGGATAGGGCTGAAATTAACCCTAGATATTGACCGTCTTGAGTCTGACAATCTTAAGAGGAATCCCCTAAATTTTAGTTGAAATGAGGTTCCCCTAAGGAGTTCGCTCACACGGCACAGCTGGGAGGTAGTGTTTACATACCTTGATTTGAAAGTCGAAAGGACTTTAATAGCTGAATTCCATGTAAAGTTCCTACGGGAACCGTCTCTCAAAATTCAAAATTATTTGTCGTTTCTATTTAACTGCATTAACATATTTTCCCACCTGGAAGCAGGTTACTGCCATCTAATTACTCTATTGAGTTGTAGCGATGAAAATTAATGGATACATGTTAAAACAAACATTCCAACCATTTCTTTGCAACGATGGGTCGCGTCATACATAACTACGTGCTCCGTAACCTTGACTTCCTAATTGTGGGACTAGCGTGTATCTAGATGTTCATTAAGCTCAAAAAATTAGAAATTTCTCGGAACAGAAGAATTTCCGGGTGTTTATTTGCTGCTTTCGATATTCCCTTTCAGCTGGAGAATTCTGATAAAACAGGAGAAAGTGGACATCATAACAATGAACCGGCTACATTTCTAATTTTTGAAGGCATAATTTCAGTGATCATTCCTTTGAATCGTATGATCCCAAATTGCTGGTTTGATCGTAAAGCCGCGAGTGTACTGCCACAGCACTCCCGAGCTTTTCTTGGATATCTACAATATATTAAAAGCAAATGAATAAGGATTTAGTGCGAGTTCAAAAACGAAGTGATACCGTAGTTCTGCACAATTCAGCTTCAGAGACTACTACCCTGAATTCTGAATCAGCCGTAAGTTACGAGCTATTTGCTTGCTTTACCACTAAGTTCTTGGCTCTCGACTCTCGTTGAGTTCTCTTAAATTTCAGTTCACATTCTGACACCGGAAATTGAAATTTGTGCATAATGCCTAATTTCCATAGAAAACCAAGCCGCGACCAATCCAAAAAACCATTTGGCTGAAAATGCTGCCAAATCATGTCTGTACACATTATTAGCAATGGGCAAAATGCACTTAATTTTCCTTGGAAAATAAACGTGATAGGAGGCTTTCGTTTCTAGGATCATAATTTACGTAAAAATCCTATCGAAATCATCTTATCTTTTTCTCGCCGACCAGTGGAACGAAGGGAGTTAGTTTGGACTGTAGAAAATTCGATTACTAATTGAACGATCTTTGATTAAATAAATGGGTACATTCGATTTTCGGCGTAGTTTTGAGAAAAACTAGCCCAGCGCCAAGCATTATAACTTCTACATTTTTCGATATTCCCACTAAATCCTAGACAGATCAGAGGAAAATGTGAGAGATTAAAATTAGATTTTCTAATTGCGCACAGCTTTAGGATTAATTCAGTCGTAATAAGGCGAAGCTGCAATTAGGGCAAGCGCCAGTTCTTCGTTTAAATTCAAACTTCATACAAAAATTATATGAATTTGTTTTGGTCTTTCCAGATAGTGGATATTCAGACGCTCCATCGCCGGGATCATCATCCACTAGTTCTAGGATGATGGGATCCCCAATGTCACAGACTAGCGATGGGAGCAGAAATAACATGTTTAATCTTTACCAGTTTGGTAAGTCACCTAAGAAGAGATCACTGAGTAACAGATTAAGAAAAACCACACACTTTTCAGACGAACCAATCAGACAAATTGGCTTTCAAAGGAACACAACATTTTTCACTCCACGTAAGTCGCATCGTTAATTATATTTGGTTTATTAATTGAAGGGGATTTTATAACTTTAGAAATGACAACAGGTGAGGCGCCAAAACTAGTTATTTTGGAGGAGCCAGTGGACAAGTTTCGTTTTCGTTACAAGTCTGAAATGCACGGAACCCACGGTTCTCTGATGGGCTCAAATAATGGGAAGTCGAGAAAAACATTTCCAACAGTTGAGTTGAGGGGATATGAGGGGAGAGCTGTTATCCGGTGCAGTCTTTATCAAACCAGTGAGACCTTGGAACCATCACCACACTCCCATAAATTGGTGGTGCGACACAATGATATCGATGTCAGCGATCCACACGATCTGAGAGTTTCAAAGGAGGAAGGATACAAGGCAGTGTAAGTTGAATGAAATGTTTCGCTGAGAGCTGTTGAATTATTGAATATCTGATCTTGCAGTTTTCAAGGGATGGGGATCATCCACACAGCGAAAAAGCATATATTTGAGGAATTAGTGTCCAAGAAAATTCGGGAAAAACAATTTCAACTGGGTCGTCAGCTTACAACACTTGAGGAGAGCAATGTAAGTATTAAGAGGGGAATTGAGGTTCGATGTAATACACTCCATCTATTGCTGAAATGCAGTAGTTAGTTGATTATGACTATGTTCGAACATATAAAACTGCACTGCAATTGCAATATTTAGCTCTATGTTTTAAATTGCTGAATGTTGAAATTGAAAGGTTGAATTTTAAATTTTCGAACACAATTCTAATTTCGTTCATTTAAGGATTATTTTCAAGCCACGAAATAAACAGCAATGACCAAACCTTTCTACCTTTTCTCACAGGTTAAAGTAAAAGCGGAAAAAGAGGCCAAGGCGATGAACTTAAATCAAGTCCGCTTGGCATTCACAGCATATGCAATCAATCCAGACGAATCCTGGACGTACCTGTGCGGACCAGTGTTCTCCAGGTCCATTAACAATATGAGTAAGTTTCTGGCATCCATCGAAGGTAATCCCCCCTAAAGTGAATATATTTTTCAGAAAGTGCCTTAACGGGAGAGCTGAAAATCTCTCGCCTTAGTGCAGCCGTAAGCAGTGCTGCTGGAGGTGATGATTTGATTCTGCTCGTGGAAAAAGTTGGGAAAAGTAATATGGGATACATTTCTATTGAATACATTGTGCTAAATCCTCTGTTTCTTCTAGAAAATATTAAAGTAAAATTCTATGAGGTGGATGAGGACAACGAAGTCGTTTGGTTTGATTGGGGAATATTTTCTGAGGCTGATGTTCACCATCAGTATGCGATTGCTTTGAGGACTCCGCCCTATAAAGACAAGGACATAGATAAGCATGTATGATCTCTATTGTACACATTTTTCTGGAGGTGAACTAATCGCATTGCGGTTTTTAGGTCGAGGTGTATATTCAGCTGTTCAGACCAACTGATGGCGATGTTAGTGAACCAGTTCCCTTCCGGTACAAGCCAAGGGATTTCACAACGTCAAGGAAGAGAGCTCGTACAAACTCGTCGGGGTTAAGCTCACTAAATATTCCAGAGACTGTTATGGATGAGGTACCGCTTATCAAAGACAGCCCTCAGAACAGTTATTCTGGGCTGGAAATGTTAAACAAAAGCGATGTTATCGAGGAATTTTTAAGAAGTGCTCCATTAAAAGAATTTGACCAGCGAGTCATGGCCGACTCAAATGGTGAGATTTTTAAGGTTGAAAATATTTTTCATTTCTCTAACATAAATACATTTTGTAGAATTGATGAAATACTTCAATAATAGTTACTTGGAGGATATCGATAAACTCGAAACCGATGGTGCAACTCCTATGAATTCTAATAAGAAAACCCTATCAAAAATAAACAAATTTGCGAAATATAACTCCTCCGAAATAGAGCCACAGATGTCTACCATCCCAACAAGAAAGTTTGATCCTTCTATACGAGTTGAGCCACAGATGATGGATCCAATTGCACTCCCTAAAAATTATAATTCTTTTGGCGTGATACCGGAAGGACGAATGGATTCGCTGTATCTTTCATACTTTTCTCAAATTTGTTCCGCCGTGAGGAGGTGTGGAAACGGGAACTCCGATTCCGGGAAGGCACGGGCTGATATTTTGGATATTTTCCAAGTTGCGAAGTCACAACACAATTGCAAGTAAGTGACGTCCTAGAAAACGTATATCTTACCCTTATACGCCACTTTTGAAAATCTGTGCGTTTTTAAGCGAAAATCCACACTAGCCGTAGATTTCTTAATTTTTTTGCGGCGACGCAACTGATTTTATGTAGTCGTCATGAGCCACTGTAAAGCAAAAATATCTGCCATATAAAGTCGGTGCTAATCGTGAAATGGCTTAAAATCACTACGGCCGTACGAACGTTCTTAGAATTAAGCTCAAAGCCAAATTATGCATCGAAGCAGTTTGGCTGCGATTATTAATTTTCACTCTTGATTAACTAATTGGCTTTTTAATCTCCACTCTAGCCTTCTGCATGATGTAATAAGAGAGGGAAATAACAATGTAATGGTTAAGTTGCTTCGTCTGATCGACAGATTAGAAATAAACGAAGTTCTTCAGCACCAAAATGAAAATAGGCAGAGCTGTCTACACATAGCTTGTGTATTCGATAGATCGGAGTACATCAGGCCGTTGATTAATTTAGGTAAGTCGGGGCACAGAAGCGCTGTTTCGCTTGGCAACTATAAAGGTGCGTTATGGCTTTTTTAGGCACAAATCCAAACATCCAGGATCACAGTGGCAATACAGCCCTGCACGTCGCTGTAGAAGAAGGCATGCTTATGTGTACCTCAAAGATCATTGACAAAGCCAACTATACGAAGAAAAGTCAACCATTACAAATTGATTTGGCGAATGACGATGGGCTGACACCCCTTCATGTCGCTGTGAAGTAAGGCTCCTCTGAGCATGGCAGTTGATCAAATATTTTAATAACCCAATTTCCGTTTCAGAAAAAGGGATCTTGCGTTGGTGAAGAAACTGTTGGAAGTCGGAGAAGCTTCTACAAAAATCAGCATATCAAAGAACGGCAACAATGTCCTGCATTTAGCCGTCGAACAGGTTGAGCAGCTTCTACTTTATTTTTCTTAACTTAAACTAAAACTTCCTTTTGCGTTTTACAGAATAACAAAAGTATTGTAAAGTATTTGCTTGAAAACACAAATGTGAATATCAATGAGCCGAACACATCTGGATTTACCGCCCTTGGTTTGGCCTATTCAATGGGGACAGAAGCTAAAGCAGTTGTTCAGCTTCTTCTCGAGCATGGAGCTACTTCAGGTCCAAGCAGTAGTGGCAGTAATGCCTCTCAAGAGACTCCAATGGTATGTATAATAAATACCCTTATTACGGAAGTCGAGTCACTTTGTTCGGATTGAGTTGTTCGGTGTGGCTGAACACAGAATGGGCGGGCAAAAGAGATCTTTGCATCACGCACAGTATTAATACAGTAATTTTTCCCTATTGCGCTGATGATCACTCTGAATAAGCGTGTAAAGATTGGCAAAGATTGGCGACACCTAATTATACTCAGAAGACAGAAGCAAGATCAAAGTGGGAATCAAACACGTAACGTGTAAAATGGTAGTCTCGTGTGCCTACCACAAAAGACATGTACCAACCCAATCTTATCGATTTAAAGATGAAATATCTGTCTGAACAGTGGGCACTCCGACCTGAAGATCTTTTGTGCATCTCTTATAGTTATTATTTAATTTTGTTAACAAAATTAACCTCCCCAGGACACAGATGTTACGCCAAAGAGATCAAACACAGATGAAAGTTCTGAGGAGGACGAATATGAGGATAAACCGTTGCAAATAGATGAATTTAGCATGGAAGATAACGACAAATCAGAATCCCTTCTAGACGACGAATGCATCAAGCAGTTGAAGGTGATCTTCGACAAGGACAACAAATGGCAGAAGCTGGCAAAAGTTCTTAAACTTGACACATTCCTCAATATCTGGAAGATGGGAGAAGAGAGCGCATCGCTGGCGATGTTCCACTATATAAATGTAAGTTAGCTGATTTTGAATAAACATGATTTTCATTAATTACTAATTGTTTTCCCCAGGTATCAAACATAAAGACACAGCAACTTGTCTCCGCTATGGAACTCTTGGATGAACAGGAGGCCGTGAATAGGATCGGCGAAATGTTGAATCGAAAGAAAACATAGCAGTTATATGTTGAATGTTTTAATGTGCTAGATTTATGAGATATATATTTTATACGAATAAACTATAGTTTGTTGTAAGTTATTGTAAATCACCGTGTTTCCTTGATGGTGTGGCTGCGGGGGGAAAAAAGCAGGGTTCAAAAATAAATCTTTATTAAACGGAACAACACAATTTAAACTAAACTCCAATCAAATTTTGCGCCCATTCTCTGCAGTGCAACGATTGTATTAACAGCCTTCACCCATCTCTTGCGGATTACGTAACGCTTCAGTTTTGTCTTCGTTCCAGCAAGTTCAGTTGTTTGTGCGGTTTTCTTCAGCCATGGATGTTGCAGTGCCTGGGCCGCTGTGAGTCTTTTTCTTAAATTGAGGAAAATAATCAGGTGAATGTGTAGTTGTCCAAGAAGATTTAAAAAATTCTTGCGGCTTACTATGGAAGACCAGGAATGGAATTATGTATCTTGTTTAATCGAAACAAATTCAATAGCTGAATTCCATGCAAAATTCCTATAGGAATCCTATACATGAAATTCAGTCATTTCAATTCATTTCGACTAATCTTGAAATAGAAATTGTCTCGTTTCATCTTTTGTAGCTGAATTGCATACCAATTCCTATAGTCGTTTCATTTGTCGAATAACACAACATACACCATTCGTTATTATCTGTTGTAGTACTTTGGATTCATCAATAAACCAGTTTTAGGTTCCGCAACCGCATTATTCACTTCAAAGATATCACCTAACAAAACATGGTGCCAGGTGTGGGGTCAATTTAAGTGACAAAGTGTGTCTTAGGCGATAGAATCGGCAATAATCATGTATGGCAATTCCCATAATCGATTTTTAATGGCATCAGACTTTTTCTTTGCTTTTTAAATGTTTTTCCATCGCTATTTTGAGCACAGAAGATGACATTAAAAAGACGTAATTATAAATATTAAATCGCCATTAAAAGTTGTCGTCAAAATGCGTCAATCGACTTTTAGATTTATATTCAGCTAAAACCAAGAGTCGCCAAAAGTCGCTGCACTTTTATCGACACGACAATGAGAATTGGGGTGATTCGATTTCATTCAGCTTTCAGGTTAAAAAATATGTGACGATTCTTATATTTTTGTCAGAGTATGGCACCAATTTCTGCGATCGCATTTTTAAGTCAGCTTAATATGATCAACCACTGAATTGCGCAACCAGTGGCCATATTTAGTAAGACGGGACGAATCGACTCCTTTCGTTTATTATTACTGGATTGCATGTAAGATTTTCATATGAAATTTTCTACACACTTCAAATTCAGCTCACAAAACAATTACAAAATATGGCCCTAGGCCAATCATAAATTTCTATTTAGAGGGCTTAATATAAAGCTGAACTAACCTCAGCCTTTCGTTTTGAGACTACTGCTCTTGGTCTAATAGATTAAATCCCCAATAGGCATTGTCGTAGTAGACATCTCAATAGAAAGTGTACAACGAAACAGCCACATGACAACAGCACCATGTCTATAAGACTGATGGAGACATCTACTTCGAGCATACCTTCTACACTACTAGAGCCCTCAGGTTTACGTACTTGCCATCCATAATCAGTAAATTCGCGATAAAGTCTTTAGCCTCTTCCGAAATTTTTTCAAAGGCTTCGTCATCGAAGTCGTACTTCCCCAATGTTACGTTTGTCATCGTCTCCAAGTCACTATCGCCGACAAACGGGGAAAACCCTGAAAGTCTTAGAGATTTTTGCATTAATTATGGCAAACAGTTTGTAAATCACCACCTGAGTAAAATTTATACTTACAGAAGATAACAAATTACTCCCAAAGTCCACATGTCTGTATAAAATGCAATCTGGTCAAAGTTGACAACCTCAGGAGCAGTAAACTCTGGAGTTCCGAAAAGAACCTAATTGGAGTTATTTTTCATATTTAGTGAAATTGGTTTTAATTTAATTTATTTTTTTATTTTTATTAATAAGATGTATCAGCAGGCGTCGATGCGCAACCTTAAGGATTTTTATGACGGGCGTTCTGTCGAAGCCAAACACGCATGCTTTTAGTGGAAATACCCTAAATACCAAATATAACGTACCTGTAGTTTTTTCGAAGGGTCATATGTCCGTGCCATACCAAAATCAATGATTTTTATTCGTGTGCCCGCTTTGGTAAGACACAGTATATTCTCTGGCTGCAGGTGCACCAATCAATGAAAAAAATATTTTATTTTCTAAATAAATGAAAGTTCTATTATACCTTCAGATCCAGGTGGATCACACATTGCGAGTGAATGTAGCCGACACCATCGCATATCTGCCTCATGAAAGAAGTGCACGCTTTTTCGGTTAAAACGAACTCATCGTCTATAACGCGTTCAAAAAGCTCTCCACCTGAAATTCTTTAAAATGAGAATATCCTTTATGTATCCTATATGTTGCATATTTAATAATTCTTATGCTCTTCATAGCACACTTTGTGTCGACAAGATCATGTTGTTGACCTTGGCTTAATCATTAATACAAAATTTGACAATGCAAACCGCATTGGAAATATGATTAATCGAGCCAATTCAAGCGTTGGTCGAAGGACCTTACGGATTTTGTCTTAAAAGCCTTATTCTGTGCCTTTTTACGACGAGCATTAGAATATGCCTTAGTAGTTTGGATGCCTTATTACGATATGCACACCAAACGTATTGAGGAAATACAAGAGCGTTTCCTTCGCTTCGCTCTTTGCAACTTACGCTGGAGTGACCCTTTAAATCTGCCTCCATAAGTATCGGAGGAAATCTCAATTGAGTAATTGACCACAGCAACAATAATTAATAACAACCCCCCCCCCCCCCCCCCCCCCCCCCCTGGGTACTTACAGCTCTAATATTACGCAAATTGTTTTTCCATCGTCGAAAGCATCGTACAGCTGTATTATACGTGGATGGTGGAGGCGCCGCATTATCTCAATTTCTCGCTCCATATTTCGACGATCCTCTTTTCGCGCACATTTCACGTATTTCGCTGCGAATTTTATTCCACTCGATTTCTCTTGACACAAGTAGACAGTACCAAAAGCACCCCTGCAAAGAAAGAATTGCAATTATTGAGACAGTTTGCTTGACTTAATGTGTTCTGTTTGGTGTTAGTTTTACGACCCAATCAGAGCCCCGCAACATTAAACAGCAACACCAACTGAACTGTGAGTTGCAAATTGTTGGGAATCTTTGCCAAATCTTTAATTTCGCACTGCAGAAATGCTGCTCCTTTTCAAGAACATTATTCTTAACCTTTTTATATGTATCAAGAGTTCTCAGATCAACTCCTGCTAGGCCAATAAGAGCAGATCACTCCTTCTGTAATTTTTTTTTTGCAATTTTACCCGATTCCGTTACATAAATGCTGAAAGAAGTCGGTGGGCTATGTATGCCTAAATGTACGCTACATAGAACTTTTAATTTGTTTAACTTTTTAAGGCATTTTTGTATAATTGGTCGTATCCGGAAATGTTGGACAAAAAAATTTTTTGTTTCAGATCTGAGCGCTGCATACAGTTTAAAGGACTCGGCCGCTAATAAATTAGGGGGAGGTTCTTGTTATTCAGGCCCCAATTTTTGGGAACGGGGTTCGAAACATTTTGCTGTGGTATTTAACGGAAAAATAATTAAAAAATTCTATCTCGACCCGTTTTCGAGATATAGGGCAATTCGCGAGCCACCTAACGTTCGTAACTTTTGGGAAAATTCTATTATATATTATAATTTCCCTTTTATAAACTGCCGGTGGAGTTAATTTTCCTTTTACAAACTACCGGTGGAGTTAATTAACACAGCAAAATGTTTCGAACCCCGTTCCCAAAAATTGGGGCCTGAGTAACAAGAATCGTGCCTAAATTAGCTCTGAAATGGCTTTTAAAATCAGCACACTTTTTCAGTTTTTTAGATTGCCGGTAGCTCCATAATTTTTCACTCACCTTCCAAGCTCCTCCTTCAGCAAATTGTAATCGGTTGTTGGCTCCACATTGTGCTTTATAGTGACGTCACGAAAGAGGATGTCTTTATCGCATTCTGCAAAGACACAAACCCTTGTGAATTGAATTTCTCCTTCGGAAGAACACAACTTGTTGATTCCCACAGTATTGTTTTTTTCCATCCCTTACCCTTGGCACATAAAAATGAAAGCAATCAAAGAACGGAACCATTTTCAGTGCGAATCATGAATTAAAAACCAATGACCTTCTCCGCAGTTCTTTTGTATTTTTTTAATCTCACACAAAATTTCGCTATGATTAGACTGGGAAGTGGGAAAACTGAATATTCGAAAATCTCTCTGTGAGGGGCATGGCACGCTGGGAAATTCAGGGGCATCCGAATCTGACACTCACGCACCTTCATCGGCCACCTCGTCCACCTCAACGTAAATCATTTTCCAGCTGGCTAGTAAGTACTTCGGCAATTAATTGCGGCAACTATTGCGATTAATTTCGAGTATAAATAAGTAAATTGAATCTCATCACTCCCCGCGTACACTGGGTAGGCAAACAATTTACGTGCCCGTACAACGCTAGACTGTCTTGCTCTCAACGGTTTCACAGATCGGGAAAGTTGTTCGCATCACTTGTGGAGATCGGCAGCCACCTTGCTGCACGAAAAAATATCAGTGGCTATTTTTAATTTATATGTGAAAACATGCTATGTGGTGTCTCTCCGATTCATTCAATCTGTTTACTTTCATCTGGTGTGGTTAAGAGGCGCCCCACTCGGGGCAGAGGGGCCGTTCTTCATTTCCAGGTTTAGAGCGTGTCCTTTCGCTGTATATATAGTACGTCGGGTTACCTCAGGGGCCAATTGATCACGTGCCTGCGATTTGGTTGACAAAAATCTTCGCAAAATCTTACGGCAAATTGCCAATCTGTAAAGTAGCAACATACAGTTCAGTTAAGCGAAGTGATTTGTGCTGTAAGGCTGCGAAGACATTAATTATTTGGCGAAGCATTGCATTGGAGGGGTTACAGGCACGCCTAGCGTTGCGATGGAAGTCTAGGTCGCTCGAACGTACGACGGAAGTGCTCCTGGCTCCGCGCCAAGTTGAAATTTTTGACTTTGAAGAAGTAAATAACCAAAAGCGTCTGAGAGCTATGCATAGCTGTCGCGTTAATTATTGTAATTAGCTTTGCAACACGGGTTGGGCGCAGTGCTAATGACTGTCGCTGCAAATAGATCGATATTTAAAGAAGGACTCGGTGGCTCTTGAGGAAATCTCACATGGCTTCTACTAGAAGACCTCGGTCAGCACTCGGTGGTCGGCGATAGTCTTCCGACATTCTTGCATTGATTGTTTTATTGCCAAGGCAGTTTATTTCTCTCATAGTGGACGACCGTGAATTAAAATGGAAATCTCTCTTCGTAAGGATTATAAGCGGATAAGCCAATCCAGTTTTACTTAACTAGACAAGTCTCAACCTTGGTTTCATTCCAAACACAGCCGGATTAATATCGTTTGGAAAGCTGGTTCAATCACTATGTCGGCTATTTCTAAGTTATTGCAAATAAAAAAGCCCTCATACTGTATACAGTGGGCCCTATTATATATATCAGAGAATTTGACTTTGATATTTAAAAAACTGTGACATTAGAAAAGCTGCATGTCTTCTAATTTCCCTACATTCCAATTTACATACATCTCTTCCTTGGGTATCCTGTACTTGACTGTTGCAACATTTTAGACTTTTACAGTTTGTATCCTATCAAAATCTTTTACAATTGCAAGCTGTGAAGAGTCCGGCGGCGCACGCCCCCAACTATAGAGCAAAGTGGGCTGAAATTCAGAAATTAACTTTAATTGGCTGTTAATTCTTTGCAGCGGAAGAAGCAAACTCCAAAAGAAATTCACTGCAGTTTCCAAACGATTGCTTGAATCGAAAAGTCATCTTCTTCAAATCACGAAGCATTCTAAAACTTTTACTAACGACATATGGAAAAATAGCAGCCAACATAAATTCGACCAGCGGGGAAATGTCTACTTCCGTTAGCATAAATCAAACTGGCTGAATCAAATTTTCAGTCACTTCCATCTGGCGCAATTTACGGCAACCTGCAGACTGCAAAGCGACCCACTCAAAGAAACCGCTGTAATAATATCACTCCGAAGAGTAGTTCCGAAAAGATAGCGAATGTCAATTGATTGCACAGAAAAACATTGAGCGTCACAAAAGGGTTTATGTTGCATAATTTGTTTATATTTGGGCAAAAATTACAAACAGTTTGCTAGACTAGTGATTAGTAGTTATTTTGACACAATCCGTGCCCTCTGAGACGCTCGGGCGACCGCAAATCGTCGCCTTCCAAATGGGGTCTGTCAGGTTACTCGCTGTTTACGGAAATGTTTGGCCAAAAAGGCGGAATTAGCGTGCTCAAAATCATCCAGGCGATCGAATAACTGGTTTTCGGGTAATATTCAATTAAGTGGCCGCCAATTTAGCGTGAACTACCCGATGGATGGTGTAGGAGTTGGCAAAATTGTGGCAATAGTTTTGGCGGCCAGATTTGCTACTGCGAACTAATTGGACTCCGGCGGGAGTGCGCTTAAGTCAAGGCAGTGAGGTGTACGACTAGAGTGAAAAATGTCTGGATATCGCAGTGTAAACTACTATGACCTGTGTCGGTTGTGCACGACCAGTAGCGGCTCCAAGATTCATATCTTCTCGGCCGAGGGCAAAAAGAAGAACTTGTACCAGAAAATCTCTGAGTGTTTACCGATTGTGGTAGGCTGTCGACTAAAAGGAAATAATTTTCGATTTTTACGTAATTTCCCACGTTTCAGGTCGACGAAAAAGACAAACTGCCGAAGATACTATGCGGGAACTGTCTACAGCAAGTGGAGAACATTATGGAGTTCAGAAACAATTGCCTCAACTCCCAGACTATGCTTGAGGGCTGCCTCAATTCTACGCTGCAGAATGGGGGCAAAGTGTATATTAAGGACGCAACACCAAAAATCACACATATATCAACAAATATTATAAAGGAACCGTCCCCTCAGAATGCAGCGGCGGTCGCTTCACATGGCTCGGACTTCTTAAGTACAATCATCCAGGCTGTGGGTATTCAGGTAACTTAGGGACGGCTAGCCTATAGGAGGGAGTGGGATAATTGTGTTCATTTACAGTCAGGCGATGATATCACAAACACAACAGATACAAGAACGAATATTATACCCCAATATACCGTCACACTGGACGGAAAAGCGGTTAAGACGGGGCAAGTGGAATATAAGGTCGAGGATACGACCACATTAAGTGCACAACAAGCTGAAAAGCAAGCCAAGCATAAGTAAGTTTGCTTTTTCCCAACATCCTAGGGTCTGGAGTCACATCCTAGGCGGAGTGAATTACAAGTTATGCGTATTTTGGAATCATTTAGCTATATTTAAAATTTTCACTTGTAGTTCTTTTTCTCGCATTTTTCCATGAACGCTCCGTTAGATTTCAGGTATGGACGTCGGTTTGGTGCCAGCGAACACCAAGAGTGAAAAGGAAAAGAATTTGAAATATTTGGAGCACGAGTTTAATTTTCTCGCGTTTTTGTTTATAACTTTACATGATCATTTAGTCATGTAGTCACTTTCTTCTTCCCAACAGTTCACTGGCAGAGTTTTTAAAAATGAAACCCAACATCAAAGTGACGCCAATCTCAAAAAAGAAGGAAATTATACAGCAGACGCCTCAGGTGCAGGCACCAATCACTATTACGTCGTCAGAGGCGCCTAAAATGAAGAAACCCAAGTACAATATAGTCATAACATCCCCGAATCAGCAGAAGCAAACAGCACCTATAGTGCAGGCGACAACACAAGCGCCCGTGCAACAGCAGCAAAACGCGAAAACAGTCGCCCTGCAGGACCTGAAGTTCTTGTCGCCGAATAAGTGCTTTTTACCAATCACAATAAAAGACTGCAACACCGATCAGCAGATAGTCGCTCACATAGACACAAAAAATTTGGTCCTGCCAACGACTTATTCCCTGCAGATGAAGGTAATGGCAACTCTTGCAGTACTGCCGATACCTAACTTAAATTTCAGTTGCAGCCCCAAATATCCACGGTGGACGGGCAACAAATCGTGCATCTAACACCTACAGCCATTCCTGCAACGTTGTCTCTTGCTCCCCAAACGATATCAACATCGCAGAGTTTCCAGCAGGATCAAAACACCCAGAACCAGATACTTACTGCTAGTGGAATCGATGCATCAACGTCGACAAATGAGCAGGAGATCATTTTTACAACCACAGGGTCCCTGCCGAACCAGACAGGCGGTATAACGATTCAGCAGGTGCCGCAGCAGATGACCACAACAACGTCGACAGCAATGCCAAAATTACAGATCACAACAATACCCACATCGATGGCCACAACACAGTTGCAGACGCAGAAAAACCAACACAGCGCAAGTGCAATAACCGTTCAGAGAATTAACCCGCAAAACGTTAAGGTCAAAATGGACAACTCGACTGTTGCGAAGGTTTTGACCCAACAACAGGTTAAACCTCAGTTGCAACAGCAGCAGCAACAACAGCATATAATACAACAGCAGGTAAAGAGTGTACCGACATCTGTTGCTAGCACAGTGGTTAAATGTGACAACGGTACACTGATGGAGTGCTCCACCTGTGGGAGAGGTTTTAAGAAAAAAGAACACCTTGCGCAACATATGAAGCTGCATGCTGGCTTGAGACCTTTCAAGTGCACCGAACCCGGTTGTGATAAAGCCTTTAGCCGAAAGGAACACCTCATGAGGCACATCGTTTCCCATACGGGAAAGAAGATGTTCAGTTGTGATCTCTGCCAGAAGCTTTTCTCACGCAAGGACAACCTCAACAAACACAAAAGGTATAATTCGGCCTTAGTATGACGATATGACCCGTCTGATAATAAAATGTTTATTTCTGCCATTGCAGGACTCATAGTGAGAGTGGGAATGCTCAATTTGTGTGCGAAATTTGTAGCAAGAGTTTCGTCGTGAAGATGTACTATATCCAGCATAAGCTGATGCATGAAAAAAATGGACAGACTGGAGGTTCGAAAATAAAGGTGGGTAGCATTATTGCTAAAAAGACCTCAACAGCTGGCTTTGGAGTTACTAAAGCTCTCTGAGTTGAAAAATGGTTATATTTCTATCTATCTAGTCCGCTGTTACTCTACAGGGCCTAATTTGGTCGATTTTCTTTTAAACTGGGAGGCAGACTCACTTGAGTGTCAATAATGTTTATGTTTGCAGCCTCTGTTCCGCAGTCTTTTTTTGATATTTTAAAGTAAAAAATAAAAATCGGTATAATTTTTTTACAGACGGAGAAGGGTGACGATAGTACTGAGAACATGACTATTACAAACGATCAAATGACTACCCAAATCAATCAACAAGTCCAGCAACATCAGTCACACCAGCAGCAACAACAGCAACCGCAGTTAATGCAGCTACAAATATCATCACCGGTTGTAACGTCATCGGATGGTACGAGCACTATATCGATAAGTCAAGCGCCAGACCACCAGCAACACACGACCACGACAGTACTCAAGACGCTGGGAACGCACGATACTGCCGTGCTGAACTTGCCACAAAGCTTAGCGAATCTTGTCTCGATTAATTCAGCGCAATTCATGACCACCGACGGGCTTATGGGGCACATCAAACTAGAAAATAAGTAAAAAAAAACATTAACCGTAGATGTAAGTAGCACCCGATAGAATCACACCCTGGAGACAATTCAGACGAATCTTTCAGACCATTTCGTTAGGTTTTCAGCTAATTTTTAGTATTAAGAGTTTTTAAGTAGGTCGCTGGGGCAAACGCTGGCGAGACACAGATGTAATTGTAAATTTGGTGTAAATAGAAAATTCATTAATTCTTTTAAAGAATCTCCCATGCACCCAAACACAAACAGAGCGGACGAAAGCTTAGCTGAAAATATTTCGCGCATTTCTCATACCAAAGCTAGAGGACAGATATCCGGGACAGTTTGTTGTCTTCTTAAGAAGCTGTGCTGCCAGTGCGTCTAATGCTGCACGCTGTGGGCAGTTTAAATATGCGAACACTTCGCGGTTTTATATTTAGTATTTTTGTATTTTAGAAGCCAACGTAACTTAGGCGTCTTTTTGGTGTTAATTCAGCAGTAAGGCGGATGGGTTTTAAGTGTTTGGAAGACGAATATTTATCTCTGCACGTCTGTGCCATAGACTTTTAATTAATAGTTATCTCGTATCTACGGAAAAAAGAAATAGAAGGAAAAAGTGGAGAGTAGGTAGATTACTGCTTTAGTTTTATTAGTAATATTCAACATTTTATTGATGTTGTGCATGCGCCTGGAATGGAACTGGGCTTGCCACTAAACGTCTTTTAAAAGCTGGAACGACATCAACCGAATGACGTATTTTGATTTGAAAGACCTCTTTGTCGCTAAACCGACCACTTGCAGTCCACTACTTTAGTCAGCGTTAAAATATGTTATTCAACGTTTGCAGAGAAATTATAATATAAATTAAATTATAGTCATGACAAAATGTAAATTGCTGATAAGTATGCAGCCGAAATGTGATTGACAAGTGACCTGAATGAAAATGGAAACGCTGCAGTTGACTCATGGTCGGTGGACGGGTGCTAGGACTACAGGCGTCTGAAAATAACACTTCCCATTTGGGTTGGTAGTAACTGAAAGAGTCCAATTGTGAACCACTTTTTCTGTTCAACTGTAGCGACAGAAAGGATGAAATATGCGTTTAGCTTCGTGACGCCCATGTACGTTCTCTAAAAATAAGGCTTAAAAGTTGTGAGACAACCCTTCCGGTAATGTGGGCGTGTATACAAACTGGCTGTTCCTTAACCAGTTTCCACTTTAAGAACTATATATAAACTATGACGCCTATTCATCGAAAGCATTTAGAACCGAAAAGGTTGAAAACAGAAAACAGCGGCAAGAACAGAAAACAACAATTTTTTCTGTTATTCTGTTTCTGCCGCTGTCTTGCGGTCTTAGAGTCCATGTGCCTTTTAAGCTTTTGAATTTGTGACAAGTTTGTTTCTATTCGTTTAGCTTTCTGCTTTTATATCGCAGCCACGGAAACAAGCTGAATTCCCTTTTTTTTAGCTGGAATACGTGGACAACTATCCAAATTTAGAAAAATACCTACCGAACGAGAGCGCAGTGCTATCCACCTTCGTAGCTCCAACACTTGAGCCCAACCGTCTCTTTTAAAAAATAGAAATTATTTATAACAAAACTACTTAAAGATTAGATGCAGCACCACATTAAGTCGCTAATATAAATTATGTTTTTTGTGAAGAAAAGGAAAAGAGCGCGCTACGAGAGTATTAGCCGTTACAAATATAAGTAGATTCAGTGTAGAGGCGGGTTCGTGGAATTTGCCTGGCTTTTTCATTATTATCCTTATCATAGCGGTAATTAGATTTCTTTAGAAGTATCCTTGAATTTATTTCATACGAGAATACCTGTATTTTTTGTATTTATCTAGGGACATTTATATTTGACAAAACTTATTTATGATAATGTCGACAGAAACAAAAACACAAAGTAAATAAAATATACAAAAAAAGAGAAAAAAATAAAAAGAACTTATAATAAAAGATTTGTGTATCTTAATAGCTAGCATTCTTTACCTACTTTTAGAATGTGTAAAAAAGTCAAAGGCGATTTTATTTAAGAATAAATTTTAATGGAAAACATTTTACTAAAGACAGCTTGTCATTTTATTTGCCATATACTTCCTAACTTTGGACGATGATGATCGTAGTCGTATGAGATGCATGAATCCCGCCGACACGTTTCAAAGCCCGACTTTTGAACTGCCTGTTCGGTAGCGATGGAATCTTCGTCAATCTTAAGTGAGGTAGAAGGAATCTTAAGGTGATGCATAAAATCTCTTAAATACATCACTCTTATTTTGTTTGAATGTATGCAATTCTAAAATAGTGCTTAGGTCCTGCTTTCAGAGGATCATTCATCTATGAATTGGAAGCGTCGGCATTGAACAAAATTTATGTTGGGAAAATAGAAGCTTTTGAAATGTGGCTGTGCAGACGGATCTAAAGAACCTCTTGGAGAGATAAAATAAGTAACGCAGAGGTACTAAATAGGATGGCCACTAAAAGGCAAGTTATGGAAACAATCAAAGCAAAGAAATTAAAGTAAAGGCCACCTATCTCGAGACTCAAGAACTAGAAATAACATAAAAAAAATAATAATAAAAAACAAACTACATACTACACAACATAATTAGAAGAGATTTTTACTTACGGATTGACAAAAAAGGCATTTGGAAGAAATTTTTCCCTGGTAGACTATTAGTTATTTATAATATACATATGTATGTATATACCAATATTTTTTTCTCATATTTTTTTATTATAGACCTATAATAAAGAATGTTAAATATATATATATTTTTTAGTATATATTATATATAAATATGTCTACTAATACTGTAAGAGACGATTTGTCTCGTCATCTAAAGGAAACGATATTTTGAGGTACAACATTTTTTTTAAACAAGGGATAGGTGTTTTCCACAGGATTTTTATATAGAATACGTTTTGTTTTAATTAAAAAAAGAGATTACAACGCGTTCCGTTTATAAATTGAATGTATTTTCATAGTTTAGGAAACAGGTTTTGATTTAGCGAACATCCATTACGTTTCTTTATTTTATTACTAGTTTTAAAAAAGTGGGTAAATACCGTTATGTACCTTGGTAACGGTATTTTCTCGAAAACAGCAGCAAATGGAGCATTTCCTGTCCAATCTATGGAAATCCCCTATACTTGTTGACCTGTTTTACTACTTCCTGCAGAACTAAAATTACATAAAATCATTTTATTTGCATTTATTACTCATAAAGAAGTTAATAAGTTTACATACAACTAACAAAGGCATTGTACAAGTACAAATGTTAGAGCGCTTTAATAAATACTTAAATACATCCTAATAATAACAATATGGAATAGTTGCAAGTAGAAGTCTATCGTGTATCGCCCGAAACGAAAATACTGAAGAGATTATCACTTGCAAGCCCACAGGAAGAGGACGCCGAGCCCTATTCTGAGTCTGGCCAACTCGACAGACTTGGGCTCTGATTTGCACGTGATTCAGCTGTCGGAAATTGTACAACTAACAGGAATACTAGACTCTCAGAATAAAGCCCGGAGTGTTCTTATCTTCCTCATCAATAAAAGTTTTAAAAAAGTCATTAAAAGAGGGGGTTGCAGATAGCTTATAGTTTCTAACCAAAGTGACCAATTGGTATTTTAACTACGTGCTGTGATGTGAAAATGCAACTTACAATACTTCGTAACGCTCGAAACCAAGCTATCTGCTACCATCCCAGAGCTCTTATTTATGAAAATACGCAATTAATAATTCGTAATAAATAGGCTTAGCACTTAGAACTCACAACCACAAATATTAGCTCTACGGTACTTTATTCTTATTTTCTAAAGCTGGTAGCGTGCGCTTAGTGCTAAAATGCCACTAAAAATATAATCGCTCGTATCAGAAGGTCACTTCGGTTATATCTTTGGTTTTTCCTGATGTGTCAAAAGAAAAGGCAACGCTTTTATATAAGGGGCAGTTTATGAGTACCGGAAGGACAATTCCGTTATTTTTTCAACATCGCCCCAAGCCTGGATTGTCTGAATATTTTGAAAATCCAGACGATGATCGAAGAGGCTTACTAAGTTCCTACTGTCTTCGTCATCGTCTTCTATTGAATATATGAGGATTTGTGAAATTTTGAACTTAAATGCCAATCCGAAATTTTCGCCTAAAAGTAAATATGGAATTATTGTAAACGAGTTTGGGTCAATGGGGTCGCAGCTGGAACCACCTGGTCCATTGATCCATTCGTTCTGGAATTTGTTTTCGCTGTTCCACATGCACTCGCTCTTCGAATTCTCGACGATTTTATTCTCATCGAACACTACTTTGAAGTGGTAGGCGATATTCGAGGGCTGCGATGATACCTCCTGGGTGAAGTTTATGGAAAATCTGTAAATTGAACAAAACAAACATATTTAGTTAATGCCAGTCAACAAGAACGAAAAATTAACAGAAAATATATTCGACTTGTCCGCATTTAGAAACCATACGCGCACACATTCAGACCAGCACGCAGTAGGGCGTCTACCAACGGAATCGAAATCTTGCAGTTGAGTAACATTAATTCGCATCAAGTGGAAAATGTATTAAGAATACGTAAACGAAAAATTGCGACTGCGCATCAATTTTAAACCAAAAAACCTGTTTTTTTTATTGTCATTGTTTTAATTAATAAAAAAATTCCTTCATTTTTTGATTGTGTTATCAGATCTCAGAAAACATCAAAGATTACAGTTTTTCATGGTTTTAGTTAATGCCAAGTCATAAAGGAAGATTACTTAATTGGTTGCCATTTTAAGTTGAAAGAATCTCAAATTAAGAAACGGAATAATAAATAGGTTCGAAGTTGCTCCAAGTATCCCCTTGGGGCTCTAATTTAACATGCATGTTTTCATCAGGCGTACCTTTGAACAGGATTAAACCTTGTAAAGAAGGCACCCAGACACGCATAACACAAAATTGCAAAAATAATAGATTTAAGTGGATAGCCCAAGCTTCAAATCCCAGTAATTAAATTTTATCTAGATAATTTTATCATCCTTCTTTTTACTCCATGCAGGTTTTCAAAGATGCACAAAGAGTATCACATTCTTTTAGTCTCTCTTTGAATGATTACTTCTTGATAATAAAAATCCAAACACAAATTAGGCACTTCCAGAATCAAAAATTGTTCATTGCTTAATCTGATCCATTATCACTAACAGTTGCAAATGACTGGCGATCTCTTAGATATTTTGAGCAGTGAGTTTATTTAGTCTAGTCTAACCTCTGACTTATGCGCATGGTTAGAAGAGGTCCTCCGTTGATATTCTAGATTGATTGTAGCGTCTCGTTACTTATTAACATGAAATTTTATTTCTAAACTTCAAATTAGACTTCTAAATAAGCGAGGCTTTTTTAAGACATATTCAGTCAGTCACATTAAATGGTTGAATGAACTGAAGTACTTCTGAGAATGGATCTGCAATTTATCTTCACTTTTTACTTACTATTAATTAATTTGCTTTTTTTCCCTAAATCAATTGAAACATCAGCTCAAGATCCCCTTCTCGCAGCAGGGTTGTCCTGATTAATTTAATCACTCTAACAATAAGCCCACTTTTGAAAGCAATTACATTCATGATAATTATTGTATTAACCTTAAAGATGTCGAGTGCAACTTGTTGTTATAAGCAGATACACTCAATCAAATTACCCACTTTATTGCTTACATATATGACAACAAAATGCACAAACAATCTTGTAGAGAGGCGAGAGACGCGCCTAAGGCGAGAAACCTAGTATCACAACTGAAAATCAACTACTTCCAACCAAAATCTGCTGACCTCCAAATATGGTCACGATACGGATCTCTACCGGAGGGATAACCCCTAAACCGATTATAGCCGGTAAAAATCAGTCTTCCGCCACTGAGTCAAAAAATTATTGAGAAACCAATCATCGGCTTATCAAGTTCGCTTGTTTGCTGATTGATTGGACAAATGACTGGAACTCTCGTACCTGTGGTTAATTATGTTTGCAAGATCACTACATATTAGCTTGAATCCACCCGCACCTCCGGGAAGCACTCACAAGATAAGATCGACAAGATCACCGACTGTAATTTCTTGCCATGCAAGAGCGCTGTAATGAGTAATGACCATGTACATCCGCAAGTGGATCTAATCCGGGCAATATTTGCAAATCGTTGATATTCAGAATATGTTCTTTGGAATCTCCCACTAGGTTCCGCACCTGCATCCGCCTAATCATCTAGTGAAACTAGTGAGATACATATTAACCAAAAGGGATTTGAAATATATCAGGAAATTTCTAAAATTTTGCCTCAATGATCACCTGAAGAGCAAGATCCCGCCCGTATCTAACAAGGCATTTCGGCTGGCAATCTTTCAAGAATTTCTAAATTTGTAACCTAACAGAGAACCCCACGGCTTGTTTAGTTTGGCAATATTCGGGCTGGATACAGCGAACAGGCAGAGTTTTACTGTGTAAACAATTGATAACAAAGTGTCGATGATTTCATAGTCGTAATTGATATAAGACATGCTTTTTGCCGAATTTGTGTACACTCTTAGTCACACCCCGCATTCCGTTGATTAGTTCTCCAGACAACGAACGAAACCACTGTACATGCTTCATTTTTACGATGTGGGAATTTTACGACCCCGCAAATTACACTGTTTTTGCTTGAGCTCCTCGAGGAGGGGGCTCAAGGAGCGTAATTTGGACGTGAGGCTCTTGTAAATCACGTCTTAAGGTAGAGTCGGTAATTTAATTCCGAACGGCAAAAATTTAAATCATCGGCGGCGGTACAAACTGCTCTAACCAGTTTTCGGCTGTTGCTATTAATAGTGAACGATTTCATTCAGCTTTGTCAGACTTCAAGTCTCCAGTGGCACGCCGACCTATTAAAAAACGATGACCTCTTAAAGACTTACGGGGAATCGAGTCTCGAGTCTGGATCAAGATTTGGCGAACGGCGCGGCGGCACCTTTTCTTCCTTTTTTTGTTTCGTTTCCGTCTTTTGCCTAATTTAATTGGATTTCGTGATAGGGGTTCACCTATTTCCATTTTCCTTGTTAGTTATTTTCTTATTTAAGCTGAAGGGCGCGTGTATCATTGACTTTCTGAATGTTTTGTTTGGAACTCTCCACTACTTTCCTCATACAAAATGCGTCGGGAACCCTACACAGTAATTTTTCTGGGGAGAGTAGAGGAGAGTCTCATATAGAACTACTCCTTTGAAGGGAGTGTAAAGCTTCAGTGGGTTCGTTATCAGCGAACTGGGACTTACCTATGAATGTTATTACATCTTCCTCTTTCGGCGCTCAATATGAAGAAAAAAGTATAATAATTGATTTTGATTTGAAATTTTACGTAGGCTTGAATATGACAACAGGCAGGTGTAATAATTTTCTTAAAGGTTTATAGCGTATATAAAATGAATTTCGATATAGTGCGATTTCATGCTCCTATTCGTTACTTAGCAAGTTTGCGCCAAAACTCATGCGGCGGTCGTCTTAATTGCATCGCGAAGGCGTACAGTGTGTTGTGTATGCCACTAGGCCCAATGGTAACGAGGCGGTCAGTAACAGGGAACACGTATCGATTATTTCCAAATGCGTTGAATCTGGTGTTTCATTTCAACTAACCGAGGAGGAAATTCAAGGGCCCTGTTCAGAAGAGTGAGAGCCTACGTAAGGTGCTCTACTTTTAGGTTCAGTATCTCAGTAGCCTCCCACTAAGATCTTCAGTTAGATATCGCGATTAAACATAAATATTTGGGCACGATAAACGGGTCTTGAATTTGAGCTACTGATAGTGGGAAATGCCTATCCAATAACCATTTCATATTTTCTAAGAAAATGTAAACAAGCACAATCTCGCGAATTATTGAAAATAATTTCAAAACAAAAACTATGGAAATTAATTTACGCCAGATACTAACTGCCTGTAAGCCAAAAGAATCCAGCCACGGGTCACTTTAATTGCCGAGATATTAGCGCCTATCAAGCCCGCGATAACTGGGGCAATCGATTCAATTTGGGTATGCGTACGGGCACACACCACACTCAAAACAAAAGCGAAGGCACAAGAAATTAAAACCAGTTAAGACCGGTGGCTACTCACTCTTTTGCATCGTCTTTGACTTTCCCCTTGATAACGATCTCGTCATCCTCCTTCAAGGGCTGAGGGAACAGTGCGAAGAACGGTCTTGCCATCATTTTAGCACAAAACTTATTTTCTTTCACTCAATCAAAAACTTCACATAAAACTTGCTATTTTAAAAAATATTTATTGCGACACTTAAACGTTTTCTGCTACTACAGCTTCCTCCGTAACGTCATTTCCGTTTCCACCAGGGTTGGGCAAAGGAATAGAACTACTATCCGCCGTATTCCACACGGCGAGAGCTGAGAAAACCAAGAGGATTTGAGGCAGGACGGGAAGTAAATCCTCACGATACCGATCTAACGACCACTGGAGCCGTACTTACCAATTTATTGACCGGCACCGCACCTTTGGTACACTGCGGACGTGAAGACACACAGCAGCAGCAATCCGGCGGAATATTACGCAAGCTATCGCGACATAACAAAAAGTCGAAAACACGACTGGCAAACGTCACCACTTCAACTACTGGTATGGTCGGATGTGAAGGAAGCCTGAAGCTGAAGCGTGAGCACCGTCACCCGTGGCTTGGCGTGGCACTGGCCATCCTTTTCTCTATAAACTTCCCACACACGTCGCCGCTATACGCTTACGCTGGCCTCGTGCGTGTAGTTTTGTACAAACAAAAATTACCGAATATTTGTTTTGTTCATCGGATTGTTCATTTCTCTGCATGGAATACGGCACAGAACAGAGAACAATAGATCAAGGGCTGCCACCTCCCAATTATCTGTTGCTTTTGAGCTCACTCTTGGTTATAACATCTCGTCCCATACAGACAAGTTAGCCTTTTAATCTGATTTATTTTATTTTAAGTTATCCTCCAATGTTGTGTTTATTACAAGTTATTATCCAATGTAACGTTAAAATGAAGAATTTATACTTTCCAATAACATTTAAAGCTAATCAGTAGATATACCTTTACAAACAAGAAGAAGACAGCACAGGTATTTTTTTACTACTGTGCACAGTGGATTTGTGGGATGTGCTGCGTCAAACATAATTCACGAGTGATTATTATTTTACGAAGAGTTACTAAAAATATACTCCTTCATCAATTCCTCCAGTCGTCCTACAGTGCCCCAGAGGAAAATTCAACACCAAAAATTCCGCAGCTTGGAACTACTTACAACAGTTCCTGGAACGAACAGCGCGAATTCTCGGAATAGACAGTTCAGCGTTTTCTTTTTTTTTATTGTTTTTTTTAAAGGAGATCGATCTCAGAGTAGAATCTATTGATTCAGTGATCGGTTGTTTTCCCCGTTGGTCGCGCGTGAAAATTTTGTGTTTGGTTGCAGGCAGCTTCTTCCACTGCATATCACTGGCTCGCAAAGGCACAATGGTGCATTTGGCCAAGTGATTTTCTTGGAAAGACAGCAAAAAGACGAAAAAAGCCAAGGAGATACCGAAGTAGCAGCAAATATACGGGGAGTTTTTCACGCTAATTTCAATGTTTTTTCGTAACTGCCAGTGTATGCTAGACGATCAGTAGATGCGGCGATATGCTCGTACATCTTTGCCATCAATGATATGCGTTCTGGTGAGTGATTGACGCAAATTGACACAAAAATAATATCTTGATAGTGGCTTGATTCGAAAGAAAGTGTGAACGCGCGCTGGCAATGGATCACTTTTCTCGGCGTATCGAGTAAGTACATACCTCTTGTTCTTGGAACTGCAATTTAATAATAATCGCTTTCTGCTGGTAACCACTTCGGAGTTCCCTCTGCGCACTTATAAATATGTAAACAATTCTGCGAAACCACTGAGTCGGATGTTATTAAACAAAATTCCTCCTAACCCAACAGTTTTCCACGTCCTTATCAAAAATCCAACATTTATTTCCTGGCTTTGTCATATATTCATTCAAAAATTTAAAATATACCGTCTTGGGTTTCCTACAATTTAATTTCATTATATGCCTCTGTCTGATCTTCGAAAAGTATGCATCTTGGAAAAACAAACGATAATTGCTTGAGATGCGTAGTAGGGTCATAACAACTCAGATAGTCCGATCCCAGGCAACTTGCCCCTTTGTTGTACTTACCTATAAACTATCAAAATCATTATGTGTTAATTATTCATGGCTTGGATTTAACACCAAACCTATTAAAAATTGTCCATACCGTAAAGTCTTTTTGATTTTTTTTAAATCTTTTCTTTTGAGTTATTAAATCTTACGTGCTGGATAAAAATGTAGTCTATAGCTGGAATCAGCATGCCAAGAGCCCCGAAAATCAGTTGTCAAAAATTCAACAGCACTTTCGGAACTTTCAACTTATGCAATAAACCTCAAATTTTATTTATTTATAATATAAACCCACTATTTGTTAGGAAAAAATGTAGCATAATTAATCATTAAAACTAAACTTGCACGCACCGTGAAAAGAATTTTTGGTGATTTTTTACAAATAGGACCTCAAACCTACAGGCCTTGCGGGCTATGAAAACTTGAACTAATAATTATGTATATTTGTTATGAAATAAAACGGCTGAGGAAAACAAAAAACCTTAATAATGTTTTAATTGAACGAAATGTGTCAGCTTCTCAATTATTAAAAATCACAATTGTAGAACGATAAGTCGTGTTTTTATCTACAACCTGAGTTTTTATTAATTTTAAGTGAAATTATTTTTCCAGCATGATTAGAAGTAAAGTTATTGATTGCGATAAATTTAATTCAATATTTCGATTAATGCATTTTATTTATAACTGTTGCATACACGGCAGCTTTGATGCAGAGGTGTAGTTACAAAACCAGCCATTAATTAGTGGTGAAATTTAAGAAGTCAAGTTTTTATCGCCGCCCTGGAACCTCGAGGAAAACAAGGAAAAGAACGAAGTGGCTATGCTTTTTTCTTAACATGTCATCTCCTTTAGTTCTCTTCTCAAAGCTTATAAATGCAAAAAAAAGTTGCGAAATCGTAATTGACTCTATAAGAGCAGCAACATTGGTTTAAACTTTAAACATGTTAAAAAGTCGTCATTTAATAACTATATTTGTAAAAAATTGCTTCAGAAGGGAATAATTCGCATTGCTCTTTAGAAACCAGTTTTTTTTCTTTTTTTTTCCAACATTGGCCGTTTCACCGAACCTCCGGTTAGAGTGGTTTTATTGGCAATTCGCAGTCGTAAAACCTTTGCATGTTTAGCGGGATATTAGCGAGATTAATTAGCAGTTGGCTCGATTTTCTTATATTCAACTTTGCCTAGTAGGGAGTGAAATATTTTTTCCTGGGAACTCTTGTTTACAGCTCAAATTCTAAGTAAGAGTGGTTGGATATAAACGGTGAATTTGCAAAACAGTCACACTTTACATACCCACATAGGCATCTTGTCACTTTCAGATAAATTTATTTTTTGTAAAGTAGGATAAAAACTTTTATTTTTTTAGTTTTTTTATGTGTAATTTCATTCTCAATGGTTACGCATAAGTTTTTGTTTGTTAGCTTATAAAACCTTGTCGCGCAAGAAGGTCTTAATCTTATTAAAAATCGCTACAAATACCTTTGAATTTGTATAATGAAGACAAAACTTCCGTTTCGCAATTTTCAGCGAATTGTTTGGTAAGATTAAATCAATTCAAATGTCCATTAATTCATAAAAATTCCCTAATTGCTTCTTGACCCGTAACATTGAGAATTACATACTCAGATTTTGGATTCTTTTTAAAATTGCGATGTGACTCCGTAAATTCTTGGCATCCGGGCTTATCATTAGTAAACAGAAATTACTGTTAAAGGCATTAGATTATTGTAATTCCCCGACTTGATTGGTAGTACTTAAGTTTGCCCCTGATATTCAATTAATAGTACACTGCCAAATCGGTAAGGCAATAATAATATTGTTCGTCTTTAAAAATAGGTCTAAATTCCGAACTTGCCACTTCACTGCAGAAATTTATTTAATTTCAAATACTTAAATGAAGGGCATATTAAAGAAAAGGTGTGTTTTCAAAATTTAAAGAAAAAATTGCATGCTCGTGAAGTTTTAACTTTTCTTAACAATTTGTGGATTCGGGTTTTTGTAATAAATCATTTTAATCTAGCTTAGCTATGGAGACATAAAATTGATTTGAGTGCTCTGTTGTAGGAAACAAAAGATTTACGCGGACTTAACTTTAAGAGAAAAGGATTCGCTTTATTTTCTACCGCAAGACATTTGATAACTATTTTTATTTTCAGCAAAAAATTCCTAACGACTTGTGCAATATGGATGTTACTATACCTAACAACATTTGTCAAAAGCGAACGAGGTAAGCGATAGAACATAAGTCATGTATCGTATCACAGTGATCAATTTTCTCGATAAAATTTATTTTATTGTTTTACAAACGACTTTTGATTCTTAATCTTGTAAAATATAATACGATAACGAACAAATAGATGAGCAATAAAATAAACCATGTTACACATTTTAGAAAATTTCAACGATCGAAGAATCGTTAACCATAATTTATATCTTCCTCAGTGCTGTGTCGCATAATAGCCCAGTCATATTAGGGTTTCACCTCGGAATGAGAGATAATAAGCTGTAAACACCGTACACACCTTCATTTTGGTGTTCTAAAAGTTGTCTCAAAAGTCTCATAAAATCTCGTGTCTGCGTCGTAAGTTATTCAAGATCAAAGGTCACAAAAATCAGTTTTTCGCGAGTATCTCGGTTTCTATAGCTCCAATGATGTTAACATTTATTATAAAAAGTGTAGAGCATAAAATTTGCAACAAATTTCGTTTTATAAAATTTTTCATACGCCCAACCGTTTTTGAGATAGAGGGCAGAGAGCCCGCAGCGCTCAGCCATACTTACTGTAATGCAAGGTCAACCGTGAATCTCAGTGAATAATACCTTGTATAAAGTTGAATTGAAATGAAATGAAAATTATAATATTATAAATTTATAATTTAAGTACGGATTCAAATAATCTGTTTTACTTTTTTAAACAGGGGTATATCCTCCAGGTGAAATAGTAAGGCAAGTCGGAAATGACATAAACATCATTTGCTGGACCAATGAACATGGGAAAAATAGTTCGAATCTCTCTTTCCATTATGATGGTAAAGACAAACCTGAAGTCCCACGGGAGAATGTTATTGTAAGTATATTTGTAACTATGCCATCATATTATATTTTTCAATGAACCGAGGGGAGCAAGTACAAACACCAACGAATTGTCACCAGCGTACATAGCCTAGGTAACTTGAAGTTTTCAAGTTAAAATGCAAAAAAAAAAATTGAATTGGTTGTAATTTGTAATATATTGATAACATAACAGAAGATCAGAATATAATCAGAATATCGCAATTGCGACAAGAACTTGCCTATACTCGTAACTAACTATAAATTAGAAATTTCTTTTAATTCAGATTTTTATAGAGTATTCGTTGCTTGTTAAATTTTAATTTATTTATTTCCCAAAACATTGTTGCCTATGTTCAAGCAGTGGTAAATTTACTCCGGCAATGTCCGACATTTCTTTAACTACAAAACTCGCACAAAAGATTTGCAATAATATATTGCTTTAAACAATTCCACAGATTTACAATGAAACGGCCATTTTATTCACAATTAAGAATGCGCCCAGAATGTACACACTATTCCTGTGTGTGGAGGACGGCAAGATTGGTGCAGCTTTAAGTAGGGTAATAGTTGGTGAGTAATAAGATCGTTTTCCTAAGTTTGTAGGTCTGTATTAAAACTATAAATTTTATCAGAGACGATCCCAGAGCCCGTAAAGGACTTTGGCTGCAGAGCGTACGACTACAATTACTTAGAGTGCAATTTTACAGCACCAAAAAATTATGTGAAGACGACCTATAATTTAAGTTTCGCCATCGAAGAGCAGGTGAGGTGCATTTTACTCCTAATAGCCCTAACAATTGCTCGTTTTTGTTATTTTGTGTTTTTTTTTAGAAAATTGCTAACCGTAATCCACTGTTATTTTAGTAGTAGTAACTAATTTATTTTTTTCGTATTATTTTCTTTTTGGTTCTTACTTACCTTACTAATTGGTTTGCATGTGTGCACGTATCAACTACTAACCCACTGTGTTATCTGAACAAACAAAAAAACGACTAACAAAAATAAGATAAAAATTGGAAGAAGAATAGTGAAAATATCGGATTTTCAGGAATATAACTGCTCCCTTAGTAACAATAAGAACGGCGTTTATTCCTGCAACATTACCTTCCCCCCTTATAGGATGGTCCATGAATTATACAAATTTCATCTCACATCTAAGAATATTTTCGGAAATCGGACACAGGATTTTGAGATAAACCATTTCGACAGTGGTGAGTTAGAGAAAGGCTGAATTTGCCGCCATAAGTTTTACAAATCTTACTTATTTTCCTATTTCTGTAGTAATTCCCCCCAAGCCTAATTTGACTATAACAAATATAACATCAAACAGTGTAACGTTTGAATGGCAACTTCTGAAATATTCTCTCTATGCAGGGAAAGGTGAGAATATTTTGTGTGGAAATTGAAGACAAATGTCTTAGGCAAAGAAAATATTTCACTTTTAACAGGGCTGCTGTATGAAACATGGATACTGTCGCGATACGAGGCAAGTATGCTACCACAGAACGAAATAAATGATTTACGTCATTGGAGGAACATTAGTATGGATGAGCGGAATATTGAAAAGTTGAACAATACAGCTTTCAGTGCGACAATATCTAATCTGGGATATGCCTATATGTGGTAAGTAATAAACTGTGATGTTTTCCCCCACAAACAGAATATGTTCGGTTCTTTAGTTTGTTTAGTTAAGGCTTAAGAGGTGTGTAGCTGAATCAATCTGTACTAGTTTTATCTTAACTTCACAGCTCAATAGATCTTATAGATCGAGCTGCTTTCAAGAAGTATCAGATAGCCTACGTGACCCACTTATATAATAATAGGTTAGACTTCTAATAAAGCTTAGGATTTGACTAAAAATACCACAGAAAGTCGTTAGTTATTACGTCTTAAAGGTGTTGAAACATTCCTTAAAATAGTTCAAATACGTTGTTAATCGACTGTTAAAAAACATCGCGCTAAAAGCTTTTCTATAACAATATAGCAATATTTAATGTAAGATTTCGATTGAAAGCAATCCTAGGTGTTTAACTTCACTTAAGAAACTTTTCGGTGTTATCAAGAATCTTAGTCGTACAGCAGAGTACGTACAATATGAAGACATTTTCAGTATACTGAAACTGAAGTAGATAATCCTCAAATTCATTCTAGGTGCGATGAATAAGTTCTTTTCTAAAGAACTTTTCTCAAAGATCAAAATAAAGAATTGCATTTTTTAAGGTATGACTTGCGAATGCGGGTTAAAGTGAAAACAGCTAAGAATGACGGAACTATGTGGAGCGACATGTACAAAAACACCTTCCAAACCAGAGCCATAAAGCCAAACGAACCACCGAAAACAGACAACGGCAGCTTTCACATTGATACAAGTGGCAATCTTTATCTATACTGGCAAGGACTAGCAGATTATAAAAAGAATGGCCCCGATTTTACCTATGTGATCACTGAGGTTAGGCGAAATAGGACAAGAGTAAACATAACGCCCGCAGAGATCAACCTTTTAACAGCCAAATTCGATTCAAAAGATATTAATTTCAATAATGAGTATGACTTTGTTGTCAGAAGTAAAAACCAAAAGGGTCAGTCGGAGACAGGGAGCATTATTCACATTCCACGGCGACGTATAGGTCTTCTGGAATACAAGAAACCTCAGCAGTTAAAGAAAATTTACCATCAAAGAAAATACAACTTATCATGGGAAGCTCCTGATGAAGAATATATTACCGATTTGGTGGACTACACTGTCTTTTGGTGCGAATCAAAACCTGAATCGTCCAATCAATGTCAGGTACTGTTTTTGATTGATTATTAAATAAATTATGCACAAAAAATAAACCGATTGCAACCATCACTTACAGAACTCGATTAACTTCAAGCATGTCAGCAAAAGCAAAACAAACATAACACACGACCAGGAAAATTCAACTATGAATTTTGCAGTCGCTGCGAATTATGTAGGATACAGTTCAGGCATGGTTTGGGCCAAATGTACCGCACTAAAAACTAGCGGTGAGTAATACTGTTTTTATTTTGTGAATATGCTATCTTATCGTCTTATATATTTTAAAGATTTTGGAAAAATGAAACTTATTCTGACACCCATTGGTTCTACTTCAATAAAAATTCAATGGACAATGGACCTTGAGTGTGTCTATAGTTCCATCCTAGAGGGATACCATCTTAATTATTGTCCAATTGAGAAACCGTCTGCAAATCCCAAATGCATAGAAGATGCTGCTTTGAAGAACATCACAATTCCTAAGAACGCCACAGAATTCATAGTCTCTGGTCTTAAACCACGTACTACGTACAAGTTTGTCATGTTGATGTACTCGGTGGAAAAGCAAGGTCCACCTAGTGATTTTGAGCAGGAAACGACTTTCGAAGCAGGTAACATTATTGACGCTGAAATGTTTGTTTTACTTGTATCATTAAAATAATGTTATGATTGCTTACAGCACCAACCCCACCGAGAAATTTGACTTACACGAATTTGACAGACAACTCTGTCGACTTAATATGGACTATTCCTGAATCAATGAACGGAGAGTTGAGACATTATGAAATTAAGTAAGTTTCTGCAGTAGCTTCTTACTACAGCAAGATAATTTTGTTTAATTTTGTGTAGGTATAACAACCAAAAGGTAGAGGGAATGGAGGGAGACAACAGCACAGATATTGTCTACACGCTGAGGGGATTGAAGAGCTTCTCCTATTACAACGTTTCTGTTGTAGCAAGAACGTTTAAATATGAATCGAATCCAAGCAATGTAATCCAGTTTAAAACATTAACAGGAAGTAAGTATATCGTAAGGTTTGGGATATTGATACTTACTAGGAAACAGGCAGACCGGCAAAATATATATGCTTTTAAAATTTTTATAAAACTTGGTACAAATACACAACATGTGACGATATGCTTCGACATACATACAAAATGGAGTAAAAATCAAGTTAGGCGGAACATTTGGTGCATAAGCATCGTCTAGCACTTGGTCGACCGCGACCACATCAATAAATTTGTGCATTGTATTAGATATAACATACATATATAAGTATGCTGGTGAGTTTCGAGAGTTCAGTAAGCTCTTCTTCTTTACGACACTTCCAGCTTACCTTTATCGAACGGACTCGAATTCCATATGAATCAAGAATAGGGCCCAATGTATCACTTCCTATATAAAAAAAAAAAAAAAAGATTATTTCAATTGTATCGGCGCGCCAGGGGATGAAATGTTGAACAAAATTCAATTTGACACGACTAACCGTCAGGCATGTGACGGAGAGATGGACGCATGAATCGGAAGAATAGGTTTCGTCACCTTTTTGATTATTTTTATCCTTTTAATTCGGCCAAACGTCAAAGAATCTTACCATTCACCAGTCGGAGGATTGCTGGTTTTCTAGGTTTGAACTACCAGCATTTTCACTTTAAAATTCTATTTGTTTGCAATAATGGCATGAACCAATATTTTTGTGGAAAAAACGGCGTCTTTGATTTCATTACTCAAAGTATCTCTCTATATTTCATTGCAGAGCCGGGTGTGGTCCAGAATGTATCCTCTAGAACTGATAACTCCGAATATACTACATTCACCTGGGAGCCTCCTGCGGAACCTGCTGGGATGATAGAATTTTATGAAGTGGTATCGATCTGGAAAAAAAATAACAGACTAGAAGTAAAACAAATTTCAAAAGTGAATGGAACGAGATGTCGCATAAGGCCACCCGCATGTACAGATATCTCGTATGTGTATGAATTCTCGGTTTATGCCGTAAATGCCGCTGATAAAAGTCAAGGATACTATCATACATTTACAAAGCGAGACACAGATGTTGCAAATAAATACATTGATTTGGAAAGACAGACTGAAGTGGTTATCACTCGTGTGGCACCAATCATCAAGAGACATTCTCACGCTGAAATAGATCTAGTTGGCTTCGAGGGCCAGCATCTCATGCACCAGGAGAACCACATTAGACATAATCGACAAGAAAGAGATAATCCTGGAATCGCGCACTTGGGCAGTGATCAGAGACCCCTCAAGCAATACTCTGGTGATATTTTTGGTTTAAAATGTGTAGAAGATGATCCCCAACTAGAAAAGGTACCATCTTATCATAACGGCATACGTGGTGACTCCGAGAAGTTAGGGTCTTTCTTTTGCCGCACCTATGAGGATGATTCTAAACGGAATATCTTTTTGATTTTCGGAATCCTCGTTTCCTTCGTCAGCTTAGTGGTATTCTACTTCTGTGGGCAAAAGTACAAGCGCATGAAGAATATCGACGTGGTACTGCCGCCTGGCCTTACAGATCTTGATCAGGAAATTCATAAGGGCATCGATAACATGATAAGTAATCATGACATTATGCGAAGTGATGAGTCTATATTCAGAAATGAGAATCATCACCTGCTTGCTGGTAGTGGTAACGATTCTGGGTATTTGCACGGAATCAATTGCTCGGATAAGAGTGATAGCTACGACCTGTCGGATCCTATGAAGGAGGATGAGCACAGTGCTCAAAGTGATTCTGTGGAACTTAGTGAGATGAGCAACAGTTCGAATGCTTCTCCAGCTGAATCACCAAATGTCCAGAGAAGTGATAAAAGCAAAGCGTCCGCTGTTATTAGTCCTATTATTATTAATGGATATGTCCAGCCACAGAAGGTGAGTTTTTACTTTTGTTGTTATTTAAATTTTGAAATGTATATTGGGTGATTCTTATGAACTGTTGCAATGTGAGGTCCTACTTTCGAAGATGAGAAATGGTTTTAATTTTATTATAATAACTTTAAATTATAAATACTTACCTGTTTTGTTTTTGCCGTATAGATCGTTCTTCAAACATTTATGCAGAGCGAACAATTCCTGTTCAACGTGTATAAACGTCAATCGAAAACTTTAACCCCGCGTATTATTATAGTATTATGGGCATATGCAAGAATGGGTTAATCGGTGAAGTTTTAAAGATGCTGAGCTCTGAATATAATAATTCATTAAACGAATGCCTCATTTTCCAGAGTAGGTCTCTGCGTTGTTTATTTCAAACAATTGGAAAGAATCTAAACCTGAGTTTGAATTATATATGTAGATTATCCATAGGATATTTCTGTAGACTGTAACTGTTGCCGATTACCTGATACGGCTCTACAAATGTTATTGACTTTATCTCCTTGTCTTTTGCTTTACTATTAAACTATTAAATTACTTACATTTAATCATTTAAAATCAATTTAAACAGCTCCCGGAACAAGTATTCAGCGGTTATACAACCCTAGATGCTTTAGGTAAACCCATTATCCCAGCAGCAAACACACTGAGCACAGATTCAAAATGCAAAGAACCTGGAATCAACGAGAACATCTGCGGCTATGTAACACACAAACAGCTCTCAGATTTCGGGCATCGTTTACAATAAAAATATCTGCGGTGGCGTAAGTTCAGCTAGATAACTCAATTTTTACAATTAAAAACCTTTTATAGAAAAAGAAAAACAACAAAAAATATTTATGAAGACTATTAAATTATTTGTTTTGATAATAAGCCACTTTAGTTAGTAAAGTAAGCTCCGACGTATAGTAAAATGGTTTCAGTGCGAAGTGATTGTCTCGGCGTTTTAAGCCCAAGGAAAATTTCCAACGTGAGGACTATACTAAGTAAATGGAGCAAGACTTATATCTATGTTATGTTTAAATATGAAGGTAATTTTTCTGATTTCATAGACGCGTTGTTCTAATTTAAGTGAGGATAGGAATTTGTGCGATGCACTTCAGCAAAAGGGTCAAGCTTGTGATTAAAGAAAAATCCTTGTTTTCGTGCATAATTCAACTTCAAGAGACAATTGCTGAATTCGAAAGACATTATCTACAATCGCAGCAAAAAATTTAGATAGGTTTCAGCAAGTTTATCTAATAACATGTGGGCTTCAATATGGACTGATTTTTCTATGACCTCTTCTCTATTTGTAAGAAGCGTACCTATTATAGCGCTGAAAATATGAGATCTTCGCAAGTATACCTCGACAGGTGTATTCAATGTACTCATATATTTGGTTGTTTTTTATGCATACTAATTATGGACTCATAATACTGATGATTCCTAATAATGAAGAAAACACCTGGGGAGTCCTGCATTGTTGACTGTTTAAACACATATTAGGTATTATTAGGCGTATAAGGAAAAAATGATCAAGGACACTATCTGCGATTACGTCAGTATATTTTAAGGAAACGAAAAAACTACTAAGAACTTCTTCAATCTCTTGCCCCTGGAACTCACCTAAATCCCCATTTTTGGTGAAACGGTGATTTGAGACTTAATGTCAACAAAACTCAGGATTTCGCTCCTAGAATCTCTATAACTATTAATTTACTATAGACTATGCTACCGGGGCTTTTCCCCGAGAGTGCTTCTATAAATAGGTACCATGCCCACTATAATTATTATGATAGGAAGACTTAAATAAAATTAATAATAGTTTTGGGCAGCATCTTTTTTGATACACTCGTCACAAACGCCCACAATGTTTACCATCACTTTTCTTGATTTATATTTTTATTTTGCGCCTCATGTAAATTGCGATGATGCGTGGTAAAGACTAAATAAAGACTTGTTAATCGGCTGAAGCACTGAAAGTGTGTTAAGAGAGATGTAAGACAAATTGATTTTGGAATATTTTATGCATGCACACCACTAGATGTTTAAGAGTCCCATGGAAAAGCATAAGCGTTCTCTAATGAATTCGTCGTGAATATGTAAAACGAGCAAAAATTTTCCTTTTTTCGTCGATACGTACGTTTTCCAGAAAAGCCATGTAAATATCTTATTAAAAATCTACAAAAAGAAACATTTCACCGGCCATAGTACTGTGTTGTATCTTTAAGAACTACCACTAACTGCTACTTAGGCTTAATATGTCTTAAATTGTCTTGCGAGAAGTGAAACTTTGGCGTGCAGTATTTAAGAATATCATTCAGAAAGTGTTTTCGTTAGGGTCTATGACTAGGATTGTAACTCCATGATGATGATAGCCAGTAGGATCGATTTTAAATAAGTTCTACAATTGACTTTTTAAACTGTTTGATATATTTTTTTATTCTTTACGATGAATAAAGTTGTTCTAAAAGTCTGATACTGTTTTTTAATTAATTTTTCCGATAAGCGTATAGTTTTCTTAAGCACTAAAAAATGCACGGAAATTTACTAACGCCATAATGTTACGAACTTTTATCTTGTTTCCTGAGGTTCATTCAATAACATGCATACTAACAAACTGCTCATGGCATGGCAGTCGAAAGGAAAAAAAATGTGGTCCCACTTTTTTCCTAGCAACTTGACTTGTGTTGTGAGCAATCCACTCTTGTATTTTTGTCGCTTTCCGTCTATGCATGCTTTTTCACTTACTTAAGTAATTTCAGTGCCTGCAGCACCCAACTATATAGGTAAGGTTGATTTACTGAAGTTAAGCAACTAATTTTGATGTGTTTTGAGCAAATAAGCCCAAATGAAATGCAACTGGTTTGAAATTTCAGAAGTTCAGATAAAGCACGGGAAAATTGCCCAATTATTGCAAATATTGTAAAGTTTTTATTGAAATAAATTTTTCATTACGAAACCTAATATATTTCTCAAAAATTTATACATAACATTAAAGAACAAGACATTAGGAACATATATCAGTAATATTAACAATATTAATTAATATTTAGTGTTGCCATCCTTTGCCAATTTCACTGCGTCGATTCTTCTTGGCATACTCTCTGTGCAAGCTTTTATACATTCTTTTATCTCAGGCGCCTCATGGCAAATTTTTTTTAATATTTTCAGATTTATAAACTTGCCTCTTTAGTTCATGCCACACTTTTTCAATGGGGTTTAAATCGGTAAACGAATACTTTTTTCCGAAAAGAATTTCTTTATGAATTTCGCGGTATGACATGATGCGCCATCTTGCATAAACATAAATGAAGATGCCCAAAATCCGATTTCATCAAAACAGCGCAACGGTCTCCAAAACTTGTTTGTTTTGGTCCTGTCTCATGGTCCCCTCGACAAAATAGAGCGTTCCTGGGCCATTAACGGTAATTGCTCCCCATACCATTACAGAAGGCGGATGCTCTATTGTTTTCTGAATACAGGACGAATGAAATTTCTCTCCCGTATGTCTTCTCTAAATATCAATTCGACTTAACTCGAAACGTGATACATATTTCCGCTCATGGTTTCGCACCTGAATTATTATGACCGCTTTCATTGCAAAACTGCCCTGCAATTGCAGTATTCATCAATTTACATCATGAAGCTGAATACTGCAATTGCAGGGCAGTTTTGCATTTATGAAAACGGTCTATGTTAATCCTATATATAAAAAATAGACATTTCTTCTAGTCGTTTCGACTAAAACCGGAACAGGGTACATAATTCCACCCCTGAAATCTCGTCTCACATCCAATAAATAGCAAGCCTTGAAACCTTTTCAGTTGTCCTTACAATATTCATTATCCCCTGATGTTTTTCGCCCCACACCCTTGGAAACTGAATGCGACGTAGTAGAATAAAAAGCACAAAAGCAGTTGTCACACTTTGTTGACATTTTGTCAGCGGTATGCGTTGTTTGTGGTTTTCTCTTTTGACTCAATTTAATGCGGTTTGCAGTGAAACAACTTTGCAATTTGTTATAATGTTAATTTGTCCCAAACCCAGGTACATTCCAATTTTCTAATAATGGGGAAGAACTCCACCAATTGAGGTAAGTAACTGAAGGAGCACTCCGGCACGTAATGCAATTAGTAATAGTTTTGGGCTGTGATTTTAATTAGGAATTATGGGGCGCGGTAATATGGTGGTGTGTAATAAGAATGGGACGAGAAGAGCTGTGAACTTGCTTTGTAATTCTAATTGGACTTAAGTTTCAATTATTTGTGGGCCATCCGCTACAAACTATGCAATGCTGCCCTAGCTAGTTCTGCCTCTGCTCAAAGGATGTGTTTATTATGCTTAATCCCCAGGCAACATTCGGTTAGGCTTGAACTAGCGCTGGAGGCCTGAATGTAACTTGCTGAATTCCGTGAATAGAATTCCTATACGAATTAAGCTCTACAGTGCAGTAAAATAAGGCAAAAACCGATCGTATAGTCTCCAAACTTTTTTAAAACTGTTATAAATGCTTTACGTATTAAAGTCCATCCATTAAAAAATGCCGCTGATTTCGTATTGAAAAAATTTTTTGTTTTAATCTTAATGAATCCACGATTTCAATTTAATAATAATGTTTGCCATTTTACAGAATATTTACTGAAATAAGTAATTGTATGGTAATATTTAGTTAATAATAATTCCTTAAATATATTTTTGATCATTTAATACACGGATTGAGTAAGTGAAGTATTTTTCTTCAATAAGCATTAAGTTTATTTTTTTGCTTTTGCTTTTACCAATCAAAAGTTATAGCCATTTTCGTACGGAGCACACCTCAGTTTTGGCTCATACCCACGTATTATGCAGTCGTAAATTAGACCATAATTAAGAAATTCACATATCCAAGGGATTTGATCGTACCAAAAGCTTTCTTAATATTCTTATTATATTATTCGCGTAAAATTTCCTCTTTCTATTGGCGCAAGCAGTTTTTTTCGGTAAAATTAAATTTTAAAAGTTATTCGCGATAAGCCGTAATTTTACACCTATGTATTTTGTTTTCTAACTATTACTATTACAGCAGCACTTTTTAGGATGCGGACTTTTTATCATATGTATGTTGTTGATACAATTTAGAAAAGAATGAAGAAAAGTTCGCCCTGATTCCTTATTTTACAGCACTATTAAACTCGTTTCGACTTCACTTAAAATAAGTTCCATGGTAATTAATAACTCTAAAACGGTTAATACCATGATTTGTTTCAATCATTTCAATTTTTTTAAGATAGGAAATATGGTGCTGTAAATCGGTGATTTTAACATTTTTCAAAATTTGTACATATGTATACCCAGTGATATCAAGGAATTTAATAACAATTTGCTTATCAAAATCGGCTGAGCCGTTTGGGCATTGCAATACTGCAGCGTCACTTACAAATATACATTCAAACTTGACGAAAACAACATCCGTTGCAGCTCGATAAAAAGGCATACGCTTCTTCATTCAAACATTCGCAAAAAGTAAGTGATTTGTTGAACCACTCGAATTAATTAGTGGCCTGGGCCAAGCTTTAGGGTAGAAATACGTAGCAAGCGTTAAATAAGTTTTAAATGATAATAAAGTCTACATTGATATAACACCCCGTAAAGCTGATAGGCATATGCTACAAATAAGTGACCTTTAATATCTTTTGTTCACCTCGTGTCATCTTTTCATGGAAACGGAATTTGCCCACGCATGATCGTCATGAGCCTCAACACTAATTCAAAAGATAAGACAGCTTTCTGAACGAACCGGGAAGACCCATCAACGGTCGTTTCTTGATAATCTGAAGCTGAAAAAGGTCTTTTACGAAATTCCAGTCTGGCAGCGCTCGACCCACTACTTGTATGATGATAATCGCGAAAGCACATAAAATCGTGGAATTTTCTTTTTCCCTCGTCAACCCATTAAAAGTCACACAAACATGTTTTACTCTACAACTTCGGGTCAGCGGCTGACTGCTAGCGTTATACATTTTATGCCCTCAGTTAGCAGCTGACTTCCTGTAGTCGAGCGTGGAAATGACCACCATCGGACGATATTGCGATCGCATTGAGAGACCTGCTGGAGTTTCAAGCATTCCCAAAGCACACTCCTAGATCTGCTGATAGGTGGTCTGATCATTTCGTGTCGTGATTTCGGACGGGTTTCGAATTGTTTTAAGGTGAGTGTGGAAAAAGTGAAATTTTCGCCTTTCCGATCGGAGCTTGCTGTCTTGTGTTTCTATGTTAATGATAGTCACGTCACGAAGGTCAAATAGTTCCCAAGTGAAGTGTCGTAACGAGTTGACCATCTTGTAGGTAAGTGGCTTCATTAATCTGTTATGTTATGCTGCATAGTTGCATAACTGCTTCTGCCGGCTTAATTTAAACGATATTTTTTTGGAATATGTACTTCAAATGTTTATACACAAGCTGTGAAGGGATATTTAGCATCTGGCTGAAAGGTGTATGGTACCAAGCTGCGGGTAGCATTGGCATTGAGTTCATGGTCGTATTTTACGGTGATTGGTCGATCGATCGAATTTTATCTGCAAGTAGCGGATATAGAGCTTACTCAGTGCTGAGTATATTTTTAATGTGCTGAACACTGCAATTTCGACTGATCGGAGGTTTCCCGCGGTTCTAGCAGGAAAAAACCAGCTTTTTTGAAGAATCGACTGATTGTGCTCCCCCGGTTCAACGAAAAGAACTTTGAACTTAAGAATAATTGTGTTCAAGTAAAGCTTTTAAGCAAAAATAAGACGATATTGTATTTTGTTTGAAACATTAAACCATCGTTAATGCAGTATTTGAAAAATTTCTCTAAAAGTTGCTGAAACGATACGCTTTATTTGAAGATCAATACAATTTTATCCTCCACGAAATTTAGAAACAAAAGATACACGGTTGATGATTTTTGTTGTTCCCCTGATACTCGTGTCGTCGCACCAGTCTCGTGAACCGTACATGTGTTTACATCACACAACAGGTGAGAGACGCCAGACTTCGACCAATTGTTTCATTATCGTAACGAATTGGTATCAAGCAGAAAGTTAAGAATACAATTTAAACAATGTATGCTGCAGTCTACATCGTTTTCTTTGAATGCCGTATCAAGGTATATTATCTGAAAACTAACTGTTTGTTAAGCTTTATTTGAAGATGTCAAGATTGAGCGATATTTACGCTTCTAGATTTTATGACGAGATTTCCGAAAATAAAATTTCTTGGAGACCTAAATTTATTTTCATGTTTTTTTTGTATTAAATAATGGTTTCAATTTAACGTAAATTTTACTCTTTATCACTGTGATAAAGCTGGCCACTTTTGTTTTAACTTTTTCGAACCCTAGGCCACATACGTACATATGTAGTTGATTTACATCCTATAGAAAATACGTTTCCATTAGCTATACAAAAAATTTTTTTTCTGAATCTGCGGACCAGAAAATAAAACCCAATTGCCATAAGTTTAGTATAAAACGCTTCTTATACATTTCTAAAAAAGACAGAACAAGAAGCGGTGCTGTGTTTTTATTTAGCGAATTAGAGTAGGTAGTCATTTTCCCGGGTCTAGTACTGTAAACTAGGCTCTTGTGTAATAAAAATAATTGTTGCGTTTAAAAATATGTTTGCGTATTGTTGCGTAGTACGTAGATAAACATTTTAGAACGAAATCAACTTGAATCTTTATAAAATTAAAGTGTTCATAACAGCATTAATAAAATATTCCGGTCAAATCCAAGTTTTACCTGCGCACCGAGTTTCGCTTACTTTTTTATATATTTTTGATGATTCCTCTTAAATGGAATATGAGAAAACTCAGTTGTGTTTTGAAATGTGCGAAATGAGCTCTTTCAAATGATACCTCGACTCGACTGGGTACATTTTTTTCAAGCTTCTTTCATACCCTAAATATCCAGAAAAAGCAAATATTTTTTTTTCACTTTTGACTCTCGGACTAGGTGCAAGCTATTTTTAAACTTCTGCCAATTTCGAATCGATACCTTCAAAATTGGCTATTTTAATTGAAAATTCTAGACTGCTCAGAACCCTTTTGGTTAAATGCTCTATAGTTCCTTAAATACCGACTTCTTTCTTTAATTAATAAATTTGATGTGGATATCTCAATTCAGTATTCATCTCTTATCGAATTTTGAAAAAACAATCCCCAAATGTTGAATGATTGGTGTTGATTATTTTTTGTTCCAACAATGGATCGATCTATGTATGTAACTTATATGGTCATATAATAAGTGTTGAGCACTCTCCTAATATACGTGTTAACTTATTTTGTGAATTGAAAAGTGAGTAGCTATTCTTAACAGCAACAATTTTTCCTTACAGATATTAAGCATTCCTATTTAAAAACATTAAGAAAAAAAAATGGATCCTATTGGGAAAAATAGCACAACATTTATAAATCCATTTGGTCAACGGCCATGGATGCGACATTCAGGTGCAGCTGCAGCTGGAGGTGGACAATCTAAAGGACTTAAAGGAATTGTGGCCGGTGGCATTACTGGCGGTATAGAAATTTGCATTACTTACCCCACCGAATATGTAAAGACTCAGTTGCAGTTAGATGAAAAAGGTAAGCAAATTAAAGAGTTCATTACTATGTAGATACTATTGATACTATTCTTCAAACACGGATAAAAATAAGTATGAGTGGAGGGTCTCCCCATTTGATCATAATAAAAGTGTCTTAACTTTACTTTAAAAAAACTGATGCAATCAAAAGCCGTTTATACCACATTAAACTGTTAAGTTGATCTGGTCGTCTGCTTGGAGTTCGATTAGAAATAAAATAGATATATGTAAGCAGTAGACCGTGTAAACTTTATTTATGATGAACGATTCCGAGTATTGAGTGTTGACTCGCAGCCCATTCTGGTACTAAAACTCTGTCAAAATACTCTTTAATTAGTTTTGAATAAAAAATGTAAAAACACCAAAGCTGCAAGAAAATCACGCGGAATAAAAATGAATTTGAGGAAATTACTAGGCTTTTTAAAAACACAATTCTTCATAGTACAATTGAATAAATCAGCATACTTCTTTACTTGTATAGTTTTTAGCCTATTTATTTTACGCTATGTCTCGCGGCTTTGCAATCATTAATTGTCGTTATCGCTAAGAGTTCACTTGCTGTTTATGCATATGAAGCATTGGGGCAGCCGGTGATAAGTTTTGTCACGGGCTTTGAGTTGTTACCGATAATGGACACGAATCGGAGAGACACCAACTACTTATGGTTGAGTCCTCCACGAATCGATAACAACTGTTGCTAGCAACTTGGAAATAGAGGTGGGGATTTTATTTAAAATTTTATAATAATGCAGTTTATTTTTTCTTACATCATTTATGCAATGTACATTTATAAATTTTTTTAAACGCGCAGTTTAAGTTTAAGTTAAACTCAATGTTTGGTCCTAGCAAGCACGTTTGTCATGGGCAGAAAGCTATAAAGACGTTTTAGGCATATTTTTATTGACATCGCACACGTCAGCTAATCATATTTAGTCGATCCACTGGTGCTTTTTACATGGCGTTATAATGAAGGAAATCCACTTTGCGCATTACGTTTCAGCTCCGAGCTCCAGAGTTGATATTGTCTTTTGATGTCGGGCTGAATGTTGTAAACGCTCCATTGTACAGTGATGGGATCTCCTCGCGTCAATTTGATTCCTTGCGTCGTCTATCATGCTGATGGTAGTGTTGAGGATTACTGCTTTTGTTCAGAAGGATAAGATCAAATACACTTAATGAAACTCCTTAGTTTGAAAAGTATGGGAAAACAACAAAGTCCGCATTTTTAGGTGGAAGTTTTCATTACATTTATGTAAATAACGCACCCCCTTTTCTTTCCGCTTTTCAAATTTCTTAGATAATACTTAATATTAATATTTTATTCAAGAACTATTTTTTTTTGTCCTTAGGAGGAGCAAAAAAATACAATGGCATTATGGATTGCGTTAAGAAAACTGTAGAGACAAAAGGTTTCTTTGGCCTCTACCGTGGACTTAGTGTGCTCTTATATGGAAGCATACCAAAATCAGCAACCAGGTAGGTTATAGTAATTGCAATTTCACTTTAATTTATCGCAACCTAAGTCTCAAAAGTATCTCAATTGTAAGTCCCTTCATTACAAACTTGGGCTTCAGCGCTGCACTCATACTTACTTCTGTCATGGAACGAAATAGAATTTGTAATTATTGAATTGAAACATTTATAGATTTCCATCGTTTATTACTGCAGATCGTTTTAGCATTTCTAATTCTAAAAGAGTATTAACATATGACCCTTCCACAGGTTTGGAGCTTTTGAGACACTGAAAACCAATATGGCTGATTCAAGGGGGCAGTTAAGCACAGCTGGAAAGTTATTGGCGGGTCTAGGAGCTGGTGTTTGCGAAGCTGTCTTGGCTGTAACACCTATGGAGACAATCAAAGTGAAATTCATCAATGACCAACGAAGCGCTAACCCGAAGTTCAAGGGGTTTGTCCACGGTGTAGGAGCAATTATTAAGCAAGAAGGTACATTCGACCATTTATTGTTTTTGAATTATTTTTAATTTTTGTTTACTGCTTTATAGGCGTAATGGGTATTTACAAAGGACTGACTGCAACAATCCTAAAACAGGGATCTAATCAGGCAATACGATTTTTCGTAATGGAGAGTCTGAAAGATTTGTATAAGGGCGATGACCCAAACAAAACTGTCCCTAAGGCAGTGGTAGGAGCTTTTGGTGCTGTAGCTGGGGCCGCATCTGTATTCGGAAACACACCAATTGATGTGGTCAAGACACGAATGCAAGGTCTTGAAGCGTCAAAGTACAAAAACACATTTGACTGTGCCATAAAAATTTGGAAACACGAAGGACCCGCCGCTTTCTATAAAGGAACCGTTCCTCGTCTCAGCCGAGTGTGTCTAGACGTTGCTATAACATTTATGATATATGACTCCTTTATGGATCTCTTTAACAAATTCTGGCGCTAAGTAGCCGACTACTTTCTTCTTTCGCCAGAAAGAAACGACTAACAGCAGATATGTTGCTATTTTTCGATATTTTTACTTTTCGTGACTCGAACTAGTCGTCATGATCAACTGCACGCTTCATTTTATTTTTAAAAACAATTGCAATTGTGTTTTAGATCTTACGATCAAATTTATGCCTGTGTTGTTTTAGGTTGAATGTTGTTAAAATTATTGTTTAAAACCGAGAGTGGTCATTCCACATCTTAAGTCCATTTCTGGTTTTGTACCCTTGATTATTGTTAATACATAACCATTAAAACATCTAATGTGTTTTTTTATTTTACGTTAAACTAAAACAGGATTCCCAGAAACTTGCTAACCATTGGAATTATGTATCTCACTTTGAGTTCAATCGTAACAGCTTGAAATGATTGAAGTTTATGTATAGGATTGCTTTACATTTTTTACATGTAATTTAGCTATTAAACTTGCTTTGAAACGCAATGCGTAATTCCACCCCAGAATTTTAATTTACTCAAAATTCCCAGGCCGAAGTACGTATTTAAAATTTCTTGTCTACTAAAAATTCAATGAGAATTGCATCTGATGAAACTTCATAGTTTGGGCCCTTTTGAGACTGCTAAATTTTTCACGTCTATTCGGAACTCGTTTTTATTCAATCTGTTCGTAAAAAATATACGCTATGTTAGGAAAATGTAAATATCTTACCATTTTGCGGAATCCTTTAGCAGATTGTGGGAAATTAAACTTTGGGTGACGGATAGGAGAGGAGGCAGTGGCGTTGGTGAAAAGACAACTGGTAAACAGGTCGAGAATTAAAAAAGTTATTTATTTTGTTTGAATTACTTGAATATTATATAAATTACTACTTGGAATATTCGGAGCTCGGATCCCGCTGTCCGCTATTGCCATCATGATTGACAATGGTATTGTTTGGAATATCGAATATATCGTAACTTTACATAACATAACTGTTTGGACGTTGTTGCGCAATTCGAGAATTTTAAATTTTGCGGTGCACTTAGTGTTGGTTTCGAATTTCAGCACAGCTAGATAAATTTTACATATCATATCAATTAACGGCATGGGATTTTTTAAGTTGTCTTTCTCTTGAAATTCTCCAAGTTTCTATAAAATGTATGAAGATAATTGATTTTTCGTTCGTACCTGATCTAATAGTGATATATCTTCAGTAGGCGGCTTTTAGCTGAATAATTAGAAAGTCATGTGGAGCAATAGGTGACATCAAGCTTTTGTAATACACGACAATTACATCTCATCTAATCGAAACTATCTACAGATAATATTTAAATAGATGAATCCTGTTGAGAAAAATTGAACCATATTTTTAAATCGTTTTTTCGACATTCCGGAGCACCTGCAGCTGGAGGCGGACCATCCATAGCAGTTAAAGGGATTATAGGTATTACTGGCGGTATAGAAATTCTCGTCACATCCACCGAATATGTAGAGACTCAATTGCAATTAGATGATAAAGATAAGGAAATGAATAACGGAACACGTTCCTAAAACGCGGATACGAACATGATTTAAGTTGTGAATTACCAAATAGACAATTTATCCGCTCTTCCGGTTGGTTGCGTAAAATCATATTGGTTACAAAAATAAATAGTTTAGGCGTCAGATAATAATTAGTATTTGGTATTTGTTTAACTTGACCAAACAATGAAAAAAAACCACTTTATCGGTTTAAAGAAAAACTGAGTCACCAACAACTTACCCATCTCTATTGGATTGTGCATCTTGTTTCGGGTTTAGTTTAATAGCTGAGTTATAATATGTACAAAGTTCATATAGGAATCATATATGTATGTACCTACATAAAATCCAGCTATTTCAAGTTTCGACTAAACTCGAAACAAGATACATAAACCATTCCAGAAGTTATTCATTCCAAGTTTATGTTAACAGTTGCTAGCTGCAATGAAAGCAAATAAAAGCTTGGGATAAGAATTATCACCGGCTGCCCCAAGCAGGCAATATAATTGAAGAGTGTATGAACTCCCAGTGATAACAATTGCTTAATTGATAGGATGATTAAAAACAACAATCCATAATAGAGTGAATAAAGAAAGTAGGATACATGTAAATAAGATAAATTGATAAAGTACAGTGCCCTCAAATGAACCAATTTTATGGTATAAGATCTCTTCTTCTGCTTCAGTTAACTCTAGATCTTTTCAACTGCCTTTAAAATTTACTGACTTTTAAAAATTTCAATAGTGAACCCCTTGCATGAGTAAACGACTATCTTTTTATTTTATTTTGAATCTAGCAGATGAAGAGTACCATATATGTTTTGTGTGCAGTGCCGCAGGAGTCTATACTTGACCCACTTTTATTTAACATCTTCGTTAAAAGACTTACCTGAGACAGTTGAAGAGCATTTAAAGCCTTTCATAATTTGATACTGATTGGAGTCAGCTTTCGTGCGAGTTTCGTAGTAAAATAACCTGACATCACGTGGGGAACTGAGGAAGTGGATACTAATGGTGGGAGAAATATAAATGTTTGTAATTGATGTTCTGCGAACAGTGGCTACAAAATTTGCCTTAAATGGAGTACTTCGCAATTAGTGCAAACAATACGGCTTTCTGCATATTGGGGATGGGTTGGCATAGAAAGAGCGATCCCTGTATAAAATAGAGCTTTATTGTAGCATCAACCACTTCCACAAAGTAACAATTGAATAGCATAAGGCGCATGGGGTAAAAATAAATTATATAAACAGGCGCTGCTGCATCGTTAGTTGATACTTAGCCTATAGACACTTATTTACATACTACACTTAGCTATCGATAGTTCCGAGGTTCTTTTACGGCAATGACCCAGTATTTCTATCGAATTACATGCAGCGGGAACGTTGAGTTTTTCGTTAAAATGATTTTGGTTAATTGTTCTCCGAGACTGCCAGTGAGTTCATGCCAAACGCACTTCCCAATCAGACTAACCTCTTCAAGTGGCGGCCTAAAGACGACGAGCAGCGTAATGCATATACCATCGGTTGAGGTATGAGCTGCACCTGAGGGATTGTGCTCGATGGAAAGAACACCATGTGGTCTGTGCTGTGGTAGTTCAGCGCCGAACAACTCAATCATGAATTTACGCAGCGTAGAGTGTAGACTACGTCCTGGATGAATTTCAACTGTGGGGAAGTGGTAGACATTCTTTTCGCTTAAGAGAACATGAAGGCTGTTGGTAGTTCGCTTCCTGATTGCAACGATTACTCGCAAATAATTGTGTTGATGAGATTGCTTAGCTGGAAGAATTTTCTCGTGCCACGGATTGGGGCCCCGGTTCTTGTAACTCTTTGCCATGTCAATTAAGGAAACAATATCATGTGCCCTCAAGCTCAACTCGTTTATGTCGCCAATCCATTTTGCCTGAAGAGACTCCTTGTCGGCTCGAGCCGGTGTCTTCAGTTCACCTCCAATTATATTCCCCGTCAAAACAAACCTAAACCACGAACCTCCTGCTGCTTCTAGAGCCAGTAAAGTAGTTATTTCTGTGTTGAGACCTGTCTCCTCATAGACCTCCCGCACGGCAGCTTCACAAATCGATTCGCCTGGTTCCATTCGACCAGCCGGTAAGTACCACTTCCCAGCGCAGGACTGCTTGGCTTCCTGCATCATTAGGACTTCGTCTCTATCGTTAACAAAAACACAGGCAACTATATAGGTCACACTACGTCCAACGTTTGGAATGAAGTCGGAAGTTGCTGTGGGCTGGATCCCCTGCGCCTCAGTAGCCAGATTCTGCTCCTCGAGCGTAAAGTCGCACAGGTGGACAGTGATTTCTTCCAAAGGGAGGCCGTTTAGCAACCTTTCCAAGTTCTCTTCCATCTTGTCTGGCATATTACTCAGCTCCACCGATTTTCCCTCAATTTTACGTTGAATTCACCGTATTATCCGTAAACCAAGCCGTGCCCAGTAAAATGTGGACAAAAACATGAAATACGTTACGTCAGCCCCAGCGAAAGCTGCTAACGCCTCGATTTGCTGAAGTCAACTAGTTCTTGTATTGATGATTGGAATTTATGGCGCATAAATTACCCACCTGAACTGGTAAGGCAACTGCTAACTGTTAGAAGCCGTCGATGGTCGATGGATCAGTTGTGGTCTTACTGCTCTCTGGTGCCTCTGTGTGGGGGCCACAGCCTATGTCACTCACTCCATTGAGTTCGGCCGATGTTGGAAACTACCGTTCATCACAAATAGGCACAGACCTTAACTAGATGCAGAACACCTGCCAATGACCGAGAGGGTCCAAGTGACCTAGATTTAACCCAGGGGTCTGCCGAATACTTGTCGGCTCCGTCAAATACACAACTTAAATTTAATCCGCTAAATTACGGACTTCAAATCGAAAAATGAATTTTGTTTGCAAACACAGCCGACTTGATGCACACCTAGTCGCTGTCGAGCCTTGCCTTTCACCAAATTCCTCCGTTAGCTGCATGAAAACGACTGAAGAACCTGATCGCGGTAGTACGAGAGGGGTTATACGATACGGACTATACGGTGCTCTATACATCCGCATACTTTCATCGCACTAGGCCGTTTGACACATTTAACATACACCTCATACCGGCAATTGTCGCGTAAATTCGGACATATTTTTTATTTTACGAAACGTTGTCTCACATAAATTGGTGAATAAATCCAGCGACAAAACAAAACACCCTGGTAAAGAAATTAAACCAACACCTAACAGCAGCTATGGTTATACACAAAATACATGTTATTTAGTAGAGTAGAGGTCTTCAAAGAAAAGTATTAGAAGTGTAAGTTGAACGGTACTAGAATAGCGGAAATTCCAAACAGTAAATGGTCGGTAATATTGTGCAAATAGATTGGATCAGATTAACGGCACGAATATCTTGTACAACTTTTCTACTATACATTATCACTCCAGATTGACTATCAAACTGCTTATACAGCTGATCTTATAGACAACTCAATGCAAAAACTATAGAGGAAGACCATTCGTCAAGGCTTTTATAACGAAAATCATAATTGCGCCACACAGCTGAGGGCAGCTGTTTACAGAAAATAACGCAAATGGAGTACTGATAAACACAACTGTCAATTCGTTACTGTCAGACTTTCAGTCTCAGCTAGTTACCGAAGGAGTTTTTGCAGGGTTTGTGGAAATTGGAGATTCATTTTAGTGATGGTGTGGCATTTTAAAGCGTTTATCAACAGCATTTAATACGGCGTCACCCTATTTCATAGGCCTTCATCGTCAACGATGTAGATGTGAGCAACGAGCCCAAGGAGTTGTTGTTCGAAAAACACATCGAGTACATAGCGAACCATGGGAATGACCAAAACGACTACGAATATTGTATGACGGAATTTCTTCGAATGTCTGGGATATATTGGGGTGTAACAGCACTTGATTTAATGCGTGAATTACCTAGGCTGGATAGGAAATATATTATTGATTTTGTAAAGAAATGCCAGTGCCCAGTGAGTGGAGGCATTTCAGCTTGTGAATTTCACGATCCGCACATACTTTACACCTTGAGCGCTGTCCAGATTCTGTGCATGTACGACTGTATGACCGATATTGACTTGGATGCTGTGGCCAACTATGTTGCATCATTACAGCAGCCAGACGGCAGTTTCTTTGGAGACAAATGGGGCGAAGTGGACACGAGATTCTCGTTTTGTGCCGTTGCCATTCTGACGCTAATGGTACTCTTCGCTATTTATGAGCTACAAAGAATTAATTCATCAACTTTCACAGAATCGGATGGATGTTATTGATGTCCCTAAGGCGGTGGACTTTGTAATGTCGTGTTGTAACGCCGATGGAGGTTTCGGCTCCAAACCTAATGCCGAATCGCACGCTGGTCTAATTTACTGCTGCGTTGGATTTCTGTCCATTACGAATCAGCTACATAGGCTCGATTGCGAAAAGCTAGCGTGGTGGCTGTGTGAAAGGCAACTGCCAAGCGGTGGTCTCAACGGCCGACCTGAGAAATTACCAGACGTGTGCTACTCTTGGTGGGTGCTGGCTTCACTGACCATGATGGGGCGTCTTCATTGGATCAGTTCTGATAAACTTAAAATATTTATCTTGTCTTGTCAGGTGAGGGCTACGGTTTTACTACGGAACAGAAGGCAAGTCATGCTTGTTGTCTTCTGGCGTAGGGCTAATCAAACAGGGGTGGACTGGCTATTTGAGATTCACGTAATATTCAAACATTTTTCTCCCATTTGGAAACCGTATGATCACCCTTATGGCCAGCCTGCTTCTGTATTTCAAATTTTCAATTCTAATTCTATCTTGCATTTAATTTAAGGACTCCGAGACGGGTGGTTTTAGCGATCGGACGGGTAATCTGCCCGATATCTTCCACACACTCTTTGGACTAGGTGCTTTATCCTTACTTGGATTCCCGAATTTAGAGAAAATCAATCCAACATTCTGCATGCCACAAAAAGTCCTAGATCAACTTCGTATAAGAACACAGATATTGTGCGTATAGAAAAAGCTCTATTAAACTATATATTCAAAGAACACATTTTTGTTTTTCTTAAATTCCTAAAACAGAATTTTAGTTCTATGTTAGTACCGTGAGTGTGAGATCAAACTGTAGTTGCGGAGAATAAGGTCCGCCTATCGGAGAAAAATGTCTAGAAAAAAGTATAACCAGTGCACTTTAATATACAAAGGCACGGAATATGCCAATGCGATGTATTTAGCATGTACACGAACCAAGATTCCGTGAATCTACCTCGTGACGTATTTTACACGGACAATGGGAATAACTGCCTAAAATAATTACAAAACTGCGGTCTATGCCATATCAATTTGCTAGTATTGTATTAACTGTAATTCCCACCTAAATCAAAGTATAGTAGGGCTCAGGCAATAAAAAGAAAAACTGAATTGTTTGCAATCTTAAAATATTTACTCTTTACAACAAAATGTGTAAATCCAGGCAATCTACATGCGCGTAGACGAAGAGTAGATGAATCACGACATAAAATGAGAACAAAACGACTTATTGGCTCCTTTGGCCGGGTGTTCCGAGCAACTTAATACTTTCCGTTTTCGTAACGCGTCATTTGCCCACCGTACCTGTCCTGAGGACGTCCCATAAACATTCCGCCTTGCCGAGATGATTCAATGTATGGCCCAGAGCGTTCATTATACGTGCGATCATAGCGATCTTGAGATGATTCGACAGGTCTCCAATGATCATCTGAAGATTTTGTTTGCCAGCTGGGTACGTTGCTGTTCGACTGTAAGCTGTTGTTAGTGAATGACTTAATAGCCGGTGGTCCAGAATTGTGGCTGTGTCCGTGCCATTGCTGTGAACTGGATCCACTGCCTCCACCTTGTCTTTCTGAATATGACGAAACTTCTCCGTAGCGTTTACCACTCGAGTTTCTATAAAAACAAATACAATAAGAAAGAATATAAAATTTGAGTGAAAAAACTTACCGTGGATCTCCTCTTTCGTCAGTTCTCCTAAAGCTCGACGGTCTTGGATCAGGTCGCTCAGAGCGCTCTGGTTCCGGGTACCTGTTCGACTTATGACTAGAAGTATCTGTACGGCTTCCATGGTAGTTCGAAGAAGAATGTCTAGGCACTTCTATGTCGCGCTTATGAGTGTTGTAATCTTCCCGCTTAGAACTGCTGGGATATTCCTCACGTTTTTTCTCAGTGGACCTATCGTAACTAAATGAATGAATTGCAAGTATTTTGATAAGGTGTAAAATGTACTTTGGTGGCGGCAATCTGGATATAGATGAGTCAAATCTCGGAGGTGGGGGAGGCTCAAACCTGCGCTCAGTTCCAGCCGGACGCTTTCTTTCGGTTTCAGGATAACGCTCGTCCGAAGTTCTCTTAATAGGGCGTTTCGGGGGTTCCTCTATCCTTGCGCTCTGCATGATCCTATTTCGTTGGTGGGAAAAGAAAATGTTTAATTTTTTTATTTTGCGTTGATAGTATGGCAAAGTATTGGGAAATTTGCGCAAAAGGCACAAGCGACTAAGTTCGTATGTCTCATCCGAATGCGTTAGCACCACTAGACACTTCGCGAATGAATTGCTGGCCCAATTGTCCACGTAAAGTGCTATGGAAGGAATTTAAAAAAAAAAAACATCTGCGTAGAAACGGGCGTGAAGTGGCGCAGCGCAACATCATTTTCTAGCCGGATCTAACTCGTTCAGAGAATTTTCATGACAAAAGCAATTTGAAGGATGCGCCCAACTTGCGGACAGCGAAAGAACGAACGAAACATTGTTTAAATCTAAAAGAAATCGTGAAATGAAAAAATTAATCTAGGAAGCATACTTCATCTGCTGGCGCTTCAACTCGAGTCGCTCCAGTTCTATCTTTTCTCTCTCCAGTTTCTGTCGTTCTCGCTCCAACCGAAGCAGCTCCGCCTTCTCTCGTTCCAAACGCTCCCGTTCTAGTTGGAGTTTTTCACGTTCCATCTCCAACCTCTTTTCCTCTTCTTGTTGCCGCCTTCTTATGGATCTACGTCTTCTTTCCTCTTCGCGAAGTTCGCGTTCCTTTTCACGAAGCCTCTGGCGCTCCCGTTCATCCCGGATCTTCTGGTATGAGAGCACTTCACGTTCTCGGCGGCGTTCACGTGACCTTTCTCTCTCCCGTTCCCTCTCGCGCTCACGTTCACGTTCTCGTTCGCGATCCTTTGACTTAAGCAAATGTATGTTTACTTTCTCTGCGGAGTTGGAGCCAGTTCTTTTGCGAGTGGGCGAATTCGACCTCTTCCTGCTTTCACGGCGAGAAGATACACTCTTTCTTTTTTCGGTCACTGCAGATGCTATTACTGTTGGTTCGGGTTTCTTGGTGTCACCGCCCCCATTCGACGGCTCCTCTTTCTCTTTCTCCTTCTCCTTCGGCTTTTCCTTTTCTTCAGATTTTAAGCTACGACGCTCACGCTCTTTGGATAGTGATTTCTTCTTTTCTTCCCTTTTAACTGCTATTAACGCATTGCCACTGCTGCTGCCTCCAATTTCGTTCTTGGTCCGCTCCACCGAGATGATTCGACCATGTAACTCTGTCCGGTGTAGATGCTCAATACACCTAGAAGCATCCGCCGAAGAGGCCATTGTAACGTATCCGTAGCATCGGGTGCCAGGTGTCCTCGTGTTTGTCACAACTTTCGCTCCAATTACTTTGCCATATTTTGAGAAGATTGTCTTGAGATCACTGGCGCGCGTTATCGATGATAGTCCAGACACCCACAGGTTTCTGCTCGATGAAGATTTCGCTTTAGCAGCAGCTGCTGATTTCTCTGCAATTTCCACAGGGCCAAATAAAAGTTGCTTTTAATTTTTGGACGGCAAAGCTCTGAATATAATTTTATTTTATGTAACAGAGAAATTTTTTTCTAGTTCCCCTTTTTTAAAAAAAGAAAACTTGATGAGGCTCATTGCTGCAAAATGATATTAATACGCGTCTGGTTAGCACCTTGATGCTTTTGGAATCTGAAACGCTATCACTGCGATGGTCTCGTGAAAACAAAACCGTGACTGGAAACAGGTATGCCGGATATACGCTTAAGAGAAAGGCGAAGAACTACTAATAGACCTTACGTGAGGATTAGCGAAATTCCTTGCATCGGTAAATGAAGAGGAATAAGTTCAAGATCAGAAGGTATATGTAGAAAAACACCAAATCGATGAGAGTTGCAATTGTGAGTTTCAGGAACCGAACCTTGCGGCACCTCAAAATTAGACAGTATAGTCTCTCCAGGATGAATGAATTTCCAATTCAGGTAAATCTGCAGCCTTGATGATATCACGCAGTTTTATGTCAATTCTACGCCTAACAGTCATCAAACAGCTAACAACAGGAAGGTTTAAGAAAATGTCAGGGATGAGTTAATTCAGGAAAAATTTGGTAAATGATGATTTCCTGTAAGTTGTACACGGCGACAAAAAAAAATCTGCTCATGTACACCACGTGCCCGTTGAATATATTGAAGATTTTGTAAAGAAACTCGCCATCTGCGTAGGATGTTGAATTCTGCGTCGTTCACAAGCTGGCATCCAGGTCGATGACAAAAGCCGGCATAACTAAAGATGAATCTTCTCAAGGAAAGTATCGGGCCAATAAAATCGTCCTTTTCTAGTAAAATGTTGCGATGTTACTGCATGAGATGGTCAATGGTTTCTCCACTAAATCCAGGCTAGTGTGATTTGTTTCCCCCTCTAGACGACGTTCAAACTGTAGACTGTTCCAGTTATTAGCCATTAAGATCACCTAAGTGGCCACGAATTCTTGGCAGACATGGTTACGCTACGAAGGTGCAGCCCGCATTTTCAGATTCCAAAACCATCAAAAAGCGAATAACAAAGAGAAACTATGCGAAAAACCCGACATTCAAGCAACTCAACCATTTCTCGTAAAGACGATTTTGTTTTTTTTTATAGTAAAATTACCTTTTTCATCCTTGATCGACGCCAATTTAGTTGTTGTCTTTTGATCACTGCGGGAAGATTTGATGGAAAAAATAAAACGTATGTTACTAAGATGTCCTCGCTCTTTGCAATGTGTGTAATTGACGAATTGCTCTCTCGCAATCGTTGTTATATGGCTTAGCAACAGAAATATGATAAAATTGTGTTGAAATTGCAACAAACCTATCCTCTTTCTTCTTCTCCTCAGCTGCCTTCTCCTCCTTGGATTCCTTGACATCATCATCCAGCTTCTCCTTTTTTATTGTGACATCTTTTTTGGTATTCTCCTCATCGTCCTCATCGCCTCCTCCCCGATTACCATCAGCTTCCTTCTTAACATCTGCTGTTGGATGAGTTGAAATTGTGTGTTTAGTTTTAAGGTGAAACAGAGAAAGAATTCGTGCTTCTGCAGTTGATAATGTGAGACTTCCTAAAGGGAAGGGAACTAAATTTGCTTTCATCGCGCAGCGCCAGTCGAATAGTCTTTTCTTTTCTTTGTTTTAAATTCACAATTTCGATGAAGGTGACCAAGATCCATCACGTACAGCTATTCAAATCCTTAGTGTGTGCGACACAACTTCTCACTTTCTTCACTTTAAAAGTTCTTTCATCACTTGTTAATTTGTGCGCGCGAAAGGAGCTAAACAGCAACACTTAGATTTTCGATTTCTTATGTAATTTTTATGAGTACAAAAATCCGAGCTTATAGCTAAAAATGGTGGAAATGCTGAAAGATAAAGCAAACTATATACTCACTCTTCTTCTTGTCCTTCTCGTCCTGAGCCTGTAACAGCAGCCAAATGATTATTACTCGTCCGCATCGGCGCTACTTGTATAAAGGAACTTACCTGGTCATGCAGCAATTTCTGTTCGTCTTCTTCTATAGTCAGATTGATCGATTCCTCATTGTCGTTCATGCTGGTGTCATTGTTCTGCGAATCAACGTGCTCATCAAAGTCCTGAAATAAGTCCAATTAAAGTTTTTTGTTTAGTTAACTTTCGCCGGGCAATACGTGACTTTGTCCAAGCCTAACCAAACGAGAATTTTTGAAATTTTATTATTTGACTATTACAATTCTCGAGGAAGGATGGGGGACGAGATAAAACTCATGAGGATATCCGTTTCTCGGCATACATTGTAGGAATCCGATGGATCATTAATAGACGAGAGGAAAAGCAGATTATATGGTTATTCGCACAATTACATTAAAGCGTAAATCAGGGTAATAATGTCAGCAATTTGTAACAGCTGGTTTAGATTTGAAGTAGACTGTTTTCCAAAATTCAGTGAATCCGCAGTACTGCACAATACAGCATAGTAGGTAGTCTCTGAAACTGAATTGTGTAGTACTGAGGTATCACTTCATTTTGGAAAACAGCCGTGCGTACTTTGAAAAACTTGAGGTGCACCCGTAAGAAGTACCCGAAACCCGCCTTCAAATTTTGGGGGCGCGACTTATGGGTATGTCCCAATAAATTGTTTTTAATTATCACGCAAATATTTTACTGGACTTAACTATCCAAACAAGAACAAAACACAAATTACCACGGAAGTGAAGAACTTAACTCAACATCTCGGGCATCTACTAGTCATTGCGAATTTAATGTTTATCTTATTTAGAACAAGATTCAATGCAGCTAGATTAGTTGCTCTCTAGATTTCAGGCGACACATTTCCATATATGATATACATAACAAACAAAAAAAAAGAACTAATAAAAATACGACAGGCACATCTTACATTATCATTAAGCCCTTAGTTAGAAGTAGATGTACCCCAGATACGTTTCAAGCTAATTGCATTGTCTAGAAACGCCCCTAGACCCCTTGGCGTTAAGTAAACTTAATGCTGGATCGATATCAAACACAGCCACAACCGTCATATGGCCATTGAAATTTACCTCGTTATCAACTGTGCCGACTTCATCAACTACCACCCCATTACTGTCGTCTTCATTGTCAGACTTCTTTTCCGCTTCTGGGTCAGATTTCATCTTCGCTGGAGTTTTCTTCGGGGGCGTTCTTTTGTCAAGTGCTCCAAATAAATACGTATCGGGATCGTTTCCTTCGTCAACGATAGCCTGCAAATTGGAGCTGTAGATTTTCACAAATTTTACCGAATTAAAAATGGCGTCCCACCTTCTGCAGCCGCTCAACCAGCGCAGTTTTATTTCCACCTACTTCTAATTTACGTTTTTCAAGTTCTTCTTTTAAATCACATACACGTAATTCGGTTAGTTTTCGTCCGATATTCTCTTCCGGCATTTTTTTGTTTGCGTTCTTAATGCCAAATTTGCTTTATTTCTGCGAAGAGCAGTACTTTTCCCCACAGTGATTACACACCCGAATAAAGTATGGCTCCAGAATCCAGCAGAATGACTAGCCTAGCGGCGAGTACGAGAGCGAGCCGCGTGGTAGAGTAGTGCCTTTAATGAATTTTCGAACGAACGGAACTGCTTTATCGTCAATAAATAAATAACGTGACATTTTTTCCAAATATTTGAATCCACATTTAAAAATTATATATTTGAAATGAACTAGTTAAGAGCCATGAAGTAAACTCGACTAATAAAGAAAACGCTCAAAACTAAAGTGCAAATATCAAGTCAAGACACTTAGTCGAACGTTATCTGGCAATACTAATTTTCCAAAATTGTCGAGTTCGGTTGCCATATTGTCGGTAAATTAGAGCTCCCTCTTTCCTTTCAACCACGTTCTGTACGAGAAGTGAGAATAAACATGAGCATACCAATTTCTAAAAAACGCAAGGTAAATGGGCGAATAACCTTCCTGACCAACATGAATTAAGCGTAGCAAAAGTTTCTCTAGAGAATTCTTAGGTTTCGTGTAGTGTAGCTGTGTGAAATCCGTCTTAAATTGATAGCTGAAATCTAACCTCGAAATATTGCTTAAGTGTACGTCTAAAGCATCAAAAATTTTCTTCCAGTTTGTTGCCGATGGCATGTTCAAGGCTGAGTTGAACGAGTTCCTGACTCGTGAGCTCGCTGAGGATGGATACTCTGGTGTGGAAGTAAGAGTCACCCCGGCTCGCACAGAAATCATCATTATGGCCACCAAGACCCAGCAGGTATTGGGTGAGAAGGGTCGTCGCATTCGTGAACTGACTGCTATGGTACAGAAGCGTTTCGACTTTGAGGCAGGCAAAATTGAGCTCTATGCTGAGAAAATCGCCAATCGTGGTCTTTGCGCCATCGCACAGGCTGAATCCTTGCGATACAAATTAACAGGAGGACTAGCTGTCCGTAGGGCGTGCTACGGTGTCTTGAGGTTCATCATGGAGTCTGGAGCTAAGGGCTGTGAAGTTGTTGTATCCGGCAAATTGCGCGGTCAACGTGCGAAGTCTATGAAGTTCGTTGATGGGCTTATGATTCATTCCGGTGATCCATGCAACGATTACGTCGAGACCGCCACCAGGCACGTACTCCTTCGACAAGGTGTGCTTGGTATCAAGGTCAAGATCATGCTTGACTGGGACGTAAATAACAAGACTGGACCCAAGAAGCCTCTTCCAGACAACGTTAGCGTGGCTAAGCCAAAGGACGAAAAGATCTACGATACACCCGAGACAGAGTACAAGAATCCACCCTCCAAGCCAGTCGAGGAGATCGAGGTTAAGTAGATATATGAATGAGGTGACTAAATAAAACCACTTTTTAAATATACCATCAGATATTTTGTTTTCATCCATTTGGTACCAACACTAATAAGAGAAAATTGTGAGCATCAAATCGAGCGTGACAAGGGTTTATTTCGTATTTCTCGTTTAATTTAGGACTGCGGGCGGTTTTGTGAATTCAAACTTGCATGTATGCAAGTAAACAAACATGCTTACCATCGAGTTGATAAAAGCAAATTGTGCACAAGCTACTGTCTACTTGCAAAAATGCAACCAACTTAAAAATTTGCAATGATGAACAGTATGAAAGTAAGTTTGAATTCATGAAACTCTCGGGTTTTATTTGTTTCTTTTGCTTGGGTCCTAATCGCAAATCAAGTTCCATACCAGCACGGGACGAAAGCTCAATTTTGTTTACGCAAAAAGCCATAGGAGCAATAAAACGTACATTTCAAGGAGCATTGCGCATGCCAATGCGAACAATAACTATATCAAGTTTTATGTGTTTTTGAATCCACTCAATGTTTATGAGGAAATAATGATTTGATTCATACAGAATTGTATTTGGAATCTTCTCAACGATTGGGAAGCATACTTTTTGCCGGTAGGATTCTATTTTGGTTTTAGAAAACAGGTATGGACATAACGAGTAAAATGCGTATACATTAATGATACATTTTCCGCTTCAGATAGCTGTGTAGCTTAACGCAGGATACACAAATTATTATTTCTGTCGTTCTGTTTGACCCAAATCTCTATAATAATAGCGACAAAGCCAGAATAACAGCGCCTACCGTTTAAATCATTTAAATGCTTTCAGCTTGAGTTAATATTTGACTTACAAGGGGACCCGGGCAAGATTCAGTCCTAACTTGCCTTAACGATTTGTTTGGTGAAACAACATCAAAAAATATTGAACACGTATTTCGGTTATCTTTGGTACGTAATAAACCGCAGCAGAAAAATTTCCAATATAAAATAAATAGAAGCCAATTTTTCGGCATGCTACAGTGGTATCCCCTTCAAGGATACGAACTTCCTTCCAATTGAGTTTTCAGGCCCTCATTTACCCAATGGTTAAGTGAATCACCGCGACCGCTAGGATCTATTGTGAATATCCATCCACATTTCATCCCAGGTCTAGTTTCTTAAAGAAGCCCAGAATTGACCCTTATGGTTAGCTGTCTTTTTGAAATTTTTATACTTTCTATTTTTGGTCTTACTTTGATTAAGGTTTTGCATCGCCAGGTGTGGGTTGGCTATTCAAAATATTTAGCCTGTGAAGACAGCTTGTTATCCAAAATTGTGTTCACAGGCTGAATATTTTGGATAACAGGCTGTCTTCCTATTCTATTGTTTTTCCACCGCTAGATATTTTTATATACAAGTATTAACATGATCGGTGCTTTCGAAATTTCCAGGTTCGAGTCTTTGTTAATAAAAGCTTTATCCAAGGTATGCATACGATCCACACTAAGAACAAGCTCCGTTGGAATGAAACTACGTAAACTTTCCTCGAGTTTTAAGTCGAAACGAGTTTAATAGCTGAATAGCATGTACAGTCTCTATAGCACCCGTATTAGTGACATTCAGCCATTTCAACTTGTTTCGATCGCCACAACTTTAAATGTGATTCCTACCTTGGAACTGGAAAGTGAAGTCCTTCCTGTGAAAATTCGAAAAAAAATTGGTATTTGGGCAGATATGTATTTGACTTTTTCCTTATGTGATTTTAAAAGAAGAGAGTATGGGCATTTTCATAAATGCGAAATTGCCTTGAAATTGCAGTATTTTAACATTACTGCAATTACAGAACAGTTTTGCATTTATGAAAACGATTTGCATGGTAGGGAGACACTTTTACTAATCCATTTTTACTAATCCACTTTTACTAAGCCGATTTTACTAAAGGACAATTTTACTAATGTACTTTTTTACTAATGTATTATACTTTTTAACTAAAGAATAAAAACGAGCACATAGGGCCGGAAATATTACTTTATTCTATTATATATTATAATTTCCCTTTTACAAACTGCCGGTGGAGTTAATTTTCCTTTTACAAACTACCGGTGGAGTTAATTAGCACAGCAAAATGTTTCGAAACCCGTTCCCAAACATCGGGGCCAAGGATACAAGAATCGTGCCCATCCGCGATTTAAATAAAATTGTGGTGGTATTAGTAAAAGTGGATTAGTAAAAGTGTCGTACAATCGATTTGCATGTGTTTTATATGGATGTGTCAACGCGCACGTATTAAAAATTTTAGCCAAAAATTGATTAATTGATATGAATTGCTGTCGTAGGGTAGGGAGGCAGGGAGGCAGGGACTCTTGATGTGGACGCTTATTGTTAGTGAAAAATACAAGTTCATTTAAAAAATGCGTTTAATTTAAAATAATCTCTACAAAATATTCCTTAATAAATAAATGCAATAAAAATAGCAAAATGATAAAAACAGATAAAACAAATGGGGAGAAACACTCGTATAAAATTCGTCAAATAAAAAATATATGTATAAAAACCACTCTGCACTTAAACTGACAACAAGATAATGTCTCTTCAGAAATCGTTTATATATTATTTTAAACTTTACGTTACGTAAAAAACAGCCATTTCATATAATACAGGCAAGAATTACTCCAGGAGAATTTATTCGATTCCCGCGGCTCGTCTCGAAACCGTACCTATTCACACGCACTAAGCATTGGAGAAGAAAAATAATTTAAAAAACAACACTAAAAGTAAGAGCTAAGGTATATTTATAATAAAAACCACCTCCTCCGTGAGTATTTGAGTGAGGCACGCAGCGTCAACGATTTGGTTGTGCGTATTTCTCATTTGTGGGAGTATGTAGAGGTTGGGCACGTGTCATTGGTAGAGACTGGTCGTGGCGCATACCCCCGTAGGAGGTTTTGAGTGTATTCACAAAATAAATTTTCACTACAAATTATTGCCTAGGTTGCTTGCAACAAGAAACTACATGCATAAAACATAAATCGTAATGTACAAAACATATTTTGAGATTTTTTTTCTTTAAAATGGCAGTAAACAGTAATAGTATTTTGTAAAAATAGCAACAAATTACATCGCACTAACAGCTAAAGTAAGTCTACGGAAGGTCAGGGGATAACTAAGGGCCGCTGCGGGCTTTCGTTGAGTTTTTATTGGTTACTTTCAGTAAATCATTTACTGCGTTTCCATGGATAGGGTTGAGTTTGGATTGACTTTTCGTTGAGTTTCAAGGGTATTACGGTAACCCTGTGTGTTTCTATGTACCTGGGTTAATTTTTAAAAATCATGCAGTAAAATGGAGTTATATACGAGAATTTAAACATTTAATAACAACTCAACTTCTGGCTCTGTCTATAAAAACTCGACCGGACGCTATTTTCAATACAAAAGTAAACAATCTACGAACATATTTACATAACTCCGCCAAACTCAGCCTCTTTCGTGGAGTTTAGCTAGGTTTAACGAAACTCAACCCAACTCTAGTTTCCATGGACTCTAACTCGAGTTAACCCTGAGTTAACTCTGCATGGAAACACAGTAATTGCTTCGTTGTCTTATGTCCGTTTTTGCTTTAACCACTTAGGGGTAACTAGGGCAGTGCATGGACACTACTCAGGCTTGGTTATTGTCGATCTGTGCTCATCCGACCCATTTATGGACACTTGTGAAACATTGGCGCCAAGAGCAGCCTTATAAGTGTTCGCGTCTTAGGGTAATTGTTGGCAGCAGCACACAAACAGGAATAACATTGCTAACTGCCATCATGCCCGCGCGGTACGCGTCAGCCGCAATTGCCAGGGCTCCTTAAAAAGAACTGAGTACGATACAGGGGTACAACTAAAATAAATAACTTTACAGTAAACGGTCGACGTCTTACAGTCTCCGTTTGAAACAAAAGAAAAACATATCCTTAAGATCTAAGCAATGAGAATGGAGTCTTACAACAACAACGTACAGGGGTCACTAAAACGCTCTCTACAAAATGGCAAGAATTGGAATGTTGCAGGACGGCCGGGTTACTCCTGCCGCTATGCCGTCTTCGCCACCGACTTACCAGCCAAGGGTGCGTCTTACATAAGAAATAAAAAGATAAAACCTGTGAGGTTACCTAACGTCCCGCTAGAGGGACTCTAAGTTTAAAATTTAGATTATCACGTAGGAGCTTCGTTGTTGAGTTTCTTTCCCGCGAAGCCTCATTGGAGTATTTTCGTGGGTTTTGTTGTGTAATACTTGAGCCCACCAGTTCAGATCACATTCCGCCAACATCATCACCGTTATTACACCGATTGGAAGGACCTTATAGGAACAATTTTGTGCAGTTTTGCGCCAATCGCCGTGAAAAAATGCGAATAAATAAAAGAGGCGTGGGGGTTGAGTGGGTTGGCCTACAGGCTAGGCCGGATTGTGGTTTGGGGAGTCTACCTGTTGGCGAGTAGCCCATTTGCCGGAGGTAAACTTGGCCCGCTAGTGTTCGGACTGACCTGCCGCTGGGGGGCTGCTGATTGGGATTGAGGTCTACTGCTCGAGGATTGCTTTCCGCTCTTCACGACGTTGTTGCTTTTTTGGGCTAAGTGGGTTTGGTAGTGCTTGGCTAGGTGGGCCTTTTGGCGGAAGCTTTTCCCGCAGAGAGAGCAGGCGAAGGGTTTCTCCCCGGTATGAGTCCGTATGTGGACATTCACCGAGTATTTGTCCTTGAACCCTTTTGAGCATATTGAGCAGTAGTGGAGCGACCGCTCTTTCCGTTGCCCGTTGCAGTGGGTGGGGCTTGTATTATTGTTCGGTAGATTGTTGTTATTATTGTTGTTGTTGTTATTGCTGCTGAGGGAGGAGCGCTTGTACTTCTTGGCAGTTGTCTTAGTTATTGTCGAGGTTGGCATAGGATTGCTCGTTGTGACTTCTGGCTGGAGGGGCTGGGGTGGTGGTGGCGGCTGTGGCGGGGGCTGGACCTGCAGGGGCTGCTGCGATGGTTGGGGCATGGCAGTCGTCACCTCCATTATAACCTCCGGATAGTCACTGCTGGTGCAGAATTGTTGCACCTCGCTGGCGATCCTCTTGATCTTCTCAAACTCGTCTGTGAAGGCAGTTTCTAGAGATAGGAACATGTCGTCGACTATGATGCCGGCTGTTGTACTATGACTGGTATTGTTACTACTTGTGCAGCTACTACTACTGGTCGTCGCCGAGTTGCTCGTGGCCTGGGCTGTTTGTGATTGCTGGTGTGAAGTGGGGGAATGAACTATGTTCTGGGTATCATCGAACATAGGTGTCGACAGGGTCGAATCCGCGAAGGACAGAGAATCCTGGAATGATAGTCCATAAGAGTCCGATCCAACTCTGGCTGGATATAACCGAAATCCTACCTGATCCGTCGGAAAGAGGGCTCGTCTCAATTCCTCGTCCTTAACAACGTTCGGCGTTGGTATGAGAGCAATCCCATTCTGCAAGTGCAGCCCCTTTGAGTATCCCTTGCCCTGTAAGGCACTCCGCAGTAAGGACTCCGCCGAGCTCTGAAATAAATGTACAAAACGACCTGTGAGAACCTGTAGGATGACAAAGCACCATAAAATTTATTAACCTGCTCGGTAGAGTTGTTGTCCGCAATGTGCCAGTCGTTGTTGTTATTCTGGAACTGAGCTAAATTTGTACTGTTTGTGGTAACAACTGTTGTCACGGGGATAACCCCAGGATTTTGTCCTTGCTGTTGGTTAAGGTCGTCTTTAGCGCTGCTTGCGGTGTTGTAGCCGCCACTGTCGTCGTACACGTACTCGGACTTAATATATCCGGGAAAATTGCCCAGCAGACTGTCCAAATCTAGGGTTGGCGCAATCGGTGCATCTGGATCACGTTTCAGCCATGGTTCGTTCCCATTTAATACTGTTAGAGTGTAAATTTGTCCATCTGTGTTGCCAACGACGGAGGTTTGTTGGTTTACAGCACCCGCCGTATTCGATGGATTCACAGTTGCGGAGGAATGGTGCGATTGTGACTGCTGTTGGTGTTGTTGCTGTTGCTGCCAGCAGTAACGGTCGAGATCTTCAAATATTGTCGACTCGAGGCGATTAGGATCCTTGTCGGAGCTCCAAAACTGCAATGAATTGGAAATTGTTTGGATTAATAATTTGATAGGATGTTCTGGGAATGTATGAATAGTTTCCCTCGCAAAATGAAACGAATAAATCTAATCAACGAATTCTAAGGTCTACCAGACATTTTTGTCTTGTGAATTTCTATCTTCAGCTTCAGTAGTAACGTCCAACGCCTAAAACGCACTAGCAATAACGTAAAAAGCTACCGTTCATTAAAAGTTTTATTGGCCATAAGAGACTCAGTATAGGTGAGTCCACTGCCGGCATTATCGCGACACTATGGCTCGCACCCAGAGACAACCGCAGCGGCTTTGCGGAAGGATAAAGAGGTTCCGCCGTCAACAATAGAGGCGCACGCTGGCACGCCCCTGCAGGAGAAATTTGCGGTGGCGGCTCGCACGGTGCACCATTTGCTGCAAATATTTACGACTGCGCTGAAGTCGCAATTTTTATGGGCTCATTTGGATCAGTTTAGAAACGCTTGCCGCACTCCAAATGAATTCATTACGTGGGTGCCGGAACGTTAAGTGGGCAGTATTCTAAGTGGTACGTGTTATTAGTCGTAGTTATAGCGGATGGACATTCTGGACTTGTCGATTCGTCAAATAGTCGAAAAATTGAAAGACAAATAACCACCGTCCACCACCTAAACGAGGGGAACGAATGCCCTTCCCCGGCAGCCAATGTGATCAAAGTTGAACGCAAGCACGCCATGCCCCAAAAGGAATCTCTCACCTTTTTTCCGAGATTAATTCCTTCTGAATTGCGTGCCGAATCAGATATTATAGGAAATCGTTAGAGTCCAGGAATCTTAAAAGATTTCCCCCGGGGCACTTAATCTCCGACGGGAATCTTATGCGGTATACGCGCCGAATGGAGCACGTGCAGGGTAATATCATTTTGCTCCGCTGTTGAGCGATCAATGCGGCGGCTATCGGAGAGGCATCCGTTTTAGCTACAGGTAACCCTCTGCTCTGCATTGCCACTCCGAGCATGATTTATTGCGTTCGATTACCTATTTGCCATCGGCAATTATCAGCTTCCCTGTCGATGTTGATGTTTCGTAGTTTGTCACTAGACGTGGCAAAATGCAGCTGCTGCCTGCACCATTCTCCCTCAGGCGCTGGAATGGGATTCGATCGAGTGATCACTTCGCCGCTTCACTCTCTCGTCGCATGCAAATCGATGTGGAAATATTAATTCAGCGAAAACGGAAAAGGAAGCTCAATGGTGTTTTCCATAAACGTCGGCACGTTTGATTGATGATTGAATTAAGTTTAGAAGCCGTTCGATGAGAGTTTGAGCCGATAACCAGGCAAAGATGTTATTTAAGGTTTTACCAGTTTGCACTGAGGCCATTACTATGAAACAGGCGACTTGGAATCCTGTGGTGCTCCGAGAGGCATAGCTCCGAAATAAGGCTATAAACAGAAACCGAAATTTTGATTGGAACTCTTGTGGACAATTCTGGTTTCCATTATTTTATTACTCACGACGGCAGGAGAGAATTGTGTATATTTGTTATCATCTTCGAGATGGCTGGCTCGATTTTAAGAAATGAGGTGTCGCTAGACTAGAGCGGATTTTAGACGTAATTTTCGCCAAATCTGAAATCTTCATCTTTCATCTCATGGATTTTGATCTCGTCGAATTCACCTCAGTTTCGCACGCATCACTGGTTGTTTGAAAATTTGGAAAAACAAAGAATCCCAATTACTGTGACCGACGAGGAATCGATAAGCAAATTAACATATTTCAGCAATAAATGGACCGATCGGATTATACTAAATTTCATTCGATTTAGAATTGAAAGGGCTTCATCATTGTTTACGCGAGTAAACATATAAGTCAGCAAAATGTGCAGTGCCAACCGACGTCACAGTTATTGGGTCAAGCGAAGCGGCGCAACAAGTGCAATGAGGGCACTTGCCATTTACCCAATAACTGTGACAAACAAAATTGCATACATAACTGACTTGCTGTGACAACATTACGATATGTTAAGGTAGGGTAGGAATAATTTAGTATTTATAGCAAGCAAGTTTTAAGAATAAAGGAGTTCGACCAGGTAGCCCAGTCTATTACTTTCACTCCGGTACACCCCCACCCGTGGTAAGTGTACCAAATCATCTTTTCGTTCCTCAAGTCCCCGACCAGCGGTAAGACTGAGTGATTGGAAAGAACAATCATAATGCCTTAAAAATAAGAAATCAATTCTGGACTATCACATTCGTCGGTCAGGATCTTATAGTCGGAGACAATTTTATAGATAGATATATAGATTAATTTGAAACGATCTCTATATGGCGGTAGAGAAAACAAATCAGTCCAAGGCAGACCTCTAAAAGCAAACAGTAGAAATCGTTTCTGGATAGATTCAATACGATCACATTGAAATTTATAAAAAGGTGCCTAAATAGGACCAGCGTATTCCAAAACAGGACGAACCAAGGTGATTATTAAATTCTTTAGACCGTTCTTTAATGAGACCTATAACAAGAATATTGTTAATATGGTCATCAAAATGAAATTTAGAGTTGTATGTAACCCCCAGAAAAATACTCAAAGGACACCTACACTCTATTACATATATTGCTAATTCTGGATACAGTGAACACGTATGGATCTTCCGACAGGACAATGCATCTTGCCACAATGCAAAAATAATTTAAAGTTTCACGTATTCCCACAATATCCCCACACTTTCTGGCTCAGCAATTCTCAAGATCTTAATCGTACAAAAAACGTTTGGAGTCTACTAAATCCTTTCGACACGTAGAGTAACTGCGATAGAACAAGAATTTTGATTATTTGTAAACGTTGTGGAGGGGTGTATCTTTCCATGATTAAATGGTAGCCTGATAAATACAATTCTCGAAAGACGACAGAAATAAAGGTCAGGCGTTTTCTCGTAATGAAAGTTTGAGCATGCGTCGTGCCTGTTGGAAAGCCTTGTACTTTCAAAGTTATTAAGACTTGTGTGGTATACACAAAGTAGTAACATTGCCTTTCGCTTAGTAAGACGGTAACTAGCTAATTAATTAATTTATCTGCGGATTATTCATATTATCCTAAAGACATCCAAGACGAGCAGTAGGTTCCAGATAAATCCTATGCAATGCCTTAGTTTGAAGTGACTGATACCAGCCCACAGGGCAATCGTGCGCGGCCGAGAATTTAATTCCTAGCAATTTCACGGACTAACTAACCAGTCTAAGTCGCACACGATGTGTGGGCTGTTATCAGGCACTGCACATTTCGGTGAGAGTAGCCCCCAAGAGTTTTTAAAGAGTCCCCGCTTGAGCACTCATTGACGCAACTTATAAAAATCTTTCGTCCGCCACATAAATCAATTCCCCCATTTGAATCGCACCAATTTCGCCTTCTAATCGCCAGTCGTAGGAAATCGTCACATAAATTCAAATCAACCTCGCTCGATCAGGACAAGCACGAACTTCGCCCATCTCGGGTTTCAGTTGCCAATAGGCGCGCACCGACTTCTTAAAGTTGCCGCAAACAAAACTAAATAAAGTCCCCAGCCTCACGCACGTTTCCCAACATTTCAACATTATAAAAGTGAATTTGCTGGCGAACAAGCAAGTGGCTGACAGATACACGGATTCGTACTTAAGGGTTCCCTGTGAAAATTTGTAGTAGGATATGTTTTTGCGTTTTTGCGCGGCGGATATTTTAAGAAGTCTTTTCGAACTGGATAAATTGTGCTCGAAATTATTTATTGCCCTCGATCTGTTCGACCAAAGTTTTATACAATGTACGGGGAAGGGACCTTATGGTGCGCTCAAACAAATCAAGCCAACTGTATGAGTCAGGTGGAAAATTCTATGATCGATTTCGACAGTCTTACACAACTTTTGGGGAATTATTTCAATTCGAAAGTCCACACTCGGTATCACTTTCAAAAGTCATCAAATACAAAAAGACTTGGAAGCAATTTTAAGGCCGGGCCTAGGTGACTAGTCTTGTCTTATTTTACAGAATGGAAAATGAATTGGATATTTGCGTAAAAAAATAAATTGATAGCAGCACGTGAAACAACCACTCAATGGTCTTCTAAATGAGGCACAGTATGCGTGCCAGAAACAAAAGTGTGCTTGCTTGTTCGTTAGTCAATCACGCCTAAACGTTTGCTTCGATTGACCTCATATTTGGCCACAAAGTATTACATGTATGTACTAACTTAACATATAGGCTATTTCCAAGAGGCGGTTCTAAGATGGCTACCAAAATTCCTCATTTTTAATCAATAGAGACAAAATGATATACTTAAACGAATTGCCTTGAAAAACGATACTACGAGGTTTTTGGGGATGTTGATATCGAATCTGCCATCAAAATTTCCAAATCGAAAATGGCGGATCCAATATGGCGACCGAATTTTCTCAATTTTAAGGAATTTTAACGAATATTTATATTAAGAAGTCTTTTAGAGTGACAGAATTGAGTTCTACCAAAATTTAAGATGGATCCCCAAAATGGTTACCGAAAAAGTTAAACTTCAAGGGATTGTAAGAGGTTTTCGGAGTCGCTGATCTCGAATCTACTATCGCAATTTTGAAATTAAAGATGACGGGTCCAATATGGGGACCGAAAATTCTCAATTTGTTCTTTCTTCTGTGTAAATGAAAAGGGGTTTTTGGGGTCGCTGATTTTAAATCTGCTATTAAAATTTCAAGCTCAAGATGGCGGCCTTAAGTTACCAATGTATGGCACATACATTTTCATGAAATTTGCTTTTGAAGGGTTTGTTATTTCGAAATAAGTGCCTTTTTCTAAGCTCATATACAGGGTGGGTGGGCCATAAATTGTTGCACTTTTGTAATCGCTCTTGCGGAGATACCGAGAGGGGGAGGTTTCGTCAAGAAATTATTTTCCCCGTTCACTTTTTAAAAAAAATACAATCTATATATTTTGTTCAGGGCCATTTCAAAAGTGGAAAAATGTATAGCCCGGCCTGTATTTATTTACATGATGCCAAAAACAAAAAAACGCTCAGAAAACTTTTGTCTGTCTGTTTGTCCGGGCTATCGGGAGCGCTTGAATCGATATCGATGGGACTTTCACTCGAAGGTAGAGTATTTTGTCGAGCATTAATGAATACCGGAAGAATGTTTTGGGTTTCCGCGGGATAAATGAGAAAACGTCTCCGCGCATGAAAGAGATTTATTCATTGTGCAACAGTTTTAATTTGCAAGTATACGCAAAACCCTGGACAAGGCCGGATAAATAAATGAAAACAAACGTTTTGTCACATTTGGTTTAAAATAATAAAGATATTTTAATAAGCTTTCCAGTTCTTGTTCCTTTTCGAGGAAAAGACAAGCCCGTACAGTGGCAGCCTGCTAGAGCAAAATAACATGCAACTCCTTTCTCGCCGATAGTATCCAATCAAATCAAAATTCCTCGAGCAGTCGAGAGTTCGTTTTATATAATCAGGACAATCACGGCTCGCACGCATGAAATACTTTTGGATCGTTAAAATCCAATAATTTTGCCGTTTGACTTGGAGCTCGTAAATCACTGCATTGCCCTGGATAGACTTCGCCCCAGCCGGCAAACGTTGCACAACGTGACATGTCCCTCGCCAGAGCTGTATCGGTCTAATAAATATTAATAAGTGGATCTGATCTTAATGCGGTTCGGGCTAATTCAGCCTGATCAGTTGCGCAGTGTCGACATTATCACATGTCTATGGGGGCCCCGCACAATTGCCGCTGCCCACCGACGCATACCGCTCGCTCGCCGCGATCCGCAGAGTCCACTATACATGGTCAGCTTGAGAAGCGCAAATTTGACAAGTTGACAAGAAATCATGTCAACATTAGGCTGCCATTAGAGCGATTCCACAAAAACGCAACTAGCAGGCGTGTCGCGCCTGGACCCAGGAGCGGGCGCGCGGCAAATCTCCCCCTTGCACCGGCTTAGACCTGCAACACCGGCAAGAAATTGAAATATTCTCATTCAGCTGTCAATCCGCCTTGCCGTTTCCATCTCTCAAATATGCATCGATTGGAATACCCGCGGAAATCGCGGACTACAGTCGGCGGCTGGGTAAAAAATCCACAGCCGAAGGCGACTCGCTGTTTTGGCGTTTTTGCGCACGCCTCTGTGAAAGAAGCTGCGCGCTGTACTCGCCGTTGAAATGAGCTCTTTGCGCGTGTCATGTTCGCGTCAAAACGTGTTTGTTCGCCCATAAATCGCACCGGCCCCGGCGAAGGGACTCGCGATCATCGATCGGGAGAGGTTCATTTGCGCGACTGAATTAAACTGTTAATCGCAAATTGGGTGGAAAGGAAGATGACCGAAGTGATTATTACGCCAACACTGCGGGCCACTCACGCCGTGCACCCCAAGGGTCACACGTACGACCCTGAGATGCATCCCGACTTTCTTGCGAGATGTCATTCAAATGTACACACGTTGGTCACTCGCGGCACGGTCCTGGGTACGGATCGTGTGCACGATACCAATTCGCCAGGTAAATCAGTAATTGATCTCCGGATAATGGGCGATCATGGCGGGCTACGGTGCGCCCGCTTGTCCGTTAGATGGTGTCAATTATGTGGACTTGACCATGGTAATGATGATGAAGTACGAGAGGTCCGCCAACGAAACTTGTTTCGCAAATGCCATTGTTTCGAGCGTTTTGATGCCGGTGGGACATTGATTTACTGGTTTTCCTTAATACGCTGATTATCGGCCGTATTTCACCGCTGATGGAATCAACTAAATCACCCTGCAATTTGTTAACGCCGCGCTCATTTCCCTCGTACCAGTTGGCGGTAATATTCCCGCGCGTATATCTGCCGCCACAGGGTATGCACTGCTGCAGTAGAAGTTCGATTTCCTGGTTTCACCCACTTAAGCAGCGTGTTGTTGAAATGGCTCTACCAATTAAAATCATGAGTATGCGTGGAACTATTAAAACATTAAATTAAGAGAAAATCATATTTTTGGAAATATTCCAAATGTGCATTCTAGCCCCATCTTTCGGATAAAATTGCACTCAACCGAAGTTTTTGAAACTTTACGCTCTTTCCTTCGTTAAAAAGCAGTCAACTTTTTACCTAAGATATGAACCGAGAACGAAGAATAAATCGTTCACCACAACACCTCTCTATCACAGACAACATACCATATACCATAGATATCCACTGCAGAAGAACAAAAACGGCCATGGAGCTTTTCATTTTTGGCCTCTGATCGCACATCTTGAAAGTTCCATCAAAACGCATAACGTCTACGCTACCCCGTGGTAAAGATTTTGACTCATAAAAAACCCACCATATTTGAGGTAATTTAATGTTACAACCGATTAAATAGGTAGGAATACAGAAAAAAATTTATAAAAATAATTAACTTTGCTTGGGCCCTTGAAAAAATATAGAGAAGATTTACAAACGGTAATTCACCTCCAAATAACGGAGGCAATCAATTTTTATTTATTAATTGTTTGTTTGTGAATAAAACGTATACGGGCATGCATACACACAAAGGTTAGATTTTGAGGAGATGACAAAATGCGATTATTTACCGGAAGCCGACATACCTGGTCATATCCCTGTAGAGGCTGGTCGCCTTGCCCGTTTGTCTCAGTCGTGCCAGGGGGTCGGTCACCAACGCCTATGCCGATCCCCATATCAGGCGCAGTGACAAAGTCGAAAAAATCCGTTTTCGATAGGTCCTCGGGCCGAAATGTTTCACTTATGTCCATACTCGTGGATGACATCTCGTCGGAGCCAATCATGAAGCCAACCGGTTGTGACAAGATCGATCCAGTTGGGCAAAATGTCTATGTACCAACAACCACCGGATGGGTACGTCTGCGACAGTAGTAGTGATAGTTGTTGTTATTAGCGTCTTAAATAGGCAGCTCATGGGGATCATCTGTAAGTGGAAGAAAAATTGAATGTTATTAAATTGTATTTCGAAACTTCCAGAGGGTGTATTGAATATATCCACAAAACAAACAACAAACAAACAAAAAACAATCGGATGGGACTATAGTCAAAATAAGTTGATGCATGTTCGACGTCATGAATTTGTTTGGTGTAAATGGACCCTATGCAGAATCCCACATCTGCCACCAATTTTGTTCCTATTGTTGTTAAGTACTGATGAGTAGTTTTGATTAGAGGAGTTCACTCATTTGAACGATTTTCAAGAGGAAAGGGAATAAAGGCGCAGATACTACCATACTACCATATCTCTGTCCTTTTAATCGATCACGAGTCAGGTGCAAAATAAACACGGAATTTTACAATAGCAAGCTCTAGATACGTAACCATTGCACGGGGTCCATCAAGGCTAGAAGTCGTTGTATTTATTTTTAAGAATGAGAATACTGAGAGCTTCTGGCGGGTGAAGATTAACGACCGTATGGGCCACGTTCACGTAAAATCTCAGGATGTAGATGCACAACTAGATCAACACCTACCTGCCCGAGCGAAAATCGATCATCATGATCAGGTAGGGTTAGGGGTATGCTAACTGGCCAACAATAAATCGCGATTGTCATATTGACTGGGACGAACGTGCCACTCATTTCCACTTGTGGCTTGAGCAAGACTTTTCTGTGCCAATAGAGTTGGAGTGTAGATATACAGAGCAGCCCTGAAAGTGCCCGGGATCACGTTTTCGCTCTACCTAATGCCTCTTTACATCCGAATTGGCTGGGCCTTTTGTCCCCACGGCCTCTTCGGTTTACTTACCAGCACCATCTGCGGATGGTACATTTGCGATTTGTTTTGTTTTACTTTATTGTTTTTATCTCCGTTTCTATTTTTTTTTTCAGTGCACGGCACCAATTGAAGCATCCAAACTAAAAGCGGAAAGACATTTAGCAAAACTCTTAACGAGACGACGATTGTGATATGGTGCTGCGAGACGCGCCGAATGTTAGCGCGAAGCCGCTTTAGCGCTATTGGTGAAAATTTCTCACGCGCGCCAACCATCCGTGATGTGTATGCGGCAGAACAAGTGGTTACCTCGTGGTGACACACTAAATTGAGTAACTCTGATGCTGGAGACTACGTCGACGGGCTAAAGACGATCGATAATCAGTCGACGATGAGGGGGAAGAAAAACTGGTACAGATTGTCTTTTGTGGCCGAGACATGACACGTTGAGCAGATCGCGATAGATCGTTTCAAGCCGTTTAGACGAAGAAAAATTGACGGGAAGTCATCTGTTCTTTGATAGAAGGATGCCGAGTACTTTTGTCAGTCGTGATGGATATGCTCCAATTTTGGAGTGAAGACGTGAACCACTTGCGAGTTTTATGCTGAGAGAAATCCATTAAGGTGCACAGGAGCATACATAGTATCGGGATGAAACATACAGAGATTCTCCTATGGTATGATAGAGTAATTTGCCCTCAGAGACGTTACCTTCAATTTGGCTCTCTTCTCGTGCTTTGACTTTTTACCATGAAGTAGGGGTTCCATTTACTCGTGTTTAGCATGAAAAAGAACTTAAAGTTCGTCCGATTTTCTGATTATTATAAACACCTCCGCTAAATATTGGAAATCAGTTTCAAGTTATTCACTAATAAACAAGATTTGGGGGCCCTTAATTACACAGGACCACAAAAACATAATTTTCATGTGCCGAAGACCTAGAGATTAGGTCGCTTATTTGTTTTCGGGATCACTGATAAATTAATTTTAGTTTTGCTCTGCGCCATCTTATTTTCTGCCTAACCTCAAAAACGCAAACGACGTTTTGAAGATATGTGAAACCACAGCACTCGAGGGAAATGTGGATTTTATGTATCAAATAAGCAAAACAAGTGAACATAACCAACAGACTTAAGTAAGCCAATAACGCCATAACGCCCTCACCCAATACCTTTGAACACAATAAACCAATGGTCCTACAATGGTCGAAGAGGCGATCGCAAAAAATCGCCAGGAACTACTTAATTTTCAGGAAAGGTTCCTTATGCTCGGAGAAACGTGAATAGCATGGTTTGTCTCACCCCGTCCTTCTAACTAACGCTCACTTCGAATAAATTAATATAGATGTCGAGAGTAGACATACTATGTAGGGATAAGTGGAAAGTAATATGTAAAGGTAAGGGTCCACTTACACACTTTTGAGTCGAATTTAGTAGAAGTGTACAACTACTTTACATGTACAAATTTATTTAGAGTTCCACTGAGAGGAAAGTGCAGGATTGGAGTATTTTTCCACTTATTGATGTTGGGTTTTCGGGGTTGCTGATTTCGAAGAGGATAACCAAATAACCCTCTAACATAACTCATGCTCAAGTTGTTTTGTAAGTTTTAGTCTAAAAAAATAAATAAATATAAATAAAACAACCCAATCACGTCTACCCCCACCCATAGAGGTTGCAACTATTGCCACACCCTTCAGGATACATCCCCGTACTATAAGCTACACTAATCTATGCGGAAAAAACTACCCGCGACTGCCAACGAATTTATTTTCGTGAAAACCCCGCTAAAGAGGGAGCTTTATGTGCTCACTGTATTTACAGCTTTTGAATCGTTCAGGCACCTTTTTGCCCATCGACACCACAAAATTGGTCTTACTGTAACGCTGCATGAAAGGAGTGTTACCCAATTGAATTCTATTATTTACGATCTTAGCTACCGTAGTCTTCCCAGCACTTGCATCAGACTTTCACAAAAACGGAACAAAACAAGAAAAAAACTGTCGCAATTGCTTGGAAAACATAGAAAACCTTTTGACTCCTGATGGCAATTGCACACTGAGACCCCCTTTCCCTGCACGTAAAACCTATTGAACTGGAAACTTATCGGTTGACAGAAAACATGATTTACTATTTGAAATGAAATAAATGTTGACAACGACACACTCGAGATTGTGTCGCGGCGCAATCTCGCGCAGATTGTATACATATAGCGTTTCTGATTCTGGTGTCCACACAATACCCCGAACGATGTCATTCCTCGCGCACATCTCCTTCAAGCTGGCCCGCCAGATAATGACAGGGTACATTACGAAAAAATCTTAAGAATCCATCGGGCCAAACGGTTGACTGCATCATCTCCGAATCACTGCCATACTTCGAATGTCCCGCAGCAGGTATTTTTTATGCTGCGTCTAATTAAAATGCAGTTGATGACCGCCGACTTGTTTGGAGTTATGGCAGGCACACCAAACTGCACGCAGTGCGGCGTTTATGATTTTATGGGACGGAATTTCATCTCATCCGTCGGCTACGTGAGCATCTGGCTTTCTGCGATTATCCGAATTGATTTGACTAAAATCGGAGATGAGATGCGATGATGCTAGGGCCGCATGCGTTTGTGGCCGCGGCAAGACCATGCGGTCGTAACTTCGATTCATGCCAACTCTCCAGCAATTTGGGGGCGAAAATAAAAGGAATTCCGCTGCATTGCGCAGAGCGGGCATAAAATTGATTAAATTGCGCTGCCGGCCCCTGCTTCTGTTGCAGCGCTGATTATTAATCGTATTTAGTGCGGATTTCTGGCAAATTGGTGCGTTGTGTAGCTGCTCAGGTGTTGCGGCCATTTGTGTTTATGACCGCGTCAGGGGTGTTTATTAAACTGCGCACCGCTGCCATGATTTAGGGCCTTATGGCAATTGGCAATTTTAATAACTGGTTGTCTGCTTGATTGCCAATCGCGTCGGAGCGCCATTATCGGCGAGAGTGGGCCATATAGCGGCCGTAAATAGCTGCGAAAATTGGCTGAGTACAAAATGAACAGGAAATGGTGTCCTTATTAGTGGGAAAATATTGCGAGCTGCAGGGGATAGTATACATTTTCTAATGGTTTAACACGGCCATTCGGGTCCTTTTACTTATTTAAAATCGGCCACATAGCCGGGAGAAAATCCATCCGTCCCCCGAACGTAACACATCAGATGGCCTCAGTCTGATAAAGCAATGAATTTGAAATTTATGGCTTCAAGGCCTTCGACACGGAAAAAAGTCTCACGAAAACGGGCAGCATGCGCGGGGCAGAGCCGTACGAGTGGTCTGGCCGGGGATCTAGTTAAGTTGCGCATTAAGGCAGACAGGCCAGCGCTGAAGATAATTCGCTGGCAAGAATCTAAGCAGGAAATCCACCGATGCACAGCATGCTGCCCGGCCCCAGCGCATTCGATTCCTGCCCAGCCGGCCTGCCCATAACGTCCGAGTCGGAGCTGCAGTTGCATCGCGCCGGCTGGCGGATTTAGTAATCCGAGGCTTGTGGTCAACCAGAGGTATGCGCACCTTATGAAATCAAAAGTGGTTTTAATTTGAAGAAAGCTCGGCTCCATGCAAATTACTCACTCGCACCGACATCTTGCGAGTGGGTAATGTGCCAGCGCGTGCAGTCAATGGGTTTTTTGCCTCAATATTCGGCCAAGGTGCTCCGTTCGGATTTTTGGATGCACCGACCCAATCATGCCCATTTTGTAAATATTCCGACCGTTCTACGGCACATGATGATTGAAGACGTGACCTGATAGAATTGATTCGTTGCGGTCCATCCCTGCAGCCTTCATACGCAGTGTCATGATTTGGCCGTTACAATGAAGGCGTCGTAATTGTTTCCAGACTTCTCTCTGGTTGTGGCCTCTTTTAATGCTATGCGGGATATCGTTCTTCTTGCTGAAGAAAATCAAATTTCGTCGGGGAAATTGATTCGTTGACTACTCCTGGACACGAGGCTATAAGCGGTTACTGAATAAGGCTGTGGAAAATCGATAAGTGCTTCCCAAGATTATTCACCAAATTGACTTTCACCGGAATTAATTTGTTTTAGAAGAGCTGGTCGATTATTCTGTGCAAATTAAATCAAACAAATGGCACGGCACCACTGCAAAAATGTAAATGTATAATATATGGGCAATTTTTTTTAAACGGCACGTTATTTATTCGAAAATCAATAATATCCGATTTTGAGGACAACAAGGAAGGTTTCTATTTTGTAAGTTTAAAAAAATCAATTCCTTTGCATAATTTGAAAGCCCAAAGTGTGCAGAATATTAACCGTATTTTTTTAATCGTTACTGGGGTCAGGGTCTGGATCAGCTCTTCAACCTGGAAATAACAACAACTCCTTAACACAGATATTTCTCCGGTTGTTGATCAAAGACCTAGATAAATAGTCATTAAGTATTCCAACAGATGTCGTTCTTGTATGTAGCTATTCGTTTCTGAAGTGTCAGCCTGCTTCAGTGAGCCTCGTCCACATCAACGTTATATTCGTCACTTCGTTGAAAAGTTTATTCGATCAACCAACAACTGTGCACCGTCGTAGCGCCCGGTAAAACGAGAATATTGCGGTCGCCAGAGCGGTAGTATGCGTGATAGTCCATGATTTTTCGTCGTGCGCAAGAACTTGGGTTTTAACAGGCCTCAATTGGGCGAATCTTGTTCAAAGATTTAGACATCCACCCGTATAATATCCAGTTGACATAAAACTCCAAACGACCTTTAGAACATCTCAAAGTTGGCCCGAATTTCGAAAATCATCTTCAGTGTAAATTTACAAAAGATGTTGGAGCATCTGTTGCACTTAGGAAAAATTAATTGTTGTAGGGTCAAGTGACTCGTTTATATGTCAATAAACCAAGGACGATTCTGGTGCTAAAAGATAATATACGTTGGCTAGAGTTGGATAGTATGGGCGCAAATAAAATGTGGTTTCAACAGGATGGTGCAACTTGGCGCACCACAACGTAACAAAAACGTGATTGCAAACGAAGTTTCTAGGTCGTGCCAACTCTCGTTTTGAGGTCCAGAGTGGCCACCGAGAAGTTGTGATTTAATCGTGTTTCTCTGTTTTTTTTTTAAAAGTCTATGTGCACTACCCGGAGACGACTTAATAACGCAAGGAAGAAACCGAGCGCCACATTCGCACAATTTAGCCGTCGTTACTCCGAAACGTCTTCCAAAAGTTCCAAAAGAGTACGTTATGTCAAAATATAAAGAAAATAAGTCGCAGGTACCTTATACCTACAAACTAAGAGTGGTAGGAAGCTTCAAGTCCAATTTCTTTCTATGTGGCGAAGAGAGATTTAAATGCTTTTGTTTCAAATTTTTTTTTACTGTGCAAAAACAGTTTACGGAAGACAGTTTTGGATCAAGTTGTGAGATAATCGTTGAAAAGGAAAAACATTTCTGAAAAAAATTCTTTATTCGTTATTCAAACAAAAACGAACAATTCTTGAAATTTTCTGAGAGTCACAATATATTTCAAATATGCGTTTAAATTCACAAGTATACAAAATATTCAATCGGGTTGCTACAATTTACTCATTGTTTTTTTGATCCAATTCAAAGACATAGCCACATTCCCTACAAGAGACGGACGCTTGGGATTGCAATGTAGAATGTTATTTGTGTCGTCATATGTAAAACCGCTTGTAGTAACACCAATCAGAATATCGTTGCTGGAGTTATACTTATCATGGAGTACTGAAGGTCCGCCAGAATCGGCGAAACAAAGACCGCCTCCTCTGTACCCCTGGATACACAATAGTGTGTGCTGGTGAGGTCCCAACGCGGTATTCCACTTATTAACGCATCCTCTGGAATATTTAACATAGCCCTCTATCTTCAAAAGAACGTCAGAATTCTGGATATCCTCTTTGACCCCCCAGCCTAACTGTACAACGCGTTCTCCATTAAAGCTATTTATTCCGTAGCCTTCTGGTAAATTTATGACTTTTACGTAGTCAGTCTCATCAAAATGTCTCGCTGCCTCTACAAGAATTAAATCCCTTTTCGGGTAGGCATAGAGACTATGCTCGAAGACAGCTTTCACCTCACGCCATTGTGACATTGGACCGTTAAAGTCTTCTCTTATTTGATTCCCTGCAAGGAGCCCATACCGTGCAACATCGAGGTCTGTCTTATTTTCTGGGAAACAATGTGCTGCTGAGAGGACGACGTTTAGTTTTATTAGTGACCCGCCACACCAGTGCAGATTGTCCATTAAAATTTCCACCATAAAGGGAAACTCTTTGGAATACGATGTTATGATCGAGTAGCCATCGTTAGTATCTTCAGTTTGTGCCACGAATTCGCCGTAATGTACACTTGAACAAATAGCGATTAGATATGCCAACAGTAGCAATGAAACGTACACACTACCCATTTCGCAGAAATTCCGACTGAAGCACCAACGGGAAGGCAGGTGTCATATATACGGTTTTCAGCTTCATACTTTATTTATTCTATCGTGTCGAAGCGTAGTGCTTTGTCAAATATTTATAACAGGTGCGTACGTCATTCAGGCCTGAGAGTTTGGGCGTCAAGTTGAAAGACAAATGTTTGCTACGAGCCTGGGCCAGATGACGCAAGTAGACTTCCCAGACGCATTTATGTATCGACTTTGACTTTACAAAGTCTGTTGGCGTTTTACATACGACTTGATGTCGACGCCTCGAGTTATTTTTAATACACAAAATTAAAAGTCTAGTCATACGATTCAATTCACATGGATTCAACTTTGTGGATATGTTTTAATTAGTTTCAGGTATTTAAACTAGTTTTCGGAATTGAATATCTGTATTTTACGAGTAAGTCTTGTCCGCTATGATAACACATATATTTTTTTAAAGGATAAAAATGCATGTAGACAAAAAGATCGACAAAGAAAACGATACTCACATCCTAAGTGTTACAAAATGCTTTTGAATGAAACATACGACCTACGCCTGCAATGTGAAATTTCGAACTTGGAAATGTCTATCTGATCCCATTATCGGAATAGGGATAGGTTTAAACTTTGCAGACGTGTACAAGTCTGGGGATAATGCAATATAGTATATTCAATATTCTTTTAAATCCATTATGGCGGACGTCTCAAGATGGCGGATGACCTTTTCCTTCACCACCCCCTTGACACGGGTATCAAATGAAAGGATAATACCAGTTCCCGTTATCGGAATAAGCTGTAACTTGGAACACATCATGACCGCTATGAGAATGCAATTATGTTGTGACCTTGATCTGATCTGTACATGAACACTACCAAATTTCTTAATAGCTTACATCATATAGAATTAGCCTCCTTGGTAGCCTCCAGTGTCAAGTCGATGCAAATTTGAGCCCATTTTATGGCATTTTTCATCACTTTTCTCAATAAAATTATCCTTCAAGCCTTTGAAAGTCTGTGGCTTATTCACATAAAACAATGACTTTAAACAATCCCAAAGAAAGAACGTCTGGGTTGATAAGATCGGGTGACAATGCAAATCGCCAAAACGGGAGATGCGCATGTAGTGGCACCTCCTTGTTGTTGCGTCCACTCTAACTCATCCAACTTGGGTATCAAAAAGTGATGCTAAGTAGCATTGTTCTGTAGCGTTCGGCAGTTTACAACTCGTTGCTGCCAGCGCGGTTGAAAATATAATGGCTAAATCAGCCTTTCAGCACAAACTTAACTTTTAGTTGTAAACGCAAAAGCCCCCATGTACCAACTTTCATGAAAAGCTGAGAAATCATTTCCATATCGAACGGTGCAGCTGCGATCATTCGCCTAAGTACCACGATTTTCAATTAGCCGATCTACGTTTGCTGTTTGAAGTTTTGTGAATTATTTGTTTGCGCTATTATTAATTTAGTTATTTCTTTAACCCCTTAGTGGTTCAAGGACTAATATATGTAAAGTCTCTAACTTTAAGTATTCGTCTCATTGTCTGTTTGAATTTAGATTTTACAGCGACATCTTCAGCCTCTTTTATGGCCGTAATAAACAACGAAAAAAATAAAAAATATTTCAATAGGTAAGTCGTCATTTGTATTATCAAGAACACGTGTGTCGTACATATGCATGGAGCGAGAATTGGAACAGCTGAACCACATGCTTATACGCATTTTGTTTTGCCACACTGCTTTCGATTGTCGCAAATCACAAAGCACGTCATCCGAAACACGAGTATGGTATAAAAGACGTGAAATAAAATCCATTGACTTAGTACGATATAACAAATCCAAAATGTCTCTGCGGTTCGTCGCCTTGTTCTTTTTCGTGTGTAACATCCGGATTGGCTTTTGTGTCCACAATGGAGGAGCTGTAGGCGATATTGACGAATACGGTGATTTATCAGTTTTCCGAAGTTATTCAACTGGGTTTCCGTACATGATAGAAGTACTTCAGGACGACCAACACGTTTGTGGCGGAGTGCTGATAAAATTTGATTGCGTGGTAACATCAGCGGACTGCTTCTCTGATATGCAAAACAAGCGCGAGGTCCATAGATACAAATTGATTGCAGGAAATCAAATTAAGGAAGATTTCAACGGACCGTATGTTCAATGGCAGAATGTCCGGAAGGTGGTCAAGCACAATATCGCTAGTTATTTGAAAAACGATGTTGCTTTAGTCCAATCGGAGAACCCGTTCACCGAAACGGACTATGTGCAACCCATCGCCTTACCAACTGGATTCGAGAGTAACAGCTTTAATGGGGAGGACGTTGTGCAGTTAGGCTGGGGTACAACGGAGCATGGTGTTGACTCCAACGTTCTTCTCAGTATTGCAGGTTATGTGCCCCTTTGGAGGGAATGTATTAACGATTCTTACACTGAGTGGGCACCTCACCAGCGCAGAGTTTTGTGTATTCAGGGCTATAATAGCGGCGCATTGTGCTATAATGACGACGGCGGACCTACGGTGATACTCAGTAAGGATGACGCTACTAAGGATATCCTTGTAGGAGTTACTCTTACCGGTTATTCCATACCAGGATGGAATTGCGATGATACCAAGCCGTCCTTAGTTGCTAATGTGGCGATGTATTTAGACTGGATCAACAAAACTGTGACTGAACGTTTTAACAACTGATGCTTTTCAGAAATGTCGTCTTATTAATTTGTTTTTGGGAAAAATCTAATTCGTGTAAAATACTTGTTTACCAAGAAAGTGGTGTGACTCCATTTCTACAATAAACTGAGTTCATTTATGATAATTTGATCATAGGTATGCATGTGTTTATCTCCAATGTTTTTTTTTAGTGGACATACATATGCACGTACCCCACTTCTGACATCAATAGCTAATTTTTTTTACCAGAGTTGTGAGCAAATATTCAGACTACACTGTTGTTATAAATTTTATCATTTGTGCCAGCATAACGTTTTTTGAGCACTTGCAAAGAAACGTTTTGTTGGAGCACGTTAAAAGAACGGAAAAAAATAAAAAGAAGTGACTTGTTCACTTAAGATATACAGTAGAGTCTCAAAATGATGACCTAGTAAGGCCAACTACTACAATTAGTTAAAGAACTTTAATTGCTAGTCGCAATTAAATTTTGCCCAACACTGGCTGGAGGTTCATCTTTTTGTGATTTTAATGTATGTCGTGTCATTGAATAAACTAGAAACTGGCCTTTTTCAATTTTTTTACCTATGTACGAAATCTCACCCCTTTTAGTAAATGCCAAGACCCATGTATGCAAATACAAAGGTATAAGTGAGAATTCGTGGGTTTTATTTATTAAGATACATATATGAAGGTTAAGAAAACACAGAAAAAACATGCGCGCAATTGACATTACTTAGCACGAATTGTAAGCATCATATACAGCCATACAATACATCCAGCAATCTGTTGAGAAAAACAACTTATTATCTCAGCTTAGGCAATATTGACGATATTTGGTCTGTCTGGGAACTCTAAACTCTTTACCCAAGGGTAAAACAGGTAAGAAGTTTGTACTTAAAATTTTATCTGCATTACCCGTGGGTGAACACTTTAGAGCTACTGGTCATTTAAAAAAAATATAAATTAGTTGAATATATGCAGTAACAAAAATTAAATGGTGAAAAACCTTTAAAAAAAAGAATTATATACCTAGAAGTTTCAAAAAGAATTGGTGGCTTCTATACCAATCGCCAGCAGTAGGCAAAACAACAATTTTTTTCTTGCTCCCCAAATACCTACCTATCATATTGTTCACGTGTGTATTTCTTTGCCAGCCCACGAACCATTTGTTTGTTTATTGCCTTCATTTCACCCTATGCTCAAGCAAGGCAGCGCGGCAATCGTACGAACCCCCAGTTGACTTAATTGGTTTGGTCTTCTTTCCCGGAATTCGCCTGTCACAGAACACGAAAGGCAGGGCGCGCTGAACAACTGCGATTTCTCCTGCGTCGAGTTCGCCGGTTGCCGTCGCACAAGTGGAGGCATCGCTGTGCAGCTCTCACAAATTATTAGGATGTTATTTATGATTTTGTGGTTTTTGATATTCGCTACCTGTACATGATATTTTTTTTCCAAAGTAAGAACAATTTCGCAGTATTTTCTTCATATATAGTTATCACTAGTTTTAAATTTTTCATGTGAGTCTCAATTTTCTTCGTGTTGTGAAAGCCTATTGTACCCACCAGGTGCACAGGTAAAGGTAGTATTTGTTATGTTAATTAGCTTTGTGATAAAATGTATAAAACCTTCTTTTTTAATTATTTTCAGGGAGTTATCGAAGAAATAGACAAACATGACGGAATTTAGAAAACTTGTTATTTCCGTGTTCAAAGCAGAATACTCTCTGAATTATGAAACGGGAGCTGCATTAAAAATTTGAAGTGAGTAGGTACGTAAATTGGTTTAAAAGGTGTCAACTGGATCACCTTTGCACAAAAATCGACGCCCAAACTTCGCAGACCATTCTCCCATTCAGACGTTTACGCCTTTCAAAAGCTGCACAAACATGGTCTGAGTAACTGCCGACAAGAAACATTTCCTTTACCCGACGAAAAACCATCGAACATCAAAAACCCACCAATCAGCCTGCAACCACTCCCCGAGCAACTTAGTAGTAAATATGAGCAATTCCTCGCATCAGACTGCAGTCGTCCTTTGGCAACGGTTTTCTCATATTACTCAGCTCGTTTGGCGCAAATGCGGTCTCAAGGTAGCTCGTTCTATAAATAAAGATAAATTACGGAGCAATTCGAAAAAGACGACGACAACAACGATAACGATGACGAGGACCAGCGCACTGGAATCCCGTCTCCCCTGTGCGCTGCGGCCGGGGCGTCCCGCAGGGCTTAAATGCCTGATTTTGAACGTAATTTCACACAGATTAAAATTGTCTGACGGCCGTTGCATAATAGTAGACAAAAAACACTTTTAGTGGAGTACCTGCAGGGTGTCACGCCACGAACACTGGATCACGACTTCCATTTATATTTCTTCGGCTTTTGATTCCCTGCACCACGTCGTCGTAGTCGCTGTAGTCGCTGTCGTAGTTGTCGGTGGCTGCGGCGAGGGAGACCAGTAGAACAAAACGATAAATAGAAAAGGCTCGCGCTGTGGCACCGATCGCCAAGAACAAAGTATTCCCCGGATTCCAGCGGCAGTACCCCCCTAGCCCCAGCGCCCGCGACCGTGCACGCATCAAAATCTAATTTAGCAATGCGCTGCCCGTTTAATTTGCAAAGTAATTAAATTTCCCAACAATTTGCTTCGCGGTGCCTATTATGTCCGAGGGCCTGTACTATGCGGCAGCACCACAGTGGCTAGCTTGGCGATAAGACTGTCCTCCCTGCTGGTCGGCACTCCCCTGTCTGCTTGCTGTTCGGCCGCACCAGTAATTAGCCGCGCGGTCTAACAGCTGTGGGAATTCATTTCCATATCGAACGGTGCATCCGCGATCATTCGCCTAAGTACGACGATCTTCAATCAGCCGATCGTCCATAATTCATGGGGAATCATCTGATGGCAAACGGTCGACTTTTTGTGTACGAACTGCCCGTGCCCCCTCGTCGACGGGGTCCTGAGCCTCGTTTCGTTTTCCTACGATTGAGATCAAGCGGGGCGATCGGGTTCGATGCATGTTCTACGAGAACACGTCCAGGAAAGTAATTAATCGATGATTGGATGGCCTGGACCCGGCGCGGCTATTAATGGCCGTTGTTGCTATGATTGATGGCACTTTTCCCTTCCCCCCGGACTACATTTAGCTTCTCTTGTTCAACTTTTTCTCGACTTTCTGTTTTACTTTTGGGATAAGCCCAGAAATTCCGGGGCTTTCTCACGGAAAATAGGTCATGGACGGGGCAGACGAAATTTCCTTTGAGGAATTTGGGATGGAAAAAATTTCTATTTGACCCCAACAATCCAGCAGAGACACACGAGTGAGGGAATCTGGGTCAGATTGCATAATAAATGGAACTAATTCCGGGAAGGTTATCAGATCAGCTAAGTATGATTGCGGCGAGCGTGCAAATCAAGCGGGAAAAATTAACAATTTCCAGAGAAGTATGCGGCCATACATAATTGCAATGACCATTCGCGGCAATCAGAGTAATCTGCGCGGCGCAGGGCCAATTACGACTTTAAGTTGGTGCACAGGTCATTAGCGACTTTGTCGTCCTTCTCCGTGTGCAGAAGGAAAAAATTGCTGCAAGCTTACTCTTTTTGGGAGGATAATTTGAGCGTCCCCGCATAGCTCGATAATAGACTTAAAGTACGTGGCACCTATGGTACAACAGTTCGAATTCGAAAAAGCGGGTAATTAGCGAAAAATCGCCAACTTACTGTACGGCGGCCCCATAAAACATAAAAGCGGTTCTCGGCGCGGAAATTCCTCACATCGCAACGGAGTGATTCGCAGCAGCTCCATCGGCCGCACATCGTGTGGCAAAGGAAATTATTGTAACCCCATTATAATCGCGTATTGATGTAAATTGCGCATTATTCCAAATAGCGGCCATAATTTGGTTTCCAAGTCGTCACCTGGGTGCCGAGCCGCACGATGGCCGGCTCTGGTATGTGGAGTGGCTGCAGTATGTGCACTCCTTGGAGTTGTCTCCATTAATGCAAGAAGGTCCGCCGTTCGTCGTCCACAGCACGGCCAGAGAGATTCCACTCGAAAATGAGTGATGTTTGCTTTTAGCTGGGATAATGTTTTAACAACGTCTAACGGTGGCTGTGCTGCGAACCGCGACCGGGAGCTGCTGCAGCAGCCATACACCATTGGCGTCGCACCGCTCTCCGTGCACCATGTGCCGAACAGGAACAGTGTTTGAGAAAACATTAAAAACACGGCGATTGCAATTTGAGGCTATAAATAAGTGGACGACAAGGCGACTGCACTTCTTCGCGCAGAATAAAGGCCGGTTCCCAGGTCACTTCGGTGACCATTTTTGCAAAAACTTCTCATATCTCCGCTTCTGCTGATTGCTGAGCCATTTATAATTTTCCCAATTGCAATTAAGTGCTCCCAGTTCGGGGGAATTTTATCGCGCGTTGCTATTCATCACAACGACTGCCGCGCGGTTGCGGATTGCAACTGTTGCGTTTTCGCACCATAACACTTTTCGAGCCAATTGAAATGTTTTTCAGGAAATTTTCATTTTAGATTAAGTAGCGTGCAGTAGGAAGAGATGGCAGGACTATCTTTGGGTTAATTGGCCCGTAAATAATTGACCGACAACGCATAATGAGCGCCGAGGAATTATTTATGGTTTTGGTGCGCAGCTGTGCTCTGAGTGTTTTTATTAGTTTTTATAGCACACAGCACGATTTGACTTCTTTGCAATAAGGAATACGATTTGATTGCATTTCTGCCTGTGGTTACTGCCACACAATTTACAAGTTCTGCCGTATTTCGTTCTTTAGCTTTAAAGGTTCCTCGCTTACGTCTTTCGTATGAAACCGGCTGTTTTAAGATTTTCTGTGTGTTTTTCAGTTTTCTGTATAAAATTATTTAACATATTAAGAAATGCAATTTATGATGCAGATTTGTTAGTTTTAGATCTTCTTGCGTAAGACCCTCGGTGCAATCCTGTAACATTTCCTTTCGGTTAAATACTTATTTTGAAAGGTTCGAATTAATTTTATTTTTTTAATTAACACGTTTTCTATGATTTGCCCGGTGGTACCCGCGGCAGTGCAATAAATTTGCCTTTTCATCCACATCAAGTTGCAAAATTGCAAATAGAAAGATCGATGCCGAATTGGGGTCGCGTATACTTACCTCATTGGCAGTAAACGTGTTAGGGCGTTTTGTCCAGTCAAAAGATCAAAGATGCCTTTGTTGAGTTTGGACATTGAAAAATTGACATTTAAAGAAATGGAGCTAATAGCATTCAAAATACACTAAGTGCCCATAAGTTATGAAACGACAGAAGATTCAGTCCAAGATACGTGGGTGGATCAATAAGTACCAGTGCTTGGAGACAGGTGGCGTTTCTAAAGGAAATTTAAATCACCATCATGCACGCCATACAAAATTTCAAACTGATTCACAGGTTAGGTTTGATTGATTTTTGTCGTACGCCATATCTCCTTTAATACTTCATCAAAATTAATGATTAAGATATCATTTTGAAGATGATCTTCCCCGCTAATGACGAAAAATAAACAAATAGTGTGAAATTAATGTTTTCGTTAAAAGTCTTTATTTTAAAAACATCATATAAAAACAGTATTTGCACAGAAAATATAGAAGGTGCCATCTGTTGACAATCGGATTAACTAACTTGTGCGACAGCTTTTAGCCGGAGTTGTTTACATTCTATACGCAAGTGTAATCGAGCTGTAGCTATTGTATTAGTAGAGTAAACAACTCCAATCGACAGCTGTCGTGTATGTTCATACTACCTGACCGATACTGTGCGAAATATTCGGACGGGTCAGCTAGTTTGTATTAAACGTGTTTGGTGTTTTTCGATAAAATGGAAAAGGGACAACATCGAGCCGTAAATCGCTTTTCCATCCATAGATGGAAGTTGGATGCTGTCTATCTAGGAACCCTACGCCATTTTTGACAACCGTGAGATGTTGGTTCAACGAATTGAAACGCTGCCATCTGTTCTTGATGGGCTTATAATTGGTTGCGATCTTACCTGAAGCTACGTACTCAACGAGGATCATTTCTCGGATCGTTATTCCATGAACTCCTTAATACTTTTTCACGTGCCCCAAGGTAGCCATCTTGGTCCAATTTTGTTTAATATTTACGTTAACGATCTTGCAAAGTTTCTAAATTATTCAACAATTTTCTGTTATGCTGATGTTGCCAGAATATTTTGTGTTGTTTCGACTGACTTCTACAAATGGTGCTCTATTAATCATTTACCTCTTAATGTAACGAAGTGTTCGACTATGTCCTTCTCTCGCAACGTATATTTATACATTGGATACTTCCACCTCGACAAGATTGGATAAAATCAAGGATTTGGGTGTTTGGCTGAATAGACGTTTTACTTTTGACGGCCTCATTGATGCGATTGTTATAATAAAGCAGCGAATTCTACACTAGGGTTTATAAAGAGATGGTCTAAGGAATTCCAAGATCCCAGTACACGTCTTGTGCTTTATCTCCTTTTTACAGCACAAATATCAATCGTGTGGAGGCCGTCCAAAGACGTTTTGTTTGCTTTGCATTGCGTTTCTGAAAATTTTTACGAATGACTTCGTTCTCACTCATATTCCATCTTGTACATCAAATGGAAGATTGAAAGAATGCCGCTCCAAATCATCATCACCCACATTCTGCGTACAGTGAGCGTCCTTACATTGCCACTTACATTCTGCGTGCCAAACCTCGTGACATCCACCACATTCGTGGAGTTAACTAAAGTGCCCAGCGAAGCTCTACATCTTTGCTAATGAGCAGAATCTCCCCATTTGGTCGCGCAAAAGCTCATCAATTACCATACCTTCTCAATGATGTCGCTGGGAAAAACCCCCAAGGCACCTGAGGCATTTTCGTTGGCCATTTCCACTTTCGGTATCTGAAGCTACACTTTCCGTGTGTTCTTCAGTTTTCAATTAACGACATTTCCCGGCTTGTAAATTAGCGCCGCTGGCGGTTTGTCGTTGATGCCCACGTCTACCATCTCAAGAGCGGGAATATTTACGAGAAAGTTTTATCACTCTCAGGATCATTCGATGTAAATCAATTGTCATTTCCGTGTCCATAGAGCACGTAACATGCAAAAGTGTTTGATTGAATGTTCGCCAGAAGACAGGGAATGGTATGCATGACATGAGAAATCTCGCCGTGTCTGGGGCTCGTCAGTGCATCTCATGAGCGCATCGCTGAGATAAATTTCTTGAGATACTCGATCGCGATGCGCACGGTGTGCAGCAGTAGATGCCGCCGCGGAATATTTCGCTTCTTACCTCTTTTTTGTTTTTTGTCTTTCCATTTGTCGAGGAAACATATAGAAGACGGATACCTCAATGACTGCCAAAGAAATTGAGCAAAATCAGTCAAACGCTGGCCCATGCGATGCTAGGCTGCAGGCGCGCTGGCATCCTCGAGTTGTGGCACACATTCCATGTGAGCAGCGCCATTAATTTAATTAATTAAGAGAAACGTTTAATGGAATTAAAATTAACAGCATTACGGCGGATTAATTGTCTGTGTAAATGGTAGAAATCAAGTGGAGATGATCATTATGGTTAGTTGAAAGGCACCTAACTGGCGATTATAGCGCACCACCACCGGCTCGGCAGCTCGCATGCATCTGGCGGTCCAGGTCATCGTCAGCATCTCCTAATGCTACCTGCCGTCGCGTCCTCGTCGTGCAGCGAGTTCTATCTGCCGTAGCACCTCGCCGGGCCGGAGAGCATTAGCCAGATGGCGCGCCTGATTGATTCTTTCTTTGCACTCTTCTGCCAGGCAATATGGGGAAAATTACTAAACGTACGATTTCGCCGTATATTTCACCTTAATGGCGACTTGGACAGTGGGAACTGCATCGGGTGGTCGAAAAAAGGATTACAGCCCGCATGGCGCATGCAGGCCGGAGGTGCGGAGAGTTAAGGCCTCCTCAATGGGTGTTTTCGGTGCGGTGCATTCATCTCTGAGATTTATGGGGACCAGTGGGCACCTTCGCAGAAGGCCTATTGCCGCGCTCGTCCAATGGATTAATTTTTTCCCTTTCTGGGCAAATTTCTCAAGTGACAATTCCTTGCGCCGCTATTATTCACGATCACGTCACACTCTGCTGCTCGTCGATCCCGCGACTCCGAGGAGTGTTAACTAATAAAATCAAACACGGGATAAGATAAAACGTGCACCAACATGAGAAGGTGTCTGCTGGATCTGTTCGTACAACTTATTCGTGACACAGAAATGCTGGCCGACATCCGCAATAGATCGGGAATTAAAAGAATAAAAAAGAACGTGATCGATATGAGTCAACAATTTGACATTTATGTGCCAATTATTGGAGGATCACGATCATGAGGAGGTCTTTAGTTCGTCTCTTTTCTCCGATTTCTGCATCGCTGTGAAATTCGCTTTTTAATGCGAAAGTACCTGAAGAGGCTCGAGGCACAGGTAGGTACTGGCTGTGATATTTTCAAAATAAAAAAATGACTGAGGTGAGTAACTAATTTTTCCATATGATGGGCTCTCGTTGATTTCGAAACGTCCATAAATCAATTTATCTTCGGCTGATTGACTAATCCCGGGATTAGGCAGTGTTAGACAGCATACGAATCTCAAAACGAGATGCGGGGGATTGAGAGAGTGTGGTGGATAAGCGTCGAGAAGTATGTACGTACATATTGCCTTTATTGAACCGTATCGAGATAATGCGCATGGTATAGAATCGCTGGAATAGTTATCATGACCCCTTGTATTGCCAAATTGATTGGGGGCATCAGCAATTTCGTAGAATTTTTAGCTGTGGTTAATATCGGGAGGATTGCGACATATTTTTCACATATTTAGAAACATGCGGCTAAATCACTAACGGATTTTATTTATTTATTTATTTGTCTACCGATAAAAAGCATAAATTCATCAAGTACCTATAATACATTTCAAAAATATTTGATTTAAACATTCCCCTATACATAGTGATCATAATTGTGTAATCGAAATATACCGGGTTGAGCTTGCGGTGAAATGTGATAGTTAGAGGAAGATAGAGCCGATCGAGATCACCCCGTATTGCAGTCATCGACATAATTAAATTAAAAAAAAAAGTTTACGATCATCCGCATAAATTGAAAAATCAACGTTATCAAATCGAGCAACAATATCATTTATGAAGACTATAAATAATAAGGGACCGAGATGGCTACCCTGCGGTACACCTGACGAGACTAAAATTTCTCGAAAAAGAATCTTATCCCTTTTTACCGATTGTTTTCGCTCAGTTAAGTATGAAGAAATCCAACGAGGAATATTCGAATCGAACCCAATGTTTTCCAACTTCTGAACAAGAAGAATGCTTTCGGGAAGAAAATAAAATAATATCATTAACGCATGATCTGCCATAAAATAAAAACATGTTGTTGTGCACAGTGCAAAGTGCTGACTGCACCGATCGGAACAAATTTAAATATCATAGAGCAATACAGGACGAATAAGGGGGGTGGGGTAGAATTTCCCAGTTTGATCCATCTAAATAATTTTTGACGGATTCATGAACATGTGGTCTGGCGGTGTCGTGTTGTAAAATAATCGTATCATGTCTATTCCCCCATTTCGGTGGTTTTTTACAGTTCGTCTTAAGCGTATGTAATTTCCGACGATCACCATTCAGTTTCTCGACAGTTGGTTGCGCAAGGATTGGTGGTGGTCTAAGGTGGTTCATCGAAAAAGGCAACTTTCAGTCAGTAGAAATTTTGTGAAAGGCAAACTATTTTGTCGTGCACATAGTCTGTCTGTGTTACATAGGGATATATGTTATGGGGAATTGATGTTACCACATCGCAATTTATTTTAGCCACGAAAAAGGCCCGGGGTTCCGTTAAAAAATTGCACACACCAAAAATTCTAGGAATCACACAGTAAACCAAAACCGACACATGTAAGTACATGGCTGTAAAAGCCACAGCATTTTTGTAACAGCGTTAATTTTAAAATTTGTTCGACATTTCGTTGTCCATTCGAAGGAAAAGTCGCCTTCCTCGTAAAAGGAGACCTCAAAGCGTTTGGGTTAATTCTTGCGCCACTCAACGTATCCACAGATTGGATAATTGCATGCTCTGTGGACAAACAGAAACACGCAATTCTTCCGCCATTCAGTGAAATTCCGGTGAAGCATCAATAAACGCGCTGAGCAAACAGCATCCTGGCCGGGGCCCACTGTCGCGCAATTACCGTAATAATCCTCTGGAAGAGTTACCAAAAGCAACTCAATTCACCGTCCGCCGACAATGGCGAGTCGCGCGCCAGACACAGAAGTCCGTCGGAGAGATAACGCTATCTGGCTCCTTTGGGACAATGTCCACCCACAAGCTAACCAGACACGTTTAGCGCAAATTGGCACTGAGCCCACCGTGAAGATTGCCCACCAACACACCGTGGCGTGGCAGCGATCTACTCCTGCTAAGGTAAAAATTTATGGGCTCCATGGGGCCTAGGTATGGCAGCGCAGCGTCATCCGTTCGGTGGTGGTGCCCCTCGAAAAATCTCCCGGAACGGCAGAGGTGCGCTATTATCGTGAGGAAAATGTTTTAATCATAGCGCTCGGCGCGGTGTGCTCCGTACGAGGCCGTTCTGGCTATGGGGCGCTAATAAATTGTCTCCCCATGCCCGGAGTACAAGTGGAGTCTGTGATTTTATTAGAAATCTCCATTAGCTAGAAGCTGAGCGGAACTGGTTAATCCGGTGGTGGCCGGGCACATTGGTCGCGGGACATTAGCACGGGAAAAGTCTTATTTGTGCCCAAATTGTCGGCTGTGCTTCTTTACCGCCGCCTAATGATAGATCTTAAGGCATTGCGAAGGAAATCGCAAATTTCGCCCGCGAGATCTACCGGGTCGATAGGCGGTCGGCAATTGCCCCGCGCGGATCACCGGCGATTGGCGGAATTGATTTTTTTATTTTCGCTTTTTATGCGCAGAGTTTGTGTGGCTGAGTGCCAATTTGTGTGTCGGTACGTGCCGGGAAATGCTGTGCGATTTATGGGCTTTATGGGAGTTATGATCACGGACCGTCCTGCCCCGGCTTTTCGCAATTTGTCTGCTTTTGGTGGCGCGGAGTCCAGATGCGTGATTTATGCCGGACCTAACGAGCCGTTTAATGCGAATGTGTGGCTGTGGCACCGTACAGCTGCATGGGCCGGAACCCGCTTCCAGACCGGGCGCTAAGATTGATCGCAAAGACCTGCCATCGTGCGGTTAATTAGCATCGCGCTGATTAAAATGACGACGACTCGTCCAAACACCGATGACTATCTTCTGCGTCGCACCGCACCACCAGGGGCACTGTCTCACCTTCCGCGGGCTGGAAGACGAGGGGGGCTATATGGCGGTGACGACGACGACGACATCGTCGCAGCACTCACTGGAATGTGCCTTGCACACGCGGTCTTGATCATTAAAACGCCATTAAAGGGAAAATTATTCACCGCGAAATAACCTTTTTAGTCACTGGGCGTCGCGCGGCCGCTAGTTTTTCCCGGTGCAGCGGCGCGGCCAGGCCAGCCGAACTGCTTGGACGTTGCAAAAGTTGATAGACGTAGTGGACGCTCTGGCGGACACATTTTTTCCCCATCTTTCCTTTCGGCTGACGAAGTGTCGCCTCAAAACAGAAGAAGCCCATTGAGCAAAAGGAGGCGACACAGTGGCCAGGGACCTGATGTAGCCAAAGCCACGGAACACCGGTACCTAATAGCCGGGGCTAGTGATGCGCGATGCATCACAAGAGGAGGGAATGCCTTCTCGAGTACCCACGGCCCGGCTGTGGAGCTAATGAAGTTCGCAGATGACGACTTGGACATGATTCGCCATAGAGGCTCAACAGACCTCTGGGGAAATTAGCAATGCTGTCGGGGGATTCACACGTGCAAATGCCTCTTAAAGTGCACTTTGAGAATAATGACTGCACCCAAACAAGGTCGAGCCGGTGTGCATGTCTTTTTGTCGGGACAATGTGCTTATGTTAATTTTCTGTCCATATCCACGGCCTTACATGAAATGTGTCAATCAAAGGAGGGATTTGCCGCGTTTATCCGGTTTTTATCGGATTTCATGCGATCGCTGGGGGTAAGGATTATAAGCGTCGTTGGTGGGCTGCCCAAAGGCAGTAGTGTCAATTCACAGGTAGACCTTTTCAGGATGCTGCTGATTCATGCAAATTGGAGATGTAGGATTTGGACTTCTCCTTGTAAGGTACGAGCTGTTGGACAGTAATTACGACATTAGAATTGATATTTTGCACTTTTTGTGATTTGTCATAAGCTGACCCGAGTAAAAATATTCAAATTTTGAAGTGAGGCTGTGCAAGGGGCGTATAAGGGCCGAAACATGGTCAATTGGGCCGTACAAGATTTATCCACGTATACGGGGCCATTCAATACTAAACACGATTCGTACCGGGGTCGTATGAGGGGCCATCCAGGTATTGGGTGAAAGAGCATCTACAATAGTTTTTGAAATATCCGATTGGTGAACTGTGTATTAGTTCTTATTTATATAGCAAACGAACAGCTAACTAAGATGTATTCCTGTACCACTTGTGAGCGGAGTTCCACAGGGATCAAGTCTTGGTCCTGTGTTATTCAGCATTTGCATTAATGGCCCAACTGAGGTCATTATAAGCATTGCAGTGCTCACATGTATAGTATGCTGATTATGTTCAACTCTATCTTCCCAGAACGGTTGGATTTAGGGAGGATTGTGTTGACAGAGTCAATTCATATTTCTTCCTCTCGAGCATACCATATGGATCTCCCATTGGACTCATACCTGCTTCGGAGAGTCTTGATTTTTCTGCATAGACTTATAACATCTAGGCGTCCTTGGTATTTGTGATCTTCACTTTCTCACCATCACCATTTAGTATACGAGCGTTCTCACCTGCAATCAAATGCAATCACATCTGGTTTAATTCAGACACGATAATGCTAAGGATTGTTTGCGTCTACATATAAAAGTTGTCCACACGGAGTTACTCCACTTGCTACTACTACTCAGACTCCTCCCCTTTCTGTGCCTTTTCACCTTTTATATAGACGTTTTTCTCTCTTCCTACTTTTCACTTAATTTCATTTATATTTATTTATTATTTTATATTTTGGTAGCGTTTATATTTGTTAGAAGCTTTTCAATCTGTTTTTAATTTTAATTTTGTTGCCGCATTATCATGTATCTTAAATGAGATGATACATCACGAGACGACACATCACCAATTAAATATATCTGTGACAGTTATCACCAGATATTGCTCAGGCGGTTCCCTTAGATTTACTAGATTGGTAAGCCTCAGCGAATGACTCTCGACCATGTCTCGCCTTATACAGTAAAAATACTTCCTTATTCGCCTGCAGCGATGTTATAATTCTTCCGAATTCGTTTGCTGCGATTTCCTTTTTCTGCAATCGCCTACTGTGAGTTTTGAATGTGTCAAATGAAAGCTGTCACGTTGACAATTGTGAGTTATAACAGTTTTGACTTTCATGCACAAGCTATGACATAGTGTTTCTGCCTAAGGTAGAAGTAGTAAAAAAAAATAGATCTAATTTTTTTTCTATCATTTAAATTAGATTTATACACATGTTAAAAGAGTGGAACATAAAATATTTTACCCTTGCCCTGTACTACACTTATATATCCAAAATTTCATAAAACTCGAAGGTATGCATTTTTGAGGTAGCTGTTCCCAAGCCGAATGTTACATTATCGTGTCATCTGGATAACACATGTCCATAAATACCAAAGAGTGATTAGTCGTCCATGGCAGCAACGGTCGCTATGCCTTTTAAGACCATATCTTTCGGAAACGTGAAGAGTGGATGCCCAAGAGTGTCCATTTCATGCAATCAGGCATCAAACCATGTCCAATCACAGAAACACGCAACGACTGATCAAAAAGTCTGCGAAAATCAAAAATTCGCCAATATCTCAAGCATGCAAGCAACACTCTGGCCTTCTAGACGAAATGGAAATTCCGCCGAAGAGCTGAGCCAGGCTCCTTTGGGCATAGGGTACCCCTCAAAGAGGCTGGCGGGCATGACTAATGGCCTGGCAAGTGTCGGACATAGATAAATTAATTAATCACCGAGAGTGGCAATATCTCACCGCGTCTAGCGCCCCTTGCGCGCTCGTGCGCGCTCATTCACTTTCGCGGTCTCCTTCTTCTTGGCAGCTGGAATTTCTCAAGCATCCAGGGATTGATAGACAGACAGCGGATATGCATATACGCTAAATTCTGCCAGAAGGAGGGAAATCAGCCTTCCAGGCAATTTAAATGCCGAGGCAGAAAGGCACCGAAGGAGCCCGAGAGACTCCCAGAAGCGGACTGCCCACCACAGCAGGCTGATCACTGCCGCTGATCGACTAGCCGGGGTCGCGCATAGTGGCCCCAGCCCCAGACCATGCGTTTGCCTTTTAATTGATTTATTCTGCCACCGTCATTTATCTCCGCATTCAATTTGTCACGTAAATATCGACTGGTCCGGAGAGATATACGCGGGTCCCGCGGCTCCGAGTCGCGTAATAAATGATGCCGCTGAACCGAAGTAGGCAAAATCGGGAAATCGCGTCCGCCTTCCATTGTGGGGGCCTGTCAGCGGCGGATGAGGCTCGATATATGGACCAACATCGCGCAAGATCACCCCGATCAGCCCTATCAATAAGCGGCGACAAGGTGCCCATGTGGGCCGGGCGGTGATCTGATGCGGTTTTGCATGCTGCGAGAATTATGCACTGCACGCCGCGCCGCTGAAATTGTGCGATCTTTCAGCGAAGCGCGCCATGACTTACGGGTTATTACCCAGTGCTGGATGTTCTCCGCGATCGGCTCAATAATTATTGCACGAGGACGGATGAGTGGAGATCCGTCTGCAGCGCGAGATCCAGTGTCACAGGAGTTAACATGGTGATTGTGGCGGCGCGTGGGCGGCAGATTGGTTTGGGTGGCCGGTCCTCACTGTCCAGCCGCATCGGCCGCGGGCCGGCAATATCCTCGACGACTTAATGATGTCGTTAATTGATTGTCGGCGGATTGACAGAGTGAAAGCTCATATGGCCCGATGATAGATCTGATCGGTCGTGGGCGGTGCCGTGGCAGGTATTTTAGCAGGACCGATTCGCGTGCACCTGGGTTGAGTAATTGCATGCGGTTTTGCGCAATGTCGCGTGAACAAATCAGCAACTCGAGGCCCGCCGGACGGTAGTGCTTTGATGCGGACCGGGTCCACTTCATAAATGTCGCCCCAACCGCGCAACAGTTCCCAAAAATGCAATCAAAATAATTTGTTCCTCGACTTTTGGTAATGTGCCGTGAAATGGGATGACTACAAGGTTTTGGCATCCGATAAATTCCGCTGAATCGTTGTAATTGCCGCGCGGTCTCATCCCGGCGGCCGAACTTTGGCTGGACCGCCACACTATGCATTTTTGCAGTACAGCTTTCGCCTCAACAGCGTGTAATGCGCCGCCTCGATGGACGTTCTTGTGACGGAAAAATAAGTAAAAAAACAAACAAAACACAAACCAAGGAGCGAGGGAAAAGACAAAAAGCGAAACGCTTTTTGCCCTCCAACGTCTTTAGAGGCAGAGAAATTTATGTTTCGATTATATTTATTGAATTAAAATGCCCCGCATGCCGAGAACGCGGCAAAAACCGCCGCCGAGTGGCATTGATGCGCTCTCGCAAGGGCAGGTTTCCTGTTGGCCGACAATGATGTTGACAGAGATCCGAATGCCTGAGGTGGGAGGCATGTTACCAGCACTGGAATGCAATTAATTTCAACGAAATGAGTCCGCAATTTTATGGCGGCTGCAAAGTGCAAATCGGAAAACTTTATGGCGATCACATTTCCGAGAGATGCGAAGCAGTCACAGACATGTGCAAGCAAAAGTCGGGCACGTACATAATGACGGGGAAAAATAATTGCCAATAATTAGACAAAATTAGAGATTTGGACAACATCAGGAAAAACCAGAATTCTCTGAGATATAAAAGGGAATGTCAGTTCAGACTTCAAAAGCGCTGTGAATTTTTAACCTCAAGATTATATGAAAATTGAATGTTCGATACTACAGCTCTAGTTCAAGAACTAGAATTTTAAATCGTGAAATTTGAACGGACTTTCTCACTGAAGCCTTATGCGCTGTCGTCCTATAGAAGATCGATCATCGGATCATACCTTTTTGTTAAATAATGAAGCTGCATGCGTCATGGACTGTCAATGGTAGTTGTTACTGTGGTATGTTGTTATTTTTTGGCCGGAATTCGATTAAATTGACGTAAATGACATGTAATTTCATCAGGATGGCACAACCTGGCACACGGTACGGGAAACAATGACACTATTGTGAACTATTTGTAAGTTCCGAGTTTGTGTCATCTCTCGTTTTTTAGGACTAAAACTGGCTGCTGAGAAGTTGTTATTTAACATGTTAGGGCTCTCTTCCAGAGTTTTTTTACAAAATTAAGGTCTAGGGTCTATGTGAACCACCCTGAGACTATTCAACGAGTTAAGGACGATATCCTTTCTCTGCATGGACATGTTGTACGTTTTTAGAAAGTTGATAAGTTGGGAAATTTTATCAAAATAAAATATAAGTGTATTTCGGAGAAAATGTGGGAAAAACGTGAGCGTTAGAGAGCATTTTTTTTGTTTATTGGCCTCTTCTTCTTTCTCATAATTTCTTTTGTTTTGTTTGTTCGAGCTCAAGTAAAGGAGTCGAAGTAAATTCTGCTAAAACACGTTAAAACAAAATCCCCTCAAGCGTGGAGCGACCGCAGCAAAAATTCAAAAGTCGCAAGTAAGGAACGTTCGTTCAGCTCTTCAGGGAGTGGGCACCAGTGACCTGCAGCGAATTACCGCCGCAAGGATAGATCCGAAATCCACGAAAAATTGATAAATTACTAAGTTTAGACATGTTCACGTTAAAGCGCACGCTACACCCAGAACTGGTGCCCATATCTCGCCTTGAACTCTTGTGACATTACCGCAGCCACTCCGGCGGCGATGGCAGCAGCAGCGCCACCGCCATACCTGGGCGAATGCCTCGCGGTAATTATAAATTCCCTCAAAATATGCCCCGATGCTGAAGCAAATTGTAAACAGAGCTGCATTTGACCTATAGACGTGTTTCCCTTCATAGAACAATCCGCCGATATCGTACCGGAGCGATCTAAATGGGATTGACATTCACGGGGAGGTCATCGCAGAACAAACGTCGCGCGGAGATGACGACTATGCGACGACAATGACGACGAAGACGGCGGCGGCGGCACCCATCTCGTGTTCTATGAGAACCTTCCACCTTCCAGGCATCGCGAATTTTTCACCGGCCAGGGACCCTGCAGTTCCAGTTCATAACTCACGTCGGCCGTTGTCAATAATTTTTGAGAATTTTCACAATTTGCTCGCGGTGACACTGGACTGGGACTCCCCCGAATGATGCGAATCTGCGGCAGCCTTGTCGAGCCCGGTGGCCGAGCATAACTCAGCCGCCTCGGTGCTCCCCGTCCGCTGGTCCGCTGGCCGCCGACCGAGGAGCCCGGTGGCATTTGCATTTATGCAAACCAGGGCTACTGCATTGTGTGGAAACAGTGCATAGGTCTCCTCGCCGATAAGCGTCACTTTATTTGCAATTTCGCCTCGGATGCTGGCGACAAGTTCAAGACGCGGTCGCGCAATGCTCGGCATTGGCGAGCGTCACTTCGGACCGCGCTATCAGGACACGCGGTCTTATCGCTGCAGTTCCAATGATTTCAAATTTATGCCAAGTCCCCGACGGGGAGCGGGGGGTCATCTGGTGTGACAATGTCCGCCGTTGTGTGCCATTCAGCCAGTGCTCGTTATGACAGGTTTCGTTTGCACATTCAATTCCGCTCCATGCTGTCTGCCACTGGTCTTGCGCCTTCGCGAATCCGCCGGGGTGCTGCTGGTGGTGCTCTTGGGCCGCTTCTACGGTGGACACGGGGCCGCTTTGTTTGTCGCTCAAATATTTTCGCTTTTACCTTTACCCGATGGGCATATGTTTGCGCAGAATTTCAAATCAATCAGCGGGTTAAATGCGGGCAGCATTGTCAACATATAATGATTGATTGCAAATATTTGGTCGCGGGAAGTAGGCACTCCGCGCTGTCGGCTCTGGAATTCCGCGGCGAGCGCAACGCATCCCACCGATCTACGGGGTGGAGTGCTGTGCAGAATTTTCTAAGTGGGAATTGTCCGCGAGAATACATGGACTGCCAGCCACTGCGTGTGAAACAGCGGGCAAGACCGACTTTAGGTGTTGGGAATGTTTAGTTAATTCACTTGAGTTAACCTGTTGCGAATATTTATAACAAAATGCGAATATGTGAGCAGCATGGCATATCTAAGGGGAAGGATGCTTCATATTCAAATTCAAAATGGCGGTATCGAGGCATGCATAGGGCCTCCGTAAACATTTATCAAGTCGTTTGATGGGAACGGTTGTGTTCAGGTATTTTGATAATCAATATTGAAAAAATCTTTGTTTTCAATGTTTTACACGTCACACTACCTCTATATCAACTTCCCTATTGGTTTTGTTGACTGGATTTCTTCGTATCTGCCCGAGGGTGTTCAATGTGGTCGTTTCCGTGTTGTGCTCTCTGATCCGATTAAAAACACATATGTCTGGTGTTCCACAAGGAAGCCATCTAGGCCCACTATTCTTCATAATTTCTATCAATGATGCAACTTTTAGTCCTACCAACTCGAGAATACTTTGCTATGCTGACGATGTGAAAGTTTTCATATTATATAATTTCTGACGATCGAGATAATGATAGATTTGGATGCCTTCCATAAGCAGTGTTCTATTATACTTCTTCCTCTTAATATCAGCATAAGCACTTGCATGCCCTTCTCATGCAAAAATAATGTTAATGGAGGACAGTGGTCTGATAGACGGAAATCCTTCCTTCTTAGGTCTAAGCAGTCAAGTCAGGGAAAACGCCACCACCCACTCTACTATCCAGTTACGCGTCGGTATAACCAAATGTCGACTCTGGTCGCTAGATGGGGCTTTCCTCCCATTCATATCTGGAGGCGATGGAAGATGCAAATCTATTGCCGAAGTAGAGTTTGGAAATGGTGTACTCAATTTGCTTTGACATTCCGGAATTTTTGAGTGTTCAGTAGTCGGTACGAATACATTTTGCGTGACGTTTTGAGCCTTATGACGGTAGATGTTACACATTTCTTACAATATGCTATAAGTCCAATGGCAGTACGTGGAGGCCACCTTCCAAGGCTTTTCAAGGTGTTATATTTATAGCGCCATGCTGTCCTTTGAACTTTCTCCAGTAGTTTTATATATGTAGATATAGACCTTCTCTACGGCTGGGAACCTGGAATGGGCCTACCGCGACGCAGATCCAAGGGAGCACCTTCTCTTTCACTTTAAATAAAAGGATCTTATGTAAATCTCAAAACCAGTTCGAAACGCACAAAAGTGGGAGAGGTCTTCAGATCCACCAACTCGAAACACTTCCACGAGACTTTCACTATCAAAGCAGTTTCCCTGTTGGCTATTTGCAATAATTTATTCTTAAAAACTTCGCTAAATGCTTAAAGCCCAAAAATGGCATTAGCTAATAATCAATTCATCGCCTAAGCGCCCCAAACAAGCTATCAAAACCAATTTGCTTTAACAAAAATCAAACATTTGCCCACCTGTTATTACGTTCAACGTTCAGGTAATTGCAGGTAAAACATGCCGCACATTTGTCCAATAACAATGGCATTTCGCTGCGAGAGGCAAATTGGCTGGAAAAGCGCAAGAAACCGAAAACACACATAAAACACAAAATAATGAAAAAGAAGAAGCAAAAATGTAAATAAAGCCGGCATCCACCACGCGCTGTGCCGTGCCAGCCAGCGCGACGGGCATATCCCCGCTCACGGCAACTAGGCATCTACCAGAGGTAGAAAATATCACCACACTTAGGTAATGATGATGACTGTGCCTATGCGCCGGTGCGCATCCATTTATCTCCTAAATACCACCTTCTGCCGATGCACTGCAGTTTCAGTTTCCTACAATCAAACCCAACCGATCATCAACTATCGGGCACCGGTGCAGGTCTTCACGTATTTTCTCTTTCGAGCAAAAACCGCAAAAATCTCCTGCCATCGCTGCCAGTAATTGGGGAAAAGTAAGCTAAGCTATCTCCTCGATTTCGGGCATTTTTTTCACTATCATTTTCCTACCACGATCGCAGAAACTTTCTGGCGGATCACCGAAGGCTAAACAGATGCTGCTCAGGGAAACTGGAGATTGTGAAGATTGCTCCAGTTAGATAAGTCGGGGAAGATATCTTTTCCAAAATTTCTTATTTCCACAGAGCTTTTACGGGAAAGCAGAAGAAGGCATTAAACCTCAATATGCACATACGCGCAAGTCTCGCCCACGAAACTCTTAAGAATGGCGAGAAGCACGATCGAGAATGCATCGAAGCGGGGTACGTCTTCAGATCCTTTTTTAGTGATCGTCAAGCCATACTTTATATGCTGCGGTTAATTCCAGTGGCTGTGACCAATTCAGGGCCTCTTAATTTGCTCAGATTTGCAAGATCTCATTCGCCTCCTTAATGACCGTTGGGTGATCAACAAGAGCATCAGGGTGATCGGTGCTTGCGATCACTTCAGCCCGCATATTTGGGCCTCTTAATGTCAACAACTCTCGATTTAGCCGGGGCTGAGCATATACACCGCTCGCTGTCCCGGCTACCTGTCGAAATTCGTGCAACTTTCCATTATGCAAAAATTTTATTCGATTTTTGTTACATTTACAATTCGATCGCAATGAGATACCGCGTAACGGTCTCGGGCTCCGATAAAAGGCCTTTTAACTTTTTTTCAACTTTTACTCGATGGGCTGGTGGCTTTTGGCCCAGATTTCTCGAGACGGCACTGTTGCTAATTACTTTGTTCTTTTTGAAGAGCTGGTTCCGGGCTCAGACACAGTTTGGGTCCTTTATGGGGTGAGAGAAAGTTTGGACATTATGCTGGCCGATCATAGCGGCAATAAATATTTATATAGATCGCGCAAGTGACCAACATGCTGACGTTATGTGTTTTTTTATGAAGTCGACAATTAAGAGATCCGAAAATCTCATTTTTCCTGGGAACCTGCGTTGATTGGATTTCGTTTTCATTAAGAAATGCAGTTTTAAATATTTATTATACTACCATTGGGAGATATCATTTTGCTTACATGCAATGAAAATTGTCGTGGGAATTCCAAGAGATTTTTTACATGACTTAGATTCATTTGAAATGTCGTGAAATGCTTAACTAATGTGTCAGCTGCAGACAGTTGTATTAAATACTAATTTAGATACGGTCTTTGAGCAGTAAAAAAACCAGTTTTGGCCATTTTTGAAATACCATTATAAATAAATAAACAACCCGAATTTCATATTCAACTAAAACACAAGCGACTTAAAAACCTGTGGGAGCCTATATGCCAGTAAGCCCAATATGTGATATCAGTTTGACTACTTGGAATTTTTCAAATCGTAGTTCAATCGTCAATTGTCCTGAGCAACGCGGGTCGAATGCACGGCCGCATTGTCATGGTGAAACACATCTTCGTTTTGACCATTAAGTCCATCGCGCTTTTCAGTCCCTCAAAAAGTCATACGTACTATTCTCCTACTACATACAATATCGTTTTTGTTCTGGAGTGAGCAGACGCAGCACCCATCTTGCGTAAAGTTTGTTGCATGTGTAAATTATTATACAAAATAAAAAGAACCCGCTCAATTAAGATGTCCTTGAGCTAACTCGTGCACTTAAACTCGTCTGTTCAGCCAAAACAATATCATAGACTCTACCGATGATTTCTGGCGTCACAGCTGTTTGTGGAGCTCCAGGACGACGTAGTGCAACCCACTGATCTCATTAAATCGAGCAAAATTCATACAAATTCCCCCATACATCATACAACAATGTTTTTTATTAATTTCCAATCCCCAGGGAATGTTCATACCTCTCACAAAGGTCACACTATCACCACCCACAGTTTCTATATTAATTAATATTTTCACTCTGTTTACCTAAAATATTTTCATAATAAATAGAATAAAATAGATGTTTGCAATTTAATCCAATTGTAGGCAATAAAGTCTCCTGAAGGACTACCTAATTATTTTTTGATTTATGTCCGCTCATAAGAAAACGGCTTCATTTGGTAACGAAACGAGTGATATTCTGATATTCCACCATGACAACACACCATGTCACTCATCCGCAATCGTCATACCAGAACTCATTCAGTTACGCTACGAATGGCCGTCCCATCTCCCATTTTATCTAGAAGCGGTTCACGTCAAACAAGCGGGGCATTGCCAAAACAGAGACCTATTTTGCAGAATTCGACAAATGATAGATTTTTGACGGCTTAAAAAAGTTGGGACTTCGCTGGACTGAATATATTGAGATGTCACCTTTCTAAATAACACTATGGATGTGTTCAAATACTGAGAAATTGAAAGATTGACGCGTCCATTGCGAATCTTGCCAACAACAGATATATGAATAAGATCCAGAAATAAGACACGCCGAAGTCACCATTTCCAGAATTTCATTTAATTAAACAAAAAAAAACGAACTAAAGCACAGATCTACAAAAATAAACATATGAAGGGTCCAGGGAAAGAATAACCAAAGCCCATGTACACGGATTGTGAGAAAAACGGGAAGTCACCATTTTATCAAGAGGTTGGATTCGAAGAGATCTTTTAGCAGTCTGCAGTTGTTGTGCGGACTTGAAAGTGTTCAGATTTGTTTGAATGCAACGACAGTTAAAAAATTTGTTGTGAACAAATTTGCAAAACGAAAAAAATATCAAGTTAGTGGCTTCAGTCTTTTATTTTTTATGGGACTCCTCTTACTGTTTTGTACAAAATTATGATGCAAATACATGCAGAAGCATATCATTAGTACAACTGTACAATTTTAGTAGCCATATTTTCTCTGTTTGCACGAAAGTCCAAAAATCCCAAAAGATGATCTGAACCAACCTACGAACGGGTATCTCTGGCTAATGATAGGTCTTATGTGAAAAGCTCAGCAAGCTAACATTGCCTAATACATTCTGCGTTAAATATATCGCATACATCCATAATTACATCTCATTATTAAAAAAGCAGAAATAGCACCTAAGGCATATCTGCTCCCTGCCGGCGGCATTTTCCCATCTTCTGAATAGGCAGAGTCGCCAAACATGCGCGCGCATACCTGTCGTGATGGAGTTACTGTTTAAAATTCACTGAGCGGCCGATGATGACATCTATTTCTCAGGTATTTCCCAAAAAATCTCATCAAAGCAATCAATTGATCATGCCGGATTGCTCCTGTGCGGTGGATCGCCGTCTCGATTGGGTCCCTCGCTGAGTCGATCGATCGGGTTTTCTCCTATGGGAAATTTAACGCGTACACTGGCATTGCGCAATCGGAGCGCGCAAAAAGCGCGCGGCGAGTGCATTAAACTAATGAAAAACAAGTCGTCGACGAGTAGGACAAGCCAAACTGTTTCAGGTTGATTGCGATCACGATTATGATGATCACACTCGCGGTAACGTTCCGATCGCGAATACGACAAAATTAAAGCGATGCTCTAGGCGCACCGAGATGTGCTCAGAAAGCTTCTGGATCTTGTGAGGCAACAGCCTGAGCATTCGCCGGTGCAGCAGCCGTGAGCATCTTGAACGTGTTACAGTGCTCGATGCCGGGGCTCCAGCTCCGAGGATCATGAGAGGCGCGTTGCGTAAGGGTCTTAAACTGAATTTTATACAGATGTGATCGCAAATAATCACCCAGTGGTAATCGCGAAGCGACAGAATGGGGTCATAAATGTGGTCGCCGCCGCAGTTAGTTTTTTATGTGGACACATAAAGCGACAAAATAATTGCAAGTGGTCTTGGAAGGCACGGGGGGGCATTCGGGGCGCCCCGAAAGCATCTTCCCGGCCTGATCGGTGCCGTGTCGCAACCAAGTGGTATAGAGAGATACTTAGGCTCGCATTGATCATGCCTCCTGCATTGTTGTTGGCCGCCTCGTAAAAGACCGCTCCGCTGTCTTCTACGGATGCTCCGGTAGTCGCGGGATTCGGAGGTTGAGAGTTGATGAAATTCGCCTGCTGCCAAGGCTTTACCGGTAGAGTGACGAAATCTATCGCTCATCGATGCCAGCGGCGGCAAGGATATAATTAGAGCCTTTCGGGCACCGACACTTTAAAATAATTTTTTTCTGGCGAATCAGAACGTCGTGGTTGACGCGTTGCAATTAGCAGGTGCCAATTAGTGTCGTTAGCGATTGCTGGTGCACGTGTCCCTCACTGGCTGCATCGAGAAGATCATGGGCGATGCCGCGACTTTTAATTAATTGCCCGATCGCTGTCATAAATTTCGGGTCATGAGGGACAGACACACGGGGCTAATTATCCCGCGAACAAGAGCTCCCTTTGTCAGCCAATGACTTCCGAGCTGTGTACCGATCGCAAGAGAGGTACGAGCGCTGATTGTCTGCTTTATGTCCGCGGTCCCGTTCATTACCTGTGCCGTGATACCGCGACCGGCTGATGCTCTTGTCGTTTCCCAGGTATACCTCTGATTTAATTGACTACCCGGCCGAGGCAGTGCCGCCCAATCATGTTAAAGGACTCCGAAATTTCACTCTGTCCGCGGAGTGATTTCTTGATGGGGCTCATTTCTTTGGGGCCAGCCCAATGTTCACAATCGAACTTGCCTCCGCATCATTTGAGCCTGCCTCGGCTGTGGGCCACGCTGAGACCTCTGTCGCATGCGCGCGGTGCTTGTTTTCGGTAGGTATAGCCCCCCCTTTTCCGTTTTCGCGGATCTCGTTATCGAATTTTATTTATATGTACGACGAACCGATCCACGGCCATTTTATTTGCGGCCATGAATCACTCCCGGGAGACAAAAGGGCCCAACTCTCGACGGAAATTGAAATCCAGAAGCTGTTCATTTACTTTCTGCCAATTATAATACCATGAAAATTCACTTCTGGGGCCAATTTATTCACGGCGATTTTTATTTGATCCCTCCTTTTGTTCGGCGAATGCAGGGTACCTGAGAGGGCTTTTGTTAACCTTTTCGCTTCGCCCATTCCGCACTTGTGCCGTTATTTTGTAAGGAGATCGATCCGACGGGAATTATTTTTGAGAAAAATTGGGTTATTTGGTGAATTGATGGGATTCCCATGAGGGCAGAACAGGGAAAAGGTCATAGGGTTTGTGTTCGTGGCAGGTACATAAGAGGGACAGGAGCTTAATTTGTGCATTGTTCCTCTTTTGTTCACAGCATGCTAGAAATAATATTGTGCATGTAAATAACCGGTAAAGAGCGCTTTGCATTTTGTTTCATTTAAAATTTTTAATTAATTTGAATAAAATTTAACAAGCTTTCCGACAAAGTGCTAATTTTTAAATTGTTGACCTGCCTACTAATCTTGTCCATTGGACTGGATCATATCTTTCAAATCGTTCCTCCAAAACCAAATTCTCTTCGTCTTTTTCTAAAGCAGTTCATGTATTTTCTGGGGTCCCGCAGGGTAGCCCCTTTGAATCGTTGCTGTTTAGTATTTTAATCAACTATTTTCCAAAAGGCCTACGTTCTGGCGAACACTGACGATTTTAAAGTTTTGATGACGATTGGATCGGTACAAGTTGCTTATATCCTGCAGAATGATGATCTTGTTATATTTTCTGAGTTGTGCTCTCTATTTTAAATATTGCCAAGTGTGGTTTATTTTCTTCTAACAGGAAATCTTCCATTATAGATTTCTCTTAATTTATTTACGAAATGTTGCCGAGATTCGAGTCACTCTTGATTGCGGGTGTTATCGTTTCAGCTTTGAGACGCACCGCACCTCAAATGAAAGCTTGAACAATTGCCTAAAGATACAAAAGGTCTAAAACCTTTACGAGATGTTTCTAAAATTTTTATTTTCATCAGCGCGTGCATAAAAACATTTATGGAGCTTTAACGTTTGTTGTAAGCCATCATAGCTCATATTTGTCATCATTCTCAACTATTTACAGTAAACCCTACATGATCAAACTTTTTAAAAATTATATCAGCTTTTGATATTTGTGGCGCCATCTTCGCGTCAGGATGAGAACTCTGTAAAGAAAGAAAATTGTCCCAAGGTTTTAATCCATTCTGATCGTACCACCCAAAATCCCCTATTTAATTCTTGGGAACGCAAAAAGGTCTTATTCCATAATTCGGCACTCTAAACATGAGCGAGGGGAAAAGAATGAGGTTTACTATTTTGGCTAAAATCACCATCGCCCAGGAAGACAGTAAACATAATTTATTAGAAACGGTTTCACCATGTAATGTAGCAGCCATTAACAAAAGGTCGTGAAAAACTGATTAACTCTGAAAATTTGCTCATCATTTTCCCACTGTCGGAAAGTATTTCTCAATCGGCTTCCGATTCTCAAGCCATCAGAAGCGCCATCAGGAGTTGCCAGCGGAGCTAATTATTTGACTAAACGGCGTTTTTGTGTTGGAGGCGCAGGGACGAGCAAACCGTGAGGTGATGTTCAATAATTTTGTTCAAAGCAATTAGCTGGCCATGTTCGGCCACTAATGAGTACAAAACATTCTGCCTGAACACAGGCACGCTAGCCGTCCGGTGAGTTATGTCTGTCAGGGGCTAAGACTTACGAGGATCCATCCGAGAACTAGAGAGATTTGCACCACTCCGCGGATGCAGCCGGCAGCAGCAGCGCGCAAATGATTAAAAATTCAAATGTCCATTGAGCGCTTTAGCTGGCCGTCAATCGCAGCCCGGGACTACGCTAACAGGCTGTCGCGGCGCCAGTAAAAACTCATAAATAGCTGGGAACATGCCCCGCAAGCCACCTGATTGAAAAATAATGTCGTGATTATCTTCTGCAATTAAAATTCCTCGCCCTGCTACTCACCCATAATTTAAATGACTTCCTCGTCGGTGCATGCCTGAAATGCCTCTCCCTCCAGGGATAGGAGCTTTGCTGTCCCGTACCCGATCCCAGGTGACTTCACGACTTTGCGGTGTATAATTGTGCCGCGGCGCATCTCTATTTGTATTTTTTTCGGCCTGGAGCACATCTATCACCCGTGCACCAGGCCCAGGCCACATTTGTCCATGACACGATCCGTGCCTACCAAAAACCCTCAGAGCTCCCATGGAGCGAAAATTTTTTGTGGGTTTTCCTATTCGCGAGCCGCGCTGGTCCACTGCACGGCCAAGAGGACGGGATGCCGCAAGGCAGCCCTCACGTACCTTTAAATTTGACACGAGATAAATTTGCAACCTTTTAACCTACATATCCGCGGATCTGGTTATGGTGCATGTCTCGCGATGCGATGCATCGCAGATTCATCTATCTGTCCCCGGTGAGTGCCATGCATGAGGCTTGTGTGGACTCCGGGAATCGACTGGGTCGTGATTCCGACTCATTCACCGTGCAGCAGTTGATTTAATTCACATGCGCATGCGCAGAACGTTTTCCTTCGATTTTTGTTTTTCCGCCCCGCTCTTCGATGGCATTTTTATTTGCTTGATTTTTCCATTTGTGATTCTGTTTTTCCACTATTTGTGTGTCGTTTTGTTTTGTCCCGCTGAAATATTCATGCAGGCCCTGAATTATGCCCAGCCGCGAGTTGAACCGGTTGTTTTTTCTGCTGCGGATGTTGGAGGGCAAAACACAAAGCACTTTCTGGCGTTTTCTGAGGAAGATGAAGTATAAACACAAAGCACTTTCTTTCTTCACCAAACCACTGATATTATATTACATTAACTAACAATTAACGATATACACTTTAACTATTACTTAGTTATACAAAGATAAAGATATATAAGATATAAGATATAAAAGAAGATACAAAAGAAGTACGGTTGTACTCCGCGGATGTTCTGGAACCACTGCCAATACCGCCCCCATCGATTCTGCTTGCCCTCGCGATGTCAGTTAGATGACCCAATTGGGCACCTCACGTGTCGCTGATCCAGCGGAGTTTCCCAATAGGGAACGTGCTTTAAGCAGCCGGTCATAGGGTGATTGGCCGATGGTCCTGACGATGCAAATCGATGACCTGCATGTGCTGCGGAATCACAAGGCGTTGACCTGCATGTGCTGCGGAATCACAAGGCGTCAACATTCCGGGCGGCGTTGAAATGTATCAATTTCAAAACTAAACAAGAAATAAAAAAAAAATATATCAGTAGAAAGAGGATCATGCAGGGGCATTTCCTCCCGTTGCACGACTGGCTCTTGATGATGAAAGGAGTTATTTAAGGAGCGCTCCGACTCGCCCATGCTGTAGGTATCATGGTTGACGACAGATATAACCAAAGAAGGATGAGGTGAGAGGTAGGATGATAAATATAGGATCGCATTAGGGATTAATTGAAGTGCAGTTGTTTAATGGCGGATAAATCATCGTGTGGCGATGTGCGGTCTGTAAGTCGGTTGTTATGGTTTCTGATGAAGAAGCTAGGACTGTGGAACTCTCTTCGGCTTCTTTCTCTTCCTGGCAGACTACAGACGTCAGTTCGTTATCCGTTGCAGCTTTGCTTCCTTGATGGATGATGTAGTTCGTGCACGTATCACAAAGGGCTCCTAAAAGCCACCAACTGCAGCCGCGAATCCGTTTGATCAATGATATGTTGATAAGGACCGAGAAAACGAATTTTAATAGATTAAAACTCGTCCAGATTGCTATGACACCAGCACTAAGACTACCAAACTTCGTAAAGACGGACCAGGTTGGATGCATGTATTTAGACACGAATGTATTCAAATGTTTTGATGAGAATAGGTGTAAAAGGTTGAGATCTTGCTGATCGGTGTCATGTCCTATTAGGGTTTTGGTAATTAGATTTTCAATTGCCTTTCGTTCCGTAGGATACATGATTTGCCGGCGTAGTTCTTCCGTTGTATCATAGGAATAGAGACCAGACTTGATCAGATCATGTACATCTTCATACTTCCATGGAACATCCTTGGTGGGATGTAACATGGATGGAGCTTCTAGCTTATGACTTGCAGGACTGAATCCATACCACGAGCCATGGATCAAATAAGCTGGCATCAGAGTTGATGAGCACGGAATCTCGGTGCCATATTCATGGAGAAGGTGCGTAGTAGGAGTCATGAAGTAGCTTCTGTTGGTGTATGTCACAGGAAGTTCATGGTAACATCTCTCGGTCTTTCGTACAATTACCTCGACTGCTTGGCATCTGATTAAGTAAATCGCCTCCCCTCTTGCAATAGCCGTGAATCCGGGTTCTTTCATCTGCATGAAGGCAAATTCCGCAGGATGTTGATGAGCTACGGCTAATTGCGTTTCAAGTACTTGACGCTCTACTTCACATTTCTTGTGGATTAAATGTCTGTGTAGGTTTTCGATTTGATGTTTTAAATGTCTTTCTACGTAGACGAATTTTGCATTGATATATGCGAAAAGATCGATGTTCTTCGGATTTATAGATTCTGCTTTGAATACGTATTCCACAGAGGTTTTCTTTACTATAAGCAGTCGAGGATGTTCTGTTTGGTATCCAGGATGTCGACAGATGGCAATCTCCTTAATGATCTCGAGTGCAAAGATGATATCTCCAGTGTGTACCGCGTAAATGATATGGGTTTGATTGTTCGTAAGGTCCAACGTCTGAGTTTTTGTAGCGTTGCCTTCGAACAGAACGGTATGGGATATAGTCTCACATGACTTATCGGAGATCAGGTTCCAAAAACTCATTCCATACTCGATATCCATGCAATTTCCTGACGTATATGGGCAAACAACACTGTTTCGCAGAACCACATGGTTATCATCCAGTCGTAAGGTGCCCATGTAGTTATGGAGGGTAATTTCTATGGCCTGGATTACAATGACGCCATGCCAGGAATGTGCTCCGAATGTATATGATGTTCCTTCGCAGTTACCCTTGTAGTCTAAAGAACCAGCAATAGTCTCGGTAAATCGTGTTGATGAGTTCGCTTTAATATCCATGATGATTTTACCATTTTGAAGTTTATATTGTCCTTTAAGTTGGAGATTCATGCATTCCTCCTGTGTTATATCAGCGATAAAGGAACTTAGTCCTCCCGGGACCACCGAAAGATGGCTGAACATGCCACAATGGTAGACGGTTTGCAATATATTTATCTTGCATTGTGAAATGTGAATAGGCGCTACGGTATTTATTTCTAGTAGCTGGATATCTTCGGTTTCAAGAAACGCTTTAGAATGCTGCATTTCACAGTTTCCAACACTTAATACCGATACCCTGGTATGATTCATCTTATCGTGTCCACAGTCGTAGGCAATAAGAGCGTTAGCCGTTGAGATTACGGTTACAAAAATAACGATTTTAATCCCCATGAGGAAATTTTCTGTAGAATTAAGGGGAATGATTATAGATTAGCGTTACAAATTAATGCTTATGGCTATTAAATTCTTATTGAACTGAAGCTAAATTTACTATCTCTTGGTAACCATTAATCTAATCAGCACATTCTGTAGACATATTTTCAAGCGTTTCGGCTTGCTCATTGTTCACAAATGGTAACGGACAAATTTTAGTAATTGGTCTCGTTAGCTGAGTGGAGGCAGTTTTCACCGTGACTACACGGGTGTGGTCATCTTTGCCTATATGAGTCTCCACTATACGGGCGAGTTTCCACGCAGATGGGGGTAGATTGTCCTCCTTCAAAAGTACTAGCTCTCCGATGTTAATTGAAGGCTGAATGGTTTGCCATTTTGTTCGTTGTTGTAATCGAGACAGGTATTCGGCAGACCAGCGTTTCCAAAAGTCGTATTTGAGCTTTTGTAGAAGTTGCCAACGCGATACAACTGATAACTTCGAGTCGTTTCGATTTACATCTGGTAATGTAAGAGGAGCATCTCCAACCAGAAAATGTCCTGGAGTGAGAGGTGTCAGATCCGCTGGGTCTGAGGATAAGGGATACAGCGGTCGTGAATTTAAGATCGCCTCTATCTGAGTTACCACCGTGGTAAGCTCTTCAAATGTAAGAAGCGTTTGGCCAACTATACGTCGAAGGTGGTGTTTGATTGATTTCACTCCCGCCTCCCAAAGCCCACCGAAGTGTGGTGCTCCGGGGGGAATGAAATGCCAGCTAACGTTTTGAATGGCGAACTGTTCGGCTGCTATTTCCATATTCCGGCTGATTGCATCATTCAATTCATTTTTAAGAATTTTTGAGGCTCCAACGAAGTTAGTGCCGTTATCACTATAAATGTCCTTGCATATGCCACGTCTGGAGAAAAATCTTCTAAGAGCTGCTAAGAACGCTTCAGAACTTAAGTCGCTCACAACCTCAATGTGTATTGCTTTGGTCGCAAAACATACAAAAATGGCGATATAAGCCTTAGAGGTCTTCGCGTTTCTAGTTCTATTCAGTTTAATCGTGATTGGTCCCGCGAAGTCGATTCCGACGGCATAGAATGGACGTTGTAGCGTAATTCGGTTTACAGGGAGGTTTCCCATAATTTGGCTAGCGGTTTGCTGTTTCCATCGCACACAAGTCATGCATCGCCGCAAGACTTTTTTGACCGCTCTTTGGAGACCTATTATCCAATAAGTTTTGCGTAATACGGCGCAAGTGAGACTAGGTCCGCCATGCATGGAAATGGTATGCGTATGCTCAATCAATAACTCTGTTAATTTTGAAGAATATGGCAATATGATCGGGTGTTTCTCGGAGAACGGTAAATTGGCTTCTTCCAATCGTCCTCCTACACGAAGAATATTATCACCATCTAGGAATGGCGTCAAAGATTTCAATGAACTTTTATTGGGAAGAGGAAGTTGATTACCAAGACTGGTTATTTCCGGAAGAAAGGCCGTTCTTTGGCATTCCCGAATCAGATGTAGTTTAGATCTTTCAAGTTCATTTGGAGAAAGGGGTTTACCCGCGGTTGATTTCGATGTAGAATTTTTTAATTTGCAATTATAAACAAAACGATAACACCATGCTAGGGTGCGACAAGCTTTTGTGTAGCTAGAAAATCGGTTAACGATGGGTTCTACCCGTACTTGAACTTGAAATGACTTAACTTTCCTTATTTCTTCGATCACTTGCTCTGAGTCTTGTTCCTGTTGCAGCATTGGCCAGTATTCAGGGCTCAGTTTTAACCATGAGGGGCCGTGCCACCATGCAGATTGTTGGCTTAGCTCTGATGCGAGCACTCCTCGTGATGCCAAATCAGCTGGATTATCTTCCGAGGGAACATGTCTCCACGGTGCTTCGGCGGTATTACTGATAATGTCTGTTACTCGATTTGCGACAAATGACTTCCATCGACTGGGATGCCCTTTAAGCCATGCCAAAACTACAGTTGAGTCCGACCATAGATGAAATTGTATGGTTTCACCCAGGTGTTTCTTTAAATATCGTACCAGTTTCGAGAGTAGGTGAGCTCCACAAAGCTCTAATCGAGGTAGCGACACCGTTTTTACAGGAGCGACTCGTGTCTTAGATATGAGTATATAAGTTGAACAATTGCCGTCATCTTGCAGTACTCGAGCATAAATGACTGCAGCGTATGCTCGCTCTGAGCTATCACAAAACCCGTGAAATTCGATGGATGATGTAGGTAGAAAAGTTATCCACCGAGGCATTTTAATTTGTTCTATGGCTTGTAAATCGTTTACGATTTCGTTCCAACGTGTTAGAAGTAATGTAGGAATAGTAGAATCCCAATCAATTCCAGCGAGCCAGAGACTTTGTATTAGTATCTTGCCGCAAATGATAATAGGGCTGATCCACCCCAAGGGATCAAAGAGTTTAGATATCTTTGATAAAATGTGTCTTTTTGTGGGGGGACCCCCAAAATCTAGGTTAAGTTTATAGTAAAAAGTATCCTCTTTCGGATTCCATGTAATGCCAAGTGCTTTGATCGTTTCTTCCCCATTCAGGAGTACATGAGGATTGTCAGCTAAATCTTCGGGTGGTAAATCTTTAAGAATATCCTCATGATTCGCTGTAAACTTCCGTAGATGGAAACCTCCCCGTTTGAGTAGGGCTATCAGATCTTTCTTAAGGCTGTTAATTTCAGTGATAGTTCCTCTGCCAGTTAGAACGTCATCCACATAAAAATCATGCAGTAGACATTGAGATGCTTTTGGAAAGTCTCGCCTTTCGTCAGCTGCTAGTTGATGAAGCGTGCGAATAGCGAGATATGGAGCACAAGCCACTCCGAAGGTAACGGTTGCGAGACGGTAGTCTTTTACTGGTCCATGTGGATCGGGGCGCCATACTATTTGCTGGTAATTGGCGTCATCGGGATGTACCCAAATTTGTCGGTACATTTTTTCGATATCTGCTGAGAATACATATTTGTGTAAACGCCATCTCAGTAATATCGTCATCAAATCTTGCTGTAAGGCAGGACCAGTAAACAGTTCATCATTCAACGATTTATTCGTAGTACCTTTATACGATGCGTTAAATACCACACGCAGTTTGGTGGTGGAACTACAATCCTTTATAACACCGTGGTGCGGCAAGTAATTTCCTATCAAGCTTGCGTGGTCGAGAGATATTTCTTCCATGTGCTGTAATGAGAGGTATTCTTTGAGAACGGTATTGTAGTCGTTCAGATATCCCTTCTTTTCTGCAGTTTTTTCTACAGATAAGAAACATTTCAATGCGTCGTGTCTCGACGCACCTACTGCTGATATTGCCTTCGACTTAAAAGGGAGTCTTACTACGTATTTGCCGTCAGCGCATCGGCTATGAGTTTCTTGGAAATGCTTTTCACATAATTTCTCCTCAATGGTCTGGGTCTGATCTTCACGGACTTCTTCGATTTCCCAAAACTTTTTCAAGTCGAAAGTGCTTTCCAAAACATTTACATACGATTGAATTTTAATTGGAGAATTCTGTGATGATTCTTCAAGCTTTCCAGATAGAAGCCAGCCAAAGATACTGTTCTGCGCAAGCGGAGTACCTGCTGGTCCGAACTTGACTCCATTCAGTATTATAAATGGATAGATATCTGCTCCTACCAGCATGTCAACTGGCTGTGGTTTATCGAAACAGGGGTCAGCTAGTTCCAATCCCTGTAAGTGTGGCCAATTCGTATCGATGATCGCCTTGGATGGAAGAAGATCGGTTAAACGATCCAATATAATGGCATTTGTTTCTATATGCTTGTTAACATTGCGGGCATGTAGCACAATTGTTGCCATTTTTCGGGACAAAGCTGCTTCAGTACTACCTAATCCCGTTACCATTACCTGGGTTGAATTGGCGCGGAGTCCCATTCGTTTTATAGCACCAGCTGTGATAAAAGTCGCTTGAGAGCCCGGGTCTATCAATGCGCGAATAGCATAGAGACCTTGAGGAGTATCGACTTGCACAATTGCCGTTGCGAGTAACACTTGTTTATTTTCAGCCACAAAGTAAGTTGATACATGGGACGTAGATACCCCATTATTCGGTATGTTGCCCGTGGTCAGGGCCACCGTTGCTTCCGTAGGTAGTTCTGTCGCACGCGCTTGATTAGGGAAATGCAGCAATGTGTGATGCTTCGCTCCGCAGTTGGCACATTTAGCTTTGCTGAGGCATTTGTTTACGGTGTGATATTTCCCCAAACAATTAAGGCAGCTACTAGTGGACTTTGCCGTCTTTAAACGATTTTTGGGGTCAAGTTTAATGAACTGAGGGCATTGACGGAGCGCATGATTACCGCGGCATAATTGGCATTCTGACTTCGATATATGAAAGTTCTGCACTTTCGTATTTGGTTTATTGTTGGTGTCACATTTCTTTTCGCTTGTAGGTTTTGGTTTTGAACCACTGATAGCTTCTAATGTGCGGAATCTTTGTTCGAGAAATCTTTTAAAGTCTTCCCACGTTGGCACGTCGGTGTTATCACTGACAGATTCTTCCCAAGCCTTGTGGGTTTCTAGTGGTAATTTCTGAACTAACAGATGCACTGTAAGGGGATCCCAATGTAGCGTATTGACACCAATATTGTGAAGCGATGCGAGACATTCGCTCGTTACATCTAGCAGAGCTTTTATGTTGCTAGCCGATTCCACAACAATTTTTTGTTGCCCCGTAAATGCTTTCAAAAGGGATGATACGAGAATTCTTTTATTCTCGTAGCGACATTTGAGTGCACTCCACGCTGATGCATAATTAGCTTGCGTTATGCTAAATTGCTTAACGACATTAGCGGCGTCGCCAGTGAGAGTCGTTTTTAAATAATGAAATTTTTGGACATCCTCTAGCGCTTGATTTTGATGGATCACAGACACGAACAGATCACGAAAGCTAACCCAGTCGTTGTAATCTCCGGAAAATTTCGGAAGCGTAATCCGAGGTAAACTTGAATGATTGGGAGTTTTCGGATCGTCTCTGGAGGTCTGGCGAGAAAGAGTTGGATCGCTTTCCTTTTCAGCCTTTTCCAACTTTTTTATTGTTTCGAGTAATTCACCTTTGAACTCATAGAACAAGTCTTCATATAAGGAGAGTTGGTCTTGAGTGAAATACTCGAGATTCCCGTGTTCTGCAGTCTTTCGCTGGACGATTTGGCTGTGGTTACTTGTGAACCGTTGCCAGAGGTCATGCCAGCCATTAACCCGGCTCAGATAATAGCCGTGAGTTCGCTTGGCCAGTGGAGTTTTCTTGGTATTGGACACAAATTTATTCATTTGGTCCATTAGAGCGTCTTGCGCGCAAATAAGTTTCTCCATGGTATCAAGCCCAAGCGACATTGTGATCGAGCTCACTCGTTAATACACGATAATACTAGACACCTTACACCGCACTTCAATTAGATAGGAAGAAAAGGTACTTACAAATAGATATTGCTGGACAGGAATCCGGTTCGAAGGACCAATGTTTTTTCTGCTGCGGATGTTGGAGGGCAAAACACAAAGCACTTTCTGGCGTTTTCTGAGGAAGATGAAGTATAAACACAAAGCACTTTCTTTCTTCACCAAACCACTGATATTATATTACATTAACTAACAATTAACGATATACACTTTAACTATTACTTAGTTATACAAAGATAAAGATATATAAGATATAAGATATAAAAGAAGATACAAAAGAAGTACGGTTGTACTCCGCGGATGTTCTGGAACCACTGCCAATACCGCCCCCATCGATTCTGCTTGCCCTCGCGATGTCAGTTAGATGACCCAATTGGGCACCTCACGTGTCGCTGATCCAGCGGAGTTTCCCAATAGGGAACGTGCTTTAAGCAGCCGGTCATAGGGTGATTGGCCGATGGTCCTGACGATGCAAATCGATGACCTGCATGTGCTGCGGAATCACAAGGCGTTGACCTGCATGTGCTGCGGAATCACAAGGCGTCAACACCGGTGAAAATGGGGGTCTATAACTAATCGCTCTGCTCGGATTTCCTTTCAGTGGATTTTGCAAAACCATAAAGTATTGGGCCTCCATGTGACACACGATTAAAATAATCATGCAATGCAGACGGACTTTTGAATGCGGCCAAATGGATGGCTGCAGATAACCGCCATCGCAGCGGTGAGTTACAAATCGATCTGGTACGACCAGGAGATAAATGGATGTTTGGCATGGCAGGATAGTTTAGTGCCCCGCCCCGGGGCTCCGTTCGTACCCAACTCGACCCGGCTAGGAATTTTCTGCGCATTTTCGATCAGCACAATTGACTTACATGGGACTAAAAAGGCAGTCTGGCTACTGCGGAGGGTCTCCGCGGTTGTGGTGACAAATTCGGTGTACGGTGAGCGGTCATTTGAAGTTTTATTTACTGCTATCGCTCACACCCAAAATGGTGAGTTATTTGGCACTTTTCTTAATTCATCTGTGCACACAATTTGCTGCAACTAGCAGCGCCTTTAAGCTTTTTGTTGCGGTGACAATATGCGACGGAATGCAACAATCTATCGCGTAAATTAGTGCGTTTAGCATGGAGCTACCTTCCCAAAATGGGTTTTCCAATGACATGGTTAGCAATCCGGCTCCTTAAGGCAATTATGTTTCCCTTAAAATGATTTACAAAGTTTCTTCTGCTTCTAAAGATCTCTAGATCAGTATTACAGTAGTTACCAGTGCTACGTAAATTTCTTCATGTCCATTTCAAGTCCACCCAAAAATTTTCAAAGGATGTCCTTGTCAAAAAAAATCATGAGTGGGATTGGTAGGTTGAAATTTCAGGAATGTTTTTAACGTATTTTGATAATATTTTTATTATAAAGTTTTTATGTGGAGCTTCGAGATCTAAAAAAAACCCACCGGTTGTTGATATTTTATTTACTATGTGCAACATTTACAGAAAGCATAAAACTAGGGCATACGTCTGGAGGAAATTTTTTAAGCAACAGGGTCTTCAATTGGCAGGTAGAGCTGATTTCATGCCACTCTTTTACTAGTCACGAAAGTTGAGGTTCCGCGGAATGCAAATATTTTCGGGTGTATTGTTTTTATATTATTGTGCAAACTCATGCAGGAAAATCCACAAAGAGGAAAAACTAAATACAGGAAAACCGCAAAAGCACAAAAAGCCAAAACCCAAAAACTCAAAATCACTCGAAAGCATAAGAACTAAAAACTCAGAGGAAATACTCAAAGATCCAAAAACGATAAACACAAAAGACCAAAAAGCATAAAAAAAAACAAAAATCTAGAAAAACTCAAATACACCTTCCGGAGAACTATACAAGTTGAACAGATTTTGCACCGCGAGGCCTGACGTTATCCTGTATCAGAATCAGCTTGTGCGAGTAGTTTTTTTCCAAGCTCCGTTCCAACGTATTAGCTCAAACTATGTACAATTCGATATTTTGTGTGCCACATCGCCTCACTTTGTTACTCGCGGTCGAAATCACAATTTGGATATTACTGGTTTTTGGGGATGAATGGTGACATTTTCGACGTTGCGTTGCATCAAACACGAAGTTGGTACCACTGAATAGGCCCGAATTACATTTGGAGCTGATCATTCGCCTTCGACCGAATTTTTGAGGGAAATAACGACTTTAAAATTAAATGGCAGCTTAAACTTATGTCATTTTGGATTGACAAGTGTTATATGTATGTTAAACGTCAGTTCTGTTTGCTAAGTTGTTGTTTTTCGTCGTCAATTCCCTCAAAGTGAGCTGAGTGCCAAATCCGTATCAAATGCTCTTTGCGTTTGGGAGTAGGTACTGCGAATTTGACTCTTGAGCAAAGTCGATGTGAATGTAATCAACAACACGCAAAATGCAAAGCCAACTTGGACTGATCAGTCCCTAATGTGATTTGGCCCTTATTCCCCTAGCTAATGACCGCTAAAAAATCAGACCCAAAATGGACGTTTTAGGATAATAAACTGTGAAACTCTTTTGTCCAGGTTAAGAAAATAGATGTGCGCCTGTCTTTAAACTTTAAAGGAAGCATAAAATTAGGTTACGTGTACGTGACATTTTTTGAGCTACAGCGTCATTGCTGATTTCAGGTGACCGGTTAACTGCGGTCGACCGAGGGCAAAAAGAAGTACAAGATGAATGCCTACTCTTTTTTTCTAATTATTTCAAAATTCGTATGTCCAGTTCCTTTGCGAAAGTGCAATTCAGTTTAGTACAAAAAAAAAAGATTTGCGTGAAATGCAAGTCAAAAGTAGCAGAAAATTGGTAACTGTAGCAAATCTCTGGTGACTACCCGAAGACTGCCAGCAAATTCTCACATACGTGATTAGATGAAACTTGGGGAGTTTCACGGCGCAGCACACGTTTTTCATCATTTCCAAAGCAAGGTTGCGTGCATCTACACCGAGTCACGGAATTCCTCCTCGGTTGCGATATGATACACGACTCTCGTTCGGAATTTTCCACCGGCGCGCTCTGCTATTATTGCCATACATCAACGGCCTTATAAATGGATCACGTAGCACCGGAGGCCACAGGGGAAAATATTAATTAGGAAGATTTAGAGGCAAACTTCCTCGACGTCCATCCGAACTGGACCACTGTTCGCGCACTGCGAGGTGCACCAGACCCGGAGAGCGAGGAGCTGCGGTGGACGGCGGTATCGGTCGGGATCGCGCTCTTAATTGATTCAGCTCTTCGAGCCGAGGACGACCTCGACCTCGTCCGCTATTTATTTTAGGTAGAAAAAAAAACCGCGCCATCCATCCGGCTCGAAGGCCAGCGCAGGCTCCCCCGAGCCACTTGCGAAATACGAAGGTGTACTTGCGCCTACTAAAGTAATTTTCACTTCCTCCATTTTGCGCAATCTCCAGGCCACAATCTCGGAGCCGGCGAGCCAACCACCGGGGCCCTGAGAGTCGGAAAAGTGTTAATGATATTTCCCCATTGCTTCTTTCATCTGGAATTCGTGCCTTCGATGGTAGGACGAAACAAGTTGAGGTCTCGCTAGTAAATCGCAGTTAGGTGCACGTTTCTTCTAACAATCATGTTGCTGCGCCAGGTTAGTCTGATTTATGCCAGAGGAAACTGATTTGGTGCGTGCTCATGTTGCACGTTAGATGATATTTTTGCGGTGCCCCCGCCCCCGCGCCCAGAAATCACCTCGCTTTGCTGCTCGCCTCATGGCTTAGTGCTCTGAGAAAAGGTTTTAAGGTTTTCGGTGTAGCTTTGTTTATTTACCTCTGTCAGGACGCCGTTGAGTGGCTTTCGGTACGATATGGGAATTGCGGCAATTGAGAGTCTTCTGGGAATTATTTCTGAATGTATTTCGCTCCTGGGAAGGTGCTCTATGCCGAACATGATCTTTCGAGAGCGATCTGTGGGTCAAGTGAAGATCAAACTGTAGAAATTTCCACTTAATGTGCGGAGATGAGAGCAAACTTTGCTAAGATTCATTTATTTATGATTTCATCGGATCGGAAAAAGGGCATAGGGCATTCAGCTACTGCTGTTGTTTCATCCATAAAATTCGGTTTGACGACAGTAAAAAAATATTCAATGTTTGTTGTAATCAGGTGAGCGACAAAAAAGCCCATGTATGTATCTTGCAGGAGCTAAACTTGGCAGCCTCAAAATGACGACATATAGTGAGAGGAATCTTCACGTTATGGGTGTAAGAATTAAGAACAAAAATAAAAATGGAAATTTGTCAAAAAATATCAACCAGGCAACCTTTCGCATGTTTTTTAGGACGCAGCCAAAGCTTTTGTGTTTATTTTCAACCTATCCAAGGGGCCATTGAAGCGGCCAACATTACTATAAACAAAACTACGGCTAGTTGAGCGTACCATTAGCTCTAAGTAAACTAGAAAATTAACAAAACAGAGCAGAATGTCAACACACTTTCTCCGACGTATGCGTTTTCTTCCCAAAGTTTGAAAAACGTCCTTTCTGGCAAACGTGTTAAGAAAATATTTTACCATTTCCAAATGACACCCATCCACCGCACCGTAGAAAAATTTCAAATATAACGTGTAAAAACCAGGCAGACGCCTTCAACCCTTCAACTGTCACACATACTAATGCTAGTGTGAGTGGAAACGTTTGGTTCGCTTCCAATTAATCCATACGTACAAGCTGCCACATGAGGCAGGACTCCGACGAAACCGAACCGCTCGCAATTGAGTATGCACAGGAGGGGAAGTTTCCGGTTCATTCCCAAACCAAACAAAACCGTCTAGAGTTATCGCTTGCTGAAGCAGTTGAGATTTTTCTAATTTTGGCACTTTCACACCGTTCACATGCACATTTCCAAATTGTCACACGCACAAATTACTCTAATTGTGTTTTTCTCCCCCGAGAAGAAAGTGCTGGCTGCTGAGCGAAGCGATCCGTACACGGTAGGCCCGACATTCGAATCGAACTGAGCAATGAGGACAGAGAGGTACATACCTGCCTGTGATAACGGTCCGGAAAACGTTAAATTCAAATTTTAGTGGAAATTGCTTGAAGATTTGGTGGGCATGGAATGAAACCACTTCTCAGTTAAACGGTGTGATGAATGGGTTTATGCACATATGTACATGGGTCTCTCCCAGAAAATATACGCTCCGGGTACAACCTGTTTTTAGTCCTGATGGACTGTGGGGCTGTTGAGTTACTCTGGAAAAAAGTGGGAACCCAATGGAGCTGGGCTGTCAGCGAATTTTATGTAAACGCGATCTCATTTTCTGCACAAATTTACATGGGACAATCACATACTGTGAGATCCGGCGCCCGTCCCTAAAAATATTTCCGCCACACCCATGCCGTTTGCAATAATTTTAGATACCCTGAGATGTCAGTTGTCATAAACATTTAGCGTAACTGGTTGTCGCCGCAACCTTCAACAAAAATACAGACGGCTACTTAAAACGAAAGAAGACTGCCAGTACTTACCTAGTGGTGTTAACATTAAATCCGTACAGGACATAAGCAGGTGTTACGACCTGCAATCAAAACAAAAGAAATTATTAAACATATGAACTCGTTTTTCTCTAAAGCAGAATTTTTTAAACTACTCCCCAACTAGTGTCGACTCCATAAATTTGCCATTCGGCAGTGGACCGTGAGTCTCATTTCCAAGCAGCCTAAGGCAATTTTCTTTGCTCCTCAGCCATCCATCAAAGCTAGTCAAAAAATTAACATACAAACCCTGAGGTCCGACAGGTAAAAATGCGACGTCTCAAGGAATTACACTTTTCCAATGCCGTCGCTGTGCTTGTTGTAATCGGCAACGGCGGCGGCAGTTGTATACTTTGTGAAAAATTCCCCCCAATGAGTGCGAAAAAATGAACAAGAAGAAAACACCGGCCGTCCACAACGCAGAAAAATCCGCCAGAGCATATCCATAACTCCATAACTCGGAGATTTTCCCCGCGAGGAATGTTTTAATTGCCCCAAAGACGACGACGCAGACGCGGTACGCTTAGCGCAGACAACTTGTCTTCTGTCAATTGTCTTAACATGCGGTGGAGTACTTTTCAACTAGCTCGCTGGCGTCTTGCGGATGAATAAAAAAAAAATTGCTGAAAAGTAGAGAAATGGAAAATGGAGGGAAAAAAAAATTCTTTTCAACATTTTCCACAGCCGATTATGGTGGTGGAAGGTCGGGGAGGGTGTGCGAGCACTTTGTCTGGCGCGGCAGACGTAACTTGTATTGTATCCGCTCCGCGCAGGTATGCCATTCAGGTATAATTACTACTTCTGCGGCGCCTTTTGCCCGTGCTGTTCAATTTTTCATAATTCTTGCCTAGCAATGTGTTAATTAAGGAAGATGGGCCTTGATTGCACTCCCAGAGCGCTAAATAGCAGTGCGGCTGCCATTCTCCAGTTTAGCCCTGATGCTTGAAGGGCACTACGGTAAGTAAAGGTTCTCATAAAAGTATCACCAAAGGGCGCTTATATAAGAAGATAAGGTCAGGGCAGTTTGCTTCGGAATTGCTGCTGTTTTGTGAATTTTTTCTATTTGAATTCTGAATCAGTGAAAAACACAATCAGACATTGTTAACTGTTTGACCCAGTTACAACGCAAAGTCTATATGATTCATTGGTCTTGCGCAACACGCCTGTAAAATTTCATCTAAATCGTACGTTTTACGTAACAAACCATGAACATCATTTCTTGTCATTCACTCTTGCCTTCTTCTCCCTCACTTTCTAATTACGATACATTGTCTATGTCGCTCAGGAGGTCATGCGAAACACGCGTGTATTTTATCCTAATTGGATAAGTGTTTTTAAGTGTGAACCACCCAAAATATCACTTCTCGTAATTCACTCCGACATCTCCGACTCTCCCCCCACCACTTTTTCCAATTACAACGCACAGTATATGTGACTCAAGAGATCTCTCTGTTTAGCTTTTGGTATCGTGTACATAAACATATGAGCTTAGAAAATGGCAGTTACATATTCAGAAATCACAGACCCTAAGAACACAATTTCATGAAAATTCATTTACCTTGGTAACGTTCGGTCGCCATCTTGAAATTCGAAATTTCGATAGCAGATTTAAAATTAGCGACCTTAAAAGCCCACCCATGTATTCATTTATAGGGAAATACGTTAAGGTTGCAAATCATCGGTCGCCGTATTGGATCTACCATCTTTAATTATCGAACTTCGATAATAGATTCGAGATCAGTGGCCCCGAAAACCCCCTAATGTTGATGTTTATGGCAATCTCTTAAAGTTTAAGTTTTGACACTTTAGCGCCCCCTATGTATGTATGTATATTAATATAATAAAGAGGTAAATATAGCCTATGCTATTTCAAAATGTCCAGGCTACGTACCAGTAAAAGAAGTTTTCAATCGGATCTGCAATTCCAAAGACTACATCCGACAAACTCACAAGCTTTACTTTTATATTATATTGGTATAGAAGCACCTCAAGGCACTGTACTGGGTCCCATTTTTAAAAAAAATATATATTAATGATTTGTGTAACATGAAATTGAATGCCAATGGTCATTTAGTGGCCTTCGCAGAAAATGCAGTGGTCCTATTTAAAAACAATAACTAGAATCACTTCTCGTGAGCAGTCAGTTAAGGCTTGACCGTGACTAGCCGTGCTCAAAAGCTCTTGGCTTCCAGACTGTGCCAAAGCAGGACAACAATACAGGATGTGTGTTGAAGGTCACCTTGTTCTACTACTCCAGACGAAAATCCGTGTTATTAGACAGACCTGTTTTATGTAGGTAAGTGATTTCTTGGTCCGAGATAGCTAGACATATTTCCTACTTCACTTCAGTTAGGCTTCCCATACAAAGTTCGCTATGCTGGGTGATTAGCTCGCTGTAACTATCCTAATTGACGAGGGTTTCATCTGTCGCTTATTAGGAAAACCGCACTCTGGTAGTGGAAGCGTGGGACCGAGTGAGATTCGAACCTAGGACTTTTGGATCGGGAGTCTAGCACGCTTGCCACTACACTACTCTGACTAGATAGGTAACCTATATGTTGGGTATCAAACTGTAGATCTTGGTATGCTATTCTTACTTTGTTTTAATAACTTTTTTTTAATTGAATTTTCAGGTATAATTTCGCTAGTTTGACGTGACTAACGTCTTCGCTAAAAGGTGATATTGCTTAACGTTTTCCACAAAACTAATTTATTTTTTTAAGTCGAGCTAGTTGCTCCGAAATTTCTTGTTTTGGTGTCATCATCAAAAATTTCTCCAAAATTATAACAGAAAGCGAAAATTATATATTCCCTCAGTCCAGACCCATCAGCTTTTCATTCACGTTCCGCCTCAAAATTACGTGCGGGCAATTGGCTTGTGTTAAAAAATCATTGCAATTACCCCGTGATCAGCTCAAGTGCCATAATTTGCCGTCGAGTATCCATCAGCAGTGGGATTTGACTGAGAACTGGTTTGGGTGCAATCTCACCTCCTCTACATTAAAAAAAAAATATCCAAAACGCACTTTTCAATAACTCCCCATTTGGTCGATGCCGCGAATTGTTTTTATTTCTCACACATCCGAATGCCTGGGAAACAACAATAAACGCGACTGGGGCAGTTGCAGCATCGCACGGTCGGGAGCTACTGGACTGGTGCGGAGAATGTTTCGAAACGGCTCTTGCGCGCGAATATCTAAACCAAATTGAACAGGTGCGATTACAACTCATCGCATTATAACGAGCTTGTGGCATGGCAGGTTACAGACATAAAATCGCATCGCAATTAAAACCCAATCGACTCGCGTTTCACTCCGCGTCAGACCGCAGCACTGTGCTCTGCAGTGATCCCGTCCCGCCCTCCACTGCGCCACCATCTTCGACTTTTGTCGGAGACAAATTGCAGCAAAAGCAAAAGGACATGCGCGACGGGCTGGCGAAAACATGCGCGAAAAAACGCCGCCTAAGAGCTGCGTGCGCATCTCCATTTCTTCGACAGAGTTGTAAACACAATTTCACCTCTGGTAATCGCCTGATCATCCTAATCAATTTGCATACCCAGCCGGGTTTTTCTGGCGCGATGCTTACTGCGATGGAAAGCCGCCGCGCCGCGGCCGCGCACTTGCCGCCAAGTGGAATCGCTCAAGTGTCCGGCCGTCGGTGCACTTAATATGCGCTCTGCAGCCGCTAATTTTCGCCAACATACAGCCGCGGTTTGTCACTCCGCCGCGACGGAGCACTAATGCGTTTCTCAATCTCAGGTGTTCTTTTTCCGCGGCCAAACCCGACCGCGGCTAATCCACGGGGAATAAAGCCCGGTTTTGTCATTTTCTCGTTCCCGCTGATAAATGGCCGCAGTCACAGGAAAATTACCACCTAATTACCTCTGGTTTTCCGCGTCTTTTTGCTTCGCGTGCATTTTTAATAATTAGGACCCCGGCTAAATTATGCACGAAAATAACTCACCGGAGCGGCGGCGGCCGGGGCTTTCATGATTCAGGAGGTGGCACCGACAGTTGGAGACGCATGACGGCCGGTTTTCGATCAAGCCGATCGGGCTGATTGATAATTTCTAATCAGTACAACTGCCCAAAACACGCCGCTTCCCGGGAGAGTGGTGAAAACATCAAGCCGCCACTTGCGAAACATGCCTGCGCCAATCGGTCGATGGTGGCGCTCTTGCCGCTACCTCCCGGCCGACTTCTTTTATTGCTTTAAGCCGCGCGATCGCGTTTGTTCGATTTCCACCAAGAATCTGTAAAAAGATCAACGAGTGAAATAAAAGAGGGGCACCGAGTAAAAAGGAAAAACTATCCGCTTAATTTATGGCTGGTAACATGATCTTGCGATACGCACAAATGCTGCTGCTGCTGCTGCCTATCTTCCCCCCGCACACATTTTGCGACTTTAATTAATTTCTTATGTAATTGAGTTGAATTACGTGAGTTGCGTGTTCGATTTCGTGTTGTAACATTGTTCTTGACGCTGGCTCCATCACCACGACCTGAAGAAGACGTTTAGACGCCCCGGTGATTAGCCCCGACATAAATGAGAGATGCTCACAAGAATATTTGCACTTCTTTCAGGACGTACAGTTAATAAAATGTAATTGGGAAAAGATTTAGGACCCAATTAGGACTGGTGTGGCAACCATGGGAAATTTGGATTCCTCCAAATCACTCCTGGAGATCATAAAATGCTAATTACTAGCAATTACAATTTACAGTTTAGAAAAAAAATTAAATGAATTTTATTGTTTGTGGAGTGGAGAAACATTTTAAAAGTTATGCAGACTATAACCTGTCGCTTGCGGTTAACGAGCACAGATAACGCCCTCTTCTAACACGACATTCTTACCACACGGTTTCGCTTTAGAGAGTTTCTTGATTAGAAAATTGAGGAAATTCCCGTTTAACACGGGATTTGTATATGTCTAACCACAAGTAAAAAATATAATAGTAGGTAACGAGGATTATCTATACCAATGGGGTAACGCAAAATCTGAAATAAATGTATATTACAGTTACCAACTACTTCAACTACATACATATGTATATTCAGACTAAACAGAAATGGCCCCAAGATTGCGCCTTGAGATACACCGCGACTGAGAAATGAAGAAATTCCACACACGCAAACTGACTTCTGGGATCCAGAAAGCTTTGGATAACTTGACTACTGAAGACGACCGGAAAATCTCTCAGACAGTTTCATAAGAAGCTTTCGGTGGAGAATGGAGTCAAATGCCTTCCTAAAATTGAGAAAGGCAAGGATGGCTAGGAAGTCTTTATCTAGTACTTCATGAATATCTGTGGTAAATTTTAGCATTGCAGTTTCATAACAATGACCCGAGCCCATGTCCAGAAATCACAAAAGGCTAATGAGAAAATAAGAGGGAGTAAAATTTTTGAATAGGAAAGACTAGAGTATATTTCTACTTACTAGTAAATGCTTATGTGGCACAGCAGTAATTTGAAATATGGGTGAGGACTTTGAGGATTTCTGACACAATTATTTTAATAAATCGCGGTACCTAGACACGAAAAAAAATTGTTTGTTATGGATGATACACTTCAGATTTCTAGTTTTCTAGACAACACCATTTTTAAGAACATTTTCGATCACAGCAACTGCTACTGAGGTCGCAACTACTGTCAGCAAGCTCCATTGAGAGTAATTTTCGGTTTCACAATTGTCAGTTTGTTCATTTTAATTTCATTTTTTGATTGCAGTAACCGTTCGGCAAAATACGGTTGTGACAACGAAATCTGTTCGCTCAGTGAAGTATTTACTTTCTTACTTGCTAAAGAAAGGATATACTCTACTCACTCTCAATCATAAAAATATTGCGCCTGAAAATATGCAATCCAGCATAGCTTTGAGTAGTGTAGATGTTTATTTTGCTAATGTGTGAGAAATTCAAATAGTCTCCACTTTTCATTAAAATAATCTAATACCTCAACATTTCTCCCTCTTTCAACCACTCTTTTGTCGCTTTGGCACAATGTATTGGTGTGTTCTTCGGCTGAAAGATAAAATGTTCTCCCATCAAAGTCTCTGCAATGCTTAATTAAATTAATATAAAATCTCCAACATCTGTACGTATGTATATATACCATAGTGTTGAAACGACATTTTTGTGGATATCCAGGCTAACGGCACTTTTCGCTTTCATATGAACTTTGACTGTAAATTGGATGTTACAACATTTCACTTGTTATGTTTTTCCGAAGCATAGGGAGGGGGGAAAATTATGGAAAAAATGGTAAACATTAAAAGGCATTCCAGAGAATGTTTTGTTGAAATTATCGATTTATTTGGTCGAAATCTATTTCATGAACGCAAAATGTTAGACATGTGGCCTTGGGATGTTTAAGAGAACGAATGGAGAAATCGGGTCAACGCACAAAGGACCGAGGTTCGTTTGATTTATTCAAAAATCAGAAAAAATAATTTCTTTGGCCCAATTCCGCGTGGATTCAGGTTACCATGCACACAATGGAGATTCCCCTAATTAAATTAACGAGAGCAAACTTGCGATGGGAAAAAATCGACTACTGCCTTTCTCTCCAATCAATCAGAGACACAATACTCCGCAGGAGCAGGTTTTCCATCCGAAAACCTTGCCAGTTAATAACAGTCCCATTTCAGCGTGGCGCGTTATCGCGTCTGGCAATCTTATCAGCCAGCCAGCATCAGTTATCAGCAAGTGGCCCGTTGAGAAAAACCGAAGAATTCATAACAACACTTCAATCAGCCATTGGAATGCCGGTTAAGGTTGCTTTTTTCCGCTTCCCAAAAACGTAACGTGTGTGCGCACTTTTTACGGCGCGGTGCGACTTTTCTATAATTTAAGGCACGGCACGTATCACAGAACGCTGGCCCAGTACGTCTGTCTGTCTCGACGCTTCCACCGCACCGCACCTTGGCTACCTTTGGCTGGCTGGCTGGCTGGTTGGCTGGCTGGTCTGGCCGGATGGTATGGCGGAGATCGTCTCAGTGATCTTGCGTACATTTTCGATCAGATTTGGAGCTCGTTAAAGTGATCTTTATTTGGCGTTTTTCACGGAATATAATGACGTCCAATCGAATAACCATTGAATAAAGTTTACTTAAGTATCCCTCCAGATCGGGAAGGTAGGCCAGCACGATCCGGAGTGTCTCCGGAGGCAGAGGACCAGAGCCGTGACGGCAACAAAAAGCGTTCGCTCCGATCCCCGCATAACACTGTAACATTGGCAACGCTGCGTGCACTCGAAATGCGCTGAAAAATTTTAACGAGATGAAAAATAGTTTTTGTGCGGCAGTAACTTTTGGGCTGTGCGCGAAAAGGATGCCGTGGGCACCTTTAATGAGTTCTTGGGTGTCTTACTGCCCGAAAATACCGAAATGTTTTTTTTCGGGGCGAAAATTCGCCGAACCCGGATGCCGGCAGTTATGACGATTTTGAAAGCCACTGATCGGCTGACCAACTGCATATCTCCGCGTCCGAAGTGCCAATTTATGAAGCATTTTTGACGAAACTGCCCCATTAGGGGAAATCATCGGTGGGACTCGGCCTGTGACCCAATTTGGGGCCGTAGATTTCACATTTTGTGCGGCAGACACGCTTCCAAATCTTCCCATGCAATTTATCTCGCCACCTCGCAGCGTGAGACGACGGAGGGCAGATCATCAATCTCCAAAATCGCAAAGCTCGCGCCCATTCAAATTAATTCCAATTTGCGCCGCCGAATCTGCGCCAACCTATCGTGACCTTGCCTAATAAATTGCCCCCGCCGGATTTAGTTTGCACCTAACGAGGATTGTGTAAAAATTTCCTTTTGTCCCATCTCCCATGGGTCCGCCGCTCAACCAAGCCATGTGGGTGTATGTAGTCCTTAGGGACCACCCGATCTGGCCAGTCCTGCTTCGGTCACGAAATTTAATTAATTTGAACAGCAGCCTTACCGCCGGCGAATTAATTTTAATTTGATCCCCACTCTGCCCCTGGGGCCGACATAATGCCGGACAGCATAAACTTAATTTGCGCATATCAATTACACGCCGGGAAGGCGCTGTATCCGATCTGCCGCGTAGAGCAAATAATTGAAACGCGAGTCACCGAGCGGAGCGTAAGAAGCAATCATCCGTCTATGACATTTTGGGGTCTAAGGACCGCCCACGGGTCCGGTAATTAAATGCGCACACGCGCCCCGCAAAAGCCTCCATTTATCGGAGAATACCTGCGACAGCTCGGGGGCTTGCGAGCGCAAGTGCGCACGATGCGGTGTACCTGCGCTGCACATTATCACCCACTTAGTTTGGCAACAGACGAACGGACGGACGTACGTACGTCGAAACTCCTGCAAAAGCGTTTTCGATGGAACCGAACTGCTCGCATTAGACAGTGTCACCTGGCCGCAACTCACCCATAACTCAGCGGACAGTCGAACGCTTCTAACGAACTTGAAAATTGTAGCTGCGTGCGCAGCGGTTTTATTAATGAACTGATCTACTTTTCGGGCCGCTCGAATAGCTCTCCCAGCCGCCGGGGGGCTGGCTTGGCGCTTTTCTTCGCTTTTTTGGGTTTTCGGCTTTCCGTCGTCATCATCGCCATCGTTTTGGCCGTCCCCTCTCCCCACCGACACGACGACGAGATCTTTGCTTACCTGACGGATTCGTGTTGAACTCTTGGCATTTATTAATGAAACGCTTTTATGAATTGCTCTGCTCGAGAATCTGTCGGGAAGGTCGCACACACCGAGCGCACTGCTGCGGACGGAACACGTCCAATTTTACGAGAATAGATCTAAGTTGACTTGTGGGTCTTAAGGTGCTCCAAAGGCCTAATGAGACCGTCTGGGCATAATATTTTACAATTTTACACGGTTTTGTGTTACCACGGGTCGGAGATCACATCTTGCTGCTTGTAAAATCTGCAGTGCCCTCGGTACCCTATTATGCAAGCCTTTTACTTTCAGTGGGAGAATTCCGATATGCAACCGATTTTAGGTCATGCGTTTAGAACGTGATGGAAATTCAAAGTAATTTAGCGATTTTCTAAAAATTTGGAAAACACACTGAATACCTGCCCAAAATGTTGGACTTTTAAGATTTCAACCAAATGGACGGAAATACAGTGGCCGTCTTTCTTTTTTGTATATAAAATATTTTAACGGAATCTTTTTGTGCAACATTTTAGGAATGTGCAACAAAATGTCAAGTCAAAATTCGGAAATCTGGGGTAGTTATAAACACATAACTGACGTGGACTTTGAAACGTCCTTTTCTTAAAATAGCTTTTCAGCAGAAGATGCTCAATAATATCTTTAACACCTCTTAACCCTATATCATATATTCCTAACGACGATCAGTCACATAGGTTATCGGAGTTTACCCCTCAAACCCTTCCATTTGATACCCATATGGAAGAAATTTCTGAAGACAAAAAAAATAAACCAAATGTCAAAATGTGCGGCCATATTTATTTTTCGCACAAATTATATATCCTATAGCACTCCCACGATTAAGGCGAATCTAACGACACCTCATTAATTAAAATCCATCAAGCCGTGTAGTAACTAAAAATCCGTTAAATTATTGAAAATCAAAATTTTTTTTTAAATTTTGGGCTCCGACAATCTGTGAGGAATTTATTAAGGTGTAATTAAAAAAAGGAAATATTCGATTTGGTTAAGAATTGCACTTTCTTGAACCAGAAAACTCCGCTCGGGACTACTGTGCGGCGGGGTCATTTAGACCCTAATTTCTTTTTGTACTCTCATAACTAAGAGAACCTTCAGAGCACTTCAACATCTTGTTCTCCGGACACCAATTGCTTTTTCGAATTTGCAAATGTGCCATCTAAAAGTAAATAGTTTTAGCCTGTATAAAATCGTTCCTAATTCACAGTACCTAGTTTAAAAGTTATAGCGGTGTCTGGGGTGCTTTTGACCCCGTCTGCGCTTGTAAGTCAAGGTTACTACAGACCTGCAATTTAACTTCTCTTTATAATTCCTCATCTCAATTCTACTCTATCCGTGTTTAAAAATTAAAAAAAAAAATACTACGAATCTAACTTATTAGTCCAACCCCCATAATGGATCCGCCATTTTGAATATCAAATTTTAAATTTAGCAGGTAGAGTGCAATCCGGCAACCCTGAAAATCTCTAAGTACCCATTTTCATACAAATCCCTTAAGTGCAGAGTTTCCGGTTTCCATTTTTAGAATTAGTATTTTACGTTCGCAATATTGGAGGTCCCACTTTGAATTTTCTCGAATTAAAAAAAATACCAGAAAGAAAGTTTCGGCCGTTTTCACGTTTATTCATTTCAAACATAGGGACAGACAAAAATGTTTGAAATCAATTCCTAACGATATTCAAGGTAATGGGTCTTTACAATTTTTTGGGCATGTTTTTGTGGAACACCATGTAAACTGCCAACTATAATTTTCACGAACATTAGTCAAGAAAGGCTTTCAAACCGTCCACAACTGTAGATGGGGATATGTTGGAGCTTTTGTAGTCACATACCTAAAGCTTTCGCCGCAATGTTAATTATAGTAGGAAAATCGTGTTTCGTAAATATCTCGCCTTCTAGATAAGCTAAATGAAAAATTTAAAAGCAATTTTCTAGACCTCGAAATTCTCTACAAATTTAGTTACATAAATTTTTTTTGTGAAGTTTACTTTAACCAAGATGCCATGGCCCCCTTAATAAATATGGTTTTTTGTATTCTATTTGATTTTTTAGAAGAATATGTAAAGTTGTTTTACAGAGCTACTACCTCTTTGCTAGCGGTTGGACGCAATTCTAAATTATTGTCCATAATCAGATATGTGCAACACATGGTGCACTGGTGTCCACGCAACAAAATTCAACTGCATATTGTCGACATAAAATTATTCACTTAAAAAGCATTCAACAGAAAAAAGCCCCCCACCCGTTGAACCGTTCAAGCACTTGAAATTTATGCCACTGTCTCCGGTGATCGCGACCATCGCAGACGTCTGAAATTACCTCCCGCTTGTGTCAATAAACCACACGCTGGCTGCTCTTCCAATTAAAAGGGCCCTGCGATCGGTGGCTGGCCTTCCTGGCACATCATTAAAACGCAACAGTTGCTCGAGCAGGTTGTGGCCACAACATCACATCTCTGAAAACAGGTAGCCCCGATCGGAGGATCAGCGCCAAAAGTAAAGATGGAGCTAATTAAATTTCAGCAGTCAAAGGGGGCCCAAAATATATTATCGACCCTCTACTTGGCCGCACCGACTACCGAGGCCGGGCCCCGCCGAAGTTGCGCGATCATGTGAAAAATGGCCGGCCAGCCAAAAGTCAAAAAGGAATTAAATCGCGGAGAAATGCATTTCTGGCGGGTATTGACAAACTTTTTGATTTTAATGAGAAACCGGACGGCTGGTCCACCCAAAAATGGTCGAATGTCGCGCGATTGTTATGTATGGCATCGTTTTCCGCGCTGCGTTTTTACCCGCCGTCGGAAATTAATCGGCGGGATTGTTTCCCTGACAAGCAATCATCCTTAATGGGCCCGCTTGGGATGACGGAGGTTGTGGGCAGCCCGCAGGGCAATCTGGCTACCCGTTGACAGGGCGGAAATTTATGGGCCACTGCCAGCGAGTGCTTTTAATGAGGTGCGATGCACTCAATTGTTCGGCGAGTTCTTGCCACCGGCTTTCACGGCCATCAGGGTGACGACGTCATTTCTGCGCTAATCCCCGCGAAATTTACTAGAGCAAAAGTGAAGAAACTGCTCGGGCTCGCCAACTGGAGCAGGCGGCTCCTGAACAAATTGCCGCCGCGCTCTGGGGCTCGCGGCGCACACCATCGATTTTCGATCCGATTGGGGTCGTTCGCTTCTAATGCACATCAATCACGTCAAGAGGGGCCCCCAAAAAAAAATTCTTAATTTGAGCAAAAGTTGAGAAAAAATTTTCACCCGATACACGACGATCCGCACTGGCTCCTTTTTTATGCAGATCGCCGCAATTTTAATTGTGTGGCCCACTTTTGGCTCCTTTCCGCCCCGCACCGTCGCGTCGCGCTGCCTCGTTTTGGCCAATCGTTGTGGATATGAATTTTGCGCGGACACTTATGTATATGCAAAAAAAACCGTCAAAATTATTGCTCCAAATAGAGGTGATCGAGAGAATGTTGACTTCGGACGATACATCACGATCGACCGATGGACCGGTGGGCAGTCGCGCGATGGACGGATCGTCGGCTTGAGGTGAAGCCGTGACCAAGTGCCGCAGCATCAGATTATCTGTCTGCCGGCGCTCATTAGGCGTCCGCCAGTTTTGGGAAGTTCTGGCTGGTAAAAAAGCAACTCTCGCTGGGACAAACATATCTAATCAGATTGACCTCAATAGTTTTCTGATTTCTTCGTTTTCTCCGAATTCTCGCGGCCATCGAAACAAGAGCGCCAGGGAAGCTTCAAAATTTCTTGGACGCTGTACCATTTTTGTCTGGTATAAAATTTGTTCGAATCCCATTTCACGGGAATTCAGTTAAGTTATGAATTTTTGACAGCTCACTCAAACAGGTAACAGTTTTACCAGATCCACATTTGTGGGGAGGAGGAATTTAAAATAAAATACTTCTTGTCAATTGCTTTTGACAACGTGTTGGTGCATCTCCCCAAGCAACGGTTGAAAAGACAATAAAATTTTCGCTCCGGAAAATTCTTGTGATTCACTCAGTTAAATTGGCTGAAATTTGCATTTCTTTAAGTACCTACTGAAATCACTGATCCAAAGTCTGTTTCAATTAAAGAGTTAGATTATAGGTGTAGCAGATATGAAATTGGAGTTAGGCCGACGTGTCCACACTTGAAGCCAAGCGTCCCGAGTTCGAATCCCATCGAAAACACCACACAAAACCCAGCAGGCAATTAGACGTATTTATATAATCACCGATTTTTCGTTGATGCTAGAATTTTCTCTTTTTAATCGGTTCTTCCTTCGATGTTTGGTAATGGAAAGTATAGCTAGATTAGCTACCTCCTAGGATATAAAAGTAATCGATGTTGTCAGTCAAAGAGTAGTCGGAACAACTTACTAGCGTCGATTAATGGGTCGTGCTAGGCAGTCCCATCAGACAGGATAGGTATTGAGGGCGAAGTGGAGATGCTTTGTGGAAGCCATATGCTCCTAACTGGAGTGAAATTGGAAATATATAATTGTATGCAAAATTTATAAATATTTGCCGGAAAAAATGTTGGTGATTGTTAAGATTAACTAACTACGTCACTTCCGATTTCGAACATATTTAAATATAAAGAAGGCCATTCTGAGAAACTTTGGGAATGGAGATATGCCGCGGAAACCTACAGGGAATAAGTTACACGCAATTTTGTATATATACAAGGTGGGCCAAAAGAGATGGAAGTTGCTCTTATTTTTGCAAATGGCCGCCAATGTCAAATCTGTCTTGACATTTGTGGACTAGACAGGTGTAGAATACAAGTGAACAAGCCAAGGAGCGGCACACTCCGCAAGAACGCGGAATAATCGTGTCTATTTTGAAGGCGGCGTTCCCGGGTCGCCTCATCTCTCGTTTTAGCGATTTGCATTGGCCCGCAAGATCGCCCGATTTAACCGTTCCAGACTTTTTTTGTGGGGTTCTTTGAAGTCCCGTGTTTACGTGAACAAGCCCGAGACCCTGGAAGCCCTCAAGGACAATATTCGACACGAGTGCGAGAATCTGTCGCCCGAAGTTTTCGCCGAAGTGATGAAAAATGCCATAAAACGAGTCCGTATGGCAATCAATTGTGACGGCGCCCATTTGGCCGATATCATCTTCTCGACTTGACCAATAAAATTCTAAAGGTTCAAATAAACATAATCAAAAAACAGAATCGAAGTTTTTCATTCATTTAGAAAAAAAATGAGAGCCAAACAACATCGGATGACTTCTTTTGGCCCACCTTGTATGCCGTTGACATCCAAACAAGGAAATATTTGGTTTATTCATAGCGACAGATCACATAGTAATACACACACAGACACACACACAGAAGCACATACGACCCATATGTACATTATGTTGAAAAATTAAAAATGTCTACTGACTGAATATTTTAGTTTTCGTGTAGTTGGCAAAAAGGTGGAATGTTTCCTTCTACAAATATTTGCCAATTAAGGACTTTTGCACTTTACAAATAGTTTAATATTACATATACCAATTTATTGCCAACTATTTGTAAAAGGAACCATTTCACCGTTTTGCCAACTACACGAAAACTAAAATATTCAGTCAGTAGACATTTTTAATTTTTCAACATAATGTACATATGGGTCGTATGTGCTTCTCTGTGTGTGTGTGTGTGTGTGTGTGTGTGTGTGTGTGTGTGTGTGTGTGTGTGTGAATTACTGCACGAAGCGCTCATACTATTTTTTTTGGAATACCGCAGGCTGAAGCGCACACTCTCGTGAGGGGGCCGAAACCATCGATGCAACGATTGATTACGAAGTCGGTGTGGGAATATTATTCCCGCACTGGTGCGGTTCATTTTCCCATGGGATTGATGGTTTCGGCCCTCTAGTGGCAGGCCCCAAAAAGAGTGCTTTTCAGGGCGGGTATGCAATAAACAAATGTTTCTTTGTTTACCCACATTTTATCTTCCAGTAGATTTCAACGGCCAAATACATATACAAAATTGCGTGTATTCTTTTACCATGTAGGTTTCCGAGGCATATGGCCAACGGCAAAGTTTCTCAGAATGACCTCCTTTATGATATTATATTATTATAAACGAAAATACTCCAACACCCTTCAAATTCGACATCCTGATTGTGCGCATGAAAACCTCCACGGCAACCCATCTTCCCCGGCATGCAAATTGTGACCTGGTTGAACCACAAACCATAAAGTAAACGTACTTTTTTATTTCCTCGCAATTGAGCAAGTTCGCGCAGTGCCTACATTCCGCGTGATAGTGCCGCGATCCTCAGTTTCCACAAAATTTAGCACACTCATGGAACCGAGGCGCATGATTTATGACTAACTGGCGTGAATGAGCGGGCAGCCTTCCAACCTTTCCGTCCAGCAACTCACCGTGGGAATCTTCTGGCTAGCTCAGGGCGAAATCAAGTCCAATTAAGAAAAAGAACGGGACGACGGCGAGTGGTGTAATTATTTTCGCGATAAGCTCCTCAGCCAGAAGTGGAGGACTGAAACACCTCCCAGAAATTCCCGAAAAATTTCATCCCGCTGACAGGTGCTGCTAGGCGATATGCATCAGCTGAGATGCAAAAAACCCCCTCGAGACGAGCGGGAGGCGGCGATGTAAATGAACGCAGATGTTCCTGTCGCCCACCGTGTCGGCCTCCCGACGCTTATTAATAGTTTGACTAAGTGGCGTAATCACCTGGCAAAGAACAAACGGACAAGCAGGTGGAGATTGAGACTTAACGGGCGTCAATCACGCGGGTCAGAGGTTGCAGACAGATTGGAAGGAGTTATCGACTGATACTCGCCCGACGTAAGTGGGTTGAGGAGGCAACCAGGTGATTAATTGGGCAGAGGGTAAGGAGCTGGGAAAGTGCTCTTTACGCCGAATGCGAACTCCGCGGCCTGTTTTGGTGGATGGGTGCGCGCTGAAATGCGGCTCGTACTTGCTGTCGGTGGGTTTGCCGCCTTTTGCTTTTAAAATGTTTCGGACAAAAAAAATCACCGCCTTCGACGGCAGCAGAGCACGGAGCCACCGACCGTGTGCACAGTGGCCGCTCACATTTGTCCAGAAAGTCTCAACCAGGGGCGAATTTGATAAAAACGTGACCGTACCTTCCGCGAGCGCTGCAGGTCCGGTACACCGGCAGCACCTATAACAACTTCGCCCAGCGGCGATAGCATGTTAAAGCCGTCCGATATGCCACCTGAAGCACGTGTCAGGCACCACCACGGGATAACCTATCCGAGCCGATGTGGGTGCAGTGCTAAGCGATTAAGACACTGAGAAGCAAATATTTTGCCATTTGCTGTCAACCTGATCAAGGCACACCTCGTCTAGAAAAACAGGGCCTCCGGAAAGGCCTTAGGTGTATCGGGCTCCGGGCGGCGACACACCACTTGCCTTTCATAATTCAATAATTTCCACGCGGTTGCGCAAGCAGATTACCCCGCCCAAGCCCGTCGAGGGAGGCAGTTTCGCACGTGCGCCGCACACTAATCGCGGTAATCCTGACAAATGCGTGCCAATTAACAATCGTTAACAACAATGGTGACACCGCCGACAATGGCATCCGCGGTGGTCCGACTATGATCCCTTCAGACGCGCCAGTAACACAAGATCAAGCCTACCTGCCACCGCGAGCCTACCTGGCTAACAGTAGCTGGCCGATTTGCCATCGCGCGGGGGGCTCTCCCCGGCGAATTTAGTCGGGCACTTAATGCAAATTTCGTTTTTGAATTTGGACAGGTGACTAAGAGTCAGGCCGCTACCGCCGCCGCACTCCACCACCTCGCCGAATCAGGTAGCGCGCCGGGCGAACTGTGAGAAGGTGTCTTTCGCCCATGGCGTGCGGCAGTGATAAACAGCCCCAAGTCAACAGGTTATCAATTAAACTCCCGCAAGCCGGCCTGGGAGTAGGCTAAGCCAGGGGGACCTTCTGCGGCTTCAGCAGCGTGTGAATTGTTTAAGCGTTCTGCCCGAGGAGGCTCCGATGTTTTAGACTTCGTGGCCTTTGCGAGGGGGCCGTGTCCCTGTCGTTTTTGTTTTATACCACAGCCGCCGCCCCTCCTCCAACCGTAACAAATGACATTCCTCCACGCCGCGAGGACTTTTCGGAATTCGCGGCGAATGCAACTGTGCGCGAAATTATCGTGCGCTTTTTTTACCGTTCCGCGACTTTGCGGGCGAATGGGGGCTCTAATGGAGCGCGACTGATGCATTCTCTGTGTTTTCTGTAATTTCATTTGGCCCCAGCAGGGGGCGCACTCGAATAGAATGGCTCTTTGGAAAGTCCATTTGTAAAATTAACAGCTTACGCCTGTTGCCCAGGCGTCAGCTGCTGCTGCAGATCGGAGCACGGATGATACCTACCTGCCCGGCTCAATAGGTTGCTTGCGCCTAACTGGGAGATTCTGCACCACAGAAAGATCAGACGATTAGTCTTTGTTAGCTTTCCAATGAGCTGCTCCTCGCGGAGAAATGCTAATTTTTCAGGTGATAACTGCTCCTCGTTCTACAGGTGGACTCTTGGGCAGGCCAATCCAACTGTCACGTCTTATCAGCTTAACACCTTTTTGCTCTCTTTTCAACCAGCTTCGAGAATGATGTTTCGAGAAAATCGCTTTCAAATGCAGACAAGCGTCTCTGAATGTTTAAATATTCTTGCGCGAAGCTCCATAACTTCGGTGTTTTTATAAATTTTTATTTGAAATTTTTCGGAGGTGCCCTTCGGTTGTTAAACTACAAGATTCCATTGAATCCGGTGTTTCAGTCGAAAAAAAAGTAACCAGAATCCCTTTGATGGAGCAGCGTGAAGTGCTACTTAGGGGTTTTCAGATTCAGTAATTTTGAATCTGGAAAACTTGGTAATTTAATGTGGCGACCAAACTCTAACAAGGAAAATGAAATAAAATGTTTAGAGGTGCACATTTCGAGTCTGCCGTCAAAACATGAGAACAGATGATGGGTACAGTGTGATGATTATGTTGTCTAATAAATTTCCATTGAGCCTGGTTTTTATAGGGAAATACCCGAGCCAGGCTGAGGACGGGTCTGAGTTACAGGTTGATTCATAAATTCGGCACGCACATTAATATTTTATTTTCATCTTTTGACCTCAACATCACTACTACCTCTACCACTGCAGGTGCAGTCACTTGCTAAAGTGATAACATGTTCTGAAATTTGCCAAAATTCACGTTTCTCCCACATTTTTTCCGAAATTGATGTCAATAATATACCTCTTTATTATTTTTATTAAATGCCTCATCTCGTTGCCTTTCCAAAGAGGTAAGACATGTCCCGGTAAAAAATGATAAACAAAATTATACGTAGAAAACCTTTTGCGTAATATTAAAAAAAAATAAGGTACACAATGTAAAAAAAATGTAAGGCGATTTTTCCTGATGCATGGAAGTTGTCTTTTTTAATTTCTACCTTTAAAAAGGGCAAAAAGAATTCCAATGGCAACTATGGGCCAATTGCTGAACTGTCTGTAATACCGAAGCCAGTTTGACAAACTCTGTCATAAAGTATAATATTATTACTAAAACTTAAGGAACTTGGATTTTCAGAACTGTTGGCCAAATGGATCTCATCTTATCGTTTGATCAAAATTTCAAAATTGATTTTAGAAATGCCCATCGAGCGATATTCTTAAGAGTTCTGGAGTTCCTCAGGGGATCCATCGTGGCCTCCTATGTTTTACTTTCACATTAATTTAATTAGCCTGTGAGATTCATAATCCCTCCATTAGGCTGGGGGGTGAAAATAATTCCCAATTATATATTTTGTTCGGCGTTGTAATTGGGGACACTGTAAATTCAACTTGAACCGACTTATATGAAAACGCAGGAGGACAAATTGGGTACTTTTAATAAGTGAGTGTAGTGAGCGGATTGGCCACATCTTCCGCGTTATTGTACTAAATCTGGATTTAACTCGCGGCTCCTGAACTGCACTGCGCATCGCGAGGCGATTAACCCCTTAAGTAGTCTGCTATCACTTGCATCACCCATTTCCTATAAAGTAGCCAGTCTTCCGCATCACAATGGGCGGTGCAGGCAAATACCGCAGGTAAGCGATAATTTCTCCAATAATAATTCACTTGCTGAATACCAATGAGAAATTCGGGCAGGCCATTCCTGCATGCCCGGGTCCACCTGCAGCGTCTCATTAAGTTATAACTGATCATTAGCCGAGTTAAACAAATCCTCGTAAATAACCCATCACGGCGGGCCCCCGAGGTAGCCAGCCGGTGCGGCGGCCGGGCCGGATTTTGCCTTGTTCTAAGGTTTGATAAATTTTTACAGCCTGCCAAAAATGAGCTGCTGCAGAGGGAGGAACAAGGTGCCCATCAGTTGCGTCGTCGTCTTATTTTCGGTACAGCACCGGGCGAGGGCACCGCACCACCACTACCACCACCGGGCGGTTGCACCTCTTTCGCGTTTTACCTCCGAAACGAGATATAATCGATCGATAAATCAAATATGCAGCCTTTACCCCGTGGTGAGGTCCGTCCTACACGTAATAAAAGCCCCGGCCGCGGGTGTGCGCGGCCAACAAAGCGGGACGCGAATGCCGATCGCGAGGTTTTGTCGATAGTGCGCCTCTGATCTTTAGCATGATATTTACATGATCATTAAGGAACAATGTGAGCACTGTCAAGGAAGGCAGGGAAGGAGCGGAACTCCGAGATGAATGCGATCCTCCTACTGTCTCTGATCGCGGTGCGCTTCGGTACCGTACCGAGCCTGTAGCCCGTCGTTTGGGCTCCTTAGGGATGAGGCGGCGGCGGGTGTGCGCTTTTATCAATGTTCCTGACTTGAGGTGTTCACATCGATCGCCAGCACTCCGATCTGGTAGTAATCATATGCGCTGTCGCGGAGAACGGCATAAATTAGGTTAACGTACGCGTACGTGAGACATCAACGTTCGGTGGCATCGCGCCGGTTCGGGGTCCTCAATCAATGCGGCCGAGCCGGGGAAAATTAGAAAAATCCCATCTCGGAAGTGATAGCATCGCTGAATTCTAGCGCTGCGCGGAAGATAAGCAGCCGCGCACCAGCAAGAATTCAACAGCCCTCGGGCATCAGGTATGCAACAGGAAACCGCGGCAATTGTGGCACGTTCCACACATGTCCCCGGACCAGAAAATTACACATTCAGGCACCGCGAGGCGCATTGAGGCTCTCGGGCACATCCAGTTCTGCGAGTGAAATAATGAAAATGAGTGGGACTGGAAATGGGTAAAATAGAAGAAATCGAACGGTGAAAATGTCCGCAAGAAACGCGAAGAAATTTCCGTTCTGGACTGGGGCAATAAATTCACTTTGTCATGTGCACACGATTCAAGTTTTTCATCAATTCTAAACACATGTCGCCGGATGATACCGAGGCGATGCCAGCCACTCCATAGGAGGTGCCTGGCTGAATGCTTTTGAATTGTTGGGGCTCTCTCTGTCTGCGCTCATTAGCATTTATCAGCGGATGCCCCGCGCTTTTTCTGCGCGAGATCGGACCGCGGAAAGGTGGACGCGTGATAGATAGATATGCGGTCGAACAGGTGTGGGCTACACTATCCGTCTATTTGCGATCTGCCGCGGAGAGGAGACCTTTCTTTGGTGATTGTGATTGGGGCGGTTTTTGTTGCGGGCACACCACTTGAGTGAGCTGCCTTCAATTTTGTCCCCGGTTACGTGCGTAGCAGGAATTACTTTGTTGTGTGACCAGGCGGGTTTTTTTTTCTCCCCGTGCACCAGGAGCAGGCCCACATAGGAGGCTGTGCGGTCGTTTTCCTTTCGGCGCGCATTTAACGACAATTACTGAGTGGGAACTGGTTGACTACTTCTGGGTGATATGCACACGTTTAGCTCAAGAAATATTGGATATGGGCGGGTGTATCTAACTGTTCAAACATTGGCTTGCAAACAGAAGACATGCCGGACTATTGAAGGAAAGATCAAAATGTAGATACCGGTTCGCAGGCAACCTACGGAATTAGTGACGGGGTGTGCATGCAGAGAGATCAAGGAAAATAATCGACAAAAAACCGGTCAAGTGCGATTTGACATGCTTAGGGCAACGAATGTCGTTTAAATTTACAAAATTCATTACAAGCTTTCCATATTGACCAATTGAATTTTTTTTACTTGCAGAAAATAACGAATGTTGTTTTCAGTTTTTTGTTAAATGATTTTCGATTATTTTCTTTTACATTAAAAAAGGTCATTGTAGAACTTGTAGAACATAACATCCTAAACAAAATTTTATATATGCCCTTTTCCCGTAGAAAGAATATTTTATGAGCTATGGCAATATTTGGTGTTTTTTTTTTTACTTATTTCGCTTAGGCCGAGTGAAGAGTTTTGCAACATTTTTATATTTATCCAAAGCTATTTTTTGTGATGATTGTTATTATAGGAACTGCAGCAGAGTAAAGAAACACAATAAAATAACGGCGGACAAAATATCTGGAACTTATTTGACCCAAAATTGCTACTGAAAAAGTTGAACTTCAAGGGATTGCCGTGAAAGTCAGTGTCGATGATATCGAATCTGCGATCAAAATTACTAAATTCAAAATGGCGGATGCTATGTGGCGACCGAAATAAGGCAAACTTCAGTCAGTAGATATTTCGCAGAAGGCAGATTTTAGTCAGTAGACATTTTCGGGGAAATCCCTTGAACTTTTTTGGTCCGCCATCGTGAATTTTGGTAGATTTGAATTGATCGTTCAATGGCATATAGGTTTTTCGATCACTTGAAATTTTTGTGAACAATTTATTTTTCACCTTGAAGAAATTTTGGAGAGGGTGTGGAAAAAAAATTCAAAAGCCGTCTAACTAAGAAGTACGCTAGGATAAATAATTATCAAACAGCAATTTCTAAGCTTACGCAGATTTCAAGTGGAAAGTTTGTGGGGAACGTTATTCTTTGAAGTTTGGTCGAAAAAAACGCAACGCACATAGCACAAAAGAAAGCATTTTGTAGCCATCGGGTGTATCCACTCCGGAAATCATAAAGCCTGTCAACATCATCCTACAGACGCCTCAAGGAAACCATCCATCACCCGAACAACTCCAGGCAGTGGCACTTGAAAAAGCCCGGTCGCAAAATTCGCACGCCCCTAGCGTACCTGTCACATGCGAATCGGTGACATCCAGCTCACCTCAGCATCACCTTCCAGACCAAATATGAATCAGCTCATCGGGCCCCAGTTCGGCGAGCACGTCCATATCCAGGCCCTATATGCGGAGAGATTTCCCTCCTGGTGCGCCTCTAATTAATTCACTCACAGGCTGCACCACTAAAACTATTTGCCCGCCTGCCCCGGGCCGCCCGTCCGCCACCTGGACCTAAGCGGCCGCATTTCCCGCAATAGGTCGTCATTAACATTTATTTACATAGCCATCCCACAGCTGACAGTGTTGGCTGCAAAAATGTCAGGTCTGCTTATGTTAAGTCGATTGCGCACTTCATGTTCATGTAAAATCATCGCGCATAGGGAAAATTTTCTCCTCGCGCACCTAGGAGGCGGGCGACACAGGAGCGGGCAGGGTAGTCGCGCGAGGCGCGATCAATGGAAAATTATTGGACAGCAGAGCGTTTTGTCGCGATCATTTCTTGCGCCCGTGCTCCCGCAGGCGATGTGCGCTGCACTGTCACTTCCCCGTATCCGAAGAAGTCGACTTTGAGCCGCACCAAAGTCGAACTAACAGCCACCGGCTAGCGAGACGCGGCCGCACTTCCTTTTGGGATCGACAGGTTTCGCACGGCAGCCCGGCGATAGCTGCAGGTACAATATCGATTCAGATTAGCTGCGCATTAATAAGCATTATTTTACCCGTTTTTATTAACAGCGGTATTTAGAATAATCGCGGATTTGCATTACCGCTGCTTGCGTAAAGTCCGCACTTTACGCGGCCGTTGCGCAAGCCTGTTGCCTAATGAGGATCACACGCACCGGCCGCGCACCGGTGGATGTCTTAATCGACCGGTCGCTGCAGGACGGGTCCTCACTTCGGCACTGGGTCACAGGTTCCGGCCCAGGTGGCTGCACAAAAGCTTCCTAACAGAATCTGCCTGATGAGGACCGACTTGGCCTTAGTCAGCGCAGCGGTCAAGCCCCATCTGCAAGTCCCATCGATTTAATCGATCCGAAGGTGGTCATTAGGCACTTCCATAGCCTTAACAAATTGACACTGTGCGGCCACTTCACGGCGATTACTTGCGGCTCTCGGATGCTGCCAGTGAGCCCCTGGGATCTGATGATAAGCCGCCAGACCATCCTCTGGATATTCTAAATCTCTTTGATGGATAACTTGGCGGCTGTAAAAAATTGAGGCGATTTAGTAGCCCCGGAAAAATGAGCAACTGCCTCGAGAACAGCCGCGTTCTCACCGAATCTGCACAGTCGCGGCCGGCTATCGCTGGCATGGTGAGAAAGCAGGTGGTTCCCTGGAAATTATTGCCATAAACCACGAATGGCGCAACGGCGGATTACGAATGTTCGGTTATCATGCAACATGACGAGTTTCTGGCAGAGGAATAAGCAGAAAACAGTTTCACCTGTAAATTACGAGGAGGTTCTTGCGATTGCTTGATTGATCACCTTCATATGGCCCGGGTGCGCAAGGCGCATTTTTGAACGGATTGATGGGGCTGAGGAATTCTTTAGAATTTTTAGAAAGAAGTTATGCTGCTGTTGTTGCTTCTGACGGTATTTCGGGATGAAGGTGAGGCAGCGTTGAGGCGAATGTGTTTTTGCAATCTGCTAAATTCGCAATTTTCAATCTATATCAAGTTAAGCCACTAAACAAACAATTTCAACAAAACCTTAATTCAATTTTTGTTCCACTGAAAACATCA